>CAJQUW010014449.1:0-622417 GCA_907163375.1 Prostheceraeus crozeri
AAATAGAGTATTACGTCACACGATGGATAGGACTAGAATGTCTGACACACCGAACTTAATTGTTTTCTCGATGGCACAGAGGATCACACGCGCTCGCTAACCGATTACAAGGTCAACCTTCATCACGACGCGACAAACTTGAACCTAAGCGATTAGGATTTTATGAGGGAACCAACTTCTACAGAGAGGGAATGTCATTGGACTTCAGCTGATCGAAATTGTCGTATCTGCATTTTTAACTTCTGTATTCAAATTAGCGATTAAACTTTGATTTAGACCAAAATATAGCATGTTTTGATGATCAGGATTCTCCACCGCCTCATCGATAATGTATCAACGAGAAGTCACATTCTGAAAGCACATCGTACATATGTAAATGAATTTAGAACGTTTTCGTGAATTAGACTACCGAATTGTCGTCTTGTGATATTTTTACACAGTTTGATAAACTCTGAGGTGTGGCCACTTTGTTTTTGATGACCTGGTAAGGTGCAGGACGCTAGCTTGTCTGAAGCGCCTGAATAATACCGGTATAATTTATTAAGAAAGCAGAAAAAATAACCTATCTGTCAGACCAAAAATATTAAATAATTCGCTATATATGTCCGCGGAGAAGCCAGCTCATTGCATCAGCGTATGGTCAAAATTTTTTGTTGATCGCTTGTTGAAGTGGCTGGCAGGGTCACTTACACATGCTGCAAAGTAAAAACTTAGCTTTTTTTTTTGGCCCCGACAGATAGGTCGTTTTTCAGCCCTCACCAATACTTGAACTAGGCCTATATAATTTTGCCAAAAAATAAGTATTTCCAACAGGCTAAAAACTGTCGTGCTATTTTTAGTCTTTTGGGTGGATATAAACATGATCTTTCTGAATAATCCTGCGAAATTCATCAATCTCTAAAACTACTTTATTTACGGCCCGAATATTTATTCTGAACAGCAATAATTTGCTTGCTATGAAATTGATTAGCCACTTTTTAAGCAATCACGCTATAAAACCGCCCCAAACTAAAACCAGGCTTCGGTGAAAAATTTTAATTCGAATTCATAGGTAATATGCCCACTACATTTCCGAAATTTCTCGCGTAGGACATCATGTACGTTAGGGATAGTCAGCCATACGCCATCATCAAGAATAGACTTTTAGTCAGTTGATAGGCATGTCCATTTATCTGAACATCACCTAGCTAATCGAAGACTGAAAATTCATGAGAGCACAGACATCAGCTAACATGCCAGATATGACAACGTTAACTTATAGTGGATTAAGTTGCTCCCAACGAAAACGACAAATATTATTCTAAATATTTTATTAATCGAATACATTACTTTCCTAGTAGAGACATGCTTCGAGTATGATATGTACAATACCAACATTACGAGGCAAAGAAAAAATAAGCCAATCAAAGTATATTAAAAAATCAAAAGTTCTATACATAAACACAAGTCAGAGCTACAATGCATAGATACCGGCTAGATAGCACTGCCCACCCGCTATATGCAGCTCAGACGGACACCATGTAAAACACTTATTATCAAATACATTTAGCTAGTGTTGAACAATATTTCGAGCGATGAATGTGCGGAGAAGCAATAGATACGAGTATATTACAACAATCCAACGCGATACGAAGACGTCTATGCATTAAAAATGTCAATAGCGGATTTTTTTTTTTTTTTTATTTTTTTCTTACACCAATAAAACACTAAGTCAGAAGCAAGAAGCAATAAAATATATACAAAAATCACAAGATACGAAGAACCGTGTATGCATTAAATATTGAATGCATATTATAAATCATAATACACAAGTCAGGTTTGTAACACACAAAGAAGCCGCTAGAATGTCATTGTCAGCTTTAAATGTGAAATTTTTTAAAAAAAAAAACAGGAAAGTTGCATCAATGTGATCTAAAAAAGAATCTGCTTCGTCAAGCGATGACGATATACTTTATGTCACTCAAAATTGTGAACCCTTGTGACATGGAATGACCGAATATTACAATAAGCAGTAACAAGAGATCTCACTATTCGAAGGCCGATGATAATTCAGGACATGTGTTCAGAGGAGAACGCTGACCCTCTGATCCTGGGATACAGTTTCAAAAAAAACCCGGTCAGGTTTACACTCTTGCAGAGTGGAAGATCTGTAAATCGACTCACATATCTTCAACACATCCACTACGTCTTTTGATGGTAGAAGAAGACCCCCATTGTTCTTCAAGCGTAAAAAGTAGCGGTCTTCCGCCATCATCACCGAGTCCTTTGGATCGCAAACCAAAGCCGAGCGACATTCAGGACATTGGTCAAATTTCAGCAACTTCCTAACGACAAAGCCTGCTATATAATTAACGACGTTGTTTACAAACAACGAATTTCTTGGGATCTCATCCATGTCCTCCAGGATTTCGACGGCCTGAGATCCTCGCTGTCCTCTGAAAAAATCGAGGCAATTTCCGGCAGAGTCGCCCTGGATTCCAACGCGTGCATGAAGTCGCCGCATTATATATTCCAACTGCTTTGCTGTTGGATTGTTATTCCAGCCGAGCGATCCTCTGATGGCATTGAATAACAGCTCCAGATGGTCTTGACTGAAGCGGTAGCTCAGCACGTACTTCATCGGTGGACGTTCTTCAAACAGCAGCTCATAGGACAGCGATATGAGGGAGTTCAAGCAGAATGAGAAGCCAACAAATCCCGTCGCTTTGGTCGTACCCATTAAGCGTGTTCCCAGAATTCTCAGCTGGTGGAGAAACCGGTCCATCGACATCAAAGTTGCTCGAATTTCTTGGAAGTTAGACCGTCTGATGGGCTGCTTGTAGCCGGTTGCCACGGGGACTCTTGAGTTTAAGATGTCGAACAAATGGTCGAATAGTTCGTATGAAAGGTGACGGTGGCAATCGACATCTCGAAAACTGTGGATGACCAATTTTCTTCAGGAACTCCAAAGCGGTCGCTACGGAAGCACTCAGAGTTTGAGCCGCCAAGGAAACCTGAAGTATAGAAAGACGTAATTTTAAGTATGCGACGCATGTCACAGTCAAAACTGTATGTATGAAGGAATACTTAAATGTTGATGGAAGAAAAAAATGAAAAGCGATTGACTCAAAAACTGTTACGATTAAAATATCGTGTAGGCCTAAGTCATTAACGACGCCTTTAGATTGCTACTCGATTAATCTGGGATAACTAGAGATTTATGTACTACAATTAAGAGATGACTATCGACCCGTGCAGGGCAATGTCCAGCTGCACTGATTTGAAATAGGACGGAAAGGTCAATCCAACAAATATAGCCCAAATTCTAAACAATTACTCATTTATTGAAAGTCGTGCAAAATAAAGTAGTGTGCACGAAAACAAGCATGGCAAGTTATTCTGTTAAAATTTTCTCGGTTGCTACATTGTGCGACCGTCCGCATCAATCAATGGTTTCAATAGAAGGTCCTGCGACTTTAATTCGGTTGAAAACATAAATAGATATGGGGATTCCTGACGCATAAATTAGTATCATTCGTGTTTTCTTTGAATAATTACATGAATGGGTCCAAAAATTCCTAATTTTTCAACCTACGGGTTTTCATTTCCATTTTCTTAGATACTTCATATGAATTTCAATCACCAAGATAATTTTCATCAAAATAGAGCTTCGTCATCCAGAAGAATGCGACCTATGTGAATTTTTACTCGGCCATAGAGCAATAGTTTTACAAATGACTATGATACATGCTTATTAAAATTATGAAGATTCTAGATAATCTCTGCTATGAGAATCGATCCAAAGTGCATCAGAAAACGGGGAACAGAAAGAACACAAGTCCTAAGAATTGGCGAGTCAGACATTTAGTTTTCTTAGGCTTTCAAAGATGTCCGATCCCAACATCTTTGATAATGATGAATAGTTATGTTTTTCAGGAACCGGGAAAGTTTGAGTGATGTCGACACATTTTGAGGGAAACTGCGAGGGAGAATTGGAAGCTGTACTTTAACCTTGTACTCTATCAGATGAGACATTATTAAAGTTATGAGTGAGCCCACTCTGTAAGTCATCGTCGTTAGGCCTAGCATAAAAATCAAGCTATATATGGCAACTTGGAGTATTAAAATAATCGAAGGCGGCAATGGGTCAATATTAGATGAATCTAGAATCGATCACTCGTAATTGCACCCACCACTGGGTGCGACTGATTAGGCCTATAATCACGAGTAGGCCTCGTTGCATTTTAAAGGCGATTGAGTTTTACCGAAATGCATTTCAATGAGTTCAGCGGATATTATTAATATAAGTTTACTGGAAGAACTTACCTTCATTATTTGCTGGTTGAAATGGATGTGTCGATCGGATAACTTGTTCGCGGCCACAAGACCCTCTTTCTTCTGGAGCTTGTTCAATTCAATTATATAGGTCCAGTTTGCGTATTCATTTGGAGCAACTTCAATTACTCCGACTTTCGCGAAGTTGTTTGCGGACAAGCTTCAGGCAATGACATGCATCAATAAATACATGAACCTTTTCACCGGAGGGAACGTAGAAATAAGAGACGATTTGATCAGGAGTCATTGAGCAGCCAAGCTTCTTTAACATGGACATGTTGGCAGATAGTCCATCCAATGTCAAGGCTTTGACCGAAAGTCCGACATCGTGAAGACTTCCTATGGCATGCAGCACCAATTCCTTTTGCACTTCAGCAGATATGCCACGAATCAAGAAGTATCCGATAACTTGCTTCCAATGGCCAGTGATGCCAACGGCCATAAATACTAAGGCTTCTGTCGCTAACTCTTCATCGGAATTGAGGATAAGGCTTGACCGAAATTGATGAAGCCAGAAAAATTCAGCTGTTCGTGATCATACTGCATCAATATCTTGATACTCATTCCGTCGACCATAAGAGTGCAAAAATCGATATTGCCAAGCATTTTTCACACCCGTCTCTTTGACTCTGCAAGTGCTTCAGACTTTGCTCACTGAACCCTGGACGACCGTCAATACCTTGAAGCCACCTGTTCCAAGAAAAAAAACCTATTTTACAATCCTGCATTTCATCAATAATGAACATCTTTACTTTAAATTGGAAAGCTGACATTTGAGAGAAGAAATAGAGAATATAATTTTCATTAGTGAATGCTTTACATTAACTACAAACCATACAGAGTCGAAAAGTTTCGGGAAATAGGGAGTCAGTCAATGAAAGGGATTGATTACTAAGATACACATGCTTAAATTTTTATTGAGGACCTGCGAATCGGTTAACTTAGGAGTCGAATCGAATCGGGCGTGATTCGCGAATCGCACTCCAATCGAATAATAGAAAACTTGCAAAACCCTGCTTTAGCCTATTTTTACGTGTGATTTAGAAAGACAGCTATACTGTTTTCCAATAAAAAAAGGGAACCCAGTAATTACATGCCTTACATGGTCTTTTACACGACTTATTGAAAGATGGTGACATAATGGCACTCAAGGGAATAAGCATTCGCATTAAAGACACCAGATTTTTATTAACGCTAGATTAAAGATATTGAATGCAGATTTGACATTCGCCTTGTTTTGCCTGATAGATAGCTTGATGATAAGGACAAGGCATGTAACCTCAGGGTTGTAGAAAAATGTCTTTCGAATCTCAAGCGGGACTGTAATGTAACCTCCATCGATCGCTCCAATACACAAATTCAGAGCGAGGTCAAACAAATTTTCATGAACTAAAAATCAGTTGATTCTATCATTTCTAGCTCAAATTTCAGAAAGCTAATACTATAAGCACAGAAACACAGATGATGCCTAAATTCTCATGCTGTGAGTCTGTAGTGACTATCTAAATTATTCAAAACAGCTTATAAAAAGGCTTTCTAGAATACTACGCAAATTCGTCATACAAAGATCAGATTTGTCCGTAAAATATTAGACCTACCAATGACTTTGAGCACTATTAATGCATGATTAAACATTGAATAAGCTTGGACTAAGTCGGGCTGGAAATAAAAGAAATAGATACTCGGACTCATGATCCCTTATCTCAATTGAGTTAAACATTGTGTTAGTGATTGTCAAAATTTGGCACAGATTCCCAATTGCCAAAATTGGCCGTGAGATCAGATTCCGCGTTTGCCATGTGGGCCATTTGCAATTGTTTTTAAATCAGCATGGTTGTGTCGAAGGTGACTAATTGCACGACCATGTCCCTCATATGTGGCGCATGAAGTACGCATACCACTCACTACTTAAAAGATTAGCCTATTGCATAGAAATATAGTTAATTACCTGCAAAACTTTATGTTAGTATCCAGTAGGAAGGGATATCGCAGTACAATCGTAAATGCACCAGCTGATCAGTAATACATATCACAATAATACTGGTGGCAACATTAATCGATAGCTACTTCAGAAGACCAACTTACGTTCTTAAAGTACGCGGATGCGGCAAAGGCAGAATTGTCCTCACATAGTTGTATCCCTTTCGGCTGTATAGACTCAGGGTGAGACAGAACTCCCTCATAGAAGCCGAGTATTTTCTACCATCCCCTCTTGAAGAGCTCCACTCGGTATATCTGTAAAATAAATTTTAGCTTCAATTGAAATTCTTGACATCAATTTCAAGTGCTTAAATAACACATTTTGGTATACACGAAATTATTTTTTGGCGACATGTACTTATACTACATCAGAGAAATGAATGCGAAAGGTGTTTGAATTATCCCATTCGGAGAGTTGTGATAGTTATTGGGAGTATGTCGACTTGTCCAGCTGTCTGAGAGGTGGCAGAAGGTGGTCCTAATCAATGCATTTGTCGTTTGATGTGAGTAGGATCCACGATTTTCACAAGTGGCACAGATGGTGAGTGGAACGTCTGCGGAGGTTAATCCGCATTTCTGTTTGATGGGTGTCACAGGCAGGCATACTTCTGTAAGTTGGCCCAGATGATTTTTTAATCGGATGATGGAAATTTTTAATTTTGTCAGACTTTCACGGCTAACTTCATAACCGTGCCACTTTGTACTTAATTTTATCCAATTTCTCAGTTATTATAGTGAAATTCCGTGAAATAATGGGTGGCACATACTTGGGACGTGGCAGTTTATTCATCCATGCGTTTGACACTTCATAGTTATCGGCGATGCATGTGTTTTGGTAATTTGGTATGGCGAACTTCGCATCCGTACCACCTTCAATTTTCAATCGGTGAGTTCTCGTAAACTGCCGCACTATTTTGAAAAATATGTGGCACGCTGCCAAACTCAAATTATGCGCAGATGTTGCTTTCGAGAGCGGGCACACTCGATTTTCGATGTAGGGCATTGGTATGGCTAACTTCACACACGCTTCTTTGAAGGTCAATAAAAATTATTAAAAGTAGTTTTACAAGAAGGATGAATGCGACACGCACTAAATTCAAGAGAAAATTAACCATTAAAAGATTTAGAAGGTGAACAAAATTATAGCCATTCAAATGAATAATTAAATTACAGGTATCTGGTGAAACACGAGTAGGCCCCATATTACCTATCGGACCCGATGCCGGATAGGTTGTCCGACCGAATACCGGTACAATACTAGTAAAAGCACAAAGCATCACTTAAATGAATTGATAGGCAAGTATAAAACACGTGCAAAGTGAGCGGAACCAATTTCTCGGTCTCGCTGATTGGCGTAGTAAATCAATTATATTTGTCACTTACCTGATCCAATTTGCTGCACTGATCACGAATATGTGCTTCAGTATAAACACAATGCAGCTTTTAACCGGATTATCCGCGAGATCTTAACAATATGATATTTTGGTTCCGCTAACTGACCTGTGGAACCCCTTTCTTTTTTAAAATTTTGATTTTTCAAAAGCGACCGCGAATTGTGAAATCTGAGCCTAGATTCGTGAAATTGATAAATTGGAAGTTTTTCGAATATAGTCAAGCTGTAATTAAAATGGTTCCACTAACTTCACACGTATGTGGATATAATAGTTGCCAGGAGTAAAACTCACCTTGATACGCTTCCAGTTTTTCAAGTAGGCTTTTCGTTATACCATCATCCTCCGCGATTTTTTCGTGCAATGAAGCTACTGTATCTCTCAGACGCTTCTCCCGCTTCCGAGCATATCGCAGATCTTTCTGAGCACGATGAAGCCTCTCCTCAACCTCAGGTGATGTAATTGATGTCGAAGTAGATGGACCTTCGGTTACTGAGATGGGCACTTGCCCATAACTCTCAACGTACCGCAAAGTGCGCGATGTTGATGCCGATGCTGTCTTCTCAGTGAAACTAAATATTGAAGGCACTGCTGCAGAATACAGCTGCCTCGTTTTCGTTGGACGAAAATCGCTCGGGGCAAAAATGATCAGAGCATAAACAAACGTATTTACTCGGCTCCCACAACTTCCTTCGATCATCAACTTTCAGTCTTTTCACGGCTACGACCCAACTTCTTCGTAGTACTAGGATCGGCAGGAAACCTGAAAGATTGATATGATTTATATTTTGTTGAACTGCATGCAGGCCTACTCATTTGTCTAACTTAAAAAATTTAAGTCAACTAATTCACCTGATGCACAATTGCTCTCTGCATACATTTAAATGATTTCAGGTACGCTAAACAGTGAAAATATCAAACTTTTGCATATGGTTTAACTGATTTTTATTAAAATTTTTCAAAAAATCGTAGCTACAGGAATGAGGACGCGCGTATACACGAAGGTTGTACATCGAGGGAAAATGGAAGTCAAATAAGGAATGCGAAGAAAATAAAAAGGGCAATGATAGGATACATGTAGAATAACTAAGCAATTCAGAGTAAAGTAAATGCGCAGGCCTATGATTCAATTCTATAGGCCTAACTAAGAATGCAAGCTAAGAAAAAGAAAAGCAATGAAAGAGAGAATGTACGAAGTGGAGTAACAATGATAAGTTTGATTGAAAATCAGTCTTTAAAAACAAAAGATATCATTAGCCTAGGTTAGAAAAAAAACCGCAGCAACAAAAACCTACAAACGAAAGACTTGCTATACTTCAAAGTTTTGTTCTCAAATACACAACTACGTGACTCATGAGTGACCGAGCTTTCACCGTGCCTACTATGAGTTTATCCGAGCGTTGAAATAGATTTCGAATGAGACGAAGCAATCCTGAACAGAAAGATCACTGCAACGGAATTAAAAAAGAAGTTTCAAGAGTAGGCCTAAGAATCCTAAAGTAATGGACCATGTTTAGGCAAGTTTTTAAAGCAGACGACTAGCAATGACGTTCATTAGGAAAAATGCTACATCCCTTGCTGAATTGCATCAAGTATTTCCATCGCTCCTATATCCATATCTATTCATAAGTTGATAATGACGTGGCAGAAAATTCTTTTTTCGTGATACGATGAGGCAAATCTATGTCGCCTACATGAACTAGAAGACGTAACTGTGTGACGGTCCAGAGAACTCAAAGATGAAGTAGGCCTACAGAAACGGTTTCTTTTATCTTCAGTAAGAGAAGTTAACGCGATATTTGCGGATGAGCTCCTAGCTAAATCCGCAAATATTGGATATTCCTAGCTATGTAAATTTCGTCTGCATCTTGTTCAGAGCTTCTCAAAGAATCCATAGAATGTAGCTGGGGTGTTGCACATGCATGAGGATATTATTTTTTTTCGCTAAATGATATGATGGAGATGTGTGATGCTTATAGGCCGACTCAGATTGCTCCTATGGATACTACTGATATGCACTACTTATAAGTTAACATGGTTGTTTAAATACATGTAATACTAAAGTAATGCACAAATTCTTCATCATAATAAATTGTTAATTCATTATTTGTTTGGGAATGCGACCAACTTCGTGATGCAATTAAATAGTTTATGGATAGTAGGGGAGAATGGGATGACTTGGCATTTGGGGTGACATGGCCCTCTGCACCAGAATCTCTCCATTGGAAAGAAAATCCAAAATATACGAAATAAAGGTTTACTAGACTACATACATGATATATATGAAAATCTCTCCCAGATCACTTCCTGCTCAGAACAGACCGAGAAATTCTTTTTTAATAAAAAAATGCTTTACATTTTTAAAAATTGTATGTTTTTGTCTATCATCAATGTCAAACACTGCTACACACTTGCAAAAAGGAAGACAAGTAAATGACTTAACAATTTATATGGAATTGTTGATGTCAATTACTATTACTTTTGAAATTATGGCTTATTTACTTCAAAAAGTCAAATGGGTTGACATGGCTGGAAAGAAATGAGGTGGCATGGCACCTTCTCGAGTTTTGCGTTTTAGCGATTCCTATTCACAATGATGAAAGCGACTCAATCCATCACAGTCAATCAGTAAATAATAGATTCCATCACAACCATATTGACTACTATTATTATCTAGCCAAACCATAAAAATATCAGAAGCATACATTTCCATTTCATGCCTATTGGACAATGTGCCTCAGTAGCGTCCCTTGATCTCGGGGTTGCGCCTGCCTTCTCGGGGGGGTCCATGCGAGGAATTCACTTAAAAAAAACGGGAATGTAACGCAAATTTTCTAAAAATTGCATGAAAATTGAAATTTATTTGTTCTCGTGGGGGGGAGTTGATAAGCACGGTAGCTCCCCCCCCCAAAAGACGCAAATGATGAGTCTTGATTTCGTATCAGTAGGTTCTCAATAGTAGATTTATATCTTTTGAAAAACGCTCAGGCTCTGATCGCTTGCACTATTCATAGAGGCATAACTGTAGGGAAAACTGACATTTTTGTGACATTTTATTTCAAAAAAATAATTTGTCTGATTTCAAATCTTGAGAAACTAGGAAATTACATAGATAGGTCTATTGCATTGTTGTGCAACGCGTGGCCCGCCGGGACACATTAGGTGGCCCACCACCGCTTCTCATATCTAAAGTGACATTATTTGAATCGATGATGTGAAAATGATTCACTCCGACTTCGACCTTTTGGAGGTGCATCTAAGGGTGAGGAAATCTAATTAGAATTTGCAAAACCATTAAGGAACAACAAAATGAACAATATGGTGGCACAAAAACCAAAAATTCACATTCGAATTATCCAACCATGTTCCTTTCGTAAAGAATATCTTCTCTAATAAACGCTAAATGGTCATCACTTGCGCGAGTTTATGCTAATTCACATAGTATTCGAAGCCCTGCTGAGCATGTTCCTCTAAGTAATAAACTGCTCAATGAACCTAGAAAGAGGCTATATTAATTAAACCTGAACTACGAATGAAGGAATCCAAGTGCAAGATTTAGACATGTCTTTTTGTGGCCTGTAGGCCAACATTTTTTCCGAATATTCTTACATTTACATGTAAAATTTTCTATTCAATGCGATACACGCACGGTACAGCAGCCCATATTTGCATTTAAAAGTACGGAATAAAAGAATATTAAGCCTATACTACTGCCTTTTAAAATTGGTGGCCCGCCAGCCTTTTTCGCGGACCACTCCTTGTGGCCCGCTATCCCAACTTGGTTGCCCGCCACTGGCCTATTGGCAAATATGAGACTTAGTGGCAAAATTTAGCTAGTTACGTTCTGGTTGATATTTGAATAATAATTGACAGACATACGTATGAAGTTAGACTGAATACTGCCATGAATACCCACTGAATACTCCTGTTACAGATTTTATCTTGCACAAAAAGTTAGGAAATGCGCTGAATAATACCGGCAAAGTATTACTTTCTCAACTTTTTCCCTTATGTGGACATGATTGATGATTGTCAAAAATGCTGCCGTCATCATATTCTATCCTACTGAAATGATAACGAGCATGTAACGTACGAACGATGTCACTGCAACGTTTGATTATTTCCACAATACATCGCGAAGCTCATGTTGCTGCCTGCATGATGACAGCTATGCATTCATGGTAAAGTGGATCATCAATTATAACTCTGGGAAATACGTCACGCTTTCTTTTAATTGTAGGAGAGCAGAAAATTTTTGATGGCATGATAGCAAGAGCTTTTCGTGTCTTCTGAGAGAAACGTGCGAAAGGTGACTTTGAACATTTTTTCTCCTTGATAAACATGTATTTGAATGGATCAAGTCTGCACGTATGAACTGCAAGAGTTTCCAGGTAAATGGCAAAAGTTACTGATAAATATCCTATCAGAATTTATGCGATGCGATGAAAATATAAGCGATGAGAGCCTAATTAACTCACCATCCTCGTGAATCAGCACATGCTATTTCGAGCAATAATGGCTAATTGAACTTTAAGCGGAAGCATAATAATATACCTATTAGGCCCTAGTTACATGACGAACCGCGAGTTGCATGGTAGGTTTAAAAAGCGTGAACCCTACTAACGGCGTCGACTCAGCTCTATTCATTGCCATAATCGAAGACAACACCTAACCAGGATTATGGCTACGCGCTGACGTGTTATATATAGGCCCCTAGGCCCTATTGCTCCGTTAAATCAATCAGGATGTTTGGTAGGCTCTTCTTTAATGGAATTGCTGATTCAATCATTTGAACCACCGCATTTAGGCCGTATTTGCACCGTTTGAACCGCCATAAGTTAGCCTATATTGCATTAAGTGGTCCACGGTTTTCCGTCTTCTTTTCCTCGTGTTGCAAGGGTTGGACGTCCGCAAATGTCGATTTGGCTTGATGGCATTTCTCCACACCGTCCGATCCGAAGGGTCGACGGAGGATAGATTCCATTTTCGAAGATCTTCTTTGATGTTGTCAAGCCAACGTTTCTTTGGTGGGCCTCGTGGATTCTTTCCTGAGAGTTCGATGGTCTGGACTTTCTTAGGCCAGTCGGCTTCATCCATGCGTTGTACATGTCCATACCAACGTAGCCTTCTCCAGCGCACACTATCTTCAAGTCGATGAATACCAAGCCTAGACCTTAGCTCATCCATAGGAACTCGATCAGATAGGCGCTTGGAGCAGATCCACCGCACCATTGCGTTATCATTACGGCACAATCGGTTTTGCTCCTCGATGTTGATTGGCCATGTCTCGGTTGCATACAACAGAACACTTCTCACACACATGGAGTAGACATGACCTCGGCTGCTGAAGGGGATGTCTCTGTTCGTAAGTATGGGAATGAGCTCACGAAAGTTCTTCCATGCCAGCTGAATTCTCAGTCTAGCAGCCTCACTGCAGCCACCTGATTGTCCTAACATATCACCCAGGTAACAAAATGCAGGCACAACTTCATAATCAGCATCACCAATACGAAGCTTACTAGCGGTCGGTTTAGGAGCTTGTGCAGCAACACCACGGCACTTTTTACAAGAAAAGCTAGGATTAAAATAAAATATTGCATTAAATTTTAACAAAAACATAAATTTACT
Organism: Prostheceraeus crozeri; assembly: GCA_907163375.1. Classification (NCBI taxonomy): domain Eukaryota; kingdom Metazoa; phylum Platyhelminthes; order Polycladida; family Euryleptidae; genus Prostheceraeus; species Prostheceraeus crozeri. The sequence continues at coordinate 13,314 of CAJQUW010014449.1, forward strand.
GAAATTAGTAAAACCTGCGTCAAAAAAGCACAAAATATAGTCTGAACATTCCCTAATTGGTACATATCAATGTGTGTGTACAAAAAAATAGTGGAAACTTTTTGTTTGGATTGACTGCAAAACCACGATCGACAATCTAGATTTACGCATTCTTCGAATTATCTGGTCTCCTATCAGTCAAAATCGCACCGTACGGCGTGTACCATTCCGACAAGTAAGTGCATCCGGTCGACTGCTCAGCAACAAATAATTGACACGGAAAAGCCGATTCATGGAGCTTAGAGGGGAATATCAAATCTGAAGCCTTTCAAAAGTATATGGACAGTCGGGCTGCTTGACAGGCTGGGATGTTGCGAAGGTCTGCATTATCACTTTTGACAAATAACATCTGTGGTTATCTAACTTAGCAGAAATGAGACAAGTGAGTAACTCGGGACATGATAAGCATACCTGCGAGGGAGATTTTGGAACTTGGCAAGTGAAGTAAAGCTGAGATTATGATCGGGAAAGTCATTTTCCTAGAAGCATTATATACCGCTGATATAAATAGGTCTACTTGAGCCTAGTGGATTGCGTTGAAAATTGTAGGCACTGTAGAATGCAAATCACTGTTGAACACAACTTGATGCAGTGAGAAAACGCAGGTGTCTACGTTCATTCTCCTGGAAGCCGCAGTATCACTGTCAACAAATCGATCAAAGTTTAGTGAGCCAATCCGGTACTAGACATGAGTGACATCAGTGATAAGAATCTCTTGGTGAAAGCGAGGGGGAATCAACGTTGCAGTGAGTCACTGACAAGAATAATGGGACTACTGTTTGTTTTTCATGCGTTAAACAGAGCTTCCCCACAGCTATTCAGATCAGACCGGTGAGCGTGTGATAATTATGAGGAACGATAATTCTGTATGGCACGTTTTCATCTTGACTGCCCTCTACTTTTGTCTGTTTACACCTACTACTTGTGCAGCGACCGTCATCCGATGGCAGAGATAATAAAACATTGTGTAGGGTATAGCAAATCTAACTTCTGGCTCCACTCTTTACTGACTTCCCTAGAGAAGAAAATGGACGATTTGCCGAGACTTGATTGCCTGTCAGCGTCAAATTCCTAAGTAATATCAAGGTAATGAGCACAAAAAAAACATCAACGTCTTCCTATATAGCATATGAAGGTGAATGAATACACCAACAACAACTGACAAATACATAATGTAGCAATTCTGCATATATTTTGCCGGATAATATTTTCTACGGCTATTTCGATGCTACTTTCTCACACCTTACAATTTACCTATATTTTGGTCTCTAAACAAAATTTCAATGAAATATATACTTCAGAAACTCACCTGTGAAAAGAAATTCCTCGCGATCGAGTCGGAGCATCATCTCTGTTTGTACAGTTGAAAGCAATACAGGATTTCACCATATTGGCGCGAAACGTCTTTTTGCCCCAACTAAGTTCCCTCCGAATGTGCCGTGACCTTGAGTCAATTTCCATTCTAGTCAATTACAGATAAACAAAATATATTTATTTCTATGTCTGAACCCAACCGATAAGAGTAGCTCAAACGCAGCACTTTGGAGTGATATCCTAGATGTGCTCCAAACAGTGCATGAAGATGATCGCCGAAGCCCTTTGGGAGAACCGCTTTCGGCTGCAAGGAGATGTGGAATCCCCGCATCAATGCCTCAGAATGCTTGGGGATCACCTGACCAGGCAGTTAAAGTGAATCTTGGTGCATTACAAGCGGTTACTACTATTGATTTGATAATGGAAGAATATTTAAAAGGATTTTGTCTCTATATCACTGATAAAATTTCTTTTGTGCTGATTAATGTGAGCATATGTAAAAGCGGAGTCATTGTCAACAGCAATCATGTTTTCCATGTCAGCACTAATGTCTTCTAACTTGGATATTGGCTGATAAACTTTTCAGGATTGTTGGACACGACGAAGCATATTCGTTGCACCCAGCCTAATATTCGTCTTCCAACACGCGTCTAATTGCTTACTGCTCGTCATATTGATAGGATTTCAGATTATCCAGCATAAAGGCTGTCTATCGTTGCAAGCCTCAATGACGCATCAGTGACATGGTGCTCTGGTAAAAGGTTTCAAGAGAGATGTTTGGGCTTAAATGAGTCAAAGCCTTTCATAAGCTAAAAGTAAATTTCTCTGTCAAAGTAGAGCTTTTTGTAAAACGTTTGAACGTCACATGCAGTAGCATAAGAATGGTAAGTATTTTCATCTCTCAATCATACTGTTATTTCTGACCTTTATTCGGTCTTCTTATGGTGTATTTATTACTTTAAAAGAACTGCTTAATTCACGCTTGTGCATCAGGTCTGTGTTTTTATGCTCTTTTGGGTTAAATATGTTGCTTATCACACTACTAGCATATTATGTTGATTTGATTCAGTAGTGTTTTGCTCGGAAATTGTCAGAAATTTGACCAAATCAATGAATTTCCTGCTAGTGTCTTCGATAGTTCTATTGATGATTTTCGAATGATTTTTCAACTACTTCCCTGTCAAGCATTGAAAATATCAATAGTCAATGTTCTCTGCACCGTTTTGTCAAAATTAAAATCAGTAGATACAGAATCGGAAGAACATTAGGCGAGCCGCCTTTCTTCCAAGTTGTCGAACATTTTTGTCAAACTCTTTTCCTTTTTTTGCTGATTACTCAGCGGGAATTCAGATTGTACCAATTTATACAATATACTTTCTTTCCGATTTAGGTTTTAACACATTCCCAATAGCAAACACTTTACTACTTGTCAGGATTGAACCTCGAGCATACAGAATAATCGGCATCAGCTATGATGATGCAGCAAAAAAAACCTTGAAATAATGTGTTTTAGCACATTTGCCCAACTCCGCAACATGTTCAGACCTCGTCCTCCGCGTTCGAAGAGAAGGCCTCCTTTTGTAAAACCCAAAGCTCGAACCGAACGTTTCAATAATTCTTTTATTAGGCTCTTTCCATAGGTTGTACCCTTTTGCTTGCCTTTTTCCTTTGTAATGTGCTCATCGCCTTGTACATGAAACAATAAGGACATCTATCTATCTACATACACAAGGCAACGTGCCGTTAAAATGATTAAAAGAAATGCATCTACTTAGGTAGTCCTGATTCAAATTATTCACTTATTCTTTAAGATACACAGGGTCAGTCTCCTAGTACTTCATGAATATATTGAAATCTATTCGTTGTTATAAACAATATTCATTCTTCATGAACGGTTCTTTCAATTTATCCTTTATACCATCGCTTTTGTGAAACGAATGGATGGACGAATCTGGATCTAGTCAGGAGTCACCGAACATCTGATAGAACAATTTTTAACATGAATAGGAGATACAGTGAAAACTCATGATAACTAAGACACTATTGTGGTTTCTGACGCTTCGGGAAGTGAAAACATGTGCAATCAATCAACGACGAAGATTACTCACAGTATATGATGCTGTCAGCAAATTGGTAAGGGCCCAAATCAAGTAAGAGCATTTGTTTGATTGATTGAGTTAGGCAATGCAAGATTCGATGACGCGTCTTAACTACGCGTTTAAACGCACACAGGCGCAAAGTGTCACGGCTAACAAAATACTGAGATGGTGACCTGAGGGCATGCTGTTGTTACATTTCAGCGAATGCACCAGGAAGAGCCGAATATTCATGTTCTACAATAAGGTGGATTGTAGATGTCATTTTACTCCAAGTTATGACTAGGCCTACAAAATGTCCATGAAAGTAAACTGGAATCAACAAATGAAATGATTGAATGTAGTCGGCTATACGATGTTCAGTGTAATAAATATCGTGAAAGTTCAGCAATTTAGGGAATTTTTCATTTTAAGTCCTGAAACACATTATTGAAAGAATGCTCATCGATAGGCAAATCACGCAGAATCAGAAAAACAGCAAAAGACGTGTCCTTAGACATGCGCATGCAAACCAATCGCATGCCACTCACCCTTATCCCACATTCAACTCGGCAACAAAAATGCCTAGCACGCCTAATAGCAAAGAATAATGAGATGGCAGAAAAGCTGTTGAATTTCATCGTTTTTGAAGTGCGATTCCTGCGGAAAATTCTGCCCAAAACATTTACAGTCGTACATGATTATACTTGCCACTTGTATTGACATCAATATCTTAATTGAAGATAAAAAGCCGATGCTGGTGCAAGATTTAATAATTTCCAAATTTTCGCCTGCACAGGCCGTGTGATTGGATAGAAGGATGATCATGCATGCTAATAGCTGCATACAGAGTGAAAAAATGCACAAAAAAGCATGTAAGTAGAATACACAGAAACTTAGGAGCTAATAATCACATTCACATTTTCACACGGATTTTTCAAAGAAAAAAAAGACATTGTTTATATTTGCTCACTTTCTTATCGAGAATTGAGTCTAGGCTGCAAAAAACTAATTCATGTTGCTTCGAATGATAGTTTGGTTACTTTCTTGTGTTAGAATTTCTGTTAATATGTTTTGATGATAACGTTGTTTAAAGTGTTTGTAAAGTGATGAAAAATCTCGTGTTATGCGCTCTTTAATTATGTTGTGTAACAGTCTGATAGTTTTGCCCATGTACAATTGCTTGCATTTTGGTCCAGATACTTTGTAGACTGCTCCTCTGACCATCAACTTGTTATATATTTGAAATTTCATGATATTTGTATGTGTAATTTTTCTTCTATCCGCTGACACGTCCTGTGTATGCGAAAATCTGGGAATAATCATATCTTGCAGCAACATCGACCTTACATGATCATTTTGTATTGTGATGTTTAGGCGAAATCTCATCGTCTCAGTTACTGTTTTTGAAGTGAATAATTTTTCAAATTTGTTTCTAAAAGGGACACAGGAATGGCCATTACAGAAATCGTAAACACGACCTTCTTGATTTCAACTTCTCTATCTTTGGATTGCAAATTTCTCGGGCGAATATTCATGTTTCTGCACATTAGACGTAGTTTTCAGTATTTTTTGGGCTGAGCAACAAATGCGCTATCGCCCAGGGGGTCGTAAAGGGATTACGGGACCTAATATGGGGAGAGGATTAGCGAAAACAATTACCGAAGAAACACCGGTTTTCAAATATTGTAAATGCTTCAGTACACAATGTAAGTCGAAAGATAATTGTGACATATGTACAGGTTACTGACAATTACTGAATACATCAACCAAAATACTTCAAAGATAATTCAGCAAACCTGATAATTCAGCATGACCTGTTGCAGAGAGAAAGAGACCCAAATCTCCCTAGGTTTGAATGCATTTTTGATTTTTTATAAGCGGACTTAGCCAGATTTTTCTATTTTCCTTTATCATTTGTACAATTTTAATGCGCTTGTTTTATTAGCATGACTTTAACATGTCAGTTCCCATGTAGCCTTTAGATATGAGAGATTTATTATACACGTGCCAGACGATATATTACATATATAGTTGGAAGATTTTTTGTATGATTCCTGTATTCATTTGCAGATGTTTTGTGTTAAATGTTATTCGCTTTTGAAGAATCATAATCCAACATCTACGGCAACATCAACTCCAAGACCTTGATATAATTCATAGCCGTCGTCATATGTATTAAATTGAAAAATTGTAAAGTATATATTGTGTATGATACATATCGTTTATTGAAAGGCGTTCATTACAGAGATCCCTTGTACTATTTAAAGTGGGAGGTTTACGTTGGCTATTGCGTAATCAACAATGGCTTGAATGAGACAATTACGGAACCGAGTGTGGAGGAGAAAGGGCTTCAAAATGTCTATCTAAAAAGCGTTTTACGTAACTGCTGTGCGGTCTCATAGACAGAACTCTCGTAATTGTTGCAAATGTTCATGGGCACGATTTTAATATGCAATATGATTGAAATGAATGAAAAATAATAGCGATATAAGTGTATATTCCTGACAGAATGTTTATCCGTGCCGTTTACACGCAGAATTAAAGACAGAACATTCATTTAATATAACAGAATTACTCACTCTCTCTACACAACCAAGCAAAAATCGACCAGAAGAGGATAAATCGTGTAGTAAGTGATTCAGTATTTGCTCAGAAGCAGGGATCGCAATATTCCGTTTTTTTGCGAAATTAGTCTAATGTAAATATTTCAAATTTATGCATTCAAACCCCGATTTTCCGTTTTTTTCTCGGGTGAATTGCGATCCCTGCTCAGAAGTCACAATATCTCGCAAAAACTTCAGTACCTCAAGGACAGTGCTTTACGTCGATTAAACGCGGGTAAACATTCATCGTCAAACATGCAACAAACATAGAAGAAATCAATTTGAGGAGACTGGATGGTCTACTTTCGGTTGAATCTCTATGCTTTTCACTTTCTTATAATTAATCAAATTATATAACCATAACATTAACGTTATAGTTCTTGCTTTGACGAGGGAAGGATATAGTGATTTCAAACATATGCTTCAGATGACTCCACACATTGAATCATACCCATCTTTGTTGAAACGACTTAGGCAGATGTTTCCGAAGAAGACACTTGTATGAGCAAGTTATAAATTCATCTAAGTATTTTTTTTCTTTCAGTTTACTTCTTTCATTACCCATTACTGCAAATTTTATTTTACATGTTGTCTCCGTATTATCATTGCATTGCTTTCCTTCATCCTCAGTATTTATTCGGATATTAAGTGGGGATGATATGACATGTTTTTCTTTGATTATAGTTAATACAGCGCTGAATAATTTCATCGTGTATTTTATACTTTTTGAATTTTTCCTTATTTCAATTTTGAAGCTAACTTTTTCTGCTTATTCCTGGCATGAATTGACCTGAAAAATTGAATTCCATAACAAAACGGTTGCTTATCAGTTGGCTATATCGGTTAGCTTATTAGCTAAGTACAATCGCATTTGCTGGAAACTCACTCTCTGTAGAAAGGATGACTATCTCATCTCATCTGCTGCATAAAAAATACTTTCATTCACCAGGATACACGAGCATTTTCTGTGACTCTGTGAAGCGAATGCACTATTGTCTAACTCCACCATTGTCAAACTGGTCATTTTCTATGACGCAGTGTTCTAGTGGCTAGCCAGACGTTTGTGTAATCTCATGGCTGATGCTAAGTCGTCAATTTTTCAAGTTGACTCGGTCAAATGCTTTCTTGCAATCAAGGAAACAGGGATAAGTCATTTGCTTATTTATCATATATTTACTGATTTCTCCATAAACCCATCAGTATTTTGTATTGTACAGAATAGTCAAAATATTTTATCTATCCTTCAGCCGATCTTATTTCATGTAAAATGTACACGGGTCGACAAGCTTCTGTACTCAGTGCGCTCAAAACTCAAAAGCATGAGCAAAATTTGAAGTAATGGCTATTGTTTCTACTTTTGGATTTTGATAAAGGTACTGGGTACTGAAGCTGTTCGACCAGTGTACATTTAATATGTAATACAAATCGGCTTAAAAAAGGAAGTGATACTTCGTCTCCTTTGCAATATGTAAAATGCTGATGGGTATGAAGAGCCTCTCATGTACCACAATTAATTTCTCCATTAACATCGACTTACCTTGTTATTTTGCCGCGTGTGCACTGTCTAGACGCGAACACTACCTGCTCTTCACTATAGTCTCGATTCTGTTCCTCAGAGCTTGCTGATTTTGTAAGCAGCTTCAATGATTATAGAGTGGGACTTATCAAGGATAGGGATGTCCCATCACGATTTTTTGAGTTTCGGAGAAAAAAAATTGATAAATGTCGGTATTGGCATTAAGTTTGTTTAAGAGTATTATCACACTTGAGAGCTGAGAGCGTCAGTTAAATTAATTAACTGCAATAAAATCAACAAACATTTCCACAGCGAAATGATAACAATTCAAAGGGACAAATGTAGATTCTTGCAAGTATAGAGAAATTTTATTTTAGTGTATCGGAATTTCTTATATTTTTTCAAGTTCACTACATATTTATATGCTATTGCAGCAATTTGATTTGATTTTATACTGATTCCTAGAAGTTGGTTGTCATCAGAGGAAGTGGGTAGCTCACATTATTAAATTAATCTTTAGCAGTGAATAAGCGAGTATTAGTTGTTAATTTTTGCTCAGGTTTTTATATTGCATTGAAGTGTTATCGCTACTTTTTGCTAATACATATCGTGCGCGTGTTTTCGCTGCACTTACTGCATTGAGTCATTAACCGTTAATATATTTTCAAATGCTTTTTGCTTATCGCCATCGCTTTTTATGTACTCGAATTATGGTTTCAAAGCATGCATTTTTACACGATTACTTCAAAATATTTTGCATACTATTCATTGCATGTATGAAACTACATTTAGTGAAATGTGGAAACTTATTTGTAACCTGGTCACGTTATAACTTATATTCAGACTTTCTGATAAATTTCTTTCATTCATTTCTTCAACTGATACATTTACTGTGTCTCAGTTGTTGTCATTCGCATTATTTCTATATTATATGTATTTCTATATATACAATACCTGCATATTTGTAGTCTTTTAAAAAAGTGAATATTTTCAAATATTGTATTTGAAATCCATGCTCGAATGATATACGAATAAGATAAAGATCTTCATATAAATAGCAATTAATATCGTATGCTAGCATCACAAGATGAGAAAGTGGATTTTTGCATAAAATTGCGTTGCAAACATGATTTTCGAACTCATGCGGCTTGTAGTCACCGTGTCCCAGTTACTCGCTGGGCATGAGTTTGGGTCCGAAGTACAACTAGTGATTTAAAAAAGAATTGGCAACAGTTCATGTATTAGCAGATTCTCAAGCTGATATCTCACAAAGTCTGCAAGACGGACTTCGTGACTGTCTCTCGTCAGGTAGGCCTGCTACACGTGCTTATACTACCTCTCCTAAAATAAGAACTCTTGCTAAATAGTAGGCCCTGACCTGAGGAAACAAAACACGAATCGCATTTCTATTCAATAATGAAAGATTGTTTTGCTTATCATTATAGTGCTATCTTGTAATGCATGCTTTGTACAGATGCTTCAGGCTAGGGAGAAAATTTCTTCACGACTAAATATAGATCTAATCTCAATAGAAAAAAATTAGTCAACGTGCCAGATTTTGATAATTGGTATAAAACAATGAAATTCGTCAATTTTCAGTGGTAAACTAATTCACCTACCATGACAAGGTTCTTTCTTGGTGAGATATGGTCTACGGCTTATAGAGACTAAATGCTCCTCTTAACCTTAATCATCTGTATCTCACAGATGAAATTAATCAGACGTCTTATTCAAAAGTTGTATCAGTTTTAGTACAAATAATGGCCTATTGTCGGTTTACAGTCTTTAAAATTAGTTTTTGCCACTCAGCCACTGGATATTCCTACTTTGCTACTCACGATGCCTTGTCATTGCATCGATAACGTCTGTCACTTGAGGAAATTAATTAATCCTTCTATAACATTCTCTTAAATCTGCATCATGATGCAAAGTAATCGTGACACTCTAGACTCCGCCGTATCGTGGATTCTGTATTGATATATTTTACTTAAATGATAAACTTTATAATTACTGACAATGATAAAAAATTGAGACAGGCTTTGCTGAACTCTGACCCGGTTAGATTTAGCCACCGAGTCCGCATTCCTGGCTACAACTGCGCATGACTATATATTACAACATGTGTATAGCAGCTATCGCCACATGTTAATCAAATCTCACTGGTTTTCAATGCTCTCTTTATTATCTTTGCAAAATTTCATTTTGAAGCAAATATACCCGCTTATACAAAATGAACAAGTGATGCAAATAGAATTGCACTCAGCAAGAATTACTCCAGCACTTATGCATATACTTACAGTATATAAGCACTTATAACCGGCAAGATTAGTAAGATTTAGAAATGAGACCCTTCTTGGAAGTGTCATTGTCATCATTGAGCAAATTCTGCTTTTATATGTTTTTGGTGGAGAAGTCTGCATTGCGTATAATGCATTTTTCATGCACGAGTCTACTCATGAATGGTTAACAGCTTAAAATCTAATACAATTTGTTTTATTCTTTCATACTCACGTCAGTCTTTATTTATCTATTAGCATGTTTTTTATGTATTCGTTCTCGTTTGTTTTTGTCAAGTTTCATTTTCTCATTCATGTAATAATCTGCTCATTAATTAATACAAATGTGGTACAATCAACAATTCCAAGTGAAGGCTCATAAGTTGTATTAGCGTAACTTAAGCTGTATCATCTTGTAGAGATAGTGGCTATTCGAATATTCTAGATTGTAGAGCTTCAAAAACTACTCGTCAATGTTCAAATGCAGTTTTGATTGTGTAGTACTATCATGATGATAACAAAAATTTTGCACACTATGTTGGCATTTAGAGAGGCTTTGGCTTGATTGTTTCAAGGAACAGAATTTGACTTAGAATCAATAGATAATGGAAATTCGATTCACATGCAAATCAAGATCTTGATTTGACATTAATGCATCCTCAATGAAGCATTTTTTAATTCAATCAGTAGGAAAAATGAAGCAGGCTTAAATTAAATTATTGCTCCCTTCATGTAGGAAGATGCACGGTGCGCGTATTACATCTGATCTATTAACACAGTCAGCTGCTACTCTTCTTACCTGAATGACTATCGCATTGCCAATTTTTACTGTATTGAATTTGCTCTGAGTTTGTACCTATTTTGGTGACTATTATCAGCATTTAATATACCGGCATATTATTTGTCAACAAGTCCATTGAATAAATAGCTCGTAGAATCCTGTAGGTGTATTGTATATGACATTAAAAAATTAGCCCAGACAGTCGAACATATTGTTACATTCTAATGAGATAGGTGAAAATGGTGCAATGGAGTGAGGTGAAAATGGTGCAATGAAGTGACTATGCCACTTCGTCTGGTCGCATTGATGAGAAAATGGCTTAATATTCTGTGACATTCTCTATAGTTAATCATGAGGGTCTGAAATATCTTGTGCCTTATCTCATGGGCCTAGGAGACCAATAGCTGTGACAGATCTCTTCCTGTTCAGTTTCATTCACAGGGTCTTCCTGTGGTCACTTGCAAGCGACACAAATGATGTTCAACAGGTACCATTGCTTTTTGATTGATCTGAATCTTCCGGAACTTCAAAATATGATTACAAGCGCGTATTTCATTCCAACGAGTGAAATCTGCGGTAGTATGACGTCTAGGGTTTCATATCCTTGTCTGATCTCAACAATATCGAAATCTGAAATGCTCAGAAGTTTGAGCAGACATCATCACCTTCTATGATAATCTTGCATACTTCCTTTTTATTTTGATATTTTAATAAGTAACTTGGCTATCCATAAATTCTACGAATCTCTATAGATGTAATCACGGGAAATTTTTCGGGCTTCATCTATCGTAGGCAGGTTTGAGGCAACGACGTACAAGCCTCCTCTACATGTCCTCCGACATCTGCTGAGAGTGTAAAATATCACGCTGGGTGCTCAGCATGATAGACCAGTCTCACGCGTCCTTGATTATCAAAATCAAAGGAGAGTCATAAATCATTGGCCATTCATCACTATAATGAACCTAACTAATAGAAATAGAAATGATTTCGACATATAGCTACATGTCTGAAATTAAATTGCTAGGCATTTCCCTCCAATCACACATAGCTTTGATAGTCCCATTTCTTCTCGACAGTGCCGGCGGACAAATTGGACGTGCGACAGACATCCTTCGACAACAGGTCACAGATTCCGCTAAGGTTGCTGAGAAAGAACGAGAGTTTGCCTCGAAATCTCGCTCTCTTAGTGCTGATTTCCCACAGTTCAGCCATGATGCCATCCTGACCGTGTTGCGAGAGAATGATGGGAACATGTACAAGACGAAGGAGAAGCTGAGATCCAACCTGGAGGCAAAAACTCAGACTTTGGTGAAGAAGTATCCGAACGTCCAACTTTCGTTGATAAAAGACCTTCAGAAAGAAGCTGCTACTCGAAGCGATGGAGATACCTATCTGGAGCGCCGATTAGAATTCCTACAAGCTGAAGCGGCTCCACCTGCTTCAGGAAGTACTACACCGCGACAGCGTCATCCCAGTCCACAACCACGAAGTACTATTGAGGGTGAAGACTCACTGGAGAGACAGAGAGCGCATCGGCAACTAGTTGAATCTATGATGCGCGAATTCCCGAGGTTAGAACGCGCTCTGGTGCGAACTACGTTAGCCTCTGTTAACTGGAGCGTTCAGAAAGGCAGAGAGAAACTGCAGGTGGGTTCTTTTTGTTTCAGGTCATCATGATATAACAGCAACGGAGAGTCTCTATATTATAGTTACTAAGTGCATAGCGTGCGATCTTTCGGTCGTCGTGTGGTCGCATGGAGTCTTATGTGGATAAATACGGTAAAAATATCGTGAGTTCTCTCAAAGACCGACTATGTCTATGGTATTGTTAATTTCTATGGCTGGGGCTGACATATAGTCAATAACCCAGTCAATTGATACTCAGTGAGTGAATAAGCGAATGATATCGCTTATTGTAATAACGAGAATTGAGATAGAATACTGAAAAAAGTTAGTGTGATAAATTGCATTTTAGACCTTCAGGTCATAATCTGAGACAGTACTCTGGATAAGTTTTATATTTGCAAAATAATTTTTTCAAAGTATTTGTTAACCCTATCTATGCAGTCAATTTATCTGACGCATTTCCTCTAATAAACGACGCTGCGTTTATTTACAATCCCGACCTTTAAGTGTGGCCTTTATTATAAAGTTGACCTCTAACCTGCGCCGGTTATTAGAGAGCGCCGTTTATTAGAGGAAATACGGTGTTTCATGCGTTTAATGATTCTAAATGGCTTTACGAGATTTTCATGTTCTGAAATGCAATTTTTCCTCACAATTTTTGTCAGTTCAATCTAAAGTTCATACGTGGTACATTCAATAAGTTTCCGGACAAATATAGAAAAAGTGCAAATATTTTAATTCTGACATGATGAATCATTAATTTGGTGTATATAGGCTAGGAGACTATGCAAAGTTTTAAAAAATTTCCATTTTTTATTATTCTGCTGAACCATTTTAAAAAACATACGAAATTTTGAATATTTTGATGGATTTTATTGGTTTTAGTCAATGTCATACAATGCCATAGAATCTGCTATGTTCGATGTGCAAGAATTCATGTGCATGAGAACAATGGAGTATTCATTTCGAACAGTTAACTCTATTCACCGCACAATCGTCCACTATTTAATAAAATTTCATGTAAATTCAATTATAACTGTGCAATAATGTCTTACACTGAGTTTCGCATTGAAAAAATTGAAGAGGTGTGCAACTCGTCATGTTCCTCTTAACTATCAGAATCACGATTTACGGAAAAAAATGGCAGCTGCTTTCAGGGACGAATGTCATTCGCAGTCAACGATCCTGTTTTGGGCACAAGCAGAGTTTACGATGTCGACAGAGTGTCAATGATGATCTACTTGAAGCCTGGAGGTAGGCCTACCGAGAGTCTGTTACAACCACGAAGTCCGAGCCGATGGAACAGGGATCGACGCATATCGATTACCACTCCTAGTGAGGAGCTGAATGTATCCAATGGAAGTATTGGGACTCTCTTGGATTTTTGCTGAGCATTGAAAAGTCAACCCGTGGTTTTTTCTCGCATCTCCCGTTTTCTCATTGAAAGACCTGGAAGCTTGCCGACAGAATTTGGTCATCACTGAAGAGTTTGCAGAATTGCAAATAGTGAGCCTGGGTTATTCATTGTAATTTGAGGCGGAATCCCAGTAAAGCTGATAGTAGCCAAGAAAACCAAAACGTCGTTTTTCTAATTAAAAGCGCTTAGATCTTTCGACCGGCACTGCCGGCCATCATCAGAGGAACTGACTGTAGAACCAGCCACAGATGACAGTTCACATTACACAATTAGATTCTATGACTCCGCTGCTGTGAAAACATAAGACACAAAGATAAAAATGCCTAAGTAAGAACACTACTGATTACAAGTGAAAAGTAACACCATAAAATACGAAAATTAGGTGAAAGAAGAAAAGTCAAGTCAACACAAGCAGTGCCAAGATTCACTGAGGGCATGCTTCACTTTGTTCTGCGAATCCATCTTCTTGGTCCAGAACGCCTCCTTTACCACTCGCTTACTCCAAACACTCTCTCTGTCTAGCACTTCAGCTTTCTCCACGTTGATTCGATGACCAGTCAACGCCACATGCTTAGCCAGCTCGGACCGGTCCACGTTGAGTTCTCGTATCGCGCGAGCATGCTCCTTGCCTCTCACCTCCTTGGTTCTGGCTGTTTCACCCACATAACTCCACGAGCATCCGTCCTGGCATGTAATCCCATACACTACGCCCAACTGAGTAGCCGGGGCAGGTCTCTTCCTCACCAGCAGGGATCGAAGTGTTGTCCTAGGCTTCATCGACACCTCGACATTCACCTCTCGAAGGACAGAGGCCAACTTGCTTGAATCCTTTCCGACGTAAGGGATTGAGCATCGTATCCTATCTTCTTCCTCAGCATCATCTCTCTCCTCCTTCGTCCGGGGTCTCCACCACCTCCGAACTTCTCCTTCATCATAGCCGTTGTTACATAGTGCGGCTACCACGTGTTCTCTCTCAGCTGGGAGCTCACGTTTGGAACAAACTGCATGTGCGCGCATTGATAATGAACGTACGAATGAAACGAGCTTCGCTGCAGGTACCTGTCTGTATGAGTGGTCTTCCTGTACACTGAGAATGTCCATTCTTCTTCACTCTTCTTACGGCCACGTCTAAGAAAGCGAGAGAACCATTCTCCACCTTGAACTTAATCGACGGGCGAAGAGAGTTCAACCATTCCACGAACAAGTCGAGCTGTTGATTATCTTTCTCCCACATCAGGAACACGTCGTCAACATAGCGTAACCATACGGTAGGAAAATGCCTCTCACTTGATATTGCTGCTCTTCTGGCCAAACTCTCAAAATGCACCATGAATAGATGGGCAGCAACTGGACCCAAGCTGGTCCCCATGGCTACACCATCGGTTTGCACAAACAAACCGCTGTAGTGCCTAAAATAACACGAAGTCAAAGTCAATCTCAGCAACTCCATCAGTTCTGGCACAGACAACTTGGTTCTCTTGTGCAGTTCCACTTCTTCACTTAAAAGATTGCTGAAAACATCAAGCGTTTCGGCCACTGAAACATTGGTAAATAAAGAATCCACGTCCAAAGAAACCATTGAATCCGCGAAAACGGCTTCACCCTTGAATCTTCGGATAAAATCCGAGGAATTCTTAATAAATGAATTGCAGTCTGACATATACGGCCTGCACAAATCACTTTGAAACTGGATCGTAGAGACTGTCTTTCATGTTGACGATAGGCCTGAGTGGAATACCTTGTTTATGGACCTTGGGAAGGCCAAAGATGTACGGCGTCTGATAATGCGTGGGGCACCATTTTAGACACTGGTAACGACTAATGCGCCCATCTTTCACCACCGAAGTCAGCACTCGATGCAAATGACTCCTCATCTTTTTACTCGGATCAATTGTGACAGACTCGTAAGGGCCAGATGTAAGAAGTATCCAATTGATCCGAGTACAATCAGTACAATTGATCCGAGTAAAAAGATGAGGAGTCATTTGCATCGAGTGCTGACTTCGGTGGTGAAAGATGGGCGCATTAGTCGTTACCAGTGTCTAAAATGTTGCCCCACGCATTATCAGACGGCTATGATGAAGGAGAAGTTCGGAGGTGGTGGAGACCCCGGACGAAGGAGGAGAGAGATGATGCTGAGGAAGAAGATAGGGTACGATGCTCAATCCCTTACGTCGGAAAGGATTCAAGCAAGTTGGCCTCTGTCCTTCGAGAGGTGAATGTCGAGGTGTCGATGAAGCCTAGGACAACACTTCGATCCCTGCTGGTGAGGAAGAGACCTGCCCCGGCTACTCAGTTGGGCGTAGTGTATGGGATTACATGCCAGGACGGATGCTCGTGGAGTTATGTGGGTGAAACAGCCAGAACCAAGGAGGTGAGAGGCAAGGAGCATGCTCGCGCGATACGAGAACTCAACGTGGACCGGTCCGAGCTGGCTAAGCATGTGGCGTTGACTGGTCATCGAATCAACGTGGAGAAAGCTGAAGTGCTAGACAGAGAGAGTGTTTGGAGTAAGCGAGTGGTAAAGGAGGCGTTCTGGACCAAGAAGATGGATTCGCAGAACAAAGTGAAGCATGCCCTCAGTGAATCTTGGCACTGCTTGTGTTGACTTGACTTTTCTTCTTTCACCTAATTTTCGTATTTTATGGTGTTACTTTTCACTTGTAATCAGTAGTGTTCTTACTTAGGCATTTTTATCTTTGTGTCTTATGTTTTTCACAGCAGCGGAGTCATAGAATCTAATTGTGTAATGTGAACTGTCATCTGTGGCTGGTTCTACAGTCAGTTCCTCTGATGATGGCCGGCAGTGCCGGTCGAAAGATCTAAGCGCTTTTAATTAGAAAAACGACGTTTTGGTTTTCTTGGCTACTATCAGCTTTACTGGGATTCCGCCTCAAATCACAGTTTGCAGAATGTTTCATTCATCAATTTTTTGCTATCGATGAAGCAGGACTCAGAGAAAAACATTTGCGTGGACAGTCATTTGGATGCAACTCTGATCTAGAGGAATCTGTCCTCGAAATTCTGGGTAAATTTCGCTTAGAAGAGTTTGAAATGTTTGACGACCTTAGGTGTCAGGAATTTGAAATGCGGTCGAAGAGAGGGAAATTGGTTTGAAAAGTGAACTTCTGAAGACCCTGCAATTTTTATCTGGCTACATACAGAATGCTTGTGTTGATAAATGTTCAAACAACGCATAGCCGTCGGTAAGTTTTCAACATACTTATAAAGAACATTATTTTTATTTTCAATTCATCAAAATATTCAAAATTTCGTATGTTTTTTTAAAATGATTCAGCAGACTGATAAATAATGAAAATGTTTTAAAACTTGCATAGCTTCCTAGCCTATAAATGCCATAATAATGATCCATCATGTCAGAATTAAAATATTTGCATTTTTTCTACGTTGGTCCGGAAACTTATTGGACGTACCACGTATGTCTACTGCCGAAGAAAAGCATCAAAAAATGTTGAAAAATTAATCTTAAGCGACATTGTCTCAGATTTCAGAAAAAATCGAAGTAAAAATGATGGATGTGAAACTTATATAAATCAATTTTGGTAAAATTCAGTGCCTATTTTCAGAAGTGGTAAAGAGTAGAAATTTGAATTATATTTTATAACGCATTTCATGATTCACCGATAATTGTGTCAAAATTCAAGACTATGGAGCAGAAAAAAAGAATTTTTTACATTGGTATTTGAGCTAAAATGGGCTAATCATTTCACATGCGCTATCAGTGCTATGCATAATATCTGTTGCAAAGCTCAAAGCATCAGCTATTCAGAACTCACTATTGAAATATTCTTTTAAATCTAAAACATGTTAGACACATCTGCAGATGATTGTGCATGAGAAGTATACATGTACAGGTGAAGTGAAAGATCGATGTCACAGCTATGTAATTCAAAGAACTATCCGCATCATATGCATCTGCACGCGTGGAAGTCATCGGTATTGATTCTTATAAATGATTCTCGATTCCTGGCAAGTGATGAAAATGTGTTGTAAACTGAACTAAAGGTACCGCACTTATTTCACCACCTACTCAAGTAAAATGGTGATGCAGTGTGTGTCACCTTTGAAAATGACAAGCATAGCCTTTGAAAATCACATATCGACCTCAGGTTTGTGAATAATAAGAAATGTGAAAATTGTTTGACAATTGTCGCCGACTGGAATGATTTCTGATCGATGAATACTAATCAATTGTGACACAACTTCTTCATAACATTCAATTATTATATTCATCAAAGCATTTCAAACTGAAAATTTGCAATGTGTCATCCATTGTCAGCTCGAAAATAAAGCACGTCTCAGATAGTGGGAGCGTTGACACGAATGATAAGACTCAACACGACACGAAATGCGATCGTGTTGGTGTCAAGTGCGCAGACCTCCAGTTTGTAGTGCAGTTCTGAAGCATGTCTAGCCTACGGATTGATTGATGTTTATAAAGCCTTTTGAAGGTGTACTCCGGTCAATTTTTTAAGTTGGTCTGTATCGATACTATGGCATCAGTTAATTTGATTTAATTTGAGGCGTATTTCTCTCGCTACGCGTCGAACAATTCTCGGTGATGACGTCAGCTGTGATAAGGTGACAATAAGGGACAGCAGCCATACACAGTGCTGGCTGCAGCACTGAGGTCTCAGCCGTCTCACAGTAAAGTCTTACTTTCTCTGAACATTTTTCCGATAGCGACAAGACATTAAACAGGAAGCACTATTCGTTCGAAAGAGATATGTAAAGCAGAACAACACAATATTTCTTAAAAGATGGAGCTTTTCCGTTGTTGAACCAGGAACGAAAAGGGCTGGCTGTAAAACTTTCACTGAGAAAATCTCGTTATGTTGCTTACATCTTAGGCTGTAACGTTTGTCACAGTGCCTACATCGGCCTGTATATACTAGCCCCCTTTCTATTTTCATTTTCATGAGCATCGTTGCATTATTATTATTTCAGATGATAAGAAAGCCATTTCGAATTACATTATCAATTATCAGGATTCTCTTTCATCTATTGACGATTTTTTTATTGATTTCCTTGACTGTCAAGACTGACCCTGTCCGTACTCGGATTTCTGAAGCTAAGCTTATTGAGCTCTGCAAACCTGCTATAAACCGCAAACATGAGCGGATGAGCGGTAATTATCGCTGATTTGTATACATGTTAAGGCCTTTGTATGCATTGGCTGTCAATGTGGTTGACTCACCAAAGTCCCATGAGTAAGTGTCTGCGACATGTAACGTCGGGCAGCTTGTGATTTTTGAATATCTTTTCTTACCTTTCGCCAATAAATTTCTGGGAGAGATGAATCTTTTTTGATAATGGCCTAAGACAACCTTCCGTGTGCGGCAATAAATCTAATCCTTTCGTATGCAGCGTGATATCGATAAATTTATCTAAAATCTGCATAAAAGGGTTTATAAATTTACCTTATATTTACATAGTTGATTGAGGATCGCCTTCGAGCATCTGATCAACATTCTGCTTCACTAGCAAACACAATGAACTCACTGTATGATGTGCATCTTTAAATTATACCCTGTAGTGTACATGTCAACAACCACAAATAGGAAAGCTTATAATACTAGGACAAAGTTTACCTTCATTCATGCTGTCAATGTTTTCATTCATAAATGACTGCTTTCCCATTGGCCTTCACTGTACTTCCTCGTGAAATTGGCTGATTGATTCATTACACGCTACGCCTGCAGACAGTGGTGTTTATCACAGCTGACGTCATCACGAGCATTAGACAATCGGATATCTCGCAAAGCAAATCGTTCCAGAGTGTCGAATACGGATAGAATTGGCAGCTGATGTATAAACTTGCTTTTAAGACAAAAAAATCAAAAACGAATTTTGCCCGAAGTACATCTTTTAAGTCAATAAACATTTATGTCTCTACATTGCAATGATTTTATAAGAGCGTAGAACACTACTTCAGAATTAAATACAGTAGTAGAAATTATTAATATCTTTAAAAAATATTTCTCGACCGATTAGTATACTAAAATGAGTGACTAAAATAAATCATACAATCTTCTGACTTTTCGTCTTTTAATCATGGGAAGCAAGAGTCAATTATTCAGCTTGGTATTTAAGATAGTCGATCGTGAATTAATCACAGATGTTTCAAGTCAATGGCGGGCAAAAGTGTTCATCACGTTTTTGTGCAGACATTTCCATTTAATGACCTTAATTGATGGTAGGCCGTGCATAGATTTGCTCAAATACAGGTATGGCTCTTCGTGTGTTCCAGTAATCGTGATCGAATTGTTCTCCTCGTCTCTCCAATGTAGTTGACGTTGACACAATGATTGCAGGACAATAGATAGACCACACCTTTAGCATTGCAGATGTCATTTGCGCGAACACACACATACACAAGTAGTGGTTAATAGACGACAGCGTTGAGACCGCGAAGCGGTCAAGACGCGCAAGGCGTGCATTTACTAACTTAATTCTACAGTCCACAGTGCATTATGACGCCACACTGCGTTCTTTGCACTTTAGTTCAATCTGTAGCGATGGACATTGGAAACAATTGATGAGTACTTGTCCACGGTATTGAAGGCTTGAAGGAATTATGTGCTGTTGCATAACCGCTGATCAACCTATTGTGAAACTTTTCTGGACAATAGCAGCAGATAAATGCCATTGATAATAATTCGATTTCTATGCCAAGAAATAACAAGGTGCTGGCTAGCCGATTGCAGAAATCTCAAAGTGAATGCTATCTAATCGCTGATTATCAGAATGTATTTATTCTATTTCTACGTCCTGAAATAAATGTTTGCATACAACGAATACATGATAGACAACCACAGTGCGATAAGAGATTTTAACAGCCATGTAGCGATAAATCATTAGATAAATGTAGACATATTAATGCGTCATATGAACGTCGTGCAATAATATTTATCAAATATGCACTACTTCTTTTATTTCATTAATGCACAGCATACGAAAGTTTGGCCGTTTAATGGTCATGTAGCATTAATTATTGAGCTTTTTCGTTTGTGGACACTTGAACAATTGACCTAAAGACTTTGTCCTGTAACCAATCTGTATCTACTCTTTGAGTCCAGTTCTATCCAGCAACGGTCAATTGTCTGCAGGTCGTTTTTTTCGATCAGAATGGCGGATAGATTCTCTTCTTGATGTCTGAATCATTTTCCTTGGGTACATGAAATAGTGGCCTCCGTTTCATTCTCGTTACGATTGTCTAAGAAACCGTTGTGATAAGAAATGTCTGCACAAAAACGTGATGAGCACTTTAGTCCACCATTGACTTGAAACATCTGTGATTAATTCACGATCAAATATCTTAAATACCATACTGAATAATTAACTACTGTTTCCCATTATTAAGGCTAAGCCGAAACGTCGGGAGATTGAATGATTTATTCTAGTATACTAATCGATCGAGAAATATTTCTTATTGGAAGCCAGTATTAAACAAATAGCGCTGAAAAAAACCTTAGGAACAAATATATATAAATATCCTTCTGCATTTATCTTACAAGAAAGTTCGGTATTGGTTCTTTCACGCTCTGAATGATTTAATTATTATTTCTTGTCACTGAATTCATCAAATCCTTTATATTCCAGTTGATTCGAGCTTCGGTAAATGGTCAGGGCGACCGATCCGCGTCACCGGCCAGCTCTATCAATTCAGTTTTGTCACCAAATCGCAGTCGAGGTCCCTCACCACATGCCACCACGTCACAGGTCACATCCACTGCTGTTACTGTTGTCAATCCTACTCCGAAGCCCAATACTGTGAAGAAACCAGCAAAGAAGAAAGCAAAACAGAAGAAAGAGAGAGCATTCATTCCTCCTCCTTCGTTCACTCATCCGACGCTAGCCAAAGGTGCCGATCCTACCTTGCGTGTTGGGCCCAACAAGAGTCTTGCTCATGGGCCAGATCTATCACTGAGGCACGGGCCAGACCCAGCTCTGCGAACCGGCGCGGATCCACAATTATCTCGGGGTTGTGACCCTGAACTTCGACTTACTAACCGCACTCGCGAGTGACTGTCGCAGCAATCAAGGTGGAGAGAAGATATTTCATGCAAAATTGACAAGATGTATCGTTATATTATTTTTCTTTCTGTCTTCTTCATATCAGCTGTGTCTAGATATCTATCCTATAATCATGCATGTCAGATATTACACTTCTATTACCATCATACTTAGTCGCTTTTATTTTATTAAGAGAATATTGAAAACAGGGATTCCTAGGACAGTTTTTTCAAACATGGCGCTGTCTATCTCCGAATGAGCCCAGTCTTTCAATGATGCGTTAGAAAATTATAGTAATTAAATTAAATTATATGAATCAGAAAATTATACTTAATTTGTTAGCATGTATGTCAAGAAATTGTGCTGATAATTGTTGTGAAATGCCATAGCAACAATCACCAAATGCCATATCACTCAACAACAAACATGTCAGTGTATCTTGTTACTAAATTGGGATTGATTGACAAAAGTTCAGGATGCAAAATTGGACAATGAATGAATCAATCACTGTTTTGGCGCAAAATACATTTACCGCACAAAACTTAGTGTAAATACAGAATCAACCTTTCTAACTCCCGGAGAAGTAGGCCTAAATATAATAATTAAGTATTTTACATAGCAATCTATATCTTGCGTTAACCGCTATTCTACGCCTCTGCACAGACATCTTTAATGACATTGCTCCAAAGTTATAAGCGACCATTTTTGTGACTTCTAGTTTCTCAATTCTTCTGATTTTACCAAATTTGTTCCATGAACATCAAAACTTAGACATTTGAAAAAAGTTGTCCCTTCCTTTTGAAAATCGACAAAATTACGGTCATTCTCACGAATAATAGGCTAAGTCCTAAGAGGAACAGATTTCACAGCCTTTTGCAGAGATTTTATGATATCCAAAAAATTCTTAAATCCTCATCATCAACATGGTCAGCATCAAAGTGTAGGGGAGAGCTGCCTACGGGCGTCTAAGATGATAGACGGCAATTTTGACAAACTGGGTGAAACTTGCCTCTAACGAAATCTACCATGAATACCGCCTCAGTGATTTGACATCACGCACTATTGACTGAATATGACAACAGCTGAATCATCTCTCGTTAAGTGCATTCACATCATTTTTGATTTCCCTGATGCAAGGTGAGTAAACTGCATGTGTCTCGATTAAGAATGGTAGATGTGATCGAATATAATGATAGTTGAATGTTCACAGGGAATTGCCATTTTCAGAGATGCAAGACGCAAAATTAACAAAAGTTGATGAAGAGAAGAATTTGTCAAGGGTATGTTGGCGTCCAAGATTTTACATTTAGCAGCGTCTAAGATGATACCTGTGTATATCTCCGGCTATTACTTGCTGCTTAAAGTTCTACATGCATGTTTGGTATCACGGTGTGTCGGAAGCATCGGGTTAAAAAGTAAAATGTTCCATTCAGTTTCTCAACGGATTCCTATGTAAAAAGATGTGGGAAAATCGACTTTTTAAAATCATCCATCGACGTCTTTTGAAGATATAATTCAAAATGGCGTAATTTCGAAAAATTCAAAATTTGAACTTCATGAGAAAATTATTTGTTGACATTCTCTCAGTGAGTATATAGGTAAAAAGGTCGCTGAGTTCAAATATAATGTTTTTAAAGTCGTATATGCATTATTTATAGACGTACTATCTATATTTTGAAATTAGGCCCATTTTAACCCTCGGGAGGTTTAAAATTCGCTATTCCATTTCGTGAAAATCTGGGTCCACGTGGACCCAGAAGATTTATTTTCACAATCAAGCACAATTAGTACAGAAAGTACGAGTCACAGAGTTCGAATGTTCATCACAACAGTAATTCCCACACCGAGCACAGGTTTTTCTCGTTTTCCGATCTTTCTTCCACCCGCAGAGTTGACATCTGTCTTTTTTTCGTGTTGCTCTCTCAACATCCACCTTTGCTTCGATGATTGGCCGTGGCACGTCTTTTGACTCCAAAAATGGCTTGACCAGCTCCTCTCCTAAGCATCGCAGAAATTGTCTTCTTTTGTGAGGCTTGTCTCTTCCCCAATGAGGATCAATTTCGCAATTCAACACATATGCATTTATCCCACACAAATCCAAGAGGTTGCAAAACACGATTGGCTGTGTGCCATCTTCGGCTGATGTATTTCACCGTATATGTCGCCACCATTTGGTCAGCTTTATCTACACCTCCTTTGGTCGCATTGTAGTCTTTTATCATTTCTGGAACCTTTCGGTCAGTCTGTTGATCAACAACTGGCTCTTGATGGAAGGTGCTCAAAAGAAGGACACAATCATTTTTCTTGCATTTGTAACTGAGGAGGCATGTTTGATCTTCGAGGTTGAATCGGAAATCTGAAGAGTAAACAGCACGGCCCTGTAGATTCTTCATCTGCGGAGGAACTTCTCGTCTGTTTTTCCTCAGAGTTCCTAACAAAGTCATGCCTTTTGAGCGGAGAGAGCGTGCGAGCTTCAAAGAAGTAAAGAAATTGTCAGTTGTTATGTGTCTTCCAGAATTTTCTAGAGAGCTGGTCAAATCCATGACAACACGTTCTCCAAGTCCGTGATGACTGGGATTGTCTTCTTTGCCTGTGTACATTTGTAGATTGTAACAAAAATAATTGTTGGCATCGCACAACAGCCAGAACTTAAGTCCATACCTTGATGGTTTGCTTGGCATATATTGCTTATATGCACAGCGACCTCTGAAAGGATATAGTTCCTCATCAACGGTAAGAAATGCACCAGGCACATACGATTTTTGACAGTTGTTCGTGAAACCATCCAAAAGAAGACGAACCGCTGCTAATTTGTCTCGCAGTTGTCGAGCAGCCCTTGTTTCAGGATTGTCAAAACGAAGCATGATACGTAACTCTTTGAATCTTGAATAGCTCATTGTTATTTTGAAGATGGGCCTTCCGTGTTCTTTCGACCACAGCTCTTCAGTACTCTCCATGTGAGAACGATACACGCCGCGTAGATATAACAGGCCAATGAAGGCTAACATTTCTTCCATCGAAGCGTCCGTCCATGCTGCACCTTTGATAGATCTCCCTCGCCGATTTGTCTCTTTTACAGATTGTTTCATAAAAAATGGATCACCCTTAAACATCGCATTAACTTCAACTTTGTCTAACTCCGCCAAACTTGAACGAATTTCTTTGAAATTTGGAAGATATGTCAGTTGTGCTTACTAATATCATTGTTGGAAATTTCAAGCATGAATATTGAGTTGTTTTCCTGTTATAGATAAAAAAGTAGTAGATAATTTGATCTTCATTTAGCAATGTTACACAAAATCATACCTCACTCTAATAAAATTACATTTGTTTCCTTTGTTATGTAATATGTTGTTCTACAAGCCAAAACTATCAAGCAAAACAAAAATAAAGAAAATCGGTCAATCAGAGCCAGTATAGCACCATTATTCATCAACAATAATGTAACTGCTACATGTGATTAACTGGACTTCATGTTCCATAGCTTCCTGACTTCGTTGCGGTGGTGTTGGCAGCACTCCTGATTGCTTTCAGCTAGAAATCTATTTCTTACCGGTTGAAACAATACAAAGCACAAATGAACAATAACGAGATCGCATTCACAAAAGGCAAAGTGTCAGCCTTGCTAGAACTAGGGTTTTCTTTGCGAGCTACAAGCAAGCGACTAAATGTCCCTTACACAAATGTGCATCGATGGCATAATGATGATTTTCGACTCTGTCGTAAAGAGGGCTCTGACCGTCCACGCAAAACATCCAAACGTAGAGACCGCCTAATTTTGAGATTTGTTAAAGTTGATCCAAGTCTCTCGTTAACTGAGATGGCTGCACTAGACTCGTCTATTTCTAAGTCCACTATTCGTAGAAGACTTATTGAGTCGAATTTCAAGAGCTGTAAGAGGCCCTCTCAGATCGAATTATCAGATCAGCATATAAAAAGACGTCTCAGATGGGCAATGAGTCATTGTCACTGGCGAAATCAATGGGATCGGGTTGTCTGGTCTGATGAGGCATCAGTCCGTCTGAAGGATAGTGATGGTCGATTGAGATTATGGATAAAATCTGATCAGGAAATTCCGAGACATTTACATCGTCCCCGGGTACAAGGTGGTGCGACTCTACTGATTTGGGCTGGCATTTGGACCAATGGCCGCTCTGAACTTCACATACAGCAAGGAACCATGAATTCTGAACGCTATGTGAATGTTTTACGAATGAACATTGGCCAAATGACAGATCAACTTGGTGATCCATCGACTTGGTTATTTATGGATGATAATGCTACGTGTCACAGGAGTAGTAGAGTCAACTTATGCAAGTCTCAATTAGGGCTTAGGACATTATCTTGGCCAGGTCGTTCTCCTGATCTGAATCCCATAGAAAATGTATGGAGTATTCTAAAACGTAACGTTCGTCGTTCACTGCTACCTACAGATGGCGTATCACAACTTACGTCACTGTTAAAAAGAGAGTGGAGAAAGTTAGATCAGTCAAAAATCAACGATATCATCGAATCAATGCCTAAACGAATTGGTAATGTCATTGACAATAAGGGTAGGGCCACAAAATATTAGCTTCTTAAGAACCGTTACTGTATCATAGCTTATCAGATTATATAAGGACATTTAAATATATTAGGGACATGAAATAACATGAAAAATGCTTTCTGTATCATACTTATGTTTTATTTAGTCAAATTTTAGGATGATCCACTTTTTATGAAACGGACTGTAGTATTGTCTCCATCATATCGTGATCAAACAAAATTTCCCAGCTATTTATAATAGTATTTGGCGCGCGAATATGCCGCAGAGAGTAACTTGTAAGACCTGGTGCTGGTCTAAGCAGATTCTCTCTTCGCTCCCTGCCACGTCTCTGTTCTTGAGGTAGGAGAGAAGTCCATTGCTCTCCATCAGCGGATGAAATATTCACTTGATTGCCGATTGCTTGGTTAATGGATACGTCGTCATCAGAAGGTGAAATATTGTCACTTTCATCGATATCAGATGAACCAGATGATTCACTGGAGTCCTCCGTGTCATTCGCAGATGAAGAAGCTTCGGGAACGTCTTCCTGCGCGCCCCTCAATAATCTCAAAGCTTCAACTTTTGAGCTCCGTTGTGAGCGTTCCGCCATCTTCGCTCGTAGCATAAAACAGCAGTGCGGTGTAATGACAGAACGGCCTGCCTGCGCGGTCTCATAGCCAAGCGCAGGCAGGGAGCATTGTTCACGCGTCACATCAAAATCGATTTCATTAGTTCGTCACAGTTGCACCTGCGTGCGACAATAGCGACGATAGCAAAAGCTTTGAAGCAAAGCGAAGTTTCACCTGCGTTATCCCGTGTGTCTTTGTGTGCAGGGAAGGAGTGTGCGTGTGTCTGTGTGCAGCCAATAAGCACTACCGCTATTCCGATGCTTCATTATCTACTGTTTCGCATTGTATCAGGCGAGTTGAGGCGGCCCAATCGGCCTGGGCAGATCGACAAACTAATCGATGGAATCGTTTGCAAGTGCGCCTGTGATTTCAACGTCTCCAAAATCTGACCAGTTGTCAGCCTTTGAAGTGCATGGCGTTAAGGCTAAAAATAGAAAAAATGCTACACATCGTGAGCGCGTGACGATAGCTGCCTTCACGAATATGACGGTCAGGATAAGGCTAAGATATAGCGTCGCTAAGGATACGGGAAATCCTTATCTGGTTTCACGAATACGGGCCTTTGTTATTTGGAATAGCAGTGACTGAATTTCTGCGCTATGACGACCGATGAAACGAATCAGTGTGACTGGGTCCAGCTGGACCAATAGATTTACTAAAAGGTTTGCGATGTATTGCAATTATTTAAACAACAGCTAATACATTTTCACTTGGCAGTTATAATTGACATATCGATACAGATAAAGTCCAGTGATATCAATAATAAATAATGAAAACTTAATAAATAACAGCAAGTGATCTGGAAAAATGGGTCCACGTGGACCCAGAAAACCCCCCGAGGGTTAAAAACTCGAAATTCTAAATTATTGAAAAAATCACTTGTGTGACCTTTCTTAGCGAATTGATGGGCTGATTGAAATGCTGAAATGCGCTGATTTTAGGAATGCTGTTGTTTAAGTAATACACACAAGATTACTAATCGTTTACAGCTCATTATTCTCAAGCTTGTAGCAAAACTGCTTGTCTTTTTTATAATATACTTCACAGTACTCCACTCCCTATCTTGATTGTTTAATTTTCTCACATTGATGAATGTGGAGTTAATTACGAATGTTAGCATTCATTTAGTAATATATCTATGATGAATAGATATTTAACCTATCTCTAAAAACGTACAATCGTTCATACAGTCTATGGTTCATGTCATTCGTATTGAATTGACAAAATCCGAAGAAGCAGACAGCTATGCAATGCATACTGTTGAAAAATCTGTCTCGAATCACGGTCAAATTTGAATTGTAGTTTGCTCAAATCAAAACATTCATTTAATCGACGTTGACAATGCCAAACTGTGCACGATCACACGAGGCTTCGCGAAATGCTGTTTGTGTCATCTGTTTTGAAAAAGGAAAAGACTTACGTAAATTGTCAGCCAGAAATACGGAGCTTTTGAAGAGATTTGCCTTACCTGAATTCGACAAGGAAGATCAATCTTATCCTCTCGTGATATGCGCTGTATGCCGGCTGTCTTTATCTGGCTCTCTGAGAACCAGCCTAATGTAAAACTGAAAATCTTTGACCGGGATAACAAAATTCTAAAGCCTGCCCTTACGCGACAAAGATCTGAAAGTGATAGGTGCGATTGTTTTATGTGCGACAAAGCTCGGGAGAATACGAGGTGTGATCAAAAAGTAACCGAACTTCTTCTCTTAGCAATATACAATCGGTCTAAGTAGTAAGAAAGTGACAAACACTCGACCGGCGCGCCCCCTCCCCCTCCCCTCCCCCTCCTCCCTCCCCCTCCCCCCTCTGGAACGACAGAGGTTGTGGTCTGTCGTGGTGTGCCGGCCAGGTTGGTTCACGTTCACAACATGTTCGCTGACTCCCCCCCTCCCCCTCCCCCTCCCCTCCCCCCCTCGAAAACGACAGAGTGTGAGACTCGGATGTGTTGGTCTCGTATGGGTTGACGTGGGCGACCGTCTAGGTTGACGTGGTGGAATGGTGAAACGGACTTTAGATTCGTGATCAGCGTAAAATTACGCATCGGTATGGTGAATTTGAAGTCAATCGGCGAGAAAAAATGTTTCTTCAAAATTTTGGCAGAGTTAAAATTTGGGACGTTTTGGGCTGTAGCTTCAAAACGAAGCATCGGATTGGAAAACGGATTTCAGATTTGGAATCAGCGTGAAATTCTCTATCGGTATGGTGAATTTGAACGCCATCGGAGAGAAAAAATTTTCGCTGACTCCCCCCCCCTCTGGACAGCTCGCTTCGATTTTGGCTTCCAGTGGACGGATTTAGTCGTGCCATAGCTCGTTTGAAATGCAAGAGTGAGACAAATTCAGTGAAAGAATCGGCTTGTTCCTATCTGTCTTCGTTTAGATGTGAGACGCCATTTAAGATTTTGGGAGATTGTCGAAAAACGACAGAGATAGAATTTGGGACGTTTTGGGCTGTAGCTTCAAAACGAAGCATCGGATTGGAAAACGGATTTCAGATTTGGAATCAGCGTGAAATTCTCCATCTGTATGGTGAGTTTCAAGGCAATCGGAGAGTTTTAAAGTCAATCGGAGAGAAAAATTTTCAACATTTTTCGGAAAAACGACAGTTAGAATTTTTGCGATGGCTGCCTTCTGCTGATATCAGCTAAGGCGTCAGACTTAGAGGTTCGCCAGGAGATGGCCTTCGTCTCCAGGCCATAAAAGACTCCAAAACTTTAAAGGCTTGTAACTTTGCTTCTACAAGTCCGTTTGACTTGATTCAAAAAAGGTTCGGTCGCTATTGACCTGCCCTAAGTGATAGACTACTTATAAAATTTCATAAGTAGTGCTAAAAAGTTGAAAAATTTAAATTCACGCGTTTTGGAGGTTTTCTTGGGTTTTCGACCCTGCTGAAGTCAATGAAAGCATTTTTAATAATGTCTGAGCCAGTCTTCTCATGCTATAAGCGACTTTTCACTGAAAGCGAGCAAGACACGGAGAGTTTTGCTGTAATATTCCACTGACAGGGTGTTCCTTCGGGACGGCGGACAATGCCGTAGTGATAAGTGTGGCAAGGGAGTGTGTCATATTTGAGACCGTAACCGCTGGGACAACTCATGTCTCATGTTGGGCATTTGACGCAGTTCTCAACGTAGCACTTTGAACGCCAATCGGTTGAGTCTTAGCTATCTTGTCATGGGTGGCCTCTAAACATCTCCATTGCAAAACGCTGGTGAATCAAGCACTCTACGGCTTGCTATCAAGCTGATCAAAGCAATAACTTGGGATGTTTCCTCAAGGTTTTCAAGTATGCTGAGTTCAAATCTGCTATCAGATTTCAAATTTAACTAAGACTAAGGCACCTTTGAGGGGTTACATCCCAGCTACTGTTCGCTACCTTTGACTCGGCGTTGCTGTTACCACTTCGGGGCAGTGACAATGATGTCTTAAGCTGTAAATAGCGGGTATCGGGGAAGATCTCTCACTTCCCTAGTGATCAGTACAAGGCCTTCGGGCTGTCGACGGGATCGAGTGCCACTCACTACACTCAAATCTATCATTCCTCACTAAGTGTAAAAATCATTGTTTTCTGTTTTTATAAACTAGGAATCAATCGTTTGCTATCAAACGTTTACGGACTTATAATCATTGTTTTCCCCTTTTCACTTCAGAAAATGGTTAACTATAATAATGCCAAGACGGCTTTCAAGCTCTGCGTTTGCAGAAAAATCTTTCACAGTGATGCTTTTAAGAAGCACTCTTGTGTGAATAAGCGAATGGTAGGGGGCATTCGATACTATTGCAGCAGCCATAATACATCTCGCCTTGTCGAGACGTTACCGGAGTGGTATGCGAAGCATAGCAGTTGCAGTCAACCAGAGCTGACTGAGGAGACGAAGCAAAGTCTCTTCAGCTCAGAGTTAAAAGCTCTGGAGACTCAGTGCGCTGTCGAGTCTATCGCGTCAGCAGAGCCTCCCTCATCTAGTGTGCCAGCAAAGGCTCTCTCACCCACCCCGATTGAGTCCTCTCCGAAGTCGAGTAAATCCTCCTCTAGCGATGAGTCGGCTACTAGTAGCAGCGACAGTGAGGAAGAGGAGGAGGAGGAAAAAGGCTCGGCGAAGGCTGACCTAGTCGAGAGTGTCTACCTCGATAGCGAGGTAGAGCCGGTGAGGGAAGTCGACCTCGATAGCGAGGTGCAGCCGGCTAAGTCGTCGAGCAGTGGTGGGATTGCGGCTCAATGTCGCAACTTCATTATGCGCCCACCACTGGTTGATAACTATGACAAGCTGAAGAATGAGTTGGAAGTGTGGAAGAGGGACTGTTTCTTCTATAAAGCGAGTTCCGAGAACCTCTCGCGAGTCACTCAGGAGCTCAAGAAGACTCAAGCTAGTCTTTTTGAGAAAGAAGGAGAGCTCGATCGCGAGAGGTTCTCGCACCTCGCTAGTAAGGCTAGAGAAGAACAGCTCCTGATCGAGAGAGAGAGTCAGGAGAAGGAGTTGAGAAAGATGAGGGAGGAGGTGGAAGGGCTGCGAAAGCAGTTGGGGAAGGTGGTGGCGACTAATCAGGAGCTGCACCAACAAGTGATGAGTAGCAGTACTCGACGATCAAGTCGCCTCCACATTCCCCTAGATAAGAAAGGAGGTGTGCCCGCAAGACCGCTCCTCTGTGAACGTGGCAGAGACGAAATGTGTTACAGCAGGGCTAAAAAAGGTATCGAATGCCTTCATTTTACATTCGACCATAAGGAGGCAATCACAGGATTCCTGTTCGAACCACGTCCGGAGAAGATCTGTAAGTTAAAACAAGTAACTTAGAGTTCAAGATGATAACTAACAACTTCTTTCTTTACAGATATTAATGAGAAGCGCCCACCTGCTTCCGTCAACGAGCCGGAGTCGAAGCGGAAAGCTTGAGTCCCATATTCCTTCAATCATCCCGAGAATGACCCATCGGCTCTCTTAAGGGCCACCTAGGGGCAAGACATGATAGAACCTCCACGCGGTTTGCCCTGGGCAGTCTTCGGACTGGCGAATACTATCATTAAGTTGAATCTGCTATCAGTCAACTTGAACGTTGCGTCGCGTTAGAGGGGTATATAAACCACTGCCTCTCATTTCATTTCATTTCAATCATGCAGACGCCGAACAGTCAAGTCAGCTCTCCTCGCGGACCGCAGTAAAGGCCGCGAAATTTATTTGAGGAGTTTGTCAGGCTAGAGGAGCAAGACAGAGTTTATAATAATCTTGCTCGGATTGGCAATCCGATGACAGCAACTGCTGTCAATCCAACGGAATGGCGCTACATTCCACTTTTTAGCCATGTACCAGTTAGTGTGGAAGTCGACAGTCGTACCAAAGAGAGAGTCAAAGACTCTCTCAGCAGAATTGGTAGGGTGTAAGATGACGTTACTCCCGAGAACGAACCACCGGCTCTCTTAAGGGCCACCATGGGGCAAGATTTGATAGAACCTCCTCGCGGTTTGCCCTGGGCAGTCTTCGGACTGGCGAATACTATCATTAAGTTGAATCTGCTATCAGTCAACTTGAACGTTGCAAATGAAGTTCGGTGTAATACTTCCTTTCGACGGGCGTTCCTGTAAAGGGCGGCGGTGAAACCCGTAGCTATGTATACCGCAAGGGACATTCGGCAATGGTCAATCTTGTTAAACCTCTCTGCGTCATGTTTGCAAGTGATTGCCTCTGTCTCAACGTAGTATGCATTCGCGCCAGGGCGACATTTAGCCAACTGTCGAAGGTTGCCTAAAACTTTCCATTGCATACGTTATGAGAACCATGAGTTCTACCTGTCTCTATCAATGAGACGAATTGATGAATGGAATGAAATGGGAGGACACTCACGCGCCACACGCAACATAACACACTTCTCTCTTCCGTAGTCTAACAAGCTCTTTACACATGGATCGCAGTCGATTGCTATCCCTGTATCAGAAGTGGAAGCTATCTTAATTTTATTTGACACTATTTCATCTATCATCATCGCCCATATGAAATGTTTTAAGATTTACAAGTTAGACTAAGCGTGCTACTATTTCCAAATGAAAAAGTATACATGGTTAACTCATCCACTTAAGCCCATCCGTAGTCTAACAAGCTCTTTACACATGGATCGCAGTCGATTGCTATCCCTGTATCAGAAGTGTAAGCCATCTTAATTTTATTTAACACTATTTCATCTACCATCATCACCCATATGAAGTGTCATAAGATTTACAAGTTAGAAAAAAAGTTTCAATAGTGTATGCGTTAGAAATAAAGGTACAACTGTTTGTAAAAATAAGATCGCAAGATTTACTAGTTTACAAGTTAGACTAAGTGTAAATTAAAAATAAAATTATAATTGTTTCAAGAGTTTACAAGTTAGAAATTAAGTTTCAATGGTGTATACGTTAGAAATAAAGTTTTAGCTGTTTGTATATCAAAATAAAGTTTCAAGAGTTTACAAGTTAGAGATAAAGTTTCAATAGTGTATATGTTAGAAATAAAGGTGTAACTGTTTGTAAAAATAAGATCGCAAGATTTACTAGTTTACAAGTTAGACTAAGTGTAAATTAAAAATAAGATTATAACTGTTTCACGAGTTAAAGCGTTGATGCAACGATGAACAATTAATAAGCTGAAAAGTTTTAGATTCACTTTAACATTACCATATGTTTACAGATAGAAATGTATCACAGCAAAGCTACTTCATGAGTTAGTTTGCCAGGAGTGTATCATCTCAAACTTTTACTCCGACTGTGGAACATTGATTTCCATGATGAAGATTTAAATAGTTAGATTCGATGACGAACAAGATTTACTAGTTTACAAGTTGGACAAAGCGTTCCACTATTTGTAAATGAAAGATATCATTTCAACAGTTTACCAGTTAGAAATAAAGTTTCAACAGTCTATAAGTTAAAAATAAAGCTTCACCAGTTTAAGAGTTAAAAATAAAGTTTCAATAGTGTGTATGTTAGAAATAAAGTTTTATCTGTTTATATGTTAGAAATAGAATGAAGTTTCACCAGTTTACAAGCTAAGAATAAAGTTCTATCTGTTTATATGTTAGAAATAAAATGAAGTTTCATCAGTTTACAAGTTAAGAATAAAGTTTCAATAGTTTACAAGTTAAGAATAAAGTTTCAATAGTGTGTATGTTAGAAATAAAGTTCTATTTGTTTATATGTTAGAAATAGAATGAAGTTTCACCAGTTTACAAGTTAAGAATAAAGTTCTATCTGTTTATATGTTAGAAATAAAATGAAGTTTCATCAGTTTACAAGTTAAGAATAAAGTTTCAATAGTTTACAAGTTAAGAATACAGTTTCAATAGTGTGTATGTTAGAAATAAAATTTCAATAGTTTGCAAGTTAAAACTAATGTCTCACCAGTTGGCAAGTGAAGAATAAAGTTTTATCTGTTTGTATGATAGAAATAAAAAAAGTTTCATCAGTTTACAAGTTAAGAATAAAGTTCTATCTATTTGTATGATAGAAATAAGAAGAAGCTTCACCAGTTTACAAGTTAAGAATAAAAATTTATCTGTTTGTATGTTAGAAATAAAACAAAGTTTCAACCGTTAACAAGTTAAAAATAAAGTTTCAATAGTTTGCAAGTTAAAACTAATGTTTCACCCGTTGGCAAGTTAAGAATAAAGTTTTATCTGTTTGTATGATAGAAATAAAACAAAGTTTCAACCGTTTACAAGTTAAAAAATAAAGTTTCAATAGTTTACAAGTTAAAAATTAAAAATAGAATGAAGTTTCACCAGTTGGCAAGTTAAGAATGAAGTTTTATCTGTTTGTATGATTGAAATAAAACAAAGTTTCAACCGTTTACAAGTTAGAAATTAAGTTTCAATAGTTTACATGTTAAGAATAAAGTTTCAATATTGTGTATGTTAAGAATAAAGTTTTATCTGTTTGTATGTTAGAAATAGAATGAAGTTTCACCAGTTGGCAAGTTAAGAATAAAGTTCTATCTGTTTGTATGTTAGAAATAAAACAAAGTTTCAACCGTTAACAAGTTAAAAATAAAGTTTCAATAGTTTGCAAGTTAAAACTAATGTTTCAATAGTGCATATGTTAAGAATAAAGTTTTATCTGTTTATATGTTGGAAATAGAATGAAGTTTCACCAGTTGGCAAGTTAAGAATGAAGTTTTATCTGTTTATATGTTAGAAATAAAATGAAGTTTCATCAGTTTACAAGTTAAGAATAAAGTTTTAACTGTTTGTATGTTAGAAATAAAACAAGGTTTCAACCGTTTACAAGTTAAAAATAAAGTTTCAATAGTTTACAAGTTAAGAATAAAGTTTCAATAGTGTGCATAATCAGAATAAAGTTCTATCTGTTTATATGTTAGAAATAGAATGAAGTTTCATCAGTTGGCAAGTTAAGAATAAAGTTTTATCTGTTTGTATGGTAGAAATAAAACAAAGTTTCAACCGTTTAAAAGTTAAAAATAAAGTTTCAATAGTTTACAAGTTAAGAATAAAGTTTCAATAGTGTGCATGTTCAGAATAAAGTTCTATCTGTTTATATGTTAGAAATAGAATGACGTTTCACAAGTTTACAAGCTAAGAATAAAGTTCTATCTGTTTATATGTTAGAAATAAAGTCTATCTGTTTATATGTTAGAAATAGAATGATGTTTCACCAGTTTACAAGTTAAGAATAAAGTTCTATCTGTTTATATGTTAGAAATAAAATGAAGTTTCATGAGTTTACAAGTTAAGAATAAAGTTCTATCTGTTTGTATGTTAGAAATAAAACAAAGTTTCAACCGTTAACAAGTTAAAAATAAAGTTTCAATAGTTTGCAAGTTAAAACTAATGTTTCACCAGTTGGCAAGCTAAGAATAAAGTTTTATCTGTTTGTATGATAGAAATAAAACAAAGTTTCAACCGTTTACAAGTTAAAAATAAAGTTTCAATAGTTTACAAGTTAAGAATAAAGTTTCAATAGTGTACATGTTCAGAATAAAGTTGTATCTGTTTATATGTTAGAAATAGAATGAAGTTTCGACAGCTTACAAGTTAAGAATAAAGTTCTATCTGTTTATATGTTAGAAATAAAATGAAGTTTCATCAGTTTACAAGTTAAGAATAAAGTTTTATCTGTTTGTATGTTAGAAATAAAACAAAGTTTCAACTGTTTACAAGTTAAAAATAAAGTTTCAATAGTTTGCAAGTTAAAACTAATGTTTGAATAGTGCATATGTTAAGAATAAAGTTTTATCTGTTTGTACGTTAGAAATAGAATGAAGTTTCACCAGTCTGCAAGTTAAGAATGAAGTTTTATCCGTTTCTATGATAGAAATAAAACAAAGTTTCAACCGTTAACAAGTTAAAAATAAAGTTTCAATGGTTTGCAAGTTAAAACTAATGTTTCACCAGTTGGCAAGTTAAGAATAAAGTTTTATCTGTTTGTATGATAGAAATAAAACAAAGTTTCAACCGTTTACAAGTTAAAAAATAAAGTTTCAATAGTTTACAAGAATAAAATTAGATATAGAATGAAGTTTCACCAGTTGGCAAGTTAAGAATGAAGTTCTATCTGTTTGTATGTTAGAAATAAAACAAAATTTCAACCGTTAACAAGTTAAAAATAAAGTTTCAATAGTTTGCAAGTTAAAACTAATGTTTCAATAGTGCATATGTTAAGAATAAAGTTTTATCTGTTTGTATGTTAGAAATAGAATGAAGTTTCACCAGTTGGCAAGTTAAGAATGAAGTTTTATCTGTTTCTATGATAGAAATAAAACAAAGTTTCAACCGTTTACAAGTTAAAAATAAAGTTTCAATAGTTTACAAGTTAAGAATAAAGTTTCAATGGTGTGTTTGTTAAGAATAAACTTCTATCTGTTTATATGTTGGAAATAGAATGAAGTTTCACCAGTTGGCAGGTTA
The DNA here is from genome assembly GCA_907163375.1 of Prostheceraeus crozeri. Lineage (NCBI taxonomy): Eukaryota > Metazoa > Platyhelminthes > Polycladida > Euryleptidae > Prostheceraeus > Prostheceraeus crozeri. The sequence goes on from CAJQUW010014449.1 coordinate 50,045, forward strand.
AGAATAAAGTTTTATCTGTTTATATGTTAGAAAAAAAACAAAGTTTCAACCGTTTACAAGTTAAAAATAAAGTTTCAATAGTTTAAAAGTTAAGAATAAAGTTTCAATGGTGTGTTCCTAAGAATAAAGTTCTATCTGTTTATATGTTGGTAATAGAATGAAGTTTCACCAGCTTACAAGTTAAGAATAAAGTTCTATCTGTTTATATGTTAGAAATAAAATGAAGTTTCATCAGTTTACAAGTTAAGAATAAAGTTTTATCTGTTTGTATGTAAGAAATAGAACAAAGTTTCAACCGTTTGCAAGTAAAAATAAAGTTTCAATAGTTTACAAGTTAAGAATAAAGTTTCAATAGTGTGCATGTTCAGAATAAAGTTCTATCTGTTTATATGTTAGAAATAGAATGACGTTTCACTAGTTTACAAGTTAAGAATAAAGTTCTATCTTTTTATATGTTAGAAATAGAATGAAGTTTCACCAGTTTACAAGTTAAGAATAAAGTTCTATCTGTTTATATGTTAGAAATAAAATGAAGTTTCATCAGTTTACAAGTTAAGAATAAAGTTTCAATAGTTTACAAGTTAAGAATACAGTTTCAATGGTATGCATGTTCAGAATAAAGTTCTATTTGTTTACATGTTAGAAATAGAATGAAGTTTCACCAGTTTACAAGTTACGAATAAAGTTCTATCTGTTTAAGTTTACAAGTTAAGAATAAAGTTCTATCTGTTTGTATGTTAAAAATAAAACAAAGTTTCAACCGTTTACAAGTTAAAAAATAAAGTTTCAATAGTTTACAAGTAAAGAATAAAGTTTCAATAGTGTGCATGTTCAGAATAAAGTTCTATCTGTTTATATGTTAGAAATAGAATGACGTTTCACCAGTTTACAAGTTAAGAATAAAGTTCTATCTGTTTATATGTTAGAAATAAAATGAAGTTTCATGAGTTTACAAGTTAAGAATAAAGTTCTATCTGTTTGTATGTTAGAAATAAAACAAAGTTTCAACCGTTAACAAGTTAAAAATAAAGTTTCAATAGTTTGCAAGTTAAAACTAATGTTTCACCAGTTGGCAAGTTAAGAATAAAGTTTTATCTGCTTGTATGATAGAAATAAAACAAAGTTTCAACCGTTTACAAGTTAAAAATAAAGTTTCAATAGTTTACAAGTTAAGAATAAAGTTTCAATAGTGTACATGTTCAGAATAAAGTTGTATCTGTTTATATGTTGGAAATAGAATGAAGTTTCACCAGTTGGCAAGTTAAGAACGAAGTTTTTTCTGTTTATATGTTAGAAATAAAATGAAGTTTCATCAGTTTACAAGTTAAGAATAAAGTTTTATCTATTTGTATGTTAGAAATAAAACAAAGTTTCAACCGTTTACAAGTTAAAAATAAAGTTTCAATAGTTTACAAGTTAAGAATAAAGTTTCAATAGTGTGCATGTTCAGAATAAAGTTCTATCTGTTTATATGTTAGAAATAGAATGAAGTTTCATCAGTTTACAAGCTAAGAATAAAGTTCTATCTGTTTATATGTTAGAAATAAAGTCTATCTGTTTATATGTTAGAAATAGAATGATGTTTCACCAGTTTACAAGATAAGAATAAAGTTCTATCTGTTTATATGTTAGAAATAAAATGAAGTTTCATGAGTTTACAAGTTAAGAATAAAGTCTATCTGTTTGTATGTTAGAAATAAAACAAAGTTTCAACCGTTAACAAGTTAAAAATAAAGTTTCAATAGTTTGCAAGTTAAAACTAATGTTTCACCAGTTGGCAAGCTAAGAATAAAGTTTTATCTGTTTGTATGATAGAAATAAAACAAAGTTTCAACCGTTTACAAGTTAAAAATAAAGTTTCAATAGTTTACAAGTTAAGAATAAAGTTTCAATAGTGTACATGTTCAGAATAAAGTTCTATCTGTTTATATGTTAGAAATAGAATGAAGTTTCACCAGTTTACAAGTTAAGAATAAAGTTCTATCTGTTTATATGTTAGAAATAAAATGAAGTTTCATCAGTTTACAAGTTAAGAATAAAGTTTTATCTGTTTGTATGTTAGAAATAAAACAAAGTTTCAACTGTTTACAAGTTAAAAATAAAGTTTCAATAGTTTGCAATTTAAAACTAATGTTTCAATAGTGCATATGTTAAGAATAAAGTTTTATCTGTTTGTACGTTAGAAATAGAATGAAGTTTCACCAGTCTGCAAGTTAAGAATGAAGTTTTATCTGTTTCTATGATAGAAATAAAACAAAGTTTCAACCGTTAACAAGTTAAAAATAAAGTTTCAATAGTTTGCAAGTTAAAACTAATGTTTCAGCAGTTGGCAAGTTAAGAATAAAGTTTTATCTGTTTGTATGATAGAAATAAAACAAAGCTTCAACCGTTTACAAGTTAAAAAATAAAGTTTCAATAGTTTACAAGTTAAAAATTAAAAATAGAATGAAGTTTCACCAGTTGGCAAGTTAAGAATGAAGTTTTATCTGTTTGTATGATTGAAATAAAACAAAGTTTCAACCGTTTACAAGTTAGAAATTAAGTTTCAATAGTTAACATGTTAAGAATAAAGTTTTATCTGTTTGTATGTTAGAAATAGAATGAAGTTTCACCAGTTGACAAGTTAAGAATAAAGTTCTATCTGTTTGTATGTTAGAAATAAAACAAAATTTCAACCGTTAACAAGTTAAAAATAAAGTTTCAATAGTTTGCAAGTTAAAACTAATGTTTCAATAGTGCATATGTTAAGAATAAAGTTTTATCTGTTTGTATGTTAGAAATAGAATGAAGTTTCACCAGTTGGCAAGTTAAGAATGAAGTTTTATCTGTTTCTATGATAGAAATAAAACAAAGTTTCAACCGTTTACAAGTTAAAAATAAAGTTTCAATAGTTTACAAGTTAAGAATAAAGTTTCAATGGTGTGTTTGTTAAGAATAAACTTCTATCTGTTTATATGTTGGAAATAGAATGAAGTTTCACCAGTTGGCAGGTTAAGAATAAAGTTTTATCTGTTTATATGTTAGAAATAAAACAAAGTTTCAACCGTTTACAAGTTAAAAATAAAGTTTCAATAGTTTAAAAGTTAAGAATAAAGTTTCAATGGTGTGTTCCTAAGAATAAAGTTCTATCTGTTTATATGTTGGTAATAGAATGAAGTTTCACCAGCTTACAAGTTAAGAATAAACTTCTATCTGTTTAGATGTTAGAAATAAAATGAAGTTTCATCAGTTTACAAGTTAAGAATAAAGTTTTATCTGTTTGTATGTAAGAAATAGAACAAAGTTTCAACCGTTTACAAGTTAAAAATAAAGTTTCAATAGTTTACATGTTAAGAATAAAGTTTCAATAGTGTGCATGTTCAGAATAAAGTTCTATCTGTTTATATGTTAGAAATAGAATGACGTTTCACCAGTTTACAAGTTAAGAATAAAGTTCTATCTGTTTATATGTTAGAAATAAACTTCTATCTGTTTATATGTTAGAAATAGAATGACGTTTCACCAGTTTACAAGTTAAGAATAAAGTTCTATCTGTTTCTATGTTAGAAATAAAATGAAGTTTCATCAGTTTACAAGTTAAGAAAAAAGTTTCAATAGTTTACAACTTAAGAATACAGTTTCAATGGTATGCATTTTCAGAATAAAGTTCTATTTGTTTATATGTTAGAAATAGAATGAAGTTTCACCAGTTTACAAGTTACGAATAAAGTTCTATCTGTTTAAGTTTACAAGTTAAGAATAAAGTTCTATCTGTTTGTATGTTAAAAATAAAACAAAGTTTCAACCGTTTACAAGTTTAAAAATAAAGTTTCAATAGTTTACAAGTAAAGAATAAAGTTTCAATAGTGTGCATGTTCAGAATAAAGTTCTATCTGTTTATATGTTAGAAATAGAATGACGTTTCACCAGTTTACAAGTTAAGAATAAAGTTCTATCTGTTTATATGTTAGAAATAAAATGAAGTTTCATGAGTTTACAAGTTAAGAATAAAGTTCTATCTGTTTGTATGTTAGAAATAAAACAACGTTTCAACCGTTAACAAGTTAAAAATAAAGTTTCAATAGTTTGCAAGTTAAAACTAATGTTTCACCAGTTGGCAAGTTAAGAATAAAGTTTTATCTGCTTGTATGATAGAAATAAAACAAAGTTTCAACCGTTTACAAGTTAAAAATAAAGTTTCAATAGTTTACAAGTTAAGAATAAAGTTTCAATAGTGTACATGTTCAGAATAAAGTTGTATCTGTTTATATGTCAGAAATAGAATGAAGTTTCACCAGCTTACAAGTTAAGAATAAAGTTCTATCTGTTTATATGTTAGAAATAAAATGAAGTTTCATGAGTTTACAAGTTAAGAATAAAGTTCTATCTGTTTGTATGTTAGAAATAAAACAAAGTTTCAACCGTTAACAAGTTAAAAATAAAGTTTCAATAGTTTGCAAGTTAAAACTAATGTTTCACCAGTTGGCAAGTTAAGAATAAAGTTTTATCTGCTTGTATGATAGAAATAAAACAAAGTTTCAACCGTTTACAAGTTAAAAATAAAGTTTCAATAGTTTACAAGTTAAGAATAAAGTTTCAATAGTGTACATGTTCAGAATAAAGTTGTATCTGTTTATATGTCAGAAATAGAATGAAGTTTCACCAGCTTACAAGTTAAGAATAAAGTTCTATCTGTTTATATGTTAGAAATAAAATGAAGTTTCATGAGTTTACAAGTTAAGAATAAAGTTCTATCTGTTTGTATGTTAGAAATAAAACAATGTTTCAACCGTTAACAAGTTAAAAATAAAGTTTCAATAGTTTGCAAGTTAAGGTTTATGTTCCAATAGTGCGCATGTTAAGAATAAAGTTTTATCTGTTTGTATGTTAGAAATAAAAATGAAGGTTCAATAGTTTACAAGTTAAGAATAAAGTTTTATCTGCTTGTATGTCAGAAATGAAATAAAGTTTCAACCGTTTACAAGTTAAAAATAAAGTTTCAACAGTGTGTATGTTAGAAATAAAGTTTTATCTGTTTAAATGTTAGAAACAAAACAAAGTTTCAACAGTTTACAAGCTGACAAATAAAGTTTCAACAGTGTGTATGTTAGGAATAAAGTTTTATCTGTTTGTAAGTTAGAAATAAAGTTTTAACTGCTTGTATGTTAGAAATAGAGGTATGACAGTTTATATGCTAGAAAGAAAAGTATAACTGTTTGTAAGACTAGATCGTAAGATTTACTAGTTTGCAAGTTAGACTCAGCGTTCTACTAGTTGTAAATGAAAAATATCGTTTCAACAGTTTACAGATTAAAATAAAGTTTCAATAGTGTGTATGATGGAAATAAAGTTAAAGCGCTTTGTGCGTTAGAAATAAAGTTTCAGCCGTTTACAAGTTAAAAATAAAGTTTTAACAGTGTGTACGTTAGAAATAAATGAAAGTAAGAACTTCATCGTATGAGTATTCAAAGCATGTTTTGTAAATCAAATGTGTGTAGTACTGACATGATAGAATCAAATGAACTTGACAAATGCGTTTGTCAAGCTTGATTCTATCATGTCAGTACTACACACATTTGATTTACAAAACATGCTTTGAATACTCATACGATGAAGTTCTTACTTTCATTTATTTCTAACGTACACACTGTTAAAACTTTATTTTTAACTTGTAAACGGCTGAAACTTTATTTCTAACGCACAAAGCGCTTAAACTTTATTTCCATCATACACACTATTGAAACTTTATTTTAATCTGTAAACTGTTGAAACGATATTTTTCATTTACAACTAGTAGAACGCTGAGTCTAACTTGCAAACTAGTAAATCTTACGATCTTGTCTTACAAACAGTTATACCTTTCTTTCTAGCATATAAACTGTCATACCTCTATTTCTAACATACAAGCAGTTAAAACTTTATTTCTAACTTACAAACAGATAAAACTTTATTCCTAATATACGAACTATTGAAACTTTATTTGTCAGCTTGTAAACTGTTGAAACTTTGTTTTGTTTCTAACATATAAACAGATAAAACTTCATTCTTAACTTGCCAACTGATGAAACTTCATTTTATTTCTAACATATAAACACATAGAACTTTATTCTTAACTTGTAAGCTGGTGAAACTTCATTCTATTTCTAACATATAAACAGATACAACTTTATTCTGAACATGTACACTATTGAAACTTTATTCTTAACTTGTAAACTATTGAAACTTTATTTTTAACTTGTAAACGGTTGAAACTTTGTTTTATTTCTATCATACAAACAGATAAAACTTTATTCTTAACTTGCCAACTGGTGAAACATTAGTTTTAACTTGCAAACTATTGAAACTTTATTTTTAACTTGTTAACGGTTGAAACTTTGTTTTATTTCTAACATACAAACAGATAGAACTTTATTCTTAACTTGTAAACTCATGAAACTTCATTTTATTTCTAACATATAAACAGATAGAACTTTATTCTTAACTTGTAAACTGGTGAAACGTCATTCTATTTCTAACATATAAACAGATAGAACTTTATTCTGAACATGCACACTATTGAAACTTTATTCTTTACTTGTAAACTATTGAAACTTTATTTTTTAACTTGTAAACGGTTGAAACTTTGTTTTATTTTTAACATACAAACAGATAGAACTTTATTCTTAACTTGTAAACTTAAACAGATAGAACTTTATTCGTAACTTGTAAAATGGTGAAACTTCATTCTATTTCTAACATATAAACAAATAGAACTTTATTCTGAACATGCATACCATTGAAACTGTATTCTTAAGTTGTAAACTATTGAATCTTTATTCTTAACTTGTAAACTGATGAAACTTCATTTTATTTCTAACATAGAAACAGATAGAACTTTATTCTTAACTTGTAAACTGGTGAAACTTCATTCTATTTCTAACATACAAACAGATAGAAGTTTATTTCTAACATATAAACAGATAGAACTTTATTCTTAACTTGTAAGCTGGTGAAACGTCATTCTATTTCTAACATATAAACAGATAGAACTTTATTCTGAACATGCACACTATTGAAACTTTATTCTTAACTTGTAAACTATTGAAACTTTATTTTTAACTTGTAAACGGTTGAAACATTGTTTTATTTCTAACATACAAACAGATAAAACTTTATTCTTAACTTGTAAACTGATGAAACTTCATTTTATTTCTAACATATAAACAGATAGAACTTTATTCTTAACTTGTAAGCTGGTGAAACTTCATTCTATTACCAACATATAAACAGATAGAACTTTATTCTTAACATATGCACTATTGAAACATTAGTTTTAACTTGCAAACTATTGAAACTTTATTTTTAACTTGTTAACGGTTGAAACTTTGTTTTATTTCTAACATACAAACAGATAGAACTTTATTCTTAACTTGCCAACTGATGAAACTTCATTCTATTTCTAACATACAAACAGATAAAACTTTATTCTTAACATACACAATATTGAAACTTTATTCTTAACATGTAAACTATTGAAACTTAATTTCTAACTTGTAAACGGTTGAAACTTTGTTTTATTTCTAACATACAAACAGATAAAACTTCATTCTTAACTTGCCAACTGGTGAAACTTCATTCTATTTCTAATTTTTAACTTGTAAACTATTGAAACTTGATTTTTTAACTTGTAAACGGTTGAAACTTTGTTTTATTTCTATCCTACAAACAGATACACTTTTATTCTTAACTTGCCAACTGGTGAAACATTAGTTTTAACTTGCAAACTATTGAAACTTTATTTTTAACTTGTTAACGGTTGAAACTTTGTTTTATTTCTAACATACAAACAGATAAAATTTTATTCTTAACTTGTAAACTGATGAAACTTCATTTCATTTCTGACATACAAGCAGATAAAACTTTATTCTTAACTTGTAAACTGGTGAAGCTTCTTTTTATTTCTATCATGCAAATAGATAGAACTTTATTCTTAACTTGTAAACTGATGAAACTTTGTTTTATTTCTATCATACAAACAGATAAAACTTTATTCTTCACTTGCCAACTGGTGAGACATTAGTTTTAACTTGCAAACTATTGAAATTTTATTTCTAACATACACACTATTGAAACTTTATTCTTAACTTGTAAACTATTGAAACTTTATTCTTAACTTGTAAACTGATGAAACTTCATTTTATTTCTAACATATAAACAGATAGAACTTTATTCTTAACTTGTAAACTGGTGAAACTTCATTCTATTTCTAACATATAAACAAATAGAACTTTATTTCTAACATACACACTATTGAAACTTTATTTTTAACTCTTAAACTGGTGAAGCTTTATTTTTAACTTATAGACTGTTGAAACTTTATTTCTAACTGGTAAACTGTTGAAATGATATCTTTCATTTACAAATAGTAGAACGCTTTGTCCAACTTGTAAACTAGTAAATCTTGTTCGTCATCGAATCTAACTATTTAAATCTTCATCATGGAAATCAATGTTCCACAGTCGGAGTAAAAGTTTGAGATGATACACTCCTGGCAAACTAACTCATGAAGTAGCTTTGCTGTGATACATTTCTATCTGTAAACATATGGTAATGTTAAAGTGAATCTAAAACTTTTCAGCTTATTAATTGTTCATCGTTGCATCAACGCTTTAACTCGTGAAACAGTTATAATTTTATTTTTAATTTACACTTAGTCTAACTTGTAAACTAGTAAATCTTGCGATCTTATTTTTACAAACAGTTACACCTTTATTTCTAACATATACACTATTGAAACTTTATTTCTAACTTGTAAACTCTTGAAACTTTATTTTGATATACAAACAGCTAAAACTTTATTTCTAACGTATACACCATTGAAACTTAATTTCTAACTTGTAAACTCTTGAAACAGTTATAATTTTATTTTTAATTTACACTTAGTCTAACTTGTAAACTAGTAAATCTTGCGATCTTATTTTACAAACAGTTACACCTTTATTTCTAACGCATACACTATTGAAACTTTTTTTCTAACTTGTAAATCTTATGACACTTCATATGGGTGATGATGGTAGATGAAATAGTGTTAAATAAAATTAAGATGGCTTACACTTCTGATACAGGGATAGCAATCGACTGCGATCCATGTGTAAAGAGCTTGTTAGACTACGGATGGGCTTAAGTGGATGAGTTAACCATGTATACTTTTTCATTTGGAAATAGTAGCACGCTTAGTCTAACTTGTAAATCTTAAAACATTTCATATGGGCGATGATGATAGATGAAATAGTGTCAAATAAAATTAAGATAGCTTCCACTTCTGATACAGGGATAGCAATCGACTGCGATCCATGTGTAAAGAGCTTGTAAGACTACGGAAGAGAGAAGTGTGTTATGTTGCGTGTGGCGCGTGAGTGTCCGCCCATTTCATTCCATTCATCAATTCGTCTCATTGATAGAGACAGGTAGAACTCATGGTTCTCATAACGTATGCAATGGAAAGTTTTAGGCAACCTTCGACAGTTGGCTAAATGTCGCCCTGGCGCGAATGCATACTACGTTGAGACAGAGGCAATCACTTGCAAACATGACGCAGAGAGGTTTAACAAGATTGACCATTGCCGAATGTCCCTTGCGGTATACATAGCTACGGGTTTCACCGCCGCCCTTTACAGGAACGCCCGTCGAAAGGAAGTATTACACCGAACTTCATTTGCAACGTTCAAGTTGACTGATAGCAGATTCAACTTAATGATAGTATTCGCCAGTCCGAAGACTGCCCAGGGCAAACCGCGAGGAGGTTCTATCAAATCTTGCCCCATGGTGGCCCTTAAGAGAGCCGGTGGTTCGTTCTCGGGAGTAACGTCATCTTACACCCTACCAATTCTGCTGAGAGAGTCTTTGACTCTCTCTTTGGTACGACTGTCGACTTCCACACTAACTGGTACATGGCTAAAAAGTGGAATGCAGCGCCATTCCTTTGGATTGACAGCAGTTGCTGTCATCGGATTGCCAATCCGAGCAAGATTATTATAAACTCTGTCTTGCTCCTCTAGCCTGACAAACTCCTCAAATAAATTTCGCGGCCTTTACTGCGGTCCGCGAGGAGAGCTGACTTGACTGTTCGGCGTCTGCATGATTGAAATGAAATGAAATGAGAGGCAGTGGTTTATATACCCCTCTAACGCGACGCAACGTTCAAGTTGACTGATAGCAGATTCAACTTAATGATAGTATTCGCCAGTCCGAAGACTGCCCAGGGCAAACCGCGTGGAGGTTCTATCATGTCTTGCCCCTAGGTGGCCCTTAAGAGAGCCGATGGGTCATTCTCGGGATGATTGAAGGAATATGGGACTCAAGCTTTCCGCTTCGACTCCGGCTCGTTGACGGAAGCAGGTGGGCGCTTCTCATTAATATCTGTAAAGAAAGAAGTTGTTAGTTATCATCTTGAACTCTAAGTTACTTGTTTTAACTTACAGATCTTCTCCGGACGTGGTTCGAACAGGAATCCTGTGATTGCCTCCTTATGGTCGAATGTAAAATGAAGGCATTCGATACCTTTTTTAGCCCTGCTGTAACACATTTCGTCTCTGCCACGTTCACAGAGGAGCGGTCTTGGGGGCACACCTCCTTTCTTATCTAGGGGAATGTGGAGGCGACTTGATCGTCGAGCACTGCTACTCATCACTTGTTGGTGCAGCTCCTGATTAGTCGCCACCACCTTCCCCAACTGCTTTCGCAGCCCTTCCACCTCCTCCCTCATCTTTCTCAACTCCTTCTCCTGACTCTCTCTCTCGATCAGGAGCTGTTCTTCTCTAGCCTTACTAGCGAGGTGCGAGAACCTCTCGCGATCGAGCTCTCCTTCTTTCTCAAAAAGACTAGCTTGAGTCTTCTTGAGCTCCTGAGTGACTCGCGAGAGGTTCTCGGAACTCGCTTTATAGAAGAAACAGTCCCTCTTCCACACTTCCAACTCATTCTTCAGCTTGTCATAGTTATCAACCAGTGGTGGGCGCATAATGAAGTTGCGACATTGAGCCGCAATCCCACCACTGCTCGACGACTTAGCCGGCTGCACCTCGCTATCGAGGTCGACTTCCCTCACCGGCTCTACCTCGCTATCGAGGTAGACACTCTCGACTAGGTCAGCCTTCGCCGAGCTTTTTTCCTCCTCCTCCTCTTCCTCACTGTCGCTGCTACTAGTAGCCGACTCATCGCTAGAGGAGGATTTACTCGACTTCGGAGAAGACTCAATCGGGGTGGGTGAGAGAGCCTTTGCTGGCACACTAGATGAGGGAGGCTCTGCTGACGCGATAGACTCGACAGCGCACTGAGTCTCCAGAGCTTTTAACTCTGAGCTGAAGAGACTTTGCTTCGTCTCCTCAGTCAGCTCTGGTTGACTGCAACTGCTATGCTTCGCATGCCACTCCGGTAACGTCTCGACAAGGCGAGATGTATTATGGCTGCTGCAATAGTATCGAATGCCCCCTACCATTCGCTTATTCACACAAGAGTGCTTCTTAAAAGCATCACTGTGAAAGATTTTTCTGCAAACGCAGAGCTTGAAAGCCGTCTTGGCATTATTATAGTTAACCATTTTCTGAAGTGAAAAGGGGAAAACAATGATTATAAGTCCGTAAACGTTTGATAGCAAACGATTGATTCCTAGTTTATAAAAACAGAAAACAATGATTTTTACACTTAGTGAGGAATGATAGATTTGAGTGTAGTGAGTGGCACTCGATCCCGTCGACAGCCCGAAGGCCTTGTACTGATCACTAGGGAAGTGAGAGATCTTCCCCGATACCCGCTATTTACAGCTTAAGACATCATTGTCACTGCCCCGAAGTGGTAACAGCAACGCCGAGTCAAAGGTAGTGAACAGTAGCTGGGATCTAACCCCTCAAAGCTGCCTTAGTCTTAGTTAAATTTGAAATCTGATAGCAGATTTGAACTCAGCATACTTGAAAACCTTGAGGAAACATCCCAAGTTATTGCTTTGATCAGCTTGATAGCAAGCCGTAGAGTGCTTGATTCACCAGCGTTTTGCAATGGAGATGTTTAGAGGCCACCCATGACAAGATAGCTAAGACTCAACCGATTGGCGTTCAAAGTGCTACGTTGAGAACTGCGTCAAATGCCCAACATGAGACATGAGTTGTCCCAGCGGTTACGGTCTCAAATATGACACACTCCCTTGCCACACTTATCACTACGGCATCGTCCGCCGTCCCGAAGGAACACCCTGTCAGTGGAATATTACAGCAAAACTCTCCGTGTCTTGCTCGCTTTCAGTGAAAAGTCGCTTATAGCATGAGAAGACTGGCTCAGACATTATTAAAAATGCTTTCATTGACTTCAGCAGGGTCGAAAACCCAAGAAAACCTCCAAAACGAGTGAATTTAAATTTTTCAACTTTTTAGCACTACTTATGAAATTTTATAAGTAGTCTATCACTTAGGGCAGGTCAATAGCGACCGAACCTTTTTTGAATCAATAGAAGCAAAGTTACAAGCCTTTAAAGTTTTGGAGTCTTTTATGGCCTGGAGACGAAGGCCATCTCCTGGCGAACCTCTAAGTCTGACGCCTTAGCTGATATCAGCAATGAAATTTTCTAAGTCGGTTTCTTACAGAAACTCGGGATTTGGAATGTCCGAAACTATCATCGGAGCTCAGAGAGACGACTTACCGTTGGCAATCTCTCGTCTGAATGACAAGTCTCTGTCGGTTCCCAGCTTATATAGTATGTGGCGATCAGCTGATGACGTAATACCCATCATCCAAACACTAAAAATCCCGTCTATCTCCGCTTCTAGTGCTCCGATTGAGCTGGAAATACACCATTTCCATGTAGAATTTGACGCTAAATCCGAATCTGGCCTCCGTTTTCCCATCCGATGCTTCGTTTTGGCTCTACAGTAGGCAGCCATCGCAAAAATTCTAACTCGTTTTTCCGAAAAATGTTGAAAATTTTTCTCTCCGATTGACTTTAAAACTCTCCGATTGACATGAAACTCACCATACAGATAGAGAATTTCACGCTGATTCCAAATCTGAAATCCGTTTTCCAATCCGATGCTTCGTTTTGAAGCTACAGCCCAAAACGTCCCAAATTCTAACTCTGTCGTTTTTCGACAATCTCCCAAAATCTTAAATGGCGTCTCATATCTAAACGAAGACAGATAGGAACAAGCCGATTCTTTCACTGAATTTGTCTCACTCTTAGCTTTCAAACGAGCTATGGCACGACTAAATCCGTCCACTGGAAGCCAAAATCGAAGCGAGCTGTCCAGAGGGGGGGGGGAGTCAGCGAAATTTTTCTCTCCGATTGCGTTCAAATTCACCATACCGATAGAGAATTTCACGCTGATTCCAAATCTGAAATCCGTTTTCCAATCCGATGCTTCGTTTTGAAGCTACAGCCCAAAACGTCCCAAATTCTAACTCTGTCGTTTTTCGACAATCTCCCAAAATCTTAAATGGCGTCTCACATCTAAACGAAGACAGATAGGAACAAGCCGATTCTTTCACTGAATTTGTCTCACTCTTCGCTTTCAAACGAGCTATGGCACGACTAAATCCGTCCACTGGAAGCCAAAATCGAAGCGAGCTGTCCAGAGGGGGGGGAGTCAGCGAAATTTTTCTCTCCGATTGCGTTCAAATTCACCATACCGATAGAGAATTTCACGCTGATTCCAAATCTGAAATCCGTTTTCCAATCCGATGCTTCGTTTTGAAGCTACAGCCCAAAACGTCCCAAATTCTAACTCTGTCGTTTTTCGACAATCTCCCAAAATCTTAAATGGCGTCTCATATCTAAACGAAGACAGATAGGAACAAGCCGATTCTTTCACTGAATTTGTCTCACTCTTAGCTTTCAAACGAGCTATGGCACGACTAAATCCGTCCACTGGAAGCCAAAATCGAAGCGAGCTGTCCAGAGGGGGGGGAGTCAGCGAAATTTTTCTCTCCGATTGCGTTCAAATTCACCATACCGATAGAGAATTTCACGCTGATTCCAAATCTGAAATCCGTTTTCCAATCCGATGCTTCGTTTTGAAGCTACAGCCCAAAACGTCCCAAATTCTAACTCTGTCGTTTTTCGACAATCTCCCAAAATCTTAAATGGGGTCTCACATCTAAACGAAGACAGATAGGAACAAGCCGATTCTTTCACTGAATTTGTCTCACTCTTAGCTTTCAAACGAGCTATGGCACGACTAAATCCGTCCACTGGAAGCCAAAATCGAAGCGAGCTGTCGAGAGGGGGGGGGAGTCAGCGAAATTTTTCTCTCCGATTGCGTTCAAATTCACCATACCGATAGAGAATTTCACGCTGATTCCAAATCTGAAATCCGTTTTCCAATCCGATGCTTCGTTTTGAAGCTACAGCCCAAAACGTCCCAAATTCTAACTCTGTCGTTTTTCGACAATCTCCCAAAATCTTAAATGGCGTCTCACATCTAAACGAAGACAGATAGGAACAAGCCGATTCTTTCACTGAATTTTTCTCACTCTTAGCTTTCAAACGAGCTATGGCACGACTAAATCCGTCCACTGGAAGCCAAAATCGAAGCGAGCTGTCCAGAGGGGGGGGGGAGTCAGCGAAATTTTTCTCTCCGATTGCGTTCAAATTCACCATACCGATAGAGAATTTCACGCTGATTCCAAATCTGAAATCCGTTTTCCAATCCGATGCTTCGTTTTGAAGCTACAGCCCAAAACGTCCCAAATTCTAACTCTGTCGTTTTTCGACAATCTCCCAAAATCTTAAATGGCGTCTCACATCTAAACGAAGACAGATAGGAACAAGCCGATTCTTTCACTGAATTTGTCTCACTCTTCGCTTTCAAACGAGCTATGGCACGACAAAATCCGTCCACTGGAAGCCAAAATCGAAGCGAGCTGTCCAGAGGGGGGGGGAGTCAGCGAAAATTTTTTCTCTCCGATGGCGTTCAAATTCACCATACCGATAGAGAATTTCACGCTGATTCCAAATCTGAAATCCGTTTTCCAATCCGATGCTTCGTTTTGAAGCTACAGCCCAAAACGTCCCAAATTTTAACTCTGCCAAAATTTTGAAGAAACATTTTTTCTCGCCGATTGACTTCAAATTCACCATACCGATGCGTAATTTTACGCTGATCACGAATCTAAAGTCCGTTTCACCATTCCACCACTCCAACCTAGACGGTCGCCCACGTCAACCTAGGCGGTCGGCCACGTCAACCCATACGAGACCAACACATCCGAGTCTCACACTCTGTCGTTTTCGAGGGGGGGGGAAGGGAGGGGGAGGGGAGTCAGCGAACATGTTGTGAACCTGAACCAACCTGGCCGGCACACCACGACAGACCACAACCTCTGTCGTTCCAGAGGGGGGAGGGGGAGGGGAGGGGGCGCGCCGGTCGAGTGTTTGTCACTTTCTTACTACTGGTCTAAACTCTTATTGTTCGATATCAGTGACAAGCTATGACCTTGAACTTCTCTTAGATCACGAGACACGATTTGAATCGGCATAGATATCCAGCTACAGCCAATAGCAATAGAGATAACTGTTCTCTCGCTGCGAAATCTGCTTTTCTCGATAAATTGATCATTCTTCCGTCGATCTTCGTCGAAAATGGAATTTTCTCACGAACAGCGTGTCAATGTCAAGTTTTGCTACAAACTTGGAAAGACTTTTACCGAGACATTTGAAATGATCAAGCAAGTTTACGGTGACAACTCCCTCAGCCGAACCCAGTGCTACGAGTGGTTCCGAAGGTTCAAGACTGGACGGGAATCAGTTGAAGATGACCCCTGTTCAGGCCGGCCTTCAACATCAACAGATGCTTACCATGTGAGCCTGGTCGATGAACTAGTGCATTCGAATCGACGGTTAACAATTCGAGAGATGTCTGATGATTGTGACATTTCGTTTGGATCCTGTCAGAGCGTTCTGACTGAAAACTTGGGGATGCGCCGCGTTGCTGCCAAGTTTGTCCCGAGACTCTTGACACAAGAGCAAAAGGTCAATCGCGTTGCAATCTGTCAAGAGCTCCTGGATCGTGCCAACGACGATGGAAACTTCATGGAATCCATAATATCACTGGCGACGAAACATGGGTTTACGGCTACGACGTGGAGACGAAGAGCCAATCCTCACAGTGGAAGGGGAAAGGATCGCCGCGACCGAAGAAGGCACGACAAGTCCGGTCGAATGTCAAAGTGATGCTAACCGTCTTCTTTGACGTTCACGGTGTTGTCCACCACGAATTCCTACCTCAAGGTGGCACTGTGAACCGCCATTACTACCTTGAAGTGCTTCGTCGCTTGAGGGAGAACATTCGTAGGAAGAGGCCAGAGCTGTGGAGCAGGAAATCATGGGTCCTGCACCATGACAATGCCCCTGCCCACTCATCGTTATTGATTCGTGATTACTGTGCAAAATCTGAAACGACTGTGCTTCCCCAGCCACAGTACTCCCCTGATCTTGCCCCAGCAGACTTTTTCCTGTTCCCAAAGTTAAAGTTCACGCTGAAGGGACGACAATTTGATTCAATCGATGAGATCAAGAAGAATTCGCAGGAGCATCTTCGAGACATCCCCAAAGAAGCCTTCCAGACAGCCTTCAGGAGCTGGAAACAACGTTGGGAACGATGTATTATTAGCAAAGGCGAGTACTTTGAGGGTGATAGCTTTGAATAGCTTGTATTTTTCCTTAATAAAGTTTTGGAAGAAAAGTTCTGTTACTTTTTGATCACACCTCGTATTTTCCGCTTTCGAAAAATCCTCCAGGCAGGCCTAGTGTTACTTGTTCTGATCATTCGACCAAAACTACTGTTCAACTTTGCACATCGTGCTATTCAACGGTTGCAAGAGGAGTATCTCACGAGTGTTCGTCGAGGAAGAAATGTGATAATATCAACTCATTGATGACAAAGTGTTCACCCAGTGGCCATGATTCGGAGAATTTTAGTGCATCAGTGATTACCTCAAAGTTGAACCACAAATCTGGCGGTGAGGTAGATTTCATGTCCTGCAGGAATCGCATTACCCTCAATGTAAATCCCACATCTACGAGTACGGTGTTGAATGCGACGAATTTGGCAAGTATCCAAACTGATATGAATTTCAGCCATCGACAAACTTTAAAGTTTGCTCAACATGTACGCGGTGCAACAGGTCGTCGGAGTTCGATCGAGTCCTGTTTGAAGCAGAAGCTACAAGCAAGTGATCATCTTTTAGACGAGCATTTTTGTGTTCTTCAGATGGACTTCTTTTCTGGAAAATCATCTACCAACGATCTACGAAGGCCTGTCATCCTGTGTAAAGATTTGGAGAAATTTTTGAGGGAAGTTTGTTATATTCGTGGAACTGAAATCACCCTCGACGAATTACTTATTAAAGTTGGAATCGATTCCGGTGGTGGATTTTTCAAGATTTGTATCTCGGTTATCCAGATGTGTGAAGAGGGCAGCGACAATGACACCACTTCCCTCATGCAAACTCGATCTTCATCGTCATCAAGCGGATCAGTGAAGAAAAATTTTCTTATTGCCATAGTCCCTGATGTTCCCGAGAACTATGTAAATCTGAAGAAATTGTGGGTGAGTGTTGGGCTTCATCAATTCGCATACAAGTTATACATCTCAGCTGATTTGAAGATATGTAACATTCTTCTTGGACTGATGAGCCACGGAAGCTCGCACCCATGTTCGTGGTGCAACATACATTGAACTAAGTTGGATCAAGTTGGAATTGGTCGTAGTCAAGAAAACTTGAGGGAGTCTTTTTGGAACTTTTACGATTCTGGCATTGATAAATCGAAGGCTAAGAATCATGGAAATGTAATTCATCCACCTCTTGTGGCCAATGGCAACGTGATCGACGTGTTACCCCCGCCTGAGTTACATTTATTAATCGGAGTTGTGACACTATTATTCAATCATTTGAAGAGTGTATCACCCGAATGTGCGCAACGATGGTTAAACGAGTGTCATGTCAAATTAGATGACTATCATGGAGGGACCTTCAATGGAAACAACGCTCGTCACCTTCTTCGCAAAGTTGACGTTTTGGCTTCATTCTGTCCGATCCAATGTCTTCCCATCGTCTCGGCTTTCAGAAGCTTCGATAAAGTGGTACACTCTTGTTTCGGAAATACATTGGACACCGAATACAAGAAATACATTGAGGAATTCAAAGAGAATTGTATGTCACTGGAAGTCAGCATAACACCAAAACTCCATGCGATATTTTATCATATACCAGAGTTTTGTGGAAAATACCTGAAAGGCTTGGGCATTTATAGTGAACAGCAATTTGAATCAGTTCATCATATTTTCTCGCAGTTTTGGATGAACTACAAAATTAGTGACATTTCGCATCCTTCGTATTCAACGAAATTGTTGCAAGCTGTAAGAGCATTTAATAGCCGACACCTGTAAGATTATGATTTACTATATATTTCGTTTCAAGAATGTGAAATTATAACATGATTCGTGGAATATCTTCTTGTTTTATTTGCTTGTTAGTTTTAGCGGAAAATACATTGCTTAAATATTTTGTAGAGAATTATGATAAAGTATTTTCTATTTATCATTTCAACTTTAAAGGCAGGCTATCAATTACTTTTAGTTGTTGTATAATTCGAATCTCTTTCCCGTTCAAGTTTCCACTCTTTGCATTGATATTTCCAATATTTGCATAGAAATTTCCAAACTTTGATCTCACAAATCCAAATTTCGCATTCAACTTTCCAATATTTGCATTGATATTTCAAATATTTGCATAGAAATTTCCAAACTTTGATCTCACAAATCCAAATTTTGCATTCAACTTTCCAATATTTGCATTGATATTTCTTCTCTTTGCGATCAAGAATCTATGATTTGCAGATAGCTTTCCAATATTTGCAATCAAGATTCAAATTTTTAAGTCTATACGAATATTCAACTTACTGGCAAAAGATGTTCTTTTTATCAACATAGAAGCAGTATGACACGTACTTACAATAGAATTAGCAACCAGGATAGAAAAAGAATATTTGATTCGTATAGCGCCGACGGTGATTTCCTGGCAGTTGCAGAATCTTTAGGAATAAAACATGACACTGCCAGAAAGATTATAAAATCTGGTCGTGTGACAAAAAGTAAGCAAGGTGGCAAGACACACCACAAGGTCGATGACGAAGTCAAAACCTATTTGGAACAAATGATTTCCAATAATCCGTCTTCAACCTTGCAGCAAATGCAAGAAGGCTTGCAGTCAGATTTGCCTCAAAAACCTTCTTTGAGTTTAAGTACAATATCAAGAACGCTGGACGGTATGTTGTACATCGTAAAAAATGTTCGCAACATACCCACGGATAGGAGTAAGCCTGATGTCATAAGAGCCCGAAAGGAATACGCTACTTGGTTTCTCGATGAGGCAAATTATCACAAATGTGTGTATGTCGATGAATTTGTGGACATAACGAACCCAGGGACGCTCTAAACGGGGTTTACAGTGTTTTCGGACTGTTGGTGGACAGCGTGGCCATAATGTCAACATCATAATGGCCGTGAGCTCCAATGGTGGTTTGATAATGCACCGCGAAAACATTGGTAGTGTCACTCGAGAAACCTTTCAGAATTTTATCAACGACTTGAGCCAGAAGCTTGAAGATGATTCTCCACATGAAAAGACTTACATCATCTTTGATAATGCACCCTGTCATCGGAATTCGTCTTCTTCTAGAGATCACCATATCTTGAAACATTTGCCGCCATGGTCTCCTATGTTGAACCCCATAGAAGAAGCATTTTCTTTACTGAAGTCCATGATCAAAAAGAAATTAGCATCACTGCCGATTAACAGTCAAATTATAAATGTAAAGGAAACAGCTCGCAGCCAGGGATCCACTACCGTTCAAGTGAGGCAGCAAATTCTCTTAGAGGCACTGAATCTATCGTACACCAGTGTGACAACAGCAAAATTGTCAAATTTTGTGGACATTTGAATCGCATCTTACCTCGAGCACATGCTGAAGAGTGTCTATAACTTTTGACTAACTTTCACTTAACTTTTAATGTTCATGATTGTTCAATAAAATATGATATTCAAAATTTATTGTTTTTTGGATCGGTATAAAAATGATGGATGCGGTATATAAGTCCATGATTAAGTAATAAAACGGCTCTTGAAGTTCTATAGGCTCAATAAGCTCAATTCCAGACACAAAACAAACCATCAATATACTGCAGTAAATTTCAAAAATATCAAGGATATACACTTGATCATTTACATGTACATACATCACATATTTGACCACTCCGAAGGAATTGGAATCAATAGAAGGGATTGACATTTGAATAGTCTACGCATCTAAAGCTTTCAGAAAGAATACAGTTTGCTGTTATGCACGTATTTCCATATACTCCTTGTGAGTGAACCATGCATTCTTCAAGGTATAAGTGCAATCATATACATGTATAACAAGGCTTTTGACGATGCACACTAAAATACCCCCATTAAATGTACTGTATGCATTGTCGTTCCTTTAAGAATGACTTAAAATAGCACCTTTGTATGGTACAATATGATGTTATCTATAGTAATGATATCCATTTATTATCAATTGTTGCATGTACGACGTACGTATAACTCCTCACAGTCGTGCTGCAAGTAAAGCCACACATTTCATCAATTCACCATTATGATTGAACAGTTGACTTGGTAATCTCTCATATTCATTACATTAATGAAGATCGCAAACTACAGCATGACCCCATTGCGTTAAATATCGAAAAAAATGGTCAAATATTCAGATCTAATACGATCGAAAAAATTTGAATCTTGATTGCAAATATTGGAAAGCTATCTGCAAATCATAGATTCTTGATCGCAAAGAGAAGAAATATCAATGCAAATATTGGAAAGTTGAATGCAAAATTTGGATTTGTGAGATCAAAGTTTGGAAATTTCTATGCAAATATTTGAAATATCAATGCAAAGAGTGGAAACTTGAACGGGAAAGAGTGTACAATCAGGTCGAGTATTAGTACTGGGTTTATCCATAAAACTTAAAGTAGGCTATCATATCTATATAGGTTACATGTAAATAACAGCTATAGTCTATGGTACTTTATAGACTATTTGGAATTACTTTCGGCCTAAAAGTGTACAAAAACAGCATTCCTAAAATCAGCGCATTTCAGCATTTCAATCAGTCCATCAATTCGCTAAGAAAGGTCACACAAGTGATTTTTTCAATAATTTGGAATTTCGAGTTTTTAAAATGGGCCTAATTTCAAAATATGGATAGTACGTCTATAAATAATGCATATACGACTTTAAAAACATTATATTTGAACTCAGCGACCTTTTTACCTATATACTCACTGAGAGAATGTCAACAAATAATTTTCTCATGAAGTTCAAATTTTGAATTTTTCGAAATTACGCCATTTTGAATTTTGAATTATATCTTCAAAAGACGTCGATGGATGATTTTAAAAAGTCGATTTTCGATTTTCCCACATCTTTTTACATAGGAATCCGTTGAGAAACTGAATGGAACATTTTACTTTTTAACCCGACGCTTCCGACACACCGTGGGTAGTGGACGATACATGCATACCAATTAATAGAAATGATTGTGATTTGCGTATACTCTATTTGCCTACCAGAATTAAGCCAACGCAAATCCTGTCAGTTATAAGGCCTATGCACACAAAACTGACATTCATGCTTCCTCACCAACTTTTGTATTGTAGAGACTCTTAAATTTACGAAAATATGTTTGATGCATCCGCTTATTTTCACAGAATGAAGTGCTTGTGGAGCTATAATTAAGAGACAGGTCTATTTCATTAGCTTCTAGGCTTACTTTATCAGCTGCCATTTTCTAACCAGATATCATAGTGATGAGATATTCTGATGCTATCCCCATCGTGCAGGGTCCTACAACATCCGCCTCCCTCGTAGCGGGTCCTGACTCGCATATCGCCATCGACCAGAGTACAACGACATCCGCCTCCCTCGTTGCAGATCCTGTTCCGTCCTTCCATCCTTATCTCCATCATCCGCGATCAGGTCAACTACGCGAATGATCAGGAGGTGATCAACTGTACATATTCTACTGCCAAGAAACGATCGAGTACATTGGATGCGTCTTGGGACCCGAGTTCTAACAGATAATTTCTCTGTAACGTCCTTAGAACGTCATCCGGAATCTTCAGGAAGAGAAACAAAGAGAAAACAAATAACAAAGAAGAAAATATCAGAGAAAGGGAAACAACCAGGACGCACAATGCATGGACTGTGACGAGTTGTTTTCTAAAAGCAACTCGGGTGAATGTTTGATAGATTGTCAGCTATGCAAAAAAAAACTGGGCGTATGCAGGTAGAATGCGCGGACAGAGACGATACCTTATTTGATTGTAATCTTTGTTCATATGCATCTGATAAGTTTTGAGATATTTTCTTATTTTGATAGAATTATCTGTTTGTGATTTTTTTCAGATGCAACTGATAAGTTTTAAGATACAGTATTGTCTAATGCCTATTGCAAAAGTAGATATTGATAGACATGAGTTTTGATTGAGATGACGTGGATCAGTTGATATAAACATATGTTTCGTTTCCTATCAATGCTGTTTATTTCAATGTTTCACTACATGTAGGTAGATAGGCCTAAGAAAATGCATTTTATAAGGGTATTTCTCTATTGCAACACAATAAGTGGCACATCAGATAATGATGAATTACTTTGGAAATTCCAAGATATCATTTAATTTCAAGGTGCATCATCTTATCTACCCCAGTGTCCAAGATGATGCATTCGGAACTTTTCAAAATTTCAAAAACAGGGTACTTCGCAGCCTGCCTAAAATCATTTTCAAAATTGAAGGGGATGAACCACAGAGATCACGTGTTTATTTTAAAACTGCTACTTTTATTCCGTGACACGAGACGTCGGCGCTTAGATGGTTCATCTTAGGCAGTTCTAATGCAAAGGTATAACGCCATCAATGCAAAACAAGCTAGATATACGCCCCTACTGAGGTTAGAAAAAATATTCGTGTCGTGGAATATGTTGTGGAATAATGTGATATCAAAATGAAATCCTCGTTCGAAGACGAATGACCTTCACTACATGCACTATGGAACCAACCTTCAACACCAATAGCTTGTGTCAATGCACAGTAAAAAAAAACTTAGAAATAAAGCCATAATTAAAAATATTATAAACTCTTTTAGTATTTAGAAGTAATTATAAACTTTGTATTTATATTTCTAATTATTTTAAGTATTTTATAAAGCAATTTTTTAGGTATTTATAACTAATAAGCCCAATTGTGTTTTCGCCTACTGAGATGCCTCTCCGTCATGTCTGGAACCGCATGATGGCCAAATAATTTGTTGCCCTCATAGAGTTGCCATTGAATATTGACACATCTAGCATTCGAATTGTTATTGACTGCCGACATCAGCACTATCTGAATGTAAAT
Source organism: Prostheceraeus crozeri (assembly GCA_907163375.1). Lineage (NCBI taxonomy): Eukaryota > Metazoa > Platyhelminthes > Polycladida > Euryleptidae > Prostheceraeus > Prostheceraeus crozeri. The sequence continues at coordinate 73,480 of CAJQUW010014449.1, forward strand.
TTTGCAAATAAATTTCATCCCCATTTCTGTGTTGAAATACTGCTACACATGTTTCTTACGTAAGTACGGTACCGTATTCTATATTTTCAATATTAATTCATAAAACTGACTGGTTAACGTCTCGCTCAATACCATTAGGCCTATATCTAAATAGCAATTCTTATTAAATGTTTGAATTAACTCGACATTGACGGAACTACATCGACGGAAACAAAAGACAAAATAAAATCGGCCACAAACATCTAGCATGACCTTCACAGTCACGAGCTACACTAAGTGAGCCATTTAGAGATTCACATGCTCACAGTCTGATACTTGAGATACTGCATTATGAGGTACATACTGCGCATTTAGCGTGATACGATTGACCTTTGGATGTCATACTCAAAATAATCTGCGCGCACTGGCTGTAAGAAATAAACTCTATTTCTAGAACTATGCAAGTGAAAACATGCATGCTCATCTTAATGCGGTTTAAAGGGGACTGTTTTTTGATTGATTTCGAGTTTGCAAGATCATGTTTAAAAGATGCTGACAAAAGATATTCATTCAGAAGTTACTGTAAGATGAACTATACAAGTGATTCACAAAGCTCCTTAAAAATTTGCAAAAGGAAATTTAACGATAAATTAATTTAGCTGTAAATGAAAATGTAGGCAAAGGCTCATGCCCATGTTGTGGTAATTATAAATAGCTCTTCTTTTCAGGGTTGGCTTTTTGCCGGCTAAAACTGGTTTTTGCCACTAAGTGGTAAAAACCCGGCAAAAACTGGTAAAAACCGGCTAAAACTGAAGTTCCGAAAAATCAATCTATTTCTTCACCAAATGATCGACAGCAAGGTGGGGTTTGAGTATTGCGTGCATGCAGGTTTGCAGTTTGCAACTCTTATCTTCCAAAACATGACACTCATTCTGTCATGGAACCACACAGGTTTTTATAACGAACGACAATCGATGTTGTCTTTCTTTACGATTGCTCTGCCCTTTTTTGTGATTTAAGAACAAATGTAGACTTCAGCACCATTTTGGTTCTTTGGTTCATGTAACAGAAGTTGATAGGTACTCGCAGAATTATCATCAAATGAATGAAAAAATGAAAATAAATATATGAATATAACTGGTTTATACATAGAACTAAATTAAGCAAACCACTTCTTTCATGTGGATGAGCTTCCATAATCCCACTGTATCCTCTGTGTTGAGTGTTCAGCAAGAATGCAGAGTGTATTTTAATAGTGACTTGGATTTCATCGGATCTAGATTTGAACCCAGGTCTCTTGAACACTGAGAGAACACTCTATCAAAAAGCCTCTGCACTGGAAAATCTCACCTCCCAAATCAAGCAATGTGCAACAGTCACTTAGAATGCATTTCTACTTTTTAGAAATAAGCTAAATGTACGAGTACGAATGCTTGTGACTGGAGCAGAAAATCATGATTTGCAAGAACAAATAATAATCAAATAACATAGTTCGCACCAGCAATCTTGATAAAGTGAGGTACAGTGTATGTCTGAACAGCTTCAGTTATAATCTCAACAAAAGAACACGTCCAGTAAGCTATAAATTGATCTTGTTAATAGAATTTGAGAGCGACCAACAATTTTGAAATTATTGTGATATAGGCCTACAAGTTTGTTTAAATAAAGTAAAAAATTCTTCAGTGGTATAGTTCTTGATAGAGTGTAGTAGACAGTAGCGTGGCTTAATTGTGACCTTGGCGTCAGTAGAGTGGCGTGTTTTTAAATAATTTGTGTTTAACAGTGATTGTGCATGTTTGCCAGCTTGTCTTGTTCACTCTCAACTTGTCGTGCCTGAGGAAGGGTGGATCACCCGAAAGCTTGCCAATAAAGAAATTTCGAAGAGAACTATACCACTGAAGAATTTTTTACTTTATGCTAACTTCGTTCTCGAGAAGAAGGAACAATGTATGAAGTTTGTTTAAAGTTCTTGAAATTTCTATGTTTTGAACTCAAATCAAAACTTTACTTTCGGTATTAAATTCATTTAACACAACCTCATCCTCTAAATATGTGAGGGTAAATTGCCATGACATGAAAAAATGTTGAAGGGCAAAATTTTTAATCTAGTCCTTCTGGGAGTGCAGGATAAATTTCATAGCAATATTCGTGTAATCACAATGGGAATGGGACATTTGCCACAGATTTAGAAGACAAGCTATTCTATATGAGATCAGCAGGGAGGTTAATCGTAGAAATCCAGAGCCAGATTTCCATATTTTCCTACCCTTCTGGCTTCATGGAATGCCTGTTTTCGATCTTTTATATAGAGACAAATGATTTCCTTCCAGCATGGACGTCTGTTGCATCTTACAATGAATGAAATTCGTAAAGCAACACAATGCGTGCACGCTTAGAAGAATGCACAACAGCTTTATAACAATAGTTTTTATAATAATTCATATTCTTGCACTTATACTTGGAACATATTCTTGATTGAAATATGATATTGATAAGGTTGAATTGTGAAAATACAGGCCTAAATGTTTATTGAATGATGATAAAGCAAATTGAACTTTTTGCGACTAACGTTCATCAATAAAGTAAGGAGTGACGATGATCCCTTATATTGTATGCACCCAAAAAAACTTTAGTAATCCTGGAAAAACAGTTTTACTAACGTTTTTGCCAGTTTTAGCCAAAAAATGGTAAAAAAGCTGGTGGTTTTTACCAGGTTTTTACCAAGGGGCAAAAACCAGGGTGTTTTTTACCGGACAAACCCTGCTTCTTTTACATACTTGATTGGATCAATTACATGCAAATTCAATTAGTGTGCTGATTAACCATCTGAACTTTCCATATTCCCTCACACAATTGAGGTATGAATCTTTACCTATACCTCCACTTACTTGAATAGTTATCTAAGTACCACGAAAGTTCATTTATTGTTTACTCCGTTATTTCATTTATTGAAATTGATTAGTTCCGTGTTGCAGAATCGTTGCACATGTCCAACATATTTCATTTGCTAACTACCGCCGGAATTAGGCCTACTGGATTCATAGATTGTCAATCATTTTTTATCAAATTATCTGATGAGGAGATTATATAGAAAATTTATCTCCATAGTTCACTGGACCCCATCAAGTCCCTGAAAGGCGTAAAGAATAAGGCTGGATCAGTTCACTTGTTTACTGTCTATTGATGCAAATCTTCAAATTCAGAAAAATCAATAAATCAACCAAACTTTTATGTATACAAACACACGGCATTTGTATAATGATGATGATGTGGTCCCTCGCATCAGATCAAAGCAAAATCAACTTGTTCACTGAAAGTCATCAGTGATTGACATCAGCATCGAGTAGAATGCACTTGAGGTCTCATACCTCACCATGAAAACTCACAACGCCCAGGACAACTTACAGCAGTCTGGCCGGGCGCTCTGGATAGCTTGATCTTCTAAATATCGGGATCACAGGAGTTCTTAGGGACCACATTGTAATCATTTGTGTTGTTGATCAGAAATACGCAGAAACTAAAAGTCACAAGAAATTGGAGACGCAACTACAACAGTTTGGAGCAGCATCTAAATGTTTGGAAGGTGGGGCACCAGGGGGATCCCACTCCCTAGTCAAATAGGGTTGACGATCAGGTCAACGGCAAACAAAACTTCCATCGCTCTTTTGTGGGGAATTTCATAGACACTGCAGGTGAGCATCAATAGTTTGATGAAATGAAACGACACGATCGAGATAATGATTATGTGAAACTTTCGATGCTAGTACACATAAATGACTGCACTCCCTCATGCTGCTGGATATGAACAATCCAACAATGGACGCCTTAATGCGCAAATGGACGCCTTAAGCAAATAATATGGATGTCTTATTTGAAGCAAAATCTCAACCAATAACTCAGAGAGAAGAAGAAAACTTACCTGAACTTGCCGGAGTTATCAGACAAATCAGGACTGTGGCAAGAAAATGCAAAATAGGTGATCATCTCAACATCAGACTCAATTCAAATATGATTGTTGAATATTCAGATATTTCTTTACTATACATTTCTAGAATTTCTATACTTTTTGAAAACTTTTGTACTTGCCTACAGTCCGTTTCATAAATAGTTATTAATTAGTTAAAACAGCAGCATTTTATAGTAAACAGTAAGTTTTTAACTATAATTGAATGAATTTGTTTCCTATATCATATTAAATATTTTTCTTTGCTATATGTTGGTCCAATAAGGGCATTGTTCTTAAAAGGACAGATAGGTGCGCTCCCTAGTAGCCAGATTCATCTTTTCTAAGTTCTATCACCTTTCGGATGCAATTAGGCATACTGCCGATAAAATTTCTGATCATCTGTTGATCAATCTGATTCCACTCCTGCCTCACTAAAGATTCCGACCGATTCAAATCATTGGACAAATTCGTCAGGACAAATTCGTCGACGAACTCGATGTTTCAAGATAGACCAGACATGCTCAATTGGATTCAAGTCAGGAGACTTTGCCGGCCAGCCGAGGGTTCGTATTCCTGTCTGTCTTTTATACAATTGAGTTGCCCTGGCACGATGGCATGGCCATGCATGATGGAGCATTGTACCCATGAGAATCCAATCAGATGATGGATCACCCAAACTGAATGCAAAGGGATAAACATGTTATTCGAGCACTGGAACGTAGCGTTCGGAGTTCATGTTTTCCCTCATAACATGCAGTGAAGTGCAATCATCACTCCAAATGGTTCCCCAGATGAGCAATTTCCTGTAATCGTCCTGACTCCTCGATGTAAAAAAACGACCAGGAATGTCTTGCCCAGACTTCATCCAAAGGCGTAGACGTCCATCTTTGAATTTGAATCGGACAGCGGCCTCATCCGACCAAACAACATGTGACCACTGATTCCGCCAGTGGCAGCGACTCATTGACCACTGTAGTCTCAGTTTCTCGTGTCGCTCGGACAGAATCAGCTTCGATGGTCTCTTACGACTGGAGCAGTTCAACTCCTTAAGTCGTCTCCAACCAGTTGTCCTGGAAAGATTTGAACCTGCTGACAACTCAGATAAAGAGGTGGAGGGATCACTATCGACCACACTGGTGATGTAGCGATTTGACCAGCGATAAGTCGTTGACCAAAAGACCTTCCATCAGGCAGCTGACAGCCTCTTCGCAACCAGAAGTAAATAGCATTTTTGGGGACCTTTAATTGTTGCGAAACAGTGGCAACTGGCCGGTCACTTCAGATCAAAACCTTAGCTTGACCCCTAAGATAGCCTTTCTGGCAAGCTTTCAGTACAGCAGTTTGCATGTAACTGAGAGACACAAAACAAATGAAATGAATGAATTCGATGTCTTTCGATTACACAGCATTCTTCTCGTCTGTCATGTATGCATTATTCTCGTCTGCCTATGCCTTATGCATGCGTGAGAGTGATGAGTCACGCTTCTGGTTTGCGATGAGAATGAAAATTGAATTCCAAACAAATTGCAATAGATTGAAACATCATTTAGTCTTCTGACTGCTATATTTGAAGGATAGTGATAAAATTTTCACAGAAGCAATTTCAGAATATGAGCTTTCTGAACATAAAGTTTGTTGAATTTGGAAATGACTTTCTATACGTAATTTACGTTTACCATTTCAATTCTTTATGAAACAATCTGCATGTTCAATTTGAACCTGCGGTCAGTCTGACTGATGATGGTCAATGAATGCTGACCGAAATTAATTACAAAGAAAAAAATTAAAAGTCCAAAATGAACACTTTAAGTCAAGACATTAACACATTTACTTATTGAATATGATCACAAGATTTTATGGAACTGTTTTGTATGGATTGAATGCAGGGAGCTGTGGAGGCGGAAATTGTCGGAAACGGGCTTCTTCCTCGGAGGCAGGGGCAGTTGTTGGAAAAACCACCTCCGCAACTTTGATTGAATGAGAGTAAAATAAAATATATTTTATCTTGAAAATAATCATTAGCCAGAGCACGGGTACATCAAAATGCAATGATAAATGAATGACTGAGCTGAAGGAAACTAATTAGCTGTTTGATAACAAAGGAGCTTGTATAGCTTCATTATACAGCAACATTTTGGATATAAAACTAATAAAATTTCGGAACTACTTGGCTAGTAATCGTTTTAAGTGTCCCTTCAGAATGGTGGTCAATTTTTTGTAATTAGTGCACATCTTTGGGCACATAATCCACACCTTCTGTCTCTTTGGTAGAAAAACAGAATTAGCAGGCGGTAAATGTAAACTTCATTCAATGATTTCACATGGTTAAAAATATGAATTTACATCTGAGACGTTTTTGAATGATGTAATGATGCAACATACGATGATCGTGATTGCAAAGCCTTCTCATGCGGTGCACTTGAATTTCAATAATTTGGCTTTATGGATAAAATCCGAAAATTCACCCCCCGAACGAAAATCCTGGCTACGCGCCTGTCAATGACACAAAGGTCAAAGGCGTCGCTAAAAATAAGAACATATTCTCTGTAGCAACTAATATTGTAAGTGGTCAGTAATTTTACCGGCAATAATTGCCGTACTTATTACCCAAGCACCATCGGTAATAATTGCCGTTAATTTTCTAAGCTTCGATTTTATTTCGACGCTAATTTATCGTTCAATCACACAGATTTCCCCTAAGTCCATTAGCATTCTGTTTTAACAAGCTTTGTTGCTGCGGTTTGTAAATTGATATTCGGGACTACTTGTATTTAAATTCGTCTTATTAAATCCTGACAACGCATTCGTTTGGAATCAATTGAAAAATGTTATATCAACAACTCAACAAATTGATTAATTCAATTCATGCCTATTCCGTCTATTCTAAATGATTGAAACATATGCACATATTGCGACTGCAATAATTTAGCTCTTCTTTGTGTTTGCTTGACAAAATATCGAAACGTAACTGCAATGGACATACCGCAGGAAATGAAGAACAAGATTTTTCAATGCAAATCAGTTGGGGTTTGCAACAAATGGCATGACAAATTTTCCGCATTTGTCGAAGAAACTAAGTATACTGAGAATTTTGATACTGTTCTTATATTTTTTAATGAAATATCAAAACTACTCACCTTCAACGTTGTGGCAGGCGTACAGCTGTTTGAACAAGTTCTACACAATTTATAAAGGATGGCCATCGTTCAACAACACTCCTATTCTTAAAGAATATATAAAGAAAATTGAAAGAGAAAGAACGCCAGAGAAACAAGCAGCAATTTTATCAAAGGAGCAACTTTTTACGTTTTTCGAAACTGCTCCAGATGACGAACTCAAAGTTTTGGTGAGAAAAGCTGTAGCAATTATTGGATGGTGGACTTCGCGTCGCAGAATTGACTGCTTTATTGTTTAAGAATGTAATTTTCGGACAAGATTCTGTGGAGATATTTGTCATGCAGTCAAAGACTGATCCAAAAGGAAAGTCAAATTTTTACTTTTCCATACCAAAACTGCAAAATGAATTTTGTCCATACAAAATAATACGTCTGTATTATAATTCAGTGTCTAACAAAAAAGGCACACATTTTCAAAATTACAATGCCAAGAGTAAACGGTATTCAGGTCAACCTATGGGTCGAAACATGATTGGTTCTGTTTCAAAATTCATTGCACGGTATTTGGAACTCGAAAACCCCGAACTGTATACCGGCCATTGCTTTCGCAGATCGTGTGCAACAGCATTGGCAGACTCAGGAGCCTCGATGACAACACTGAAAAGTAAATTCCGTTGGAAAAGCGACACGGTTGCGGAAGGTTACATTGACCAAAGTAAAAGAAATAAGCTTGATATTTCCAATTCTCTGACAATCGAAAGTAAGAAGGAGAAAGAAGTAGAAAACGAATCTAAGCGTGTTGTATTTAATAACTGTTCAAATCACATCATAAACTTATAAAAGTACATTACCTGAAGGTTTTGGGTGCTTTTAAATGTTGGTCCTTTTAAAAATAAAAAGCTACCATTTAGATAAAATTGTTCATTTTCATTTTTACTTCAAGTGATGAATTATACTCACCTCTTAAGCTGAAATAACAAGCGGATTTTATATAATTAAATCGCATATATCTATATAGAAATCTATAATTCAACCACTGCAATAATGAAAATATTACTGCACGCCCGTGTAGTAATCTTTTTTACAGGTAAAATAAAGTGACAGGATATCTACATTATACGCACGGTGAAAAATAAAACTATCATTGAGCTTGTCTGAAATTGAGGGCCTTTTACGATGAACAAGGAATGGCATCACTCATTATTTTTGTGGTTGCAGATCCTAAATCCAATTCAAATTCGCTGATTTGATCAATTGTAGATTTCATCGAATCTAATTTTTTGAAGTGTCATGTAGCTTATCCCTCTCAGTTTTCAAATAGGAGTTTCAGAGCTATTAGTGAAATGCTTGTGAGAACATTTGTCAATTTCATTTTTATTCAATGCTTAAAGCTATTGTAAGCTTGTGAATATTGAAGTTGGCCTTTACAGAACATCAATAGTATACACTTTACATTTGTTGAAAATTATGGAAACAGATTTAATCAAGCGTAGTTGTATTTTGATGAATTTTAACATCTGAGTTAAATCTAATTGCTCAAAGTCATTGAAATCTAAGACAGTATGAGTTACAGCAAGCCTATCGATAAAACTGAGCTGACAAAAGTTTTGGAAGAGCTATCCATTGCCCTCCCTTTGTCCCCATTCATTGCGCCAATAGATATACCGCACATGTCGAATGCTAATAGAGCGGATCATTGCAATCTCGAACAAAATAGGTATAAAGCTTAAATGAAAAAGAAACTGTTCCATTTGAAATATTGTTGTCCTAAATTATCAAAAAAAAAGAAAATCATTGACTCTCAAAAACTACAGATTTTCTGAGAAATGACCGGTTATTTTTGAATCAAAACCAGAAAAAAGATAACGCGGTTTGGCGAGAACGTGAAGCCAAAGTGAAGAATCAATGCTTTCGACATCCTAGCGTTACCGTCAAAACTCCTTGAAAGGCTCTATCTTTGATACTATCATTGGTCAGCACGGTCACCATATCTGACGTCTTTGATTATTATAGTAGCACAAATACCGATAATGATAACAAAAGGCAGTGTGACAATAGTGACATTTCTTCGAAAGCATGAAATGAATTATCTCGTCTCATCGTCTTTCAATGACTTGATAGAAATACAGCACAGCAAAAGCCGGTGATTTTAAGTAACGTGAAATGAATATCGATTGCATGCGCGTGCAGATGCCGTGCATTTGAGTGAACTAACACAATCATCATTAGCTCAGCCACGATTTCGCACGCAACACACGCCTGATAACACGGTTAATATAAAGCTTATCAAGTTTATCAACATCAGTGTGTAGATTATTTCGATTGCATGCGCCGATGAAAATGTCATCTATCAATGTGTGTCGTTTTCTATTGTTACTTTTACCGATCGCGATCGCATCCGCGTCTTTGAAATGTCTAGATGGAGACGGGAAGTCTGTGGATTGGTGAGTCACAACAATTTTGTAGATGAAATTGCTTGATAATTAAAATTAACGAGCTTCAATATATATTTAGCTCGAAAGGCCCCTTTAAGCCTCTTGAATTTACATGTATGGCAGAGCGACAAGTTTTAACCATTTACCTTCAATGACTTTCCAACTTTGTCTGAACAAATATAAGTAGTGTAGTGTTGAAGTTACCAACAGCATCATTGCGACGGTAGGCTCTCGGTATTTCCACAAAAGGCATTCAAAGCAAAACTTTTTCCGCCTATCTATGTGATCTTAGAAGATGTCTGCTCGATCATTTGAACAGTTGTCATGAAACAAAAAAGGGTACCAGTTTGAATTATAAAACATTATTTTGTGCAAAAAGTTCAACTCAAACTGCATTAAAAGGAAAACCTCCATTGGAGAGAACGTGCGCAAATTCTGTTTACCCAGCAGTCGCGTCAAATTTGAACAACTGCTTTTGAAGATCATAAATAGGACGAAAGAACTCTTTCCCATATAGACAGCAAATAGCATGATGCTTTTGGAGGTTGGTTTTGGAGCAATTCGGAACCAAATGGGGACCTTGCCATGTTGGCCTAGTGGAGTGTCTTTGTACCCCTGCACCCATAGACATAATAAACAATAAAAATAATAAATATTTATTTGCACTTCATGATGGAGATTCAGAAGTGTCGCTACAGATCCCAGTGACATGGTTAGTGAAAGAATAATCACACAAAGTGAAGTATTTCAATAAGATGGATACCATGCGGTCATAGGATAGGTACGAGACAACAATGTGCATGCAGAGTTAACCCTCGCCCCACTGGGGGTGGCGTTTTTCGACCCCCTGGCGAATTTTTTGAATATCTCTTAAACCAAGCAAGCTATGGTCACCAGAATTCTAGTAGCTTACTAGATACGCATTATGCAACTTTTGACAGAAGGAAATTAAATTTGTCACTTTACTTTTGGCGTGAGAGCTACTTTAAAATTTGAATGTTTGAATATAGGCTATTCACTTCTTTTGTATATTGCGGTATCAATTCTTGATTAAATAAGTTGAGATTACATTTAAGGATTCTTCCTATCAATATGCAGATATGACAAATGCAAAAAATTTGAAGTTGAAATAATCTGCTTATTATGTATGTATGTTTGAAATTCAGATTTCTCATGTGATTTTTTCTTACATTTATACTTTTTAGTTGTGCATCTAATCAGCAATTATTGAAAATTTTCAGAATCATATTGCTTTTAGTCTCTATGTCTCGATGAAAGTTCATCGAATAGGGCTGTTTCTTCACCAGCTAAATACAAAGATTCAGAAGTTGAATATAAAAATGTGCGAGACATTATACCATGCTAGATAACTGTACGAACATATTGAACAAATCATAGAACAACAAATCATCCATGTAGTTTGCGTAGGAGCACCAGCTTGTCAGAGGGAATACAACATAGAGATGTGCTTTCGTGCTTTGCTTTAAGTTGTATTCATATGTCTTCTCAGGTGAGATCAGTGTCAAAGTGGAATCCGAGGAGTTTTGCAGAGGATGCGTTTTCAATGATGATGTTGGAATCAGGGATCTTGAGGGGACCAAGATTGAGAGACTGCTTCGTCTGAAAGTCAATTATTCTTGTCTTTTCATTGTTGAATGAAGACCTTGACACGCTGACCACGAAAGGATATGCGCCAGTTCTTCAGACAGATTGTCATCATTTGTGTTTCTAATGAAGTGGAGCATGTCGGCAGTGAATTTTACTAATGAACTGTTCTCGCGTGTAGGAGATAGATTGTTTGTAGATATGGCGAATAGAATGGGCGAGAGGATTCCACCTCGGGGCACTCCGCTTGGAACTGATGACCATTCAGAGAATTTTCCGTTCAATTTAACAGCTTGTTTCGAGAAGATTGATAGAATCATATCCATGTGATTAGCTCTCTGGGGGCGTTGAGGGAGATCTAAGCTGGGATGATAATTCCGTATGGGAGCTTGTCAAGAGCCTTGGAGTAATCGATCATGAGCATCCGTATCGCGCCTGCGGTGTCTAAGAATGACAGAATTTTGTTGATGTGTAGGCTAGAGCAGTAGAGTGATCCCTGACCGGATCTAGGAACAAAGGCGATTGGTTCGGATTGACTTTTGGGATGATGGAGGAGAACCACTTTTTCAAAACGATCTTCTCCAGCACTTTTGACGTTACAGGGAGGAAGGATATTGGCCTAAAGTCCGTGATCGATTGAAGCACTTGGTGATAGGAACAATATATGCATTTTTGATATAATCAGGAAAGGTGCCTGAAAACACACTGATATTGCAGACATGGATTCACCTGTCCTGGTGTGGGTTTTCTGCATTTGCATCCGCTTCTTCTGGCACTCCAAACAGTGGCGCACACATAGAGTGTAGCTTATTCTTTGACTTTTTGATTTAAATTTATCAGGATGATATTTCTTGACAGATACACACCACACGTGCGTGCTTGCACGCACACCAGTTTTGGATCAACATTTCTTGACACTAACTTGATGCATCTCATGGAAACTTTTTCAAAATGTTGATGAACTGCATGCCACATTTCAATCCTTCAACAATGAAGTATTGGGTTCAATCCTAGGAATTATTGAACTGTTTCGAAATACAATATTTTAAATGACTTTTTAATTATTTGTATTACACAATAGGCTCTTACTATCATATTCGATATAGGTACCTTCATTCATGAGTCAGTCTTTTGATTACAAAAAATATAGCAATCTGTCGCTCGTTCTTGCTAGGTGCACAGTACTCATTAATGATTTTGATCGTTTAACAAGCTGTGTCACTATCAGTGATAATTACAAAGTTCATTGAATTCAGCAGCTGAAAGAACTTTGACTTTGAATTTCTGACAGTTCAAGAGGATGATAGTCACTGGATTGAAGGACGATTAGCCATTATCAGGGCAATTTTTTTATGACATGTCATATTTTGTCACATTTTTAGGGTAAGGTAATATTGTCATATTTTCTGTGTCTCAGCATATTTAGTCATATTTTGGTCATTTTGCTGTAGCTTTAGACTGTTAGAATTGCCGGGAAGTAGATATAGAAATGACCGATGCTTGCAGAATGACGCAATATTGGTCTTCTCACCAGCGCGATAGTCTGAGGACAGTTTCAATGCATGCATTGCCTACAGATATGAATGTTACCGGCGCCGCCAGGATTGGCCCGCCTGTCGTCTGCCTTTCCTTGTCAAACAACCGCTGCTTCGGTGGAGCGTTCTTCTCCATGTTAAAGAAGATGCTATGCAAAGAGACCTTTTTAGCATCAAATGTAGTTAATTACATTGCTGTTTTGTACAACAAGCTATAAATGGGTATACTGTGGTAAAAGTTTGAAATAAATCGTTTTGTTTGTTCTTAAATTGAATTCTTTAACTTTTTGCCTGAAAGTGGAAACATAATTTTTGCTGTATTTCAAGATTGTTGAATCTTACGAAATTACAATTTAAGATTTTCAGGTCATATTTTGGTCACATTTAGAGTTTTTTATGTTATATTTGTTTATATTATAAATTTTTTTAAAGGTCATATTTGATTCTGTTTTAGGTCATAAAAAATTGCCCTAGCCATTAGTAAACAAGGTGAAACCGAAATCAAATTAGCGAGAGAGACATTTTTCACTCTTTCAATTTCACAAATTTTCAAAATAACATCCATTGACGCATTTTTTGAAAGCAGTCAATCATTGATTGAAAATCTCGTTTACTTCAAAAATGATCTTATACCGTAAACCAGCTGTCGACGACGGTTACACGGCCTATAATTTTTCTCTTGAAAGAAACCGGAAGAAAAGATTCATCGGGTTAAGTCTGGCAATCGTGGATGCCACTCAATTGATTCACGACATCGATGAATCTCTGTGGAGAGTGTGATGAAAAGGTTTCTTACATCATCTTCCTGCCAAAAGCAAAAGTCAAGATAAAGAAATCGCAGCAATATTGGAAAAAGTTCATGTTGTGAAAGTGTCAGGCATAACGGTCCTTTGACTATCATATCTTGAAGTAAAAAAGAATGCCTCTATCTCACCGTGGGAACATGCTCCTGCCAAAATCATGACTCCTTTGCCATTGTGAAGATCAAAAAAATTGACGAACACCAATAAAAGTTTACTGTCAATAAAAATATTCAATATTTCAGCATGTGCCTTAATCATGAACTATGATGACAAGAAAGAGCATAAAGTAACATTTTGTAAATGATATTATTAAATAATTAATCTTTCGACGCACGATCTTTTTCTTATTACGAAATATATTTCGGCGGACCGCCCTTGTCAATCAATTTTACAGTATTGTACGCTATGATTTGAAATCAAATTCAGTAACATGTAACAAGAAGAATGTCAAAATATCATTGGTATAGTTAAAGATAAGTCAAAGACAGAGAAGTTAAACGTTCATGAGCACATAGGACTTTTTATGTGCTACCTTTTCATCACATCTGCCATAGCATGTAATTATATACCATAGTCTCTTAATGCTGTAATGTCAATGTAGGCAATTTCGATTGATTCCATTCAGCTTTGTTATTTATGAGTGTCATTTGTTGTTGATTTTTGTTTCTAATTGTTACAGCTTCGGCGATCTGTCTTTCCATTGCGTTATGGTACACCCCGGTTACGTTCATGTTAAAATATTGTTTGATTCCTTCATGCTGGGTTTCACAGTGTCTCCATAATACAGATGCTTCTTGTTTTTCATTCAATTGTTTGACATGCTCATTTCCCCTCTTTTTTGTATTTCTCGATGTCTCAGTCACATATATTGCTTTACAATTGTCACATTCTATTTCATACGTCATTCCTGATGTCCCACAATTTCCTTTGTCGTTTGAATGGAAAAAAACATAAAACACAAAACCGGGGTGTACCATAACAACGCAATGATGAACGCACTGAATTTGACTTCAAATCATACTGTACAATACTGTAAAATTGATTGACAAGGGCGGTCCGCCGAAACATATTTCGTAATAAGAAAAAGATCGTGCGTCGAAAGATTAATTATTTAATAATATCATTTACAAAATGTTATCTAATGCTTTCTTTAAAAATTCATTTGAGATTGCTAAAAAGAGCATAAAGTAAGCAAAGCTAAAATACAAAATTCAAGTACAAAGGCTATCATAGATGTAAAGGTGCTTGGAAATGCATGAAAGAAAAAGCGCTTGAATTTTGTATTTTAGCTTTGCCTTCTTTGTGCTCTTTCTTTTCATACTTAATTATTAAGGCGCATGCCGAAATATTGAACATTTTTTTTGACAATAAACTTTTGTTGGTGTTCGTCAACTTTCTTAATCTTCACGAAACTCACACCAATGGCGCACAGTTTAAATATTTTTAACATTCATTTCATCCTTGTGATGACGTAGTGACTTTTCGTGTGTCAATAGTGCAAGTCATGTCCAGTGACCTTGACACATCACGAAAATCGAGTCGGCAGGCAGAACGACTTTCTGCAGGGACCGAGACCGAAAATGAGACTTTCACAGCATGATGTACACCCCAAACCTGCTACGAATCCGCGCGATCTACCGAGTTCTGCATAAAAAGTTCCTCTTCTTGTCAGACATGATCAAAGAAAAACACATGTAAATCCAATGGGACGCAGATTGCAGTCTTTGACAAAAATGAAATTTTACATGTTTTCTCTTATCAAGTAAAAGTGCGACGTCAAGATCCATAATTTTCGGCATGATATGTCTCCAGGCGGTTTCCTATAATGTGCGCGTTATTATCTTTCTAATCAAGAAGAACATATTGTTTTATGCTCCTTCCACATCTTTTGTTGAAGTCCCTCAAAAGATGAAAAACATTAGCGGAGTCGGAATTTCCTGCATAATGCATGTTATGTAGACACTTGACTCCTATAACTTTTGAATCCCTCAATGCGCACGGAAAGCTTTGCTTGCCCCTGACACGACGTTGAGGATGTGCATCGCTGGAATGGGTTCGATTACCAGCCGGCAAGCCATTTTTCATAGTGTTGTCAAGAGCAAGGCGCATAGAAATATCATTTCAACCTCGTGAAAGTCAGAGGCATTGCACTGTGCTGACGGTTTGTGCAAAGCGTATGCCTACATAAAAATGACCTTAAGTCGGCCTATGCAATTTTTCTGCGATTTCTGTAATTCACGACCCGATCCGATTCAACTCTAAATTTGCCGAATCGCAAGTCCCTGTTTTCAAGCGTATAATTCAAATTAACTGATGGGATCTGTTCTTCGCTGCAATGTGGCTTGTGGAAATTTTGTCGCTTATTCTGCATTGCTCTGTATTCTCTGATTGATGAACTGCTCTCAGTTTCAGTATAAAGTGCAAGAATACACGGTGCGAGGTATGTGGTGCATGCCATAGGATGAAATTATCTACTAAGTAACTAATTAGAAATTAGATGCAATTAAAGTAGCTATATTAAATAATATTGAATAATAATTAAGTATTAAATTATTAAAAATTATTAAATTAATGAATAATGCATAATAATGCAAAATATAATGACATGACTTCTAAAGATTATAATTGTGATTGAGTGAGTTTTGGATTATTTCCAAGGAACCATAAAATATGCTTCTAAGGTAGAAGAATAATATAATAAAAGGTAATAGAATTGCTTCTAAGGTTATGGCTGATGCAATTTATCTTTAATATTTCAACCAACACTTTGATCATCATCAGAAATAAGGATTTACACGAAGACATAATTTCAAATATTTTCATCGAAAAGCTCAAGTCAAAAAAAGGATGACACAGAAAAACAGTCAACATGGCACCTCCAAATATAACATAGTTCAGAATCATAGTTCAATAAGATAGAAGGAACGTTGGCCATTTCATTGCTCGGCACAGGTGCAAAAATAAAGACCATGTCAACTATGCAATAGCCACATCAGCAATTTAACATTATATTATTATATGTATTCAACTTGCATAGCAACATCTTTTGAAACATTGTATTTCCAGGTTCATTGCACTCAAGGTCCCTGATTATCTACATAACAATCCACAAAATGGCTACCGTTATTTCTTAATGACCTCAGAAAACCCAAAGTGGCAGCTTTCTCGTTGTTCTGTTAATGATACGTGCGGTGCGTTGTACGGAACTCTACAGCAAATCTATGATCTTCCGCAAAATGACAATAATGTAAGTATATCAGACATACCTCTCAATCATGCTGTTCAAGAATTTATAGACATGCGCAGGCATGCCAATGAATATGGGCAAGTCCGTGAGATTCTTATTACGACCATCGAGTAGAAGGAACTGCTACGGCATGCAATGCTGCATAAATTTCATATGTTTTCAATCCCAATTTGTTACACTATACTAAATATGTGCGTGAATAAGAGAATGCTCGGCTCATAGTTCACGAAATCATCAAAAAAACAGTTAAAATTCGGCTCGGTTTAGAACATTGATGCAGATTTGCGGGTTTTATGAAAAATTATCAGCGACTTCAACAGTTTTTTCGCGATGGATACAGATGGAATTTGGAGGAATTCGGGCAACAATGATTGTATACATTAGCCTTCACTCAGTTGATGGAGACTCTTAGTGGAGAGGCGTCGTCATTCATAATTACGATCGCATCAATATGTTGCATTGGTTCAGTGTATCGTGCAGCCAATTGTCAATAATTATATTGAAAAGAATGGGACTGCTACACATCCTTGCTGAACTACTTAGATGTTCGGAAAAGAGTCCGAAAGACCTACCTCCGCTCGTGCAATGCTAGTGTTATCGGTGTGTCGGTCACGTGCTTATGTACTTTGAGGTTATACCATCCCAATAGGTTGTGAAATAATGGACATAAGCGCCATTGTTCAGAGTTGTTGATTGCAGATTCAAGTCGAAGAGGTACTTCTTTAATAGTGACTGTTCGAAACAATGACCGAAATGCAGGCATATGCAGACATCTCCGGAGAGGAAATGGCCCTTTTAGAAATTTCTATGATAATTTCTATTAAGTTATCATTACACGTACTTCTTAAACAAGAGAGATTTTGTTTTCAACGACTACTCATTTGAAAGACCATGACATGCAGATGCATTCTATTCAATATTGCAAGCCTATTTCTCCATCTTTAACTTCAACTTCAACCTACTTCTTCGGTCACTGGCTTACCGAAATCATACAGAGGATCCTAATTAAGATGTTACATGCATGCAAGTTTGCAAATAAGAAAAATTATTATAAAATTATAAAATGCTACTTTCATCGGCTGATATAATCACATCTAGTATTAGCAAGTTATTGTTTGTCGTATATTTGTATCACACTCCTACAAGTATTATATATCATAATATGTAAAGCTAAAGCAAGGCCGTCATGAATATCTTACAGGGCATCCAATTCATTCAATCCGTCATAGCTGGGCATGCAGGATATTACACTGATGGCATTGCCTCGCTGTATGGCCATGCTGATACGCTGTCTCAAAAAGGCGGTGGCATGGGAGTCTCCAGCTGCATCAGCTATTTTCTTTCCAACGGATTTTAAAAAATTGTCCGCGCAAATCCCCATAGCTCCCATCGTTTCCACGACAATTGGGCAAAAGTGATAATCGACCGCAAGCTCTTCGCACTTCTCGCGCTTTTTGTACTCCGCCTTCGATCCGATGATCACGGCTGATTCGTATCCTACTTTCATTTGTACCTTTCTGTATAAGTCAATTTGTCAGAATTTAGCTGCTAACCAATCAAAATTTAAGTATCAAATTGAAAATTGAATTGAGATGCTTTTAAAAGTCTGAAATTCAACTTGTTAATTCATTGCTAATTCAAATTGTCTTCAAATTTCAGAGTGTGTCAATTGTTTACAATGATGAACATCCAGAGGACACGACTCTCAGGTGGAACAATGATTACACAACATACGGTCACATGAAAGGTAAAGTGTATTATGAATTCTGTGTATCAACTGCTGGGGTTTCAGCTTCTTGACTGCCGCTTTGTGGTGTGATTTAATCGCATACCATTTGATTAATGGTAATGAGAAACTTAGGTTTTGTGTCATGCATCATGTATATATATACTACTCTGTAAATAAGGAAGGTTGGGTTCTCCTCGTACCCGGGCTGTTGCATTTTCAGAAAAGTCATTTCTTCTTCGGGTACACATTCATATTAATAGCCACCAAATTTTCGCCTTACGGCTTTGTCAAGGTGTGATAAATGCATGCAATCAATCAGTGCAGATTGGTTGATTGCATGCTAAAACGTGGCCTTGCATGCTAAGAATGAACACGCCAACAACATTGACTTTGAATGGTCACTTCTTCATACCGGCCTACATTATATGAACAGACGACGAACTCTAGAATCTATGTATATCAAACAGTTTCCTATACATATGCTAATGAATGGGTGCACCGGTGCTTCTCTACGTGTTGTCTAATATTTTTTCACACAGTATTGTTATTGGGAGTGTTTTAACGTCCCTACTTCATTTTCTTAATTGCTCATGTTACTTTCATTTCATATCAGTAGTAATATTGTAGATCACATTCACCATAATTGCTTCCTATATCTTTATCGATTGACTGTCCGCTGTTCATATTGCTCTGCACTGATTGATTGCATGCATTTATCACACCTTGACAAAGCCGTAAGGCGAAAATTTGGTGGCTATTAATATGAATGTGTACCCGAAGAAGAAATGACTTTTCTGAAAATACTCTGTATATAATATACTTGCAGTTGGGACCATATTCTTATAGGTAAATGTTTACGGAAAATACTCCAACTGTTATTAACTTTCTCTTTATTGATGCAGACGTTTCGTTGGCTGCTGCGCACCTTGATCACATGAGAAAGTTAATAACAGTTGGAGTATTTTCCGTAAACATTTACTTATAAGAACATAGAGATCAAACTTGAAATGCGCAGTTATTTGCATGAAGCTTCACTTCCATGCTAGATATTTTATCGTTCTCAATTTCCATGTTTTTTTTGCATAACAACAACTAACTAAGAGAGAAGACAAATTTAAGACCTCTGAATGGAACATTAAACTCATAGAGCCTGTACTGTCGCCAATTTTGTTGAAAACATCACAATCTCCAACGATTCATTCAATGCATGCCGACGGTTCATTGGTCTATTATTTCAACCAATGAGTTGGCACACGACTTACGCCACTGTATTAGTAACTCCAATGGCTTGTTAATGCCGCTTCATGAAATCGACATTACTTCCCGGTAGTAGCTACTCCAGATATTAGTGCTACTACCGGTAGCAGATAATGCCGCTTCGTGAAATCGGCCCATAGAGTCTAAATGGTGCGCTTCGGAGGATTTGTACGATCGCATTTTAAATGATTTTTTCCAGAAGCTTGTCTAACGCACGTATACTTCTTTTGTGTTTCTATTATATGATTGGATGACAAAGTAAACCCAGCATTCTTTTCTTTGATTACAGTGTACCTCCTTTCTCGTAGACATGATTATTAATACAACTTAGATCATCAGGTAAATCGATACAGCAATACAGATCACTTGAATAGAGCCCATTCACAAGTTCAATGTGGAATCTTCAATTCTTTACTGTAATTGGTTTGACAAATGCTGGCTATGCTGACTAAGCTGCCATCAAGTTCTGTTTTTGTGCATATTATGTGAGCGTGCATGCTCCGGTTTTCCAATGTTCTTGGAAATAAACATTTTTGACTTTGACTTTTGACTAAGCTGGTAGATACCCACGGATTATTTTCGAGAAATATGGGAAACAATTCATCTTTCATTATTATGGCTGCATAATCAGCTGCCTGTATATTTTCTTATTTAAGGTCAAATTCATGCAAATCATGTGTCTCACCAAATTTGTTATTCGGCGACAGGGCTCCGTTGTTTTTGAAAAACTGACACTAGCTCATTCAAACATCTTTTTGATCTCAATGGAATCGCAAAGGAAGAATAGGAATGGAGCAGCTATTCCAGAAACTCTCTTTCACGGTTTTGTGAAGATTCAACAATTGATAAGTCACAACCTCGCAGATACCCTTTCAAACTACAGTGCAGCCAAGGAATAACGAGCACAGTGGCAGAGGGAATCAGACGAAATAATCACAATGATTGCAGAGTGCCAGTTCGCTTGGGCAGTGAATGTCAAATTGGATGCAAAGTGTTTTAAATGGAATGCAGAGTGTTTTAAATGGAATTCAGAGTGTTTTAATATGAACGCAAACTGTTTTAATTTGAATGCAAACTGTTTTAATTTGAATGCAAACTGTTTTAATTAGAACGCAAAAAGTTGTAGAACAAGTTAATTACACTAAAAATTCCTTGGCAGCCGTAGACGCAGCGTCTGAAGACATCTTTATGGATGTCACAATGGTCATTAGTGAGGCAGTCGTTTGACCCATGTCTGACCGAAGTGGTCGTTCACAGAGGGTTAACTTCAGATGTATCATTTCGTATGATTTCTTGCATTTGTCAAATAATTTAATTGATTGACAAGCTCTTCATATGCAGGTGCCATCGCTTTCTCTGCGCATACTACTGGATTCTGGATGATACAAAGTGTGCCGAAATTCCCGAGTTATTCCTCCTACAAGTACCCGCATTCTGGTTTGTATTATGGTCAGCATTTCTTCTGCATCACATTTCCGTACTCGGAGCTGCCGCAGATTGGTAATTACTTGTTATTCCTTTAATTGATTATCTCCACGCTATTTCATTCATTTTACATTTTTCATGTAGCACATCAGTTATCAATAGCACGACCAAACACATACGTCGTCAATCTCCCACAATGGATGGCAACCTCAATTCCTGATCTTCTCACTGTAGTCAGAAAGCTTAAACCTCGTTCACCTGCAATGTCGTCTGTTATGAGGCTCACGTCATCAAATGGCGCTATCCTTATGTCATTCAGTAAATCAAGCTCTTTTGGGGCAGGTAAGCAAAAAAATAGCAGTTTACATAATGCATGTGTGCAATATACAGTAAATGCAAGTGTACAGGTAATCCTAGATGACTATGTTAAGGAAGTTGCATGGCTTTATCATGTCTGCGCTATGCAAAATCCTCGTCATTTGCCGCAGGAGGACGATGCATTTCTAGATTCCAATACTTTACTTGTACCGTAGTTTTTATTGACAAAAATGGATTGAGAACAAGCCGTGAGGATCATCCTGATATAATTGCAAAAAGTACAATTAGATGACCACTCTAGATGTACAAAAATAAGAAAATATAAAGGAATATTAAATAAACTGAAGAACTGAACAATAAGTAATGAAGTGTGTATCACTATTGCAAACAATGATGGTCCACAAGTGATTCATGAAAGCAGGAATGTGGAGGCGTTAAAATCAAATTATATTTGACTAATAGTTCAAGTCGTGTTAATTGTCTCAAATAAGTGCTCACGCAGGCGCACATTTAAATGCATTAACTAGCTGCAATTCCATACCAGGGTAGAAAAGTCAGCAGCAGGCTAAATCCAGAATATTTTCAAAAGACTTATTAATTTTTAACGCACTTTGCAGGCGTTCTAGGTAAGCAATCGTGCGAAATTCGGAATAGTACGATTAGAATCGCATTGATCTCCTCTTGCTTTTGGCTACAAAATTTTGCAGTTATGGAACCATAATCTTGAACCCGACCGGAAATTTTACCGATACTAAAAAACCCAGAATATCTACGTACGGCAAAAAAGTAAACAAACCACAGGTATATTTATAAATTTCTAAGTATCATAGATTCATAACTTGAAAATAAAACCCGAACATTTTACTATCAAGTTGAACGTGAACACGAACCCAAAATAAATTCGTAAACCCGACCAGAACCCGACTTTGGGTCGGGTTCGGCTTTGCACACTTCTGTGAGAAACTTGAGCCTGGACTGACGAGAGACAGTGTTCAAGTTCCGGGCGCGGTCTCAGTCTCTAATTTTTCCACCATCCTTTCCACGACCAAGTTTCGAGCTTGCAACCTTATTCCATGCACCAATAAATTATTCCACGAACAATGGTGCAACTAGACTAAACCAAAATACCTTGCTTCTAACTTTGCCATAACGTAGGTCGTAGAGCAAGTATATATAGATAGAGTGTCGACTAAAAAAGTATCTGTATACAGTGAACATTTTTATATGAAAAGAATCAGTTTTTTTTGTGGAAATTGCGTTCCTGCGGTCCAAAAAAACTATTTGAGCAGTTTTTTAAAAAGCTAAATTTTTGCCAATTTATGTACCATCGACATGAAGCTCCTTTATAAGTAGTATGAAACAAGTTGGATATCAAAAGGAATGAATATTCGCTAATAAGCAGCTTAATTAAGCGGAAATTAAGCTGATGATCTAGGAAATTTCATGAACTGCATTACAATACAAGTCCCTGCAAGTCTTCAAGGAAAAGTTACGATCTTATAGGAGATTCTCAGCTGAGATGTCATGTTCTTTATTCAGTTTTCAGCGGCATGATTTTATCATTCACAAGGCGTCATTTCTTGAATATGAATAGTGATGTGGACCCATTAACATCTTTTGAAGTTGATAAACTTCCTTGAATATGATGGTTTGCTCTTTCCGTGGCAGCTTGTGATATGATCACACTTCAGAAAATAATCTTCTTCAAATCAAATCAAATCACGTTTATTGAAATTCACAAAGGCGGTGAAAGTTTACAAATCCATCATAAGATAAAGATAAAAAGTACAAGTAAAAATTATGCATGGAAGCACTGCACAAAAAAAGCATGAAATATTAACGACCGTACTTAATAAAAGATTCGCTGTAACGACGAGTTGAAGCATAGGGTGTGGTAATTCTATATGGATTTCTACGACTTGTACATCTCTCTTTGAATAAAACACGCAAAGGATGATCGGTATTGACTTCAATCTGCCTGAACAAACGATTACAGAGACTATCAACAGCATTAGATAAGTCAGAATATTCACAATTGGGAAAAAACCGTGCAGCACGACTCTCAACTCTCAACAATTTACGAAACAAATATTTTGGCAGATTACAGAAACAAGGAAAAGAAAAAGTTAATAAAGAACGAATAAAGCAAACGTAACATAATTCTTATAATATAGCTGAGCTTTTAGTGATGGCAACTCATCAAATTGTTTATTTAAGAAGCTTTATTGCCTCTCCAAATTGACATGGAGGATTTTTCGAATACTATTCCTTATTCTGTATTGCTATCATTATCAGTCAAATTCGTTTACATTTCTCCAAACGTGTAAAAACTGCCTATCTCACAGGTGGTACTGAGTCTCGACTTGGTATCGACTCATGTTCATTTAATGAAATCGAAACTGTAAACACATTGGGGATTTAATAAATGCTGAGTTACCACTCAACCTAATATGGTGTAAACTATGGACGGACTATGACTATCCTGTCCTTATAGCGTTGATTTGAAAACATGCAACTTACAGTGAACCGATAGCAAAAGTTAATAATGACTTCCTCAATATTCTCATGAAAGATTGTTTGTCCCGATCGTAGTATTTGATGGTGTGATTGTATTTCCACTTTTAGATCTCTACAGCAACTTAGTTACTCCAACTCTCAAAGCAAATGTATTCATGGAGGGGTGGATTCATGCCTCAGATGATTTGAATTCCAACTGCACAGCGTACAAGGTTAGTATTCATGACACTCTAAAGCTGTATTATTTTGTGATATAAAAAGTACACTTCAGATTTTCGACGGTCAGAAGAGTTTTATCATCATGAGACAAAGTTGAAGAGTGAGCAAACTTTGATTCGGATTCTGAATCTTTCACCGCGAAGAATTTCACCTTTTTGTCCAAATATGTACCTTTCGGACAACGAAATAAGCTTGCATTTCTTGTCAACAATTTTCTCAACATCAAATCAGTCTTTTTAATATATCATCTCGAAAAAGATGTCTTATGGAAAGATATCCTCAGACCTGAACAATCTAGGCACATAATTTCTTTGGTAGCCGTAAACGCTGAGTTTCGCCCTACAAAGCCTTGTGAGAACGGCTTGGAATGGCCCAAACTAGCTTAGAACATACAGAATAGCTAATCAACTAGGTGGACTGCTCAACAGTCTGTTCTGCAAAAAAGAAAGAGAAAAGATCTCACGGAGAATCCGACTACAACAAGACAGGGTGTCTCCTTATCAGTCGCTAACTCCTCAACCTGCAAGTCAGGAATCTTGGCAATCTTGTTCTTCACTTCTTGAGAACAACTGACTAATCTAGTTACTTTTTGAAAGCCGGGAGAATACTTGCATAGCTGCTACAAAAAGGAGTCATGATATTTATGGATGCTTTAAATACTTACATAAAACTTATTCTGACGAAGATGTTCGCTTCTTCACTCCATAGTACACTTATCATAGTACACCACCATAGTTACCATAGTTACCATAGTACCATAGTTACCATAGTACATATTCACTCCAAGATTATGACGGAAATCGCTGGTACCCTTTCGACTGACGTTTTTGTTACAGCACAATGTATTTCATTCTCAAATTCGCATAAAAGAGACATAACCCTTGTTCTACTGCGCAGCAATATGAAACGATCTGGGTATAGGAAGAATCTCTCTATTTCCACCAACGTTGGGCTGAACGATGTTCATTGCTATTTTTTTCTTTCGTAGGTGCTGAGAGTGACTAGTGTGACACTCCAAGGAAATAACTGGAAAACAGGAAGTGACCACAGCAAGTGGGCTGTCTCAGCTGTCGCACCATGGGTTTGTCTAGGGGATATCAATCGCCAGGTACGTTCAACATCAGTTTAATACATTTTTGCATTGTCATTGTTTTTGCTACAACAGTCTCGATCATTTGAACATTGCTCAATGCTCGTGGATATCAGAGAATGTCATAATTACTAATTTTCTATAGGAGTATCGGAAAAGTCCTTTCCTCTGCTAACGACATCCATTCATTCCAAGATTGATCATTTACACAGGTTTAACATGATTACCAGGAGCCATGGATCTTTAATTGCAATCTATTTGTGTTCAGTAATCAATCAATTTTAATTGCAGCCGGAAGCAATCAACTAATTCACATTGTGCATTTATGCCAATCCTACCAGCCGCACATCTTCTGCATGGCAATCTGATCTATCGCCTATTTAATTTTATTGTTGCTAATCAATTAATTGCAATTATTTATCATCACTATTTAAATTGACTAACTCCTGATTTTGAATTTCTTACTTTGATATCAAACTTTGATATTGATAGGCTGCATGGAAAGTCAATAAAAGTCCTTTTTTAAGTGTCATCTAAAAGTCGCATGGCAGCCGAAATTTCTGTCAAATTGAATAGTGATTTTAGTTATACCCATTGCATGAAATGCATATAACTATATTCTTAATTGGACACAAAATATTGATGAATTTTATTACGGACTTAAGTTCATGCATCACAATTTCATTGATAATCAACTATTGAAACACGTGCATAGACAACAGAATATAAAGCAGAATTCTAAACGTTATCATAGAAGAATTGTAATATAGAGATGCTAAACAGGTAATGAACCAAACAGCTCCTGAGTAGAATCCTGAAATCAATCAGTTTGTGAAGAAGCTATATTGAATGAGCTTAGTATCTAAATAAATCACTGAATGTGCACTGCTTGTCCTACGATGGTGAATGGTGACAGCGGTGAAAGTGAAGCAGTCAATTCCACAAATCGATCAAACAATAGATTGCAATTGTTCGACGGCTCCAATCAATTAATTGCAATTGTTCGATGACAGGGATCAAGTAATTTCAATTGTTCAACGGCTCCAATCAATTAATCTTAATATTTAATCGGTGCAATGCAATTAATTTTTGATGACCCCTACCTGTTAGTTGTCATTCTCTATGGCTTCAGTAAAGTCTACATGCAGCATTTTGTAGCTTCTGAAGGTCAGCATGTGATTAACTGTGGCGATGCATCCTATGCAGGTATTTTCATAATGGCTACTGAAACTGCACCGAAGCAAATTTGTAGCCACCGAAGCAAATTTGTACCCACCGAAGATATTGGCAAAGCGGTTATGGGATTAACTGAGATCTCAAAATGCTCATGTCCCCAATATACTGGGCCTATGGCACAGTGGTGCAGTAGTCCTTGATTAGAGTGACCGCGCTAAATTTACTACATTAAAAGATGGTCGCCGTCGTTCTTTATAGGGGTTCTACATGTAATTTGCAAAAATCATGTATATCTTCTTATAGAATTGATCATATTAAGTACTTATGCAACTATGGAATTTATAAATTGTGTGTACGTAATATCATTATTATGAAAACACCAATTATAATTTGTGAAATTAGCTTTTTCATGACAAATCAACTTCTATTCACAAATTTTTGTAATTCCAACTGCAATACGCTATCAGGCAAGATGATATTATTGAAGTTCTTCTATCAACAGAAATTTACAGATTGTGTATTACTCAAGATGCCAATTTTCAAATACATGTATATGCATCGACCTCTGTATATGATGCTCGGCCATAGAAGTGGATAATAGTACACTAGAATGGAATTTTGATATCTTGCCTATGTACAATGATGGCACATGGAAAAATCTATGGTTTGTAGATCAGATTCGATATACATTGTGGAACATTGTATCATGGTAAAACTATTTGCCAAGTTGGTTGTGGAAGTTGTTGACACCTAATTACAGGATTTTCATGAAGAGAATTGCAAGTGAGATGGCGGCATTGTTTCATGTGAAAAAGCCTACTATTCCATGGATTAATATAGTGTGTCTATTTGTAGCAGTCACTGACAACATTTTTCCAATTTTTTAATATTAGAATGCGAATTAAAAATTGGTTCACAAAGTCATAATTGATGGTGGTCGGTGTGCTGTTTGTAAGAACATCTGAAGAATTCACAGATAGAAAGTTTAATTATTGGATAGTTTCTTCTTCAAGCGGCTAAGAAACCTGGCGCTTTTCTGGAATAAAAAAAACATGAAAGTTTCTTTACCGACAATCGTTTCTCAAATAAATGAAATGTCGCTGGAACTTTTCAATTAATCATTGAAAGACACATGTGATATTTTGAAAGCTGATATTCGAATGTATGTAGAGATTTTGAAAATTATTCAAATTTAGTGAACAGGGGAGCCCTTTAAAGTAAAATGAATACTCTAAGATTTCTTGGCCTCTGATTTCAAGCTGGAGTTATGCATGTTCTGTAAATCGACATTACAAGTTGCGTAAGAGTCTGATTATACTATTGATAGATTATCGGAGCGATATTTCAAAATGAACGTACAGAACGTTTAAAAGGATTTCCTTCTTTGTCATCCTGTCGGCGCAGCATTTTGTAAATTCACTATTGCTTTTGAGTACATGGTCTTTGGACAAGGGCCAACAATCCAGATCAAGAATTGTCCTGATAAATATATATGCCAATCAAAAAACATGGAAGCAAGATCGCACAAATTGCATTTTGCCCCAACTAAGTTCCCCCGGCGTGTGCCATAATTTTCATGCAATTTCCATTCTAGGACTTTCTATGGTATTGTTAATTTCTATGATGCTCGGCACATTCAAATTCAACAAGCGTCTTAATATAGACAGCACAGCATTTTGGCCAATTTTATCCCAATTTAGCCACATTTCACGTGCATCACTGATCAGAAGTACGCGCATAGTAGGAAATGACTTGAAGACATGCCAGAGGCTATGATTTTAGATTTAATGTTTCTCACTTAATCAGAGAAAGTATAGAAAGTCTCTCTCATTTTTGTCGAGAACTTAAGTGTGCTTTTTCTTTGATCCTGTCTGACCTGAACCGTTCAAAGCTCGGCAGACACGCAGATTCGCAATAGCCATAGGGTGTACATCATTGTATGAAAGCTTCATTTGCGGCCTCGCTCCCTGAAGAAACCATTCCTGGTGGTCGGACAAGTAGACTGACGAGACTATGGAGTGAATGCTGTGAAACTGTGAACTTTGATGTTGTTTGCAGATATTTTCTCAATGCAAAAGATCTGACGATGATAGATTCCGTGAGGTCTCTCATTCAGAGATTCTGACGTTTTTATCTTCCTATTTTGAATATTTTTCGTATTTCGTTAATGAAATATCTGATACATGTGGCAATTGGGAATAATAGCAATTTTATTCAACTTTCTCTCTTGATGCTTATTTTGTTCAATTTTTTTGTTGATTACAAGCCGTAGAAGATATGCTTCATTATATCCATTCTGTCTCAGTAAAAAAATTAAGATCTTAGTGTGTCTATTTTCAGTTTTATTTGTAGAGCTTCGATATTCAAATCGGAATTACTCATTTTTGATAACATTCTGTTTTGTTATTGTTGGTTAACCTATAGGTGTGCCTTCAAACTAAAGTGTTTTGACATGAATCATACTATTATGATAAATCTGCATCATCATGAATAAACTTGAATATTGAATTTATATCTTCTATTTGAATACGACTCAAACAAGTCACATGGGACGCATTAAATTATGTCTTATTTTTTTTAAACAACGAAATTCGATTTGTCTGTTCACTGTAAACAAATGAAAATGACTTTACCAATATTGAAGATAATTCAGGAATTTTTACTAAAACAAAGTATTTCAAACACCAGAGCAAGCTTTCGACACGGATTAAATTTTACCCCCGACGAGGAGAAGTATTGAAAAGTCGGATTTCTACGGTTTGCAGAGCTGATCACAAAAAACAGACCACCTAAATTACGCTGAAATTCAATCGACTCTTGTCTTCCAATCGTGTCGCTCAACAACATGTCATACATCATTCGAGAGCTTGCATTCTCAGCTTTGAAATGAACTATGATAGACTTGCATCCGCTATTGCATTTGCTGAGCAGTGCTCAAAATATGAAGATCGCTCAATTTGCGAGCATGTGAGTATGATAATGAATCAGGCACGGGGATAGCAAGCATTTTCTGAGGTATTTTTTTGATATACTGGTCATCAAAATCGGTGAAATGCTATATATCGTAAAGTTATCACAAAATCATGACTCTATTGGCTGAAAATGTTATGTTCTCACTTTTTCATCAAAAATGCTCGTTTGTTTCTTCAGAATCCTTGTGATGTATGAAATACGAATGTGTGAGTTTTATTCAAATAAGTTCAATAGTTCTTTTCAAACTTCTTCACTATCTTTTCACATAGCCGCAAAAGTACTCAAACAACAATTAAAGTGAACGAAGGTTAAAAATTAAACAATTAGTGAAGGCATGTTTTTGTTCTCTCACCGCGACTGCAACCTTTACCTTGCAATCCCCATGCATGTTTGTGTTGGGATGTGTGGTCGCTCTCCCCGTACCCGATTTATTATCATATTCACATGGTTTCTTATTGAAAAATTATGATTTGCAAATGGAGTGATTTTCATATTTTGTGCACTGCTTAGAAAATACAGTGGCGGATACAAGTCTATCATAGCTCTCAAATGATGTATGGCACGTTGTTGTGCGACACGAATGGCAAGGAAGGCATGGGAATCGATTGAATTTCAGCGTAATTTAGGGGGTCTGTTTTTTATGACTAGCTCTGTATGTAGATGTTGCAAAGTACTCATCACAATAAGTCTTGCTAATATAAGTAAGAGCTCATACAAGACATTTCACTGAGACATGTTTTCTTTTCAGAGGACTCAGTTCAAGCGTGGAGGAGGAACAATGTGCTTGCAAAATACCACCGCGTGGTCCATATTCCGACCAATAGTCAATGGCTATGAACCATGCAATCCGAACAAACATTAAATTCATTGAAGACAAAATGTGATCTTACACAAAGATTTGAAAATCTAATGATCTTGTCCTCAGAAGCTACATTGAGAAAATGTTTTGTGTTTATTTGTTCGATCACACACAATCAATACACTACCCCTTTTCACGTTGATTAACGAATAAAAGATTTTGAATAACGAAAAAGAGAAAATGATTAACGAACAAAAGAAATGGATTATCGAACGTTATTTTCAATGTTTCAGATTGAATTTAATTAACGTAAATGCATTTGAATCAATGCATTTGCACCTTTTCATACTTATCTAAGTATCTCAGTCAACGAGAAACATTTTTGCCGACTGACATCACATCTTTTCACTTCAGCATTGAATACCAGTGAAAGGCACGAGCAGGACTTGTGAAAGTCAGCACTGTCAAAAGCTGAAAAGTGATTTCATCAAGACGTATTTGAAATCATTGTTACATTTATTAACGCTACTGGAAGTTATCAAATCAGAATACGCTCTAAATTCGTTATACCTAAAAGTCAAGTATTAAGTTTTGCTGTCGGTAAATATACAGTGCGATTCACCTTCCTATTTGTTTTTAATTTGATGGATTGACAATAGACAATTTGGTAACTTAGATTATGGAAACAACATCAATGGGACGGTGTATTTAAGCATGTGATTGCCAATATGCTCAATAAAGTAGTGAAATAAATAACTTGTTAGAGTTGATGGCCATTGACTTTGACCACATTTGTGAAGAAACGAGAGAAAATAGTTCACCTTATTTGGAGTCATGACGCATGCAATTCATTTTAAATGAATAAGTTGTAAGTTGCTTTCGGGAGTTGCTCTCTCGAAGGATGCTTCAGAAAAGTTGTATAGAACGCATTGGAAATGTTTGGCTTTTTTCACCATCGCCTTAGAGAGACCAAGAATTTTGAACCAAATAACATAGTATGTCATCTTCCGGTAGTGAACTTTTTGTAATAAAGTCAACGATCAAGATGTTCATAGAATTTGTGAAATCATGGCAATGTTATCGTTTTTTTTCACGAAATTTGATTCAATATTTTGTGCATTTATCACTTGATTCCTAGATTTCTATTAGGTCAAATGTCATAGATGGTTAGGTGAAATTTCATATTGAGGTTTTGCCATGGTTTTACATGTACATGAAATATGACACTTAAAATTTTGCAAGCCCTAGTAATGAGCTATCTATATGCGTTATGTAATGTATTCTCGCTATGGCTACCGCACCATAGATATTCCATCACAAATCACAATCCACCAGTTGAACGATCTGTCATCAAGTTGATCTTCATTCCTGCACTGTAAGATGATAATGAATCGAGCGACGAGAAAAACTTGCGGTGAAGGTATTTGTCGATGCATTTTCGTATCTGAAGAGCCGTGCGACCTCGCAGAATGCTGGGCATACCAAAGACCACTGTTGCTACGATGCTTCAGCGTGGAACACCTAAACTAAGAAGGAGAGGTGGGGTAAAACCGAAATAAATTAACTGAATAGCATAAAAAATATACCAACCGACTTATAGAAGAGAAGCCCGATCTAGCACTAAGTGAGCTTAGTGACCATCTTTATTCGGAATTTGAAGTGAGAGTGACTCCACAGACGGTATCTCGACATTCAATTTTCCGCGATGCAAGCAAAAATAGCTCTCCCTCAATTTTATACAATAAAAAATCGTCTAAATTGAGGGAGAGTTATATTTTTGCTTGCATCGCGGAAAATTGAATAATGAACCTCCCGTATATGACAACGAAAGTTTTACAACAAAAGCATTGTGGGTTGAGTTAAATAAGATAACTTAAGATACTTCTTTGTTGTCTCACAAATCAGGATTCAGTGAGCACATCACAAAAAGTTTAAAAAACAAAAAATTTCTATGAGATTACAATGACGTATTACAATATTTTACGAAGGAATCTCGAAAGCGATTTGTTTTTGTGGGTGGTGACTTCAGGGTAAGAGTTCCTTGTTCGATCATTTACACGTTCCAGAGACATTACACGCAGACGATGATCACTGTTACACTCTACGAATAGCTTTAAACAAGATCGGTGAGAACTTGCAACAAATTCTCATGGGTTACTTCAGAATTGATTATGCGAAATACGCGGTTTTCTAGCAGTAAAAGTTATTGCTGAAGATAAAAAGGTAAATTACAAAAAGTTGGATATGCATAAAGTAATACTGAATTTGAAACGCAACATAAGCAGTTGCAATCAACTAATCTCGACAGTCAGAGCGCTTTAAATTTCTGATGAGGAACATTTGTCTTGATGCTTTATTGATACTGTATTCATTATGTACTTTTCACTTAATGTTAGAAGTAGAAATCACATCATGAATCTTGAGTTTTTCAACCTTTGAGATAACAGAGCCATCTGATGTTGCGATTGACTGAGTAACAAGTTGCTTTTTCGTAACAATGTCAAGAACTTTACATTTCGAAATGTTAAGCAGGAGATGATTCGCGTTTGACGAGTTAACACAATGTTCCCATTCTGTTTGAAGCTAGTCTTCAGACATGGTACGTAAGAAGTGCATAATATTGAAGTAGTTCGCATACTTGACTACAGAGGAGTTAACAAGCAGTGACGTGAAACTTTCTACAAGCATGCCAAAAAGGATCGGGCCCAATACACTGCCCTGGGGCACGACACTGGGTACAGAGGTCAAATTCAGTGTACTGTTAAGCAAATAAAGTGAAGCGTCGAGCTTGAGCCAATGATTATCTTGAAATGGCTGCAGATGGCTAAATTTCTGTCTTTCAAGATGAAAGTAAATTTCAATCAACATTTTCGGCGGAGAAGAGGTCGCTCAAGGAAAGGGGAAAGGTCTGTTGCAAAGTTACCTTCAATACGAGGAGACAATCTTCATTGCATGCGAGTATATCGCCCCTACACTTGCCTTCCTTTTCAATTAAATTAGGATGTTTGATAGCAGCAGATTTTCATGGATACTTGCGATATCGCAGAGGGACTCGAGATAAATGGAATTCGCAAGGCGTTCGTAAACATCGACAAATTCCAGGCATATTTTCAAAAAGTTCAGTTGATCATCTCAAAGGCGAGTGCCGGTGAGGATATGCCTATTAGGCAATGATAATCTTTTACCGACATGTTGCAGTTATCATGGTCGGAAAAATTGTGTTTATGATATGTAGTAATAGACAGTTTTTAAATTACATGATTTTTTTCAAATTACACAATATTAGAATGCTTCAGTTGACAATCTGAACGAAAAAGGAAAATTTAGAGAAGCGGAAAAAGCGTGATGTCATAGTTTTAGATTACGATAAACTACTTCCTCTCGTTTCTTCACAAATGTGGTCAAAGTCAATGGCCATCAAATCAAACAAGTTATTTATTTGACTAAATTACTGAACACATTGGCAATCACATGCTTAAATCAGGGTTGGCTTTTTGCCGGCTAAAACTGGTAAAACCCGGCTAAAACTAAAATTCCGAAAAGTTAGTCTATTTCTTCACGAAATGATCGACAGCAAGTTGGGGTTTAAGTATTACGGTGCATGTGGGTTTGCAGTTTGCAACTCTTATCTTCCACAACATGACATTCATTCTGTGATGGATACACATGATGTTTTTATCACGAACGACAATCGATGTTGTCTTTCTTTACGATTGAGCTGCCCTTTTCTTGTGATTTAAGACCAAATGCATACTTCAGCACCATTTTGGCTCTTTGGTTCATGTAGCAGAAGTTGCTAGATACTCGCAGAATTATCATCAAATGAATGAAAAAATGAAAATAAATATATGAATATAACTGGTTTATACATGGAACTAAATTAAGCAAACCACTTTCTTCATGTTGACGAGCTTCCATAATCCCATTGTATCCTCTGTGTTGAGTGTTCAGCAAAAATGCAGAGTGTATTTTAATAGTGGCTTGGATTTCATCAGATCTAGATTTGAACCTAGGTCTCATGAACGCAGAGAAAACACTCTATTAAAAAGTCTCTGCACCGGAAAATCTCACCTCCCAAATCAAGCAATGTGCAACAGTCACTTAGAATACATTTCTACTTTTTTTAGAAATATACTAAATGTACTAATGCTTGTGACTATAGCAGGAAATCATGATTTGCAAGAACATAAATAATAATAATAATAATTAATAATATTATAATAATTAATGTAATTAATTAATAATATAATATTAATAATTAATTATTTATAATTAATAATAACATAGTTCTCACCAGCAATCTTGATAAAGTGAGGTACAGTGTATGTCTGAACAGCTTCAGTTATAATCTCAACAAAAGAACATTTCCAGTAAGCTGTATCAAATTGATCTTGTTAATAGAATCTGAGAGCGACCAACAATTTTGACATTATTGTGATGTACAAGTTTGTTTAAAGTTCTTGAAATTTCCGTATTTTGAGCTCAAATCAAAACTTTACTTTCGGTATTAAATTCATTTAACACAACTTTATCCTCTAAATATGTGAAGCTAAATTACCATGACATGAAAAATATTGAAGGGCAAAATTTTTAATCTAGTCCTTCTGGGAGTGCAGGATAAATTTCATAGCATTATTCGTGTAATCACAATGGGTATGGGATATTTGCCACAGATTTTGAAGACAAGCTATTCTATGAGATCAGCAAGGAGGTTAATCGTAGAAATCCGAGGCCAGATTTCCATATTTTCCTACCCTTCTAGCTTCATGGAATGTCTGCATCTTTTATGTAGAGCCAAGTGATTTCCTTCCAGCATGGACGTCTGTTGTATCTTACAATGAATGAAATTCGTAAAGCAACAAAATGCGTGCACACTTAGAAGAATAATGCACAACAGCTTTATAACAATATTTTTTATAATAATTCATATTCTTACACCTATACTTGGAACATATTCTTGATTGAAATGCGATATTGATAAGGTTTGAATTGTGAAAATACAGGCCTAAATATTTATCGAATGATGAAAAAGTAAAGTAAACTT
This sequence comes from Prostheceraeus crozeri, assembly GCA_907163375.1. NCBI lineage: Eukaryota > Metazoa > Platyhelminthes > Polycladida > Euryleptidae > Prostheceraeus > Prostheceraeus crozeri. Next base: position 108,693 of record CAJQUW010014449.1, read on the forward strand.
TTTGCGACTAACGTTCATCAATAAAGTAAGGAGTGACGATGATCCCTTATAGTGTATGTACCCAAAAAACTTATGTAGTAATGCTGGAAAAATAGTTTTAGCCAGTTTTAGCCAAAAAATGGTGACAAAAGCTGGTGGTTTTTATCAGGTTTTTACTGGTTTTTACCGGCCAACCCTGGCTTAAATACACCGTCCCATTGATGCTGTTTCCATAATCTACGTTGTCAAATTATCTATTGTCAATCCATCAAATTAAAAACAAATAGGAAGGTGAATCGCTCTGTATATTTACCGACAACAATACTTTATATACTTGCATTTATTTGACTTTCACATATAGCAACGGATTTAGAGCGCATTCTGATTTAATAACTTCCAGTAGCGTTAATAAATTTAACAGTGATTTCAAATATCTCTTTCAAATGCGACTTGATTCCCACACCGCACTAGCTTGACTCAGGAATCGAACTGAAGTCCGCGGTGGAGACGAGCTCGAACCTTCTTCATTAGTGCATGCTGACGGTACAAAAGGAATGCAGGTGAAAGGCAGAAGTCATCTCCAAATGATGTCGACAGCTTGTGTGACTTAGTTAAATGACACGCTGATGTGCTGTCTCGTTACAATATGAATCCTGGTAGCATTTTGTTAATCATAATAGGACCATAAGCTGTCGATATCATTTGGAGATGACTTCTACCTTCAATTGCTTTTTTGTGCGTCTGCGTGGCTTAGTGAAAAAGGTGCGAGCTTGCTTCCACCGCGGACTTCGGTTCGATTCCTCGGTCAGGTGAGTGCCGTCTAGGAATCAAGGGTGTTGGCGTCTTTTATTGTCTTAATAGTTGTCGCTCTCTTTAGATATTCTCCTTCTTATATTCATCGGCGATATTTGGAGGTTCTGAAGAATATGTTTTTGAATTCTTTGTAATATATTTTTAGTTTAGATTTTCAGAAATAATGTGCCAAAACATTTAGGTTATGTTTTTCATCACCCAGGTTTTTAATTAACGATAATATAACTGTTGATCGCATAATTTAATTGCGTTATATATATTTTTAACAAATTTTTACATGTATGCTCGTATCTTCAACGAATAGAGAGTTTACACTAGCATTTGTATAAAGCCATCAATTTCTTAATATCAATTTCACTTGGAGATCCACGTTGTCCGATTGATGCATTGGGATCATTTGGTACAATTGTGGGTTCTCCATTTCTTGAGAATCCGTATCCACTGTAATGCATCACTGATGAGTAGTCATACGGCATGCTGTAGTTACTAGTTGTAGCCCAAGTGTATTTCCAGAAGTTGTTGCATTTATCTGAAAATGAAAGCATTGGAGCTTTGGAGGTTGGGATTCAATAGGAGGATGGGAAAGTCAAACTTTAAGCTAGAAATGTCACAAGATACGGTATTGTTGATTTACTCTCCAGAATTGTCGTGGGTATGAGAATTTCCACACGTGGGATTTCTATGGAAATCTGTGAAATACAAGTTATAATATATCAAAAGCGATATATTATTGTGCGCAATTGAGCTATGGTACAATGTGGAAAAAGGAAGGCAACAATGTATCCCGCAATGATGATATCTCTATCTATGCATGTCAAAAACATTTTTGAAATTTCAATCCGCGTATGTCTACCGGTGTATTCATAGCATTGCTGCCCGCTTTTTTCCTACATTGCTGCCCACTTCATTTCAATTACGCACAATAATATTAACATAGCTTTTATCGGGCAACAATGTAGGACATTTTCAGGTGCTTACGCGCCCTCAAATGTCCTACATTGTTGCCCTCAAAAGTCCATGTTAATGTTATATTGGTGTCGTTCATCAACTAAAATTCTGTCGGCAGAAAATTAAGCCGATTTACGAGGTAATTTACAAGCCGTAATTATTCTGCCGGCAGAATATTCAGTCGACTTTATGAACGACAGTATTACACCGAAACCGACTGAATATTCTGCCGATTTCGGTGTTATACCGTCGTTCATTAACAGCTGAAGTTGACTAGAATGTAAATTGACTCTGGGTCGCAGAACAGCTGGGGAACTAAGTTAGGGCATGAAGAACCAATGAAATTCTTTTCTGAAGATTTCTTTGCAAAAAAGCTTGTTGTTTACTGCTGGAGATCGATGTGCTCCTTCCGTCAATTATCATCTTAACAGCGTATCACTGAACAATTCAGTTACTGTGAAAGACGTAGGCTTTTTGATCTCATCACTCATCAGATCTCAGATTTAGTGATCACTGTGCACGCACCTGTTCTACCGCTTATGCCAGAGCATATTGTATCCTAAAATCTTTCGTTTGCCACAACTCCCGTATCTTAATGAAAGCCTTTGTTGTCTTTGTTCGTCCTCTTTTGGAATACGGAAGTGATTTTTAAATTAGAAGGTAATCATTTACGTTCCTTTGCTCCATTGTGAAAACTCCAACTCAGCGAACTTTTATCATGTTGTGATCATCACTCTGTAAATTTGTAAATACGCATACACATGTATTTTTCAATGATGGTAAGCATTGTGTAGGCAGATGTTGCACGTGTTGCCATCGCCTTGCGTTTTCTGTTATGTTTCAGAATAAACATTTATGACTTATAAAAGCACATTGACTTATAATTGCACACGTGACTGATTCTAAACCAATGATTCAGCCGTAGACAAGTACAGGCTATTTAAGTGAAAATGCGTATTGTGCATAGCATGAGGTTTTACTTCCATTTTAAAGGATTTATTGTTATCAATCTCTATGTGTGACACTGATGCTGGATCACACTTGCAGAACTAAAAGTCTGTTGGCTTAACAGTGATCTTAAGGCACAGAATTTCGAAAGTCTATTAAATAAATACAATGTGCAATCTGATTCTTCTGGTCATCATCATTCATAATAAATCAACATTTCAATATAGTTGAGAGCATTTCTTTGTGATGGAAGGAGTCAGTATTTTCGATGCTAAATTGTATTATTTTTTAATTAGTAACAAGACACATGTTTCTCACATCATTCGATGGACATCATGGTTATGAACAACTCAAAACAGATGTATAAAATTGGAGCTGCGACAAATTTAAATTTCACACTAGACTAGAAGTTTGTGAATCAATATGGCTGTACCGATAGAGTTAGGAAATAGGAGGAAAACTAATATAAGATTACATAGTACCAGTAGCAAAGACTGACCAGACAGAACGATAGAAGAGTTAAGAAATAGCAGAAAAATATTATAGAATGAAAAGTACGTGGAGGTGTCTTCTCAGGGAATTAATTGGGTAGGATACTGTAATAAAACTATGTGCAGGCCCGTACATAGTTTTTATTGCAATATTTCAGACAATAAATTCCCTAAGAAGACACCTCCACGTACTTTTGATCACATCATGAAAAGTCTCCTGCTTGCGGCAATAATGTTCAATATTCTAGAAAATTATATTTTAGAAATAGCTACGGCTCTAATTTACATATATTTCATAGAGGGAATCCCCCTCAATATCATCTCAAGGTTAGTTATAATAGTGAGGTTATCAAAAATCTATGGTCGATCAGCGCTTAGATAAAGGTGACTCACGCAACCATAGCAACTGTTATTAGGACGCATTGATTTCACTCGCGGGGATAAGGTCAGCATTCTTTTGTCAAGGCATTACAAAATGGAGAGCAGTTATCCACATCTTTACATTATTGCCTAATTAATGGAAAAGTGCGAGCCTTGCTGTTAATTGAGTGCAATATGTCAATGTCATTTTGACAAGGAAAATACAGAATTCTGATTAATTTTTCGCTTTGATAAGAAGAGCAGTAAGGGAACAATTTTCAATTTTTAGTCTTGACTAAAGAATTCGAAGATTTCGATTCTCTTAGTCAAGATTTGAAACATTTATTAGTCGGTAATGGACTTAAGTCATTACACATTACAAATTGCTTCATCTCTCACTATTTTCACAGCTTCAATAACCTTTAGGTGCAGAAATTTGAATTTTGTGTACTTATGGGTTATCCCCTCACCTTTCAAATTTGTCTAAAATCCGTAAACATGAATCAATCGTCACAAAACTTTACTACATGTATGTACATGAAGATATTTTCTACTCACATGTCAAAATTTGTGCAAATTGAGCCAGTACTTTTTTCAATTCGGGGCGATGACTTTGAAGTGTAACGATGTCAGCAATCTCAGCATCTTGATCTGACTTCGTGACCTCATTGTCTGAGCAGGAGGAGGTCATCAAAGTAATTTCGCGGCAGCTCGTGAAGTGATAATGAACAGGCCACATCCCTTACGCTAAATGTGCTTAATGTAAAAAGGTGTTGTATGGGGCAGTGGTCGTGGGAAAATTTCAAATTGCAGTCGATGAGACGAAGAGGGAGAGAGAATGACGCACACACGAATAATAATGCGTCGGACGAAGTCAGATCAAAGTACTGACATCGCTGCACTTCATGTTATCATCTCTTATTCAAAAGGTCCTTGTCCGATTTGCATAAATTTTTGTTTGCGCATGGGTAGAAAAGACACTCAAGTACGTGTACTTGAAATTTTGTGACGATGCAATTTCGATGATTTTAGACAATTTTGAAAACGTGGGGGAGATAACCCACAAGTACAGAATTTTGAACACCTTGTCTAAACTCAGATGCTTTCACATCAAAGTAAAAGAGATGTCGAAAAGTGACACCAAAGATACTTGAATAGTTGATAATTAGTTTGTGCAGAAATCTGACAGGATTCCCACTCGACAATTTGAAATATGGATGCTTCACGTTTTGAAAAAAATATTAGAATCACAACATGTATACTTCTCTATCTTCACATGTATGAAAAGGTGTCTTCTACTTGATTGGTCAACGTGAAATTTGGTAGAATAATGAAAAAAATTCTGTAGAACAGTAGCATGCTTCATAGATAGCCGCAGCTTCATTGCGGTACATGAAATGTTACAAAAAAAGGACATATGTCGCGTTTGTGGTACACAACTTTTTAATAGGGCTTTGTGACGCTTGCATAATGAAAATGATTCTAGAATAGCAAACAACGGAAATTACAGTAGCACTTACCAGCCCAAATGTTGTACCACATGATAGTCACATGTTCATCTCTATCGGCTCGACTTTGTTCATGCCAAAATCCAAGAGCATGCAAGAATTCGTGTTGAATTGTACCTACACGAAAGCAACGATCTGACAGGCTCATTTGTTGCATTCCTCCAGTACGACCAACGTATGACCAACAGCTAAAATGATGATACAGATAATTTTTGTAGCGCTCGACGCATTTAGCAACACTTTGTTGTACGGCATGAAAACGTGGGATGAAAAAAGATAGATAAGTCTTTTGACTAAACCAAAAGTCAATTGTGCTTTGCCACAATATCAAGTCGCTTTTGGCTTCTAGTTTACACTGAAGTGAGATAGGGTTTAAACAGTATGATTGATACGTACACCGACTAGTGATCAAAAGGTTATGAAATTGAAATGACACCAGATTGTTCATAAAATCGCGCAAGTGTCATGCTGTTCTCTGATGTTGTCATTACCTAATGTAAATGAATAGAAATAGGAGTTCGTGAACATAGAAAATGAATCACTTTATTCACTTGTGCGTGTGGCTATATGATTATTCTGTTCCAATCATAACAAACAATTTGTCAAGGTGAATTTCACAGTACACGAAGAAATATTTACACAAATCAAGCGACAGTAAATATTGATTTCAAGTAGCTTGCAATAGAGTGCGCAAGCATCTAGCTACCGGTTACTACCGCATATGTTCGTGTGCACTATAAGTCATCTCTAAAAGTCGTGTTCATATGTTATCCAAAATCAATGGCACATTCAGTGCTTAGTCAGTGTATTACTCTACACTGGATGCAATCTTGTAAAATGATTGACTCAACTGCGGTCAATAATTCAAAGATTATTTTGATTAGTTGCCGTATTTGTACATCATTTTTTTATTTCTTCTGAATAGAAACAACATGTGCTAGTTGATATCATGTACCACATGACAAAAGTAAAATATCAGCTTGTCGGCACTCTTGGCATTGTTCCGTGTAAAAATTACCTCCCCCAACTTTCGAACATGATTTTGTCAAAAAATTTAGGTAATTATTAAGAGTAATATGTGGTAAATTGATAAAAGCTATTGAACAATGAATTGTCATTAACAAACATTATTTTGAATGTGACAGTGTATAGGCCTGCTCATCAAAGGCACACTGTGAACCCTTCTGCTTTTTGCATCGGCACAAATCACGCTTGTGATAAAGTTTCGGCATGAGGCGCCCATACTTCAATCTTCCTTCAAATAAGGAATTCACAATATCACCCAACTCACCCAGTTGACTTGAATATGCTGACGTAATCCTTTTCATTGGTTCTTTCCACAAATCTGACACATCCATAAGTCATAGCTGACAATGTAGCCAAAGAAGACTTGATCATGGAGACTTGAACATCAGCTGAAATAGTCCATGATATTTGATTTTTTCTATTGCTATTTTGTAATACTGTGTCAAGTTTGTTATAACGAAATGATAGCAAAAGAAACCAGAAATTTTGACCAAAAATGGCCATCACAGTCAAGGGAGCTGATCCAAACCTAACTACATAGAGGTCAATGCGGGACAGCATGAGGGCCGTGATTGATTTATCGGCCACAGACTTGTAGGTCTTCAGAAATAATGCGATTTGGCAAAAAAGCTCCTATAAACTTATTCGGTCCTGTTCCTTGTACACGAAAAGAGGATGACGATACTGGAAGTGTATAGGAAGTACGAGCAAAGTAGGCCTATACATTATTCTAGGAACCTAGAGATGAATTATTAGGCAAGCCGAATAAAGGCACTAAAAAAGCAATGACTACCTGTACTGTAAAATGTACACCGTTAAAAACAGCTAGAATAACCGTTAAACCTCACAGAAAAGCTTCGCGGAAAATATCCGCAAATATCGGTTAAAATGATGACGTCACAATATGATGAATGATGACGTAGCACTTAAAATCCGTGCACATCAGATAAACAAGCGTCTGCTTTTACGGATGTTTACGGCTCATATTACATCGATTCGAGTAAACTCAGATAATTCCTTTTTCACATTATCATCACATTATCAAGCTGCATCCATCTCTGATGTACATGTACATTGATATATCTAAAGTAAATAACACTGTTTAGCCAGACAGATTCAAGTTTCTTAAATTGAAATTTCTTAAGTGATTTTAAGTGATCTCAGTGAATATTCAATGAATGTACATGCATTTTATCTTTTCTTATCGTATACCATTTGAGAACAACTGCCATGCTTTCTAGAAAGTATCATATTGGTACGACCTTTCTAAAATGCGAGCATGAATCAGATGATAGACATTTAGTCATGCTATATTCTGAATCTACTTATTGAGAAGTTTACTTTAATGACATTGAGCAGTAATAGGCTCAACCTTGTTCCTGAACAAAAACTCATGTGCCTGATATTCTTCTATTGGTCTTCGATAGTCTTCGGTAGTCTTCGGTAGTCTTCGAGTCTTTGTCAATAGTTTTCTATCGAAGATCAATATATACACATTCGTTAGCTCAGATGATATGACTTCAGTAATTTGGATAAAATTACCTTCTGTGATCTCGAAACCGGGGTTCTAAGACTAAAATTCCTCCCTTATATCAGGGATGAGGAGTCGGAGTCCCGGAGTCCTATCATTTTTGCTGGAGTCGGAGTCAGAATCCTATCAAATAATAGGACTCCAGAGTCCGGCCTATAACTAGACCTGAAACATAATGCAAGCAAATTATTTATTCTCATGCATAGCTGTCACTGTCTTTATGTCAACTTTCTCCGTCAAACAAAAGTACAGAGACAGCAGTACACAAAGTTTGTAATAGTTGAGGGAATGAACCGTGATAGTGAAAAAAGGATTGTCTTTTCACTCAGTGATTTAGTAGAGAAGACAAGCCTTCCTAGCCTCGATCAGACCTACGCACCAAAGGTCACATCAGAGACAAAAATGAAATTCTAGTTTGTTTGAGAACATTACCTCTTACCCTCACGCTAATCGTGTGTGATGGCTCCTCCAAAGCACAAATTGAAATCGAAAGTGAAGTCATATTTTTGGAGAAGCATGATGATTTTCCTGCCTGGTAGAGACTGAAGAAAAACCGTGTGAAGCACACATCAGCAAGATGGGGGGAGCCGAGTCGTATGCATCCAACTTAAAGCGACATTTGATAAACTTTCATCGAAAATTATTGATTATTGGTGCATCAATGACCACTAAAAATAGGTTCAGGTACGCCTATAATGATATATGATGTAGGTTGCCAGTTAATTTTTCAAAAAACTAGGCTATATATGCCTGCCACCCGGAGCCGGAGTCGGAGTCGGAGTCCTATCAAAATGATAGGACTCCGCATCCCTGACTTATATGCACTGCGATCTGTCTGTTACAGATGCATCCTTTCTGTCTTTTACAGCTCGAAGTTTAGAGCGTGTAATTTCGATCACTTAAATCTGAATTCCAAAGTCTGATCTGTGAACATACTCGTAGTCCGTGAAGTTACCTAGGGATCTTCATAGAGGTTGCTACGCTCAACTTCTTCATCTCCGACTTACAAAATTCAAGTCAGATCAGAATGTATACCTTGTAAAGTATGCACTGCAAATAACTTGACGCTAGCGTGTGGAGTAACTAAGAAGAAACTATTCTGCCAATAGGGCCTATTATAACCGTATGATAGCGGGTAGAATATAAAATCCTTTGGACACAATACAATGGTTTGAAGATAAATGGAAAGAATTTTTGTCTCATTGAAGCCAAGGTAAATTTGTGACTCTTGAATTTTGTCAGATATCTAATTTTGTGATCGAATTAAACTTCTTCGAGGCTTAGAGCAGCTATCACACAGAGACTTTGTTGGTGACAACATATTGAAAGAACTTGTCGAGAATTCATGCTCAAAGAAAAGCTAAGTCCTTCCTTTCTCGGTGTATTGCTGTACATGTACTAATCACTGTGCTGCAGTTCCCAGTGTCCTAGAGTATTATTCGCAATACTTTTCTATGGTATTAACACAAAATTTCATTTGATTAATTTAATGGTCTCCTTTGATGCAAAATTTTAAAACTTCAAATGATTTGAAATTTATTTTATCTCCTGTCTTTCTGTATATACGAGACTAGTAGACTAGTATTCGTAGACTGAATGTGAATACAAAGTGCATGTAAGTGCCCCAACTTCGGAGTATCATTATTGGGACTTCTTAATGTAAACGCAACTATTATTATTAGTTTCGCTTAGAGCGGATTACTGTGATCTAAGAAGTAGCCTATTGAACACTTACTGAACGTGTCATTCAAAACATAAGGTAAAATAGCTCCTTTGTCTCCCCAGCGTTTTTCTGAATCAATTTGGATAACATTTTTCTGAAAAGTAAATTTCAATGTTTATTTTCCCTATCGATCTCTCTTTAAATCAAGCCTAGACTTACGATATGGAAGTGCTTCAGCTGCTCCTTGCTTATCTTGATATCTCCTTCAAAAAGATCAGTTTTCTCATCGGGGATAGGTTCCCGGAGTAAACTATTCTGAAATGCAAATATATGAGATCAAAAGAATGCTGTGAATAAGAAATGATGTCATTTTCTCGAGTATAATTAACAGCAGAGCTCCGACCTGTAATCGGATTTGCCGATATTATGGCCTTTTAGAGAATCACTGCATTAGGTGACATACGAAACCATTCGCGTGTTGAATGTTTTGTAGCTTAATCCTGACCATCATTGGCAGTTTGCACTTAGGGCGGTGGTTGTGACGAATTGTAAGTTTGTCATGTTTATTGACATTATAAGTATTTATATTTACCAAGTTTACCAATGTCTACTACCTATAGTTTTCAGAGCTGAATGAATTCTGTGTTTACCATGCTTGAAGCAGCAGCAAATGATGGATTAATTCACACTTTCTGACGATCGCATTAAGTCTGAAATAGACTGAAACTAGACAGGTTCTTGAACTTGCAAGCCGAATGACATTTTCATGCTTTTTCTTCTATGATTATTTAATTTCCTAGAATCGAGGAGTATCTTAACTTTGATAGCTTGATCATTTTGTTGGTGGGAAGTTGTTTGTATTGGCATAAAGGCTTTCATCACTCATTTAGACATAGATGTCAAATGATGTGCAACATTGCAAAGTATATACAAATATTTTATAACTTAAGATAACTATAGAAATTCAGGTAGTCCTCCAGAGGACTGATCATAGTTCCCACGGGCAAACCAGGCAAAGTCAAAATTTCTTATCAAAACACACAAATTGAAAGCTATCATAAAACAAATGGCGAACGAAAAAAAAATACATTTTGTCAAATGCAAATCTCGACACCAGTGAGTCACAATTTTAGGTTCGTCAACAGGAAACCAACCAGCTTTGCATATCGGGTTCTTTCATTTCCTGTATGCCCTGGTTGGCGGACCACCGCTGTAGTACAGCGGACCCTGTGACACCTATTACTCACAACGATTGAAAACTCTTTACATGAGGAAATTCCAAATATTTGTAGCAGGTTTATAAGTTTACATAGGATATGTGTGGTGCCACGACGGCCTTTCAACAACATATTGAAAAAGCGAGCAAATACGTAAAATTCTAATTATTTGACTCGCGAATACATGAATATACGTCTTTCGGGGGATGAGGTTATCTGGAAAAGTTAACAACACCACAGGAAAGGGAAATATTCAACTTTGTGATATACTTTTTAGAAATGCACCAACCCCCATACAATCTGTCACTTAATCTAAGAGGATAAACAGTATTCAATGTTTTCATGTAAAAATCTTCCTAATAGTCAAGCAAAGTATTGGCCTCGTCAGTAAACACATTGTGGACATCGATCGCATCAATAATCTGAACATACAGATCAGATTATTTTCTTATGATGACGCAGAATAAACGCTCTCAAAGGAGCTTCAATGATATACTTAGGTTCGCTGCTCTGCGTGAAATTAATGGAATCACAATATTCGATATTTCTTGTAATTGAGAAAACAGAAATCCTTCTTTGTTAATGAACAAAATAAATTGCAGTATGGGAAAAATAATGGATGATTGTTCCCTTTTAAGCACCTCATGTGTGCAAGATACTTACCCTTTTTGACTCTAACTCTATAATATTCTTGAATTGAATAGGGCGGATAAGAAACTTTACTCCCCTAGTTTATATTTCTGAAGAATTAAGATTTGCACTTGCATCTTTAATTTTCAAATGTAAAATATCCTTGCAGTAAAAAAAGCGTAATGAAAATTTTGAAATTTTTAGATATCAATCTACTTGTACTTCAACTATCAGACAGTTCACCCTCCTCTGCTAGGTTAAGTCAACAGCATGTACTGCATGTGCATTGAGCAGTAAGCACATGGATGAATAATATAAAAACTTTTATATAAATTTAATTAGGGGGAGAAAGTAAAATTTTCCACCGACTTGAACAACTTAAACACGAAGTTTCACAGCTGTGCACTCTGCGCATGGTCCTAATTAGCTTGAATTGTTCAAGGCTGTTGATTAGATAGGTCAGGCAGAATAGATAAATGCAGAGCAATCTGTTGTTCAACCCATCCGTCAACTTTTTCATCAATTATTTCTAGTCCGTACCGTTATTTCTAGTCTTTATAACGAAGCGCAGTGCATGAGGCTCACAAGAAACCTACTTTTTGGATTTTTTAGATACGTGAACATCATTTCATTCCATTCTTTGGTGAACTTACACCGCAAACTGTTAACCCCACTCATACTTTACCCTGGAATTTCAGCTTTGTAAACACAGGGGCTTGGTGCTGCTGTGAAATCAAACTGCAGTATTAGGACATACCTATTCGCTGATCTTTATTCAACGAATAGCAATTAAACATTTAATTTCAAAAATTTTCGATCAAGTGTATTTTGCAGATGGCAAACAGATCTTCCTAACAATTACCATAGTACTATTCTGCTATGACAACTTCATTCCAGACTACGTGCTTGGCTGGTTTTTGAAATTCAAAATGGAAATCGATACTTGAAATTTCACGTGTTTAGTGGTTTTACAAAGTAATGTCAAACATCTCTCTTATCAAAATTTGGGCGTGATTTTAGTAAATGAAAAATATGAAAGCTTATAGATGAGATACATAAATTTTCCTGATGTAATATTCGGAGAAGAATCCCTCAGCTTCAGACTTGGCAACTCTTGCTTCACAAAAATCAACAATATTACAATATTAAGGATGAGCCCCTTTAAAGTTTATCCTGCAATCAGCATTTCCTAAACGTTCAGCATGATGCGGAAATTTGAATGAAAAATGCGAAAAGCGCCAAATTTGAAAAATCAGCGATGATCCTTAGAAATAGTTCTTAGGGGTAGATGACATAGGGTACGTATATTTAGGCACTCAATATTAATCACATCGCAAATGTGATTGCAATTTCGATTTGATAAAAGGGTTGCTTTTTGATATCTGGTACCACGTGTGAGATGGTCATTTTTTTGCTACGGAGAAATTACCAAGGAATCGACTGTCATGATAGCAATGCAGATGAAAGAGTAATATTTTGCAAATTCTCGAGTTACTAGTTTGGAGAGGTATCTTTTTGTAATCAACTTTGATATAAGTGACTACTACTTTAAGACACACAGCCTTGGCAATAAGAATATTTCTTATATACTTGTGATGCTACAAATTGCCTGATACTGAAAAAAATGGTAACAATTAGCTTTACGATATAGACGTACATGGGTCCGGAATATTATTCGGATAAAATGTATAAACTAATTTAGTGAATCATAAAATCGCACACAAGAAAATTGAATTAATCCATGTCCATCACCTATATCAGTTGACTTCTAGCCGCATGGAGTATTATAATTCTAGCCATTCTACACAATGATTTTCATTAACCACAAAATGCTATGTCTGCTAGACATGTACAATTTCAACACGTCCATCTAGCTTGAGGAAATCAAGATATTAACTAAATTTGCTAAGTTAACAACTCGAAAATCAAACCAAGGAGCTGAAGAAGTTTTCCTTTTTTTTGTATGACGACTTAAAGTACAATGCTGTTCATGAAATTACCTTATAGTAGTAGTCAATTACCATTTCAGTTAAATGTTTTAAGATTCCTATTAGAAAATTTTCATTCTATTTGATGGTAGACAAGGTTCACACTACTTACATATTAACTTACTTAGATATCTCAAGCAAAGAATAGATAGCATGTAAACACAAAGATAAATTGGATGGCATATAAACACAGGAAATTATATTTGAATATCTAAAATATCTAAAAATTTGTATTTTTCAAAAATTGATGAGAAATTTTTCAATATCATAGGAACTCAGCGTCCGTAAAAACTTAATCTTTTGAAATAAAACAATTCACCTTATGCTGGCATTTTACTTACTTGTGGGAAATGGATGCTCTGTCTAAACGTTTAGTTTGAAACTTTTTAGATTCTACACAGCAATTATTGAATATTCAGCTTGGATGCAGAACACGATAAGCGCCATGTTTTACGCAGAACGCGTTGAGCACCAATAGGATCATTGAAGGTACGATATTCCGAAAGTTTTCTGCTTTTCTCGATTGTGCCCATAACACATCTTACCAATTTGCCCTGATGTCAAATGGACTGTGGTCAATTATTCACTCATCTGCAGTGGAATGACGCCATTAACAAAAACGAGTCTGTTGGAAGCTTTACTCAATGAGAATGTAGGACAGCGTACGTAGGCATCCGTGTCATTGTAGAATGATGTATTTGCAGCATGCGCAGTTGCTGCTTTTTCTTCAAACTAGTGGATTTTTACTATGTAGGCGAAACGAAGATCAAACCATTTCCAATTACAGTAATATCCATCACTTTGCTTAACAGTCACATATTTTCGATACAGCCAAACATTTTCTCAAGATGACAAACATGGCGCTTACTGACTTTTACATTCAAACTCTTCATACATTGATCCAAATTGCCAGATATGGAGACTCTCTATGTGTCACATGCATGTATGTCTACAAGTATAATGCCTTTAACATTCATGTTTTATCGATGTGCTCATAATTCCATTCTGATTGATAGAGAATAAAGAAATATCCTCAGACTTGAAATTGAATGACCTCAGACGATCTATGCACGAAATTCCATTGCAGCCGCGATTGTGTTTCACCATTGAGAAAGCTGCCGTCTTCATGATAATCAATTCTGGTTATAGCTTAGCCGGATATTCAAGGATACATGATGAACACATGCAAGCGGAAAGGAACTTCTATCTATTTTTATTTGATGTGAACTACGTCTAAGTGGCCAATGCTCAAGGTGAATTGAACGGTGTTTTATCAAATATTTTAGTGAAGCTTAATTTTCTGTTTCATCTATCATATAAATAGCATCATTATCGGTTCCGTAGATCTTCATGCATACAGTATAGGGTTAACTTTCTCAACATTCTGAAGTGAAGGTACAAGTTGTAATTACCCGAGGTGCACATTGTCCGTTGATTTGAGTAGCACAAAGAAATCCGATGATCAATAGCAAGAACATAATTCGCTAAGCTTTTATATCACATAGGAAACCTAAATTATGACCGGATATTCCTATATATTTCTACTGTGAATTTGAAGATTATGCAATTCCTGCAAAGGTCAATCATTCGAACATTGCACCATATGACAAAGTCACAATGTAGGTTGCCACAGTGTACGTTTATATACATAGTGTGTGAGACAAGCAGCTGATCCCAATTCTGACAAATCGAATTAGGCCTATTTAAATTTGGTTATTCGATGCTATAGACAGTCGCATTTATGTTGACTGCTGTTGACGGGAGGTAGTTTTTGTACGTCATTGCCAAAAAACAATTTTGTTAGTCTCCCCGGGCTTTTTATTGCAAGAAGTTAAGATAAAAACAAGTAGACTATTTACAACAAAACCGACGTTTCGTCTCTCTAAGACATAGTCATGGTACTGGTGAACACAAGAAAAAGAAATTTCAGTCTTTATATACAACGATTGATGCTCATCAGCTCGTGTTCCCTATTCAATTCGGGCTTTAAGAAATCAATACAGTTCGCTTCAGAAATTCTAGTGCGTACAGGATCGGTCTGACTGTCAAGAAAATCAATGTTAAAATCAGTAATGGTCATCAAAGAATTAGAATGGTCAACAAGAACATGATTAGCAAGAGCTCTCGAATCGTCGAGATTAATAATAGCTCTGCCAAACCAAGAATATATTGGTTCGACTAACCGCCCCTTCTCTACGCGCTATCATGAGCATCGCAGAGCTATTATTAATCTCGACGATTCGAGCGCTCTTGCTAATCATGTTCTTGTTGACCATTCTAATTCTTTGATGACCATTACTGATTTTAACATTGATTTTCTTGACAGTCAGACCGATCCTGTACGCACTAGAATTTCTGAAGCGAACTGTATTGATTTCTTAAAGCCCGAATTGAATAGGGAACACGAGCTGATGA
This sequence comes from Prostheceraeus crozeri, assembly GCA_907163375.1. Taxonomy (NCBI): domain Eukaryota; kingdom Metazoa; phylum Platyhelminthes; order Polycladida; family Euryleptidae; genus Prostheceraeus; species Prostheceraeus crozeri. The sequence goes on from CAJQUW010014449.1 coordinate 124,210, forward strand.
GCATCAATCGTTGTATATAAAGACTGAAATTTCTTTTTCTTGTGTTCACCAGTACCATGGCTATGTCTTAGAGAGACGAAACGTCGGTTTTGTTGTAAAAAGTCGCATTTAAACAAAAATCGATTACACCTTAAATATTAAATCGCTTGAATGATCGAAGTAAAAAAATTATAAGAAATGAGAAATCGTTTTGTACAAAAATAATTTAAGGATATTTCGGTACGTCGATTTTTTGAGTTTGAAAGTTTCATATGTTAATTACGGGGCATCATGGTGAAATTGTGGTCTAGAATTGACGCATCAATAAAGCGGGTCATCTTCGCTATGAAAGGCAAAACAGCTGCTTTTCACCTAATGTATTTGACTGTGTATGTCAACTGAAGTTAATAAACCAAAACTCATCTCATTTCAAGCTTCTATAACAATTGAAATATACGAAGTAAATAAATACAACATAATCAACATTCCGTCGCATAGTGGTCAAAAGTGAACAAAGAGAAAATCAGGTAGGAAAAATGTGCGCCATTATATTGAAAACCAATCCATCGCAATCTTGCAATGGAAACTCTTCGCTCAGCGGTTTTATACGATGGAATTACATGTTTTACGTTGTAAAATAATTTAGAGGGCACTAAATGTGGCAGTGGATGATTCTGATATGATTGCATTATTCAAAATAGCTTGAAGTCTTGTACAGTGCGTCGACAAAACACAAGGGAGCAATCTGCGATCTGCGCAAGAGCAATTGGCCACGTTAACAACGAATTTGGACTCCACCTGGCAATTACTCGGACCTCTTTTAAGAATTATATAATTTTGTGAACAGTATCCATTTACCGAAAAGATATGCAAAAGTTCAAAAAACTGCAACAATGAGAATTGAAGCACGAATTTGTAAATTGCAAAAATGAGCGAAAGTAATATAAAAATTATATGATAAAATAATGAATGAAATTAATATACACGAATAATAAATTAAACAAAGTTAATATTTATACAGAACAGGCTCAAAGTGTCGAAAAGTGAAAGTCTTTGAAGAAGCTCCTTTGACGATGTAATATTCAAAAGACTTGATGAAAATATTCTATTATTGCTTTTTGAAAATTAAGTCAGAAATGATGGAATCCACCGATTTTTTAGCTCATGACAATTCTCATGACAATTGGTGCTTTCCCGGGCTTATGACTTAAGCACACGAACGATTGATGGATTGGAGTTTACGTTTCCAGTTAAAGATGACATTCAAAGGACTTCTACAAGCATGAAACTATAAACCTTGTTTCCATCATGAAACTACCTTACTGGCAAAACAGGGCCAATGTGAAGTCGCATGTCAGCATCCATTATCTAGCGTAGTCAGATTAGCAGCATAATTGATCGTCGTTTGTCCCATATTCCACCGGAGCGCAGTGAACATGACACGGCTAGCTTTCTCAATTTACCTCAATATCTCCCTGTTTGGATAAGCAATAATGGGTGACAGATTACACTCCTTTATAATCGCATTCGCAAATGGTAGTTCTAAGAGGTTTTCTTTCGTAGCAAATAGTGGACCTTGGTATGACATAATTGTTCGCAATTGGTGAAAACCCCAGTATGGCTGATGTAAGCCTTAAGACACTTCTTTTCTTCAAATTGCCGAGATCTTTCAACCAGCACTGCCGGCCACCATCAGAGAACTCCGGTTTTCTATCATAGTTTTTCACGTGGTATCCATTGATTGTAGCTAACAGCTGCCTATCGGTGCTTGCAATTGGGAATATTTGCTTGTTGCCATTGTTAAGAATCTACGAGATCTTCAACATCTCTCAGCAAGGGAAATTGTAGCTAAAGTAGCCCTATTCAAATTTTCAATGATTCGACCCGATTCGATTCGACTGAAAATTTGCCGATTCGCAGTCCATAATTTAAAGTATTCAAAAAAGACAATGCATCGATATTCTGCACCTTCAAATGTCGATGGAATTAGGAGAGCCTACGTCAATGTTGTCACAATTATCTACAGTAAAAGTAGTATTCTTTTCCAAAAGCTTGCTCATGGGAGTGAGCTTGCGGAAAATCCGTTCATAATGACAACAATCCTTTGGATTTTTGAAGTGCCAAACGCAGGCCTCAGCAATATTCTCTCAGTTGACAGTAGGCCCATAATATAAGCTCAAACTCACTAGTGGCTCACATTGTCCATGAACTTGAGACAAGCAGGCAGATACAAGCACAATAAGAAAAAGAATCATGTTTCGATCAAACTGTGTAATGCAAGCTGCAAAGTACTTCACATGATTATTTAAAACGCACTTTTTATATTGCTGATTTTTTTTATTATGAGATAAGGCATTCTTGTTTCATTTATGGTGCCGAATGGATTATTTCTCAAGATTATGACATTCTTCTGTCTCAACAACAAGCGTTTTCTCGTTGGGAACAGCAATCATAATCACAAGTGCAAACTTTTTGAATCATCATTTTTTATTTGATTAAAAGGGCATCGTTAGCATGGTATTTGCTAGTAAAAAAAGCAATGAAAATAACAACTTGGAATGCGAAAGCAGAGACGTCATTTTATCGTAATTATTTGTATGCAGATATTCAGATTTTTTTCTTTTAAGATATGAAATGTAGATTGTGGAGATTTTATCTAGATCGAAACTATGTGACGATGGCAACTGCACCTATGCGACCTAATCGACTACACAATCGAATGGGACTCGAAATATCCTTTCGACCTCGTGAGAACCAGAGGAAACGCATTGTGTAATAGATTTTCAGAGGTCGCCTTGGAAGCAGTTGAAATCGTTACGAAAACAAACCAAGAAGATTGTGGAGTAATGCATGTGTAAAGACATGCTTGCTCCTGGCACGGTCGTGGGAAATGTTCTTATCTAGTCCTTGTCATCCAACATTTCGATGACTGGATTCAATTCCCAACTGGCAAGCTGTTTTTCATCATGCCTGGGAGAAGGTGCATAAAAATATCTTATCAATTTCGTGAAAGTCAGAGGCAAAAATCATTTCAGGGAATCGCTCACACAAGTTTTATTGTCACCTATCTCTCACGAATCTCTACATGGAATGAGGCCGAAAATGAGACCTTTACACCCTATGGCTACGACGAGTTCTACCGGATTCCTTTTCTTGTCAGACAGTATCAAAGAAAACACATGCGAATTCAATGAAAGGCAGATTGAAGTTGTCGGTAAAAATGAGATTTTCTATTTTTTTTTAATTATTTAAGAAGTAATTAGTCTAGAGCTATAAATTTTGACAAGTATTGCCTTCAATTTATTTCCTATAATGTGAATGTGATCTTGTCAAGGTTCTAATCGGTGATGTAAGCGAGAGAAAATATGGTTAAATGGGGAAAACTCTGAACAAAATGCTGTGTTCACGCATACTAAGATGCTTGCCGGATCTACGAGCATAAATGTATTAAGCTTCATAGACAAAAGTGCATGTGAACACAATTGTGAATTTATGAGACTTCATCCTGGATAACATTTTTGCTACTTTCGGAGGGCTAGTTTTTGGCAAATTCGAGACACTCCTTTGGAAGGGGAATTCTAGTTCACTCTTGACGGAGTTTAGATACTTGACGGGTCTTAATAATTACAATGATTATCGGTGATAATTATCCAAAAAATAAAAATATGAATTTATTCATTTTTCAATCGTAGCATCAAGTTTTAAAAGAGACATTTGTTGATCATACCTGGACAAGTGTTTCTACCGTAAACCAATGTATTGAACCATTATTTTAGCGTGTCCCAAATCACATTCAATATTTTCTAAGTACAATCTATAGAACGGCGGTCAAATCCATTCGAAGCTTGTCTCGATAACTTTTGGATATAGCCTGCTATTGTTCCCTCAATGTAAAAAATGTGAATAATACATAAAAATTGCTAAGAAAAAAATAAAAAGGAAGCTCCATTTTACGTTTTAAAGAGACAAATTCTAAGTTGTATTATGTAGAGTTTCTGCCGTAAAACAGATGTGATGCTTATCTACAACTGCTTCATTATTATTAGGTTATTATTATCATATCATGCTCCACAATTGACTGCACTCTGTTTTAATAACTGGCAGAGGATCCTTGTCCTGGGCGTTTCAATTGCCAAGAATTTCAAAATCAATGTCGTCATCGAATAGATAATAAACTTGACCTGCTGAAGTTTTTCCTCAAATTTGGCATTGCATCTTGGTTGATCGACCCACAGCCGGCGGTGAATCTACTCATGGCACCCTTCAAACATAGTGTGTGATATGCGTGGGCACATAAACATTGAATGCCGCTCCATTAAAGATGGAAAAAAGTTAAGATGAGAATAAAAAATAGTTTTTCAATAAAATTAGATAATTCGAGATGTCACCTGCAATTTTTCTGATTATCAGCCCCATAACAGAGCCAGGATAGATAAAACCTAGAACAGCTTGTTGTACAGGCCACGAATTTGGTGTTAAACTTTTCAGTCTGAACATATTCTATTCTTTGCTGAAGCAATCTTAGATAATTTGCTAAAATATTTCCTTAAATTCTAGTTTTCCGCTTGAGTAACATCTTTGATAAAAGTGCCTTTGATGGCATCCCACCAGTATAACCGATATCCTTCAAAGGTATCACCGAGAGTCATATTAAAAAAATCACAATTTTGACAATGATATTATCAAATATCTGAAGAGAATGACAACTATTAAGTCAATACAAGACACCAACACCCTTGATTCCCCGACCACACTCGCCTGACCCATGAATCGAACCGAAGTCCTCGGTGGAGACAAGGTCGCACATTCTTCACTAGGACTGGCTGACGGTACCGTTCAGAGGTAGGAAGAATAGTCGTGCGTCGCCTGCAGATTGCTGTGATTTCCTTCAAAATGCTCCGATCGCCACGATTCCTTCAGGTTCAAAGAATTCAGATCATTGCGCAAAACTTTTCTCGATAATGTTGGACTCTCTGATCATTATCAAAAAAGTTTACAGGCGCACGAAAAACGTCCACAAACTTCTCTGTAGAACTTGACATCGACTGTGTCTCTTTGTTGTGTGAACCGGTTGATAACAGTCACTGAAACTTCGAACAATTTGGCGTGTTTGATGTGGAACTGACTGCTCATGGAATTATGTCAGCAGATTGTACCATTTCATTAAAGTTACATGTTCCACTGTTAGTCTTTCTTTCTAGTCAAACAGAAGAAGAGACGGCCTGTCTAATTCTGTGGCCGCATCACATCACCTACGTGCTACGTGTTGTGTGTTCAAAATCATAGATGTAGGTTAATGAATTATTAATATCTATGGTGAAATTTCAAGCGCAAAAGGTAGCAGTTAAACACGTACATGAGCATGTAGCACAATGAGAGGAATGAAATGTAATAGACTATTTTGAAATGTGAATGTAGCTGGGAAAAATGTTCAACTAACGACAATCTGATCTGATGTGACAGTTATAGTCCGGAATCCAGAACGAGTTTCTCCAGGGAACGAGGCCGAAAGTGAGACTTTCACATAATTATGTACACCCTATGTCTACTTCAAATCGGCACGTCTGCCGAGTTCTAGTGAGTTCCTCTTCTTGTCAGACAAGATCAAAGAAAAACACATGTAAATCCAACCGGACGCAGATTGCAGTTTTTGGCTAAAATGAAATTTTGCATGTTTTCTCTAATTAAACAAAAAGTGCTGAGCCTGGAGTGATAATTTTTGGCAGGGAATGTCTTCAGGTCATTTCCTTTCATGTTTATGCACCCCAGTCTATAAAGCTAAGCACATCTAGATTTGGCGAGCCTCCTGATGTCGGCAAACACAAACATTTTGAGCAACTTTATCCACATTGAACCAAATTCTCGCATACATTGCGGATCAGAAGCATGATAATAGCACATGCACATTATAGGAAATGACCTGAAGACATTGATCCCTGCCAAAAATTATCACTCCAGGCTCAGCACTTTTCGTTTAATTAGAGAAAACATACAAAATTTCCTTTTAGCCAAAAACTGCAATCTGCGTCCCATTGGATTTACATGTGTTTTTCTTTGATCCTGTCTGACAAGAAGAGGAACTCACTAGAACTCGGCAGACGTACAGATTCGTAGTAGGCACAGGCTGTACATTATTCTGTGAAAGTCTTATTTTCGTCCTCGTTCCCTGCAGAAATTCGTTCTGGCTGCCGGACTATTATGACCAGGAAGATCTATGAATACTATGATAAAGAATTCTTTGTCACAGTATTCATAGACATCTTTGTTTTGACGTTGCAGTGCAAGAACTTCTTGCATGGTTAGCCTGCATGTACAATGTACATGTTTGCCTTTCACACGACGTTCCAAACACATCACATAGGTGATGTGATAACGGCCTTAAGTGTTTCTTAACTATGCTTGGACATTATAGTAAAAATTATAGAAATAATATTAATCACAGAACACAATCAAATCAATAATAGGTTTTATAAACATAATTTACTTTTTTTTACTTTATTATTTTGCAAAAAAGTTGGTAACGCTACAATGTCAATGTACTTCACAACTTTTGACTGATTTTTTCTTCTTTATGTGAATGATCTGAATCGTTGATCATTATTGATGTGAATATGCGCTTGCTTACTTGCCTACCTGCCTATTTACTTACACTTGATGAGCCGCATTGTCCTCAGTTCTCACTAACTATGCCGCGTGACGAATCTCAATGGAGATCGATGAGTCCGTAGAATCACAAGGAAAATAGTATAGCGGACATGCTGTTCCTCGACGGTCGATGTCTGCATGTAGGCCAAGTAATCCAAAAAGGAATTCTCTCATTTGTCTCTTGATGATCAAGTTCCGACACACCTCATTTATTTGCAGAGAAGCGCAAGTGACATTTTGAATTCCATTATTGTTGTAGTTATCATCAATCGCAGCTACAGTGTATTATTGTAGTTCATCGTATTACTATTTGCTCTGATCATGCTCTATCGATGTAATAAGTGAATTCCAGGCCGCTAGATCAAGTTTCTACGGAGACGAGGACGAAAATGAGACTTTCACAGAATGATGTACACCTTTGGTTAAAGCGAATGTGCCCTTCTGCCCGGCTCCTCTTCTTGTCAGGCAGGATCAAAGAAAATGCAATGCAGATGCAATGGAAAGCAGGCGGAGGTTTTCGGCAAAACTGACATTTTTTGTGTCATCTCTGATATAGTGAAAAGAATTTCGTCTAAAGCCAAACTTTGTGACATGGAATTTCTTTAAGCCATTTTCTGTCGTGTTTGTCTATAAAACGTACTTCCTTTGTGCTATGCACATTCAGAATCAACAAGAATCCTGATGTCGGTAAGCGTAGCATTTTGGGCAGTTATAGCCACATCCCCATTCTCGCACACATCACCGATATGAAAACTGACAACAATCAATGCACACGCATGCGATAAGAAATTACTTGAAGACATTCTATGCCAAAAATTGTGAATTTGCACAAAGTAGGCCTACTTTTCATATACATGCACATGTTAATAGAGAAAACATTGAAAATCTCATTTTTATAGAAACGTCGATCTACTTCCAATAGGATTTCTTGTGCATTCTTTGATCCTGTCGGACAAGAACCGGAACCGGGTAGGACTCGACAGACGCGCAGATTCGTACGAGCCCTACAGTGCACACAGCGCATCACTATGCTGAAGTCCAACTTTCGGTCTCGTCCCCTGCAGAAGCTCGTTCTGGCTCCCGGACATTGTTGTTGTGGATTTTAAAAGATGTTAATGGGTCCGCAATATTATTCAGAATCAAGAACGGAAACATATATTCAGTGAATCATAAAATCTTGCATTACAATGTGATTCATGCACTTTCCTTGATAATCAACTTAATTTGCGATTGATCAAGACATCTGTCAGTGAATTTTCATTCCTTTTGATATCCAACAATTTTCATGCTACTTATATAGAGGCAACAAATCGCTAGAAACACAAGAATAATTTGCAAAAACTTGGCTACTCAAAAATTGATCAAATATTTTTTAAACCAGGAACGAAATCTCCGCGAAAAACTGAATCTTTTGATGTGAAAATGTTCAATGTATGCTAACATTTTTTGAGTCGACACTCTACCTACTATATAATTACTCTATGCTTGTTATCGCTACATGGGGTTGCGCAACGTCTCTTGAATATGACATGGGGTTACATAATGTGGAAACTGTGTGACATAGGGTGAATGTCTAAAATGAAGCATGTTGAGGTTACACACTTCCTATATTGCGACATGGGGTCACATAATTTGATAATTTTAACATGGGGTTGCACAATTTTGACATGCTGAGGTTGCACGTTGCCTTTATTGCGACATGGGGTTACACGATCTCTATTATTGTACATGGAGTTACATAATTTGATAATTTTAACATGGGGTTGCACAATTTTGACATGTTGAGGTTACACAAAGTCCTGGTTTAGACTTTGGGTTGCACAATGTTCTTATCGTGAAATGAAACTACACAAACCTCGACCATGAATGTTGCTTTGCCAGTGAAATAAATCGTTCTAATACAAGACTGAGCTTTCTCCCGGCAAATTGCCGGAGAGTGATGTATGAATAAAAGAAAATATGTCCGGCCAGTAAATTGACTGAACGAAGTAAGCCTGAGTTTGATAGCCGTCGAAAGATCAGTCAGTTGCACTCAATTATTTCATAGACGGAGATGTCGCCAGTTAGAGATCCATCAGATGTTTATTACATCAGTTTGAATAAACGAGATTTCGGATATAACTCGTGAATTCAACACATGGATTTGAACTTGCGTAATTAGTCGGTCATTATTTTATAAAAAGAATATCTAACATCGGTTATAAGTCACACTCGCGTAATGATTTCTTTACTGATCGCTGCGACAATTTGTTTCGCTCAAGTTCATGGGCAATGCACACCGTGGGTAAGAACATTCAACTGAATGAGTTTATAGTCATGATGTTAATGGCCAAAAGTCGGTTGCTTAGCCCCATGATCCACAATGATAATTAGGTTGAGGCATTCACTCTGCAGTGAATCATCCTCAACACTCAATAAAGGTTTATGACAAAAATGAAGACTTGTTCATGCTATTTTTCATATTTATTATGATTATGCTGAAATGTAAATGATGATAGTACTTTTTATGTCGAAAGAATTATTAAAATATGCAAGAAAAAGAGGATGGGAGCTGTCTGCGTTCGTGACACGAACACGATCATGTTGAGCCTCGTCATTCGTGCTCTTGTTCGTGTTTTGATAATTAGAGTCACGTTTAATTTTCTTGTTGATAAGGATCTACTCTTAATAATAAATCGAGATAATTTGGTAACCAAGCATGTTCTACATGTAGCTCCAGACAACTTATTTAGTCCACGAAGATAAGGGATAAATAAACAGCATTCTGTTAATGTAGTTGCACAGCTAGGTCGGCCAAAGACCAATACTTGGCCGGACCGCGAGGATTATCCACCTCTTGTGCGAACCCTCAGTGTGGTGGTCGGCCGAGTGTGTTGTCCAGTGACATAATTATAACAGAGCAGTGCACGCAAGAAAAGATTATCACCGGATGAAAAGCTGATCAGACAGACAGCGCAACTATAGTACCTACCGTACGTTATTGACGGCAAAGTCGAATATATTGGAATCTAAGGATATCTATGATTCGTGCAAATATCTATGATGCCTCCTCCCTTTCAGTGCGCATGAATTGTGGGATCAGTTCATTGGGAAAAAACAGGTTGTTACTACACCTTTTCATTTCTATGTCAGATCCATGCACAATGTTCTTATATACTTACATGTACTTTGTTCCATCTCTATTTCAGATATTTCCAAATGAAATTCAGACATTTCCAGATGGATTTCAGAATTCTTCAATTGAATTTCAGATATCTTCAAAGTAGGGTTTCTGATAGATATCTGAAATTTAATGGGAAATGTCTGAAATTCGTTTGGGAAGATCTGAAATCGATTTGGAAATATCCGAAATAGACATGGAAAAGGTGTAGAAGTTAACTTCTACGCAAATATTACAGATCTATCAGGACTAAAAATGACTAAGTCTCATGCAACAGTCTGTAAAAGTTCAACATCAAAGTGCTAAAAATCGGAAACGAGAGATAAGTATGCAGTGACTTTGCAGTCTACTGAAAAGATGCTAAAACGAAATACAAATTTGTTTGTTGGGGATGATGAAGAAACTGATGCGTCAGTTTTTTTACAATGTCAGAGACAAAATGAAATACAATACCTGGCGAGCTATCGGTGTCCGGTGGTGTTATGTAGCTGGAAAAGTGATGTCCACGTGTTGCCGTTCGCAAGCTTAAGGATGTAGACGCAAGGATGTGATCACAGGAGCCGACGATTTCATAGAATCATCAACCTTTATTTTCAGTCAAATCCTCTGACTATTATACAAAACATTTATTGAACCTGTGTATTTGCTTTGGCAATTGATGAGCCTTCTATTAGAGAATATCTCTGTGAATCTCATGTGAATCGTTTTTTTTTACTTTGCTTAAACAATTCAAATGTTGCAGCAAATTAAACAAATGTGGGAATAAGTCAGATATATAAGCTGGAAATTAGCTACCAGCGACTCTAAAAAATTTTAATTGAATGGCCAAAATCTCTGGATATCCATAGCATCTCCCACGGTATGTAGCCATCATTATTCATCCGGCGCTTCATTTTTCTTCTGTTTGCTTTCAGTCTGCGTTGCTGCATGCCCCAATTCCCGATAAGGATGGTCTTTTTGAAGGAGATATCAAGTTTACTTCAGAGCAACTCAGTCAAATGAAAAATACCGTGAGTTCTTAGTTCGCAACAATCTATTGACTGGAATTTGTCGATTATGCTTCCTTGCCTTTACAGCGCAATGTGCTTCCATCTACTTCAAGCCGACGATGGGGAACTGTTGGTGCTACTGTTCCATACGTCCTTTCTTCATCATACAGTGAGATTCCTTGTTTCTACATCCATGGTTTAAATTGCATATTGGCATAGCAGATTGAAGTGACATCAGTTGTCGAATGTATGGGCGAATCACTAGGAAAACACATTTTTACACAGTTTATCATTTTTGAAGTTGTAGAATGCCAGGGCTTGTTTGATTTTCGAAATAGCAATCACAGTATGAGGAACACTTTTGTAAGTTTAAAGATTTTAAAGAGCCACTCCGATAGGCTTGTGAATAATCAGGGACATCTATAATTAATCATAGATGTCCCTGGTATAGTCGACGTACGCAGAAAACTGTCCATCATTTTTTGAAATAAGAGTAGCAGAGATTAAAAGAATTCAACAGTTTTTTGAAAGTGGGCTCATTGAATTATTTAGTTTTAGTCCTGTACATGCAGTTGAGCTTTTTTCTTGTTGCACAGTATCCCTGTATTGAAAAATGAATTCGACCGATGAAATATCAGGGATGGAACCGGTCGGTATCAGTGACGCCGGCCAGTCCCCTGCAGCAAATTTTGAAGTCCGGCCGGCCGGTTAATTCAATTTTGACCCATGTCGACCGTTGACGACATTCAGTCGAGAATAAATTGCTCAGTCTATCATAACAATATTGAGAGCATGTAAATGCAAATAATTTGAGAGTATCTACGCACATGTTTTGTCACATAAATATTGCGAATTGCTCTTTAAACAGTTAAAGATGATTACCGGCAACTTATACATGAAGTTCAAACTCTGCTGTATCTATTTAGTAGATTCCAGAATCCTACATTCTAGCCCGTATGAATTTTGAAAGCATTGCGTATTCCTCAGCCTATCTGTTGTAAAATTGACATAATAATCTCATACGCTGACAAAGACAAACAACGATCGTTGCTTGTCATTGTCAGCGTATGAGCTAATTGTCTATTCATTGGTTGCAGCTGCGCAAAAATAATTTGCACTATTGTAAAATTATTCCACATCTTGAATAATTTCACTAAATGGGATAGTTCATGTAACACGTGGAGCTTAGAGATGCAATGAATAATGTATTTCAGTGCAACCTGGGGCCTACTGCCCGAGCATTTGACAGTGGATCGGAGATAATTGTTTGATAAGTTAACGCACGCGACAGATTTTGATTGACGTTGTGCAGGGACACTCACTGAAATGATAACTTGATGACAAGTTTGGTGAGCTCATTGTTCCAGACTCCTATACGTCAGCTCGCGATCATCAATGTAAACTCAAAAGATCTGAATTAAAACTGTCGTGGAGAGAGTTCTCAATTGACTTCGCAAATCGCTGGAATTCCCTCACAAATGAAGAAGTAACCCTCACTTCAGTGAATCACTTTCAATCAAGTTTGCACGTCGCAAACAAAACATTTTGTAACATTAACACTCAGTCAGTGATGAAATTATTCATTTCAGAACATTTATCGTTTGAAAAACTTATACAGGGTTATTCAAAAAGAATGACCCTATTTCAAACCGCTATATCCTCGCAACGAAAAGGAGTATTGCATTCAAACAAAAACTCGATTGTTCCGCAAATCATGAACTTTTATTTGTTGCATTACAAGTTTTCAATATGACCACCATGGGTGGCACGGACAAGATCTAAACGAAAAGACAGTTCATCCCACACGCTATTCAACATTACTGCTGTCACTGAGTCGATCGCTGTCCTTATCCGTTGCTTGAGATCTTGCAAATTGGTTGGCAATGGTGGAACGTACACTCGATCCTTGATGCAACCCCATAAGAAGAAGTCGCATACAGAAAGATCTGGGGATCTGGCAGGCCAAGATTTCAGTGCGTAGTCCCGGTCACTAATTCTCCCAATCCATCTATCCGGCAAGTTTTCATTCAGGAAAGCGCGGACTTGCAGATGCCAGTGAGGGGGCGCTCCATCCTGTTGGAAAATGTACTCATCCGAATCTGTATTCAATAATGGAAATAGCCATGTCTGCAACATTTCCAGATAGCTTTTCCCAGTTACGGTTTTACCTTCAAAGAAGAAGGGACCGTAAACTTTGTCCTGGGACACAGCGCAGAAGACATTCACTTTTGGGGAATCTCTGATGTGTTCCAACGTCTCATGAGGAGGCTCTGTTCCCCATATACGGGCATTGTGGCGGTTGACATGACCACTGAGATGAAAAGTGGCTTCATCACTGAAAATAACGCTCGAAAGGAATGACTCGTCTTCCTCTACCATTTCCATTATCCACTCACAATTGTACACCAATTCACGCACGTCGATGCATCAACATGAACAATTGTGACATCGCATATGAAACTTCATGATATGCGGAACAATCGAGTTTTTGTTGGAATGCAATACTCCTTTTCGTTGCGAAGATATAGCGGTTTGAAATAGGTTCATTCTTTTTGAATAACCCTGTATTATATTGGAGCTTTGAATTATTGACCGCTTAAAGCTTTCTTGTGGAGGCGGGGTATAAATATACGCATATTTCATTATTGTATCAATGTTACTATTATATCAATGCCCAATTGGGTCATTATTTTGATTAGATGTCCGGAATACCGGATGGCCAAATTCATGCACTTCATGTATGCTACATGGAAATTGAATAATGTCTAATAGCATTAAGTACAGAGACCCCAGCAACCGTCCTATCCCCGCCCGGCCGATTTTTAAAAAGCCAGTCATCGACTGGCCCGTTATGAAACCGCCGGCCGACTTCTCTGAACGTCGACCAATCCCCCGACCGGCCGGTTTTGATGACGCTGGCCACCGGCCCGGCCCCGGCCGGTTCCAATCCTGGCAAATATTGTATTGATTTGTGTATTCATTGGATTTTGGGCAAATAAGATAAAGGAGAGCTCTTACTAACTGTGTATGTACTTAACAAGTGATATCTGTGAATGTATCGCTTGTTTTCATTACCGATATGGAGGTGTGTGCCGTTGACGGCAAGTTGGTAACAGGAGTCAAGAATTTATGTCATTCTATTGACAGTTGGAGTTGACTGGTATTCCCAGGTTTTATTGCATATTTGACAACAGCCACGAAAAGCGCTACAAAATTCAAGAAATATACAATCGATAGCTCAATACTTAAATGACTTATGAGACCTTTCATGAGCCAATTACAAAAAATTGCTTTGCTAAATAATTTTGAAGGAATTTCGAACGAAGTCTCAGTTCGATCAATAAATCTATCCTTCATCTCATGAGGTATGTTTAGTTGATATTGAAATTCAAATAATTAATTAATTGAAGTTGCACTTTTCAACAATAATAACATTAAGACTTGGCAATAATTAATACATCAGTCAATATTGGAATTTTAAGTGATTTAATTTCCCGACAATTACTTTATTTTTATTAACTCAGTTCCCATATTCTTTATAGTAGAAAAGGCTCAGTATTTGCATGAAATCTCTCCTTGATTCCAGCATCAAGTCAACAGTCGCTCATCAAATTCTCCCTGGCTTCACTTTCCGCTCTCACTGGATATTGCATCCGATTTGTTGAGAGGACAAGTGAAAGAGATTACGTCAGCGTCTTCAAGTCCACTGGGTAAGCTCTATTTCGATAGTCAGCACATGTCCAGATAACCTGGGTTGGTAAGTTGGAATACTACCAGCCGCAAATCTTTTGTATGGCAATGTGATCTATCGTTTATCTCAGTTCATTCATTACCAATTTCTTCTATTTTACCCTGTTGTAGGCGAATCCCTAATTCTGACAGATTCTCTGGTGCTTCCTCGCAAGGTTAGCATTCTCACTTAGCAATACGTAGCTCCTAAAATTACTGGCAGAAGTGTTTGGTTTTTCGGTTCCATGCTCCCAACAATCGATGATGAAATATGTCTGAACCGCACATCTACACGGAATAATGACTAAGAAATGTAGCGTTAAATGCCGGAGAATTTGTTTCAAAACATCAGCATTTAGATAACTTTTGTCTCTTAGATTCTGATGGTTCTGATCATGAAAATCATTTATTTAGCCATATCATCAAACATACTGTCAAAGAATAAAAATTAAGCTTGCTGAGGAACTTTACTACGGCTGCGAAAAAGACGCTATACTTTTATATATTTTCAAGCCTGTTAAGAATCATTTCCCATGGATCTAATGGATACATTAACAATGTACTTACACACTGGATCTTCTCATGGTATTCATTTGTATTCACAGACACCGCCCGTTTCTATTACTTCTGTGTTTGAAATTAAGAAAATAAGAAATATAGAAATTATAAAGAAATGTCTTTATTCGAAAGTCAGGTTGTCTGAAAGAAAATGTTTGTCTGATCATTTGTATTTTTGCCATCAATTTGAAAATTATTTGTATTTTGTGACAAGTTGCATTCTTGCATCTTTTGCTAGTAGTGATTCCCTTGAGGTTTTATGTATTCAGTTTCATATTTTGAGTGAGGTATTTCTTCAAACGCATATTGAATAAAAGATAAAGCTAAGTAGCAGAAGTTACCTGACATTTCGGAAATTCTCCTTTCCTCAGCGGGAGATATGCCACCATCTCACATATCTCATATATCTTGCATACTATTCTATCAATTAACCATGTGCAATCAATACATCTTCGAGTTCTGACAATTAAAGGCTGATTTGAGTAAATCGAAACGCATATCAAATGAAACATAGGAAAAATAAGAAAATAGCAAAAGCAAAAATGTGACAAAATATAGTCCAACATAAATAATGACGAAAATGCAAGAACAATACGTTGTAAAATAAGTATCCTACTGATAGCAAAAATGCAAGGGATTCGACAAAAGTTTTTCAGATAGGCTAAATGTGAATACTAACTGATGTTAGAGATCAAAATTATCTAAAGTTAAATGTTGATATCCTACAATGAAAATATTTGGAAATTAATAACGGCTGTCATGAATTAGGAAACCATTACCAACTTCGGGATGTAACTGATCTTTGTAATAGGAATACTCAAACATTAGGAAGCGTTTACAGACATGGAAATTGGCAATGTCATGTAGAATCTCTGTTGTAACATTTGCTGTTATATTTTAGTAGGCGCAAAACTTATGACATGACACAGCTTTGCATTTATTTCTAACTTGAAAGGAAATTGTAGAACTGCACCATGCATATTTCTTCAATTCTCTCATGACAAGTGATGAAAGAATTGAAGACATTTCGAGGTTGTGTCTTGAACATTGCATACCCTCTGAAAGTCTTAATGGAAGCATGAATGTTTCCATGGCCTTAAAAGCAGATAACAAGTCAACTGAAGTATTTTAATTCTAAAGTGACACTTTAAAGATTCATAATATTGCTCTGATTGCAGATGTTGGTCATACATTGGAAGAACAGGTGGAATGCAGCAGCTCAGTCTTGCAAATGGCTGTCTAATGACAGGAATTATTCAGCACGAATTCCTGCATGCTCTCGGATTCTGGCACGAACAGAGCCGCGGAGATCGTGACAGTTACGTAACCGTGATGTGGAACAATATCAATAGCCGTAAGTATTTCTATGCTTCATAAATGATTGACGAATGCCGACTGCGTGTGATAATGAAGATACATTACCTTTCAAATGACAGCCTAAATCGTCGGTGCGTAGCGCCAGACAATTTAGGCTGATTATTTGAAAGGTAATATATGCATTGCTACTGAACCTAAAATCTATGACATCAAAGTCCAAGATCTTGATCTGTAAAACACTCAAATCTATGATAATTTTCTACATAGCCCATGCAGCTCAGAACACTAAAGCATGTCAAGCTTGAGATATCTGTCCAAATTACAGGTCATAAGAATCACCTCAATGCCATTTTCACTGGGAATGCGGAGATGGACAGTGAAGTGCTCCTATCTCAATGGTATTACAACAAATTAGACGGCCTTAATCATGCAGTTAAAAGCGACTTTCATAGAAAAATGACAAGTGAAATATCGACTGACTATCCTACTTACTCAGTAACAATGAGATAGCATTATTGAATTGAAAACAACATGTAGATATATTAATATCATCACATGCTATCACATGCACGTGATAATAATCAGAACAACAATTACTTTTTGCCATTATGATTTATTCGATATAGTGAAGAATTTAGGCCATATATATACTCTAAAAACCTGACTTGTCGCATAATTCCAAGTTCATTTCAGTTTCAAGCATGGCATTTTTAAAAATGCCTGAAATATTTGATTTTGAATAGACTATTACTTGTTAAAAAACTGGTTGTTGCGCCAGTAGTGATGATTGTTGGAATTTAAGATTTTGTGATTAATGCGTTTCAGGCTATTGCAGCAATTTCTGGAAAACGAGCTGGATTGTGTCTACCAGCTATGGTCAACCTTATGACTATGGCTCAGTCATGCATTATGGGCCCAATGCCTTCTCAATAAACGGCCGACCTACACTTGTAGCAAACAATGGGGCATCTATTGGCCAACGCAGCGGAGCAAGCAGCATCGATATTGCCAAATTGAAAGCCTTGTATCGATGTGGATAATAATCCTATTTTGTGATGTTAACTTTTGAAATAAATTTTTGGTTTTACATTGTTAATGAAAATTTGCTTTTTTACAATTCTACTTCTTGCCTTGCTATTTGAATGGCATGCAAAACTGGCTCGTTCTCCATTCAATTCCAAAACTAGTAAAGCGAAAGAGCGGTTGCAAGTTCATAGGTTGTAAAAGACACATCATGGATTTGGAAGAGCAGTGAAAGTGATGATACTTTGTACTAAAGTGCAAAAGCAAACTTACAAAAGACTTTTGCAGACGAAATGACGCCAGCGTATTCGTCATATTTATTTAGTTAATCTCGTGAGTGTTTTCTGGGCCTCCCGTCACGAGGAGTCATCTCGAGAGACACAAACACATGGACATGAAAGCTACAGAATATCAGTTCAAGTAATGCCAATTCACATCACAGATACTTACTGTCGTCACATCATCGACCAGAAAAAGGAAAGTAATAAAGAGGATTGGAAGTCCCAAACAGACATGCAGCAAAAGTCATACAAAAAATTGTACTGTATTTACCATTTGACTTTAAAAAGCACAGGTACATGCACAGAAGTCTATGTTCAACAACTAACTATGTACAATGCATATTAAATAACATAGCAATAGTCGTGTACCAATACTATCGGTCACTACAGAACAAGGACAAAGAAAGAATTAATTAACAGATACAACATGCAATAGATAGAGCGAATGAAATGAATAGAGCAAATAAAATAGATTAATTCATTCATTCATTTCATGGAAGAGAATGACAATTTGCGTAAAAAAGGGATTAAAACATTCCCTTTCTCTGTGATGGTGCTTTTCTTTTTTTATTTCATCCATTTCATTTATTTATTTACTTGTTCATCAATTCAATTTATTATAATTATGTTGTACTTAAATATGATTTTTCTTTAAACTTTTTGTTTGCTAAAGCTAATTGAGCATAGCTATTGCTTCAAAATTATGAAAGACAGCTACAAAAAATATTAAATAGTCATACAAAGAAATCATACTTATCAATTTCATATGAAATCATACAGGGTTACAGTGGGTATTTCATCCTATTGCATCGGTGAGGGGTGGGTATGAGTGGTGAGGTTATTCCCACAGCTCCCCTAGCGTTTTTATAAATAAATGAACATTGTTTATACTCGGAAGCACATTAGGCACGGAGCCTTTCTTCCATGTGGCCGAGTTGTCATTTACCACTCTCATTCTTTTTCGTGCTGAGTGTTTAGCAAGAAAACAGAGTGCACCTATTTTAAAAGTCTTAGGTTTGACCCGACCAAGATTTGAACCAAGGTCTCCCAGACGCAGAGCGAACACTCTACCACAAGGCCACAGCGCCGGTGATTCTTATGGAAATTCTTTGGAGATTATCATGATTTTAACATTCACTAGAAGTAATCAGAACTGACAGTTAATCACACAGTCAAATCCGATTTTGAATTATCAAGCAGTTTTTTTAAATTCTATGAAATTCTTTAAGTTAAGGCATTTGGCATGAATTAATCCCCGTATAAATTAGAGAACACTGGTAGCTTGCACCATTATTTCTGCATCGTATTATTTTAAGAAAATTCAACACATGCATATTGAATAAGTTTCAAATTGTCTGAGAGCGCACACGATCATGCGGCGACGCAATGTGCATATCAGCAACATTGACAGCGTTAAACAACGTTAATGAAAGTGTACATGGTGAATGAGATGAGACTATAGTTTAAAGGAACTACTTTG
Organism: Prostheceraeus crozeri; assembly: GCA_907163375.1. Classification (NCBI taxonomy): domain Eukaryota; kingdom Metazoa; phylum Platyhelminthes; order Polycladida; family Euryleptidae; genus Prostheceraeus; species Prostheceraeus crozeri. The sequence goes on from CAJQUW010014449.1 coordinate 143,371, forward strand.
ATGAAGATAATTCTCCCTTGACAAAGATAATTATCAGCATTTTTCGCAAGTCATTGACTCGGTAAAAATGAGCTTTTCTGATTTTTTCTGATTATGTGAGAAGCACCAAACCGATAGTTTTTGCCCTGGAATGTCTTCAAATAATGAACTTGCAGCATGTTATCATGTGCCTCTGTATGTGAAACTAAACAAATTCAGATTTATCAAGCATTCAAAAGTCGGCGCATGACAGGGAATGACTTGAACACATTCAATGCCAACAATTATCGCTTGATTTAGCTCTTGAAACATAGGAAATCTCATTTTTAAATTCTATTCTACAGAAGTTATCACTGCCTGTCCAAAACCCAATTCCGTGTTGCTATTGATTTCATCATGGATAACACTTACGTTCCTTTCAGAGACCTTGCTCTTAGGGAAATTCGAGGCATTCCTACGGGTGGGAATTCCAGCTGACTCCTCCTAGCATATAAGGAGTTTAGATATGTGACAGATCTTCCAGCCAAGAAATCGGCCTGGGTTAAACTCACTTATCATTCGATGAATGATTTACGAAAACTGTCAACATTTAACGTCTACTTCAAAGCTATAGGGCCTACATAATCTTAGGCATGAGTGCCAAGCTCTGGCAGATTCATGCCAATCTGCTTCTCCGTCAAATAGGGCAACGAGTAGACTCATCACTGTCAACTGCGCATAGCCATTCGACAGACAATTAAACTGTCAAATTTGTATTTTGGCAAATTTAGCAAATTTGGCAAAAATTAGCAAATTTCCTGCGTATCAGACAATTGTGTTCTCATCGAACGGAATAATTTGTGTCATTATGTTTACTGCATATTATGCTACTACTACTGCCATACATAGAGTAAGTAGTAAGATAAGAGCTAACTGTCCTTCAAAGCTGATTCGTCGCTGCTATGTGACTTTTATGAGATTTCTTTAATTATATGCCTTTACATCCTTCTGTAGCATTCATGACGTTCTGCAACCACTATACTTTGTTGTGCTTTCACTGCTTCGTGAAACACTAAAGCCATTCTGTCTGTCTGTATACAATATACTTCTATCAAAATCGGATGGTATTGCTGATAATTCTCAACTATGTATAGATGTGATACATTAAGCAAATGGAATGCTATTTTTAGACATGGATTCATGGCGATAGCAACTCTGAATGCCTTACATTTGAGATCATTTGATAATTCAGTTTTGAAAATGTTCTTTGCAAATATACTTCCCGGTCGTCATATTTTCTAAGCAAAAGATTAGTAGCATGACAATAACATAGCGCCTAAAGGTAAGAGAGAGTGAAATAGACGATGTGGTAAAGCACAGAGTAAGTATCTTAGGTAGAGTAGCAATTCAGCAATAATTAAATCCACTTTGTGTATACAGTTTCGATTTCATTAAATGAACTCGAGTGAGACCCAGCATCACATGTGAGATATGCAAACTTTATATTTTTGGAGAAATTTTGGATTTGATGATCGTGACAGCAAAACAGAAGGAATAATATGTCGTTGAAATTAGCACCAACTTCAAAACCAACTTTTGAATAGAGTTTCCACAGAATAGAAAACCACAGTTATGGCCGCATTGATGGACAGAAGAGTGAATTGATGAAGGTCACAGGGGGAGTGCCGCAGTGGTACCTCCTAGGACCTTATTTGTTCGGCATTTATATTTCATCGCTTCAGACTATTTTCCCCTCGAACCACATAATCAAGTATGTTGACGACATTTGTTTCTTATCAAGAGTCCGAAAGTCCAGCATTCCAAAGGATCTTGCTCAGATCGAAAGTGATCTTGACAGTATTTCAGATTGGGTTGCGTCAAATGAATTGACCTTGAATACGGAGAAAACCACTGGTCTAGTGAATTACCGCGGTTGATTCAAGAGCATTTGCAGTATCGAGGGTGCCATCCCAACTGTCAAGTTCCAAGACAGCATTCGGTTTCTTGGGGTTCATTTGGATGTGAACCTTGGATGGAGAGGCCATGTAAAGTTCATCGAGAAAAAGTGTGCTCAACGCATGTACATTCTGAGGCGGGTCAGATCTGTCACTGGTATTGATGACTTCACTACCATTTATCAAGCATTGGTTCGGTCGCTGATAGAGTACTGCTGCCCAGCGTTTGTGGGAATCTCCTCAACAGACTCAAACCGACTGGAGAAGATTCAGAGGCGCTGTCTGAAAATCAAATCGCGTGATCTGAAGCTGGATGACATTGAAGCTAGAAGATGGTCGCAAGCTATCAACACCTTCAACAGCCTGGAAAGATTAGAGACTTCCATCAGAGAATTGTTCCCCAGTTATTTACCAAGTGGGCGTCTCGCCGTACCATTCTGCAGAACTTTGCGTCAAAATTCTTTTGTTCTACGCATTTGCAGCACCCTTTCAAGGTCATCTACGAGACACTAAATGCACGTGACTATTAGTTTTATACTTGCTTTTGTACGCGTATACGAATGTGTTCTTAGTTTCGACTAAACAAAACTGTCATTCTGCTACTTTTATCTGTGTATTTTATTTCTGATTTCTATTCGACGATACAATATAAACATTTCTCTCTCTCTCTCACATATACAGGCACTATTGATGACGCAGAGTTTGCACAGACAAAAATCTTTCCAAAATTCGAACTCCTTCACCTTCAAAATTCAAATTTAAATTCGAAAAGTTGGTGCTAGTTAGCGAATTTGTACAGTATTCCAATGGAAAAATTTAGATACAAGAACAAAAAACTGAGTTTGAACAGCAACTTCCAGCACTTTCCCTACACGAACAACCGGTAAAAACCGCCAAAAACTGATTTTTTTCAAAAAATGATAAGATTTTCCAGAAAAGTTCTTGGTGCTACATGTAAAATGAGTTTGTACAGAGCTTTAACCGGTGGAAGGGTGTTCTCTAATCGAGTCTGAGTTTGAACACACACTTCTCCGACACTCTAGCATTCCTACGACCGGTAAATAACGGTTATTATACAGTAACTACAAGAATACTGCATAATACTGCATGATACTGTGAATAATGTTCTCTAATCGAGTCTGAGTTTGAACACACACTTCTCCGACACTCTAGCACTCCTACGACCGGTAAATGCCGGTAATCATACAGTAACTGCAAGAATATTGTATGATTACCGGTATATTTTTACGAAGACTTGCATTTAATGCATCTCATGAATTTCCTTTGATAATCAGCTTAATTTCCGCTTAATTAAGCTGCTTGATAGCAAATGCTAATTCCTTTTGATATCCAACTTGTTTCATACTGCTTATAAAGGGACTTCATCTCGAAAGTATATAAATACAGGAATAATTTGAAAAAATTAGCTTTTTTAGAAACTGCTTGAATGATTTTTTGGACCACAGGAACGTAATCTCCGTAAAAAACTGAATCTTTTCATATCAAAATTTTCACTGCATACAGATACTTGTTCGAGTCGACACTCTACCTATGTATGCGTACTCTATGTGGTAAAGGGAGTCTCAAAGAAATTAGTGGCACTGACCGATTGCACAAGCAATGTTTTCTAACTGAGAAGAACATTGGACTAATTTGAACGCCAACAGGTGATTCTTCGTCATTTTTCATCGAAAAACGCTGTCTCCAAAACAATGTTTAATTGGCCTCAGGTTTAGAGGGCTGAGTAGTGTTTGTATGTTTTGCTAATCATTTTTAACTTACTCTTTTTTGTATAACCTACCGGTGTAAAACAATGAAGGAGAGACAACGTTTTTTGGTGAACAATGATGATATTGGATTAGTAATTGACTGTTAGTAATGTGGTAGTGAGAAAAATCATTTTTACTATTATTCATGTACAGAAAACATCCTACTTTGCAGCAAAATTAGATAGTGAACAGCTTTGTCTGATATTCTGACTGCTAGCTTTCTGTTTTGAACTGCCACTTTTGAACAATACATTCTCTAATGCTGTCTGTGACAATTGGCTGCCCAATATCTTTTTGGCTGTCATTTGACCGTATGGCTTTGGGTGTCAGCAATTTTCAGTTAAAAATACTGATTGCCATCTCTGTGATTTGAGCAATTTATATTCATTCTAAAGTAAGATGGAAAGTTGACCTCAGACTAGACCAACTAAAGCACAAAATTCCGTGGCAGACATGCATATACGCTACATTTTGCCCTATGAGGGTTTGTCAGAACAGCCCGGAAAAAGTAAGATGTCATAGTTTTTATTTGTCATTCTTCGATCATTCACATTACTGTTGAAAAGCTTTTAAAAATGATAGTCCTTGTGAATTGAATAGAATGAAAGTCTGAGCGCTCTGTGGCTTCTGCAGTCGACGAAAGCCCAATGTCACACAATCAGATTTTTCATCTATATGTGTCGCTATGATACTCCGTAAACGATCTCTTCTCCATTTTCCACAAAGACAATAGATTAGGCAGATAAACTTCTCTAAAGTGAATGGCCCTATGCCAAAAAAAAAGAAAGCGTAGATTGATTGTACTGAAGCTTCATGGAGTGGATTTGCAAAAAAGTTATGGAGTGGGACTCCAAAAAGAAAATGCTGCATCCGACATTTGTTCCCCATTTGAGCGAAATATAAGATAGTCGCTGTTTATCAATTACGTGCATATCAACTGATTCTTTTATCTATGGCGTTTAGCGTCTGATTCACATGATTTTCTTTACTGTGTATAATATTAGTAAATTAGTCATTCAATTTTCAGCTTATAATGCAAAACTGTAATAGCATGTGCTTATATCAGAAGATGCTCATTCAAAAAATGGAAAGAAATACCACTCGGAAAATCAGATCAAATAGTAAGATGACGGCCTGTTTGGACAAATAATGTAGTAGTTATGTATTTTGTCTTCATTTCATTCCGTTTGCATAGATGTCTAGAGATTCATTATATACAAAATTCATAGTGTTTGCTATTCATATATTCCACCTTGCTATAAAGTATACCACATTATTACATACACTGCAGTTGTAGAATCGTATTTCAGAATCCCTTGATAAAACTTGTTTCCAGGGGGGTTTATAACGGAAAGAGGATAGCTACACGATAGACCTTGCATAGCTAGAATCTATTTGACAAATCGATAAGTACTTGAAAGTAAACTGGAATTTAGGTTTTGCTCGAAGTAAATATCTCTATAACACAGATTGTGCACATTAGTTGCACGAGCTCAAGTAATTTTCAAAAGACAATCCATTCCTGAAATTATGTGGAAGCCCAGACAAGCTTGATGAATGCCTCGTCAGATGTTTTCCGTTAACCTTCCCCCGACGAAGACATTTTTTGCGACATCACCGACGAAGCGGGGTATTTTTTTACCCCATTCGAATTTCTCTATTTAATTTCGTAGAAATATGTTTTTAAAAAGAAAACACATTTATAGGATCAAGTTCTTTTAATAACAAAACTCAGTAAAAAAAATTGAACCGGGAACTGCACATCAGAGCTCCACATCAGAGCTGCACATCAGAACTGCATAGAGAACAAGTAACACTGAAATGTTCCTTGCAAACAAAACGTTTGCACTCCATGCAGCGAGTTTTGCATTTTCTGTCAAGAGCTCTCGGGCAACGATTCGAAGAGGCTTTTCCAAATGAAGATCCTCCATACAGAAATTCTGTCAGAAGCCTGATAGCCAAGTTCAGAGAGACAGGATCGGTTCACGACGCAGACCGATCAGGCAGACCATCAGTTTTGAACGCTGAAAAGATGGATGCGATTTCTGAGGCAATGACCAATAGCCCAAGCAAGTCCCTTCTACGCTTGTCCCAAGAAGCGGACATCTCTCTTGGATCGGCTCATAACGCAGTGCGCAAGAACCTGAATCTCTATCCGTACAAAGTTACGTGCTATCATGAACTGAAAGATACAGATTACGAGAAACGTGTTTATTGCAGATGGTTTGGACATGTTCTTGATGACAATGGCGTTTTGAACAGAACATTCTTTTCTGACGAAGCTTGGTTTCACTTGTCAGGTTATGTCAACAGTCAAAATTCACGTCACTGGTCGACTGTCAATCCCCATCAGTTCATTGAAAGCTCTCTCCATTCCGACAAAGTTGGTGTGTGGTGTGCAATGTCTTGTCGGAGAATTATTGGACCAATTTTTTTCATCGCACCATTAATGCAGAACGGTATTGAGACGAAGTGATACTCCCCTTCATGAACGAACTATCAAGACAAGAGGCTATTTTCAGCAAGATGGAGCACCGCCGCACACGGCGAGCGTAAACTTGTCACGCCTGAAAGAAGCCTTTCCTAGTCGACTCATCTCCACTGGAATCTGGCCACCAAGGTCCCCCGATCTGAGCCCCTTAGATTTCTACCTATGGGGAACCGTTAAAGAAAAAGTGTTCAAAAGGAAGCCACGCAACTTAGAAGAAATTCAACAGCACATCAGTGAAATCATTCAGGTCATAACTCAGGAAGAATTGGCTTCCGTGTTCAACAACATGAAAAAACGGATTGAATTGTGTATTCGAGAAAACGGAGGTCATTTTCAGCAATTTCTTTGACTGCTCCCACATCTTTTTGTTACTTGGTTATCATTAATACACAAATTACTTGATTTGGAATCATTTGTTTTGATTTTATATTAAGATTAATAGGTGCACAGTCACTTTTTGAACACTCTGTATATAGAGAGAGAAGCGCATGAGAACAAATAAAAGCGTCGTTTTTTTCATTTCTTACTCGTCACTCCATGCATTTGCATGCTTTACGTTGCTAAATTAATTGTAGGAGTATACTAGAATACTAAAGAAATCATTAATTCAGAAGAACATATGATCTAAAGACAAAATAATTACAAAACTAAGACCATTTTAATAAGAAAAAAACACCGACGTAGCCGACGAAGTGGGGTAATAAAATACCCCAGTGACGTTAAGGCCATTCTTTCATTTATATACATTACGTTGATCATCAGGCAAATCATTTATTTTTTACAAGTGTGTTTGGTACTTTAAACATGTAAAATATTGCCAATGAAAAATAAGTACAAATCATAAATATCGATTATCAAATACCTCTGGGGTATTTTTTACCCCGCTTCGTCGGGGGAAGGTTAAATTGGGACTCTTGTACTGAAATTCCGTTGATTCTACAGATGCTCGCTTGTCCGCATAACCCGCTCAGCGAACATTAAGTCAATAGCGTTGAGATAATTCAAAATGAAAGCAAACTGTACTGTAACTAGTTCAATTTACCACGAAAATGTCGCAAATAGCCCACTATGTGAGAATTGTTGCAGAAGCATCAGTCCAAGCGCATATTTATGAAAAAAATAATGCTGTTTGACATAGAAATATTATTTTGGTCGAAGACAAGCTACTTGATCACAATTGGTCACATTTATACAAAGCCATCAATTTATCCACGTCAGTATCGCTGACTCCATATCTTTGACCTATCCTTGTATATTTCTTCTTTGGAACAATAGTAGCTTTGCCATTTCGAGAGAAGTCATATCGTGCGTAATGCATGACTGATTTGTAGTCATACGGATATCCATAGTCGTTTGTGTAATACCAACTGGTTTTCCAAAAATTTTCACATACATCTGCAAATGCACAAATAAATGACTCTCACTTGTTGAATGAAGAAGATTTGAAAATTAGATAAGTAGTATTCAGCAATATTGTCAGCAGTTGTGAAGTTGATTGTTTCAAGCAGTGTTGTCAAGATAAATGGTTATTAATCATGCCCTGTCTCACCTATCTGAGATGTAACGTAGACCTACAAAAAGTTATTTCTTCTCCCTCCACCCAAAACACAGAAACATGCCAGCAACCTAGGGTTCTGTCTCAGGTTAGGGTTAGTAAACCTTAATGAGACCTCCCAAAGCGGACATACTCGCACCCTAGAACCTATGTGCTGCAAGCAGTGACGGAATCAATCTCTCGCTTCCTAAATAATCAGGAATCGCGCGATTTTCTGCATAGTGATTTGTCAATGAAATTTGTTTAATTACTATTAATTAAGGCCATTTTCCTATTCATACTTTCAACGTTTAAGATAATTGCACTGACTAGAAATTTGACACCAGCGTATATGCACCTATGGCCGGGTGCTCGCACCTGAGATCACGTATGGCTAGGACGAGACAGAGCAGTCATTTTCATTCTCACGCCACAGTTAATCTCTGTGGATATATTGTTGGGATACCCGCACATGGCAAGAATGTAAGATTCGTTCGGTAGGTCATTATGCTCTATTCTGATTGGTTATGCAACATCTTCTTTGTCTATCTGTGCCGCGCGATCAATTTTGCAATCATTACTTTTCACAGTCGGTAATTTTTTCTTAACAACTGAAGAGCGAATTCGCGGAGTGGAGAGTTGTGCGATTTCTCACGGACATAGCTATTTTTCATGACCTGTGACTGAGCGTCACTAGTGTGCATTATGAGACGGGTTGAGTCACAGAGATCAGATATCCATGTTTCCTCTCTTGTCTAGAGAGGACAATAGGTAACTAGGGTGGCACCTCTCTGGACTCTGACAGCGGGTCTAATTCATGACTTCTCTGTCGTCTAGATAACTTCTTATGTAAATGTCGTATAACCTACTGTACACTTTTCACGCAGAGTAAGAATCACATGAGGGATATCATCTGTTTGAATATGAATGAAATTGGACCGCTAACAAAGCCTGTAGACGACATGAAAGAAAATAAAAAAATTGATCTTGTGACCACAGACTTATGATTCTTGATTCCATCTTTTGCATGATTGATCTTCATAATCCATTGCAAATGATCCTGAGCAGAGTGATATTCCAGCATGCCTCTGAACTATTCTACAGGCGATCTTGTGATTTCATCTTTAACGGTCGGCCAAGTCATTGATCTTCACCAATTGATCGTCGCTTCAAGTGAATTATCTTTCAGGTTCATGGAAGACACTAAGGCTCATGTCATGAAACACCAGTTCCTAGCCAGTTTATCAAGAATGTTCTGTTCTGCTCAGTAAGACTTTTCCGGACTAATCTTTCACAATTAACACTGCAGGATATCATTTCAGCTACAATTCATTGATACGTTCACATAACTGAGAGATGTTGTTGCATATTGTTTGATGCGCATACGTCCAATGTAAGTAAATATTAGCTATCAAAAGTTTTCCTTCTGGTGAAAACTATGCAACGTTGAATGACACATTCACAAATGACTCTGTTTTGAAATGATATTGTCTCCGTTATGAATGCATGTTAGAGATTTCATGTCCGCTCTAGATAACATACATATCTAACAATCCGACATCTATGGGTTGAGTCAATCAAAGTGGAACAACAATCCGGAGCACTTGTCAGATCCCGGGTGATTGTGAGTTTCGAACATTTGACTTTGATGTCATGATTCTATCGTTCCCAAAGTAACGGCAAAATTCAATTGACGCATACTCATTTTAGGTCATCTTGTTCTTACCAACGCATCAGCTTTTGCCAGCGAGGTCATCGTGTTACTGGAAATAGCAATTTGAAAGTTGAGTTCTATTTTCAAAAATTTGTCTTCTTGGTTAGACCTCCATCTGTTGGACATTGATTGCAGAAGACTTTGATAAATGATTTACTTTGATCAGTTACTGAATGAAAGCGTCTGAAGACGAGATTGGCAGCATGCTTGAATCCATTGGGATAGGCAATAAACTGTGCTGGAAACAACTCATATAGAGATTTTTGAATACATGCAAGTTACAAATGTAGTCTACTAAGATTCTCAGTCATATACGGTATAGTATACTGTATGTTGAGCAGAAAAAATGCAATGGCTCAAATCCAAACAACGAAGGCCTCGCAGGTACGGAGAAGACGCCACTGATTCACATAATAACTGCATATATGCATTTGTTGATGAAAGAACATGACAATCAGAGCTTCTTACGTGCCTTATCAATGGTCTACAAGTACTTTGAATTAATTAATCTGCTATATTTTGTAAGAAACGATTTTCAAGAATGCACATTTAAATAGAGTTCAAATATTTAATATTCTAACAAGCCATGTTTAATGACATTTTTATTGGTTATCAGAAATAGGTGGAAAATAAAAGAAACTAAATTAGAGTCGTAGCTATTGTAGTCTAGGACAGGGGCGGGCAGCCTTTTCATAGTGCGGGCTACAACATAATTCCATCGGCATTTTTAGGCCATGATAAAAAATGCGAGTATTTTCTCATGCAAAAATTGATTACTTACTACTTATCTGACAACACAGCATTTCAAACAAGTGAAAGTTTAATTTCCTACATTGAAGTAACAAGTAAGCTGCCAAAAACATGACGGCTATTATGATGCTGGTAAGCAAGCGTCACCATGCACGCGATGTCCATTGGCTGCAGCTCAACAGCTTCACAACCAGTCGGCATCTCAGGTTTACTAACAACGAGTAGCCTACCTAGCCAATCTTCGTCTAGATGAGTTTTAATGTTTCGAATTGTAGAATTGAACCAGAATTTCGAGGAATTTAAAAGACGGCTAAAATACATGTCTGTCAGGCCAGATGCAATGTCAATTGATAGACAACGTGCGAGCTGGAGGTTACGCGCCCCTGGTCTAGGAGCAATATCAAAAATGTGTTGAAAACTTGAAACAATCAGCACTTACCACTTTCGATGTTTTCCCAGTTGATAGTCACATGATCATCCCTGTCTGCCCGATTCTGTTCATGCCAAAATCCCATTGCATGTAGAAATTCATGCTGGATAATCCCTTTAAGCATGCAGCCATCATCCAAACTGACTAGCTGTCTACCGCCATCCCTTCCAACGTAAGACCAGCACCTGAATGAAAAGGAATTTTGCAGTAAATTACAGCATTACAGTGTCGGATACACAAAATAAGATTTCTTTAGTTGGCTTAGAGCATAAAACAGCTGTTTATTGATGGTCGATTTAGTTGCTCAGCGAGCATCGTTCCAGATCAACACTGCTTTACTTATTTATTAGAAGCAATCAAATATTCGAAGCATGTGATAATTAGATTCTAGTGCCTCATGCATTATTTTGTAAATAGTTTTATCTATATCGTTTTATTTTACGTTTGGGAAAGCTAGATAATCAGCAATGCTTTGAAGATCATTGCTGAGCTCGAAGTCAAAGTTCAAGCGCTCTGATTTCCTCTTTAAATTGCGACAACTTTAAACACGAGTAGAAGAAACCTCGAATTTCGAATACAAATGAGCCATAAACTGCGCGAATGATGACACTTTGATAAATTGTGAAGTGTTTAAGTCAGTTGAGAATCTAAGGTTATGCAGATGAAGGCTTGTGTCATCAAAAAACAACGCTGATTTTGTTCAATGTATGTACATTCGAAATCATGTGTGAATATCTTATTTATCTAATGCATCATCCTTTTATCAAGAGAGAACGCTCAGTAGATTAATAAGTCTGCGCAAAATGCTGGACTTTGGAGTCCATGCAATTTCGAAGGGGGCAAAACGTCCCATCTTGACCAGCTTGTCAAGAGCTGATATCATGTACATGCATGTGTCAATTATTTCCTGATATTTCTTGCTTCAGACATCAATGCTTTTAATAAAGCAATGCAATGAATTTTTGCATGTCTCATTTGGTCTTATTTGAAATTCCTTAATTATAACAATATTGTCACATTGCTTTAGCTACCATGTTTCAATTGAAAGCAGCTTATATTTGATATTTCATAGATACGTCAAAACCTATTTTTCACCAGATTTGGTACGATTTTCGTGAAATGAACGAGGGCATATCCTGCGGCATACTCTATCTACATCGACTCTTACCGCTTGGTTTGACTGGAACCGATATTTTTCAAAATGGCTGTGATGCCTTCAAAGATTGGCCATTTTATGGTCTCGGGTCGCACTTCCTACGCAAATACAACGTTTGTAGATGTAGAAAGCTTCTGGTTCAATATTTTTAAAGCTCATCTATCAATTCGTTGACGTATATATAAACGCAGCTTTAATGGCGGCACTAATTTCATATCACGTACTGTCAGCTACTGTTCCGCCATAATTAGACAGAGTCCTTTCGAAATAATTAGTGGTGCATGCTCCAAATGTATCGATCTGTGTTGGTAATTTGAATGGTACACCCCTTTCTCATAAATGGTAATTATGGTCACTTTATCACACACGTTAACGAGTGCCATTCGGACAACCACAGAGCCCGTGGTTCAGTTGGTAACGAAATGGACTGCCGAGCAAGGTGAAGACAATATAGGAGATTTTTATTCGCAATAATTAAAATCGTCAAAATGCAGTTTGTGATTATTTAGGTCGTCAAGCTCTTTAAGTCAATCAAATAGGAAATACATCAATCCAATGGTAAAAAGCACACCAATGATATCTTTGGTTTAAAAACTGGTTGAGAAGAAAGCAAATTAACTATGTCGACGTGCTGTTTTCATTTGAGGTAGTCCTTTTCTTGCTGGGTATGGGTATGTCGTTCAGGGAAAAGATGATGGAGGATATGAATGGGATTTTCCATCTCCATGACCACTTTCATGACTTGATCACAGCGACGTTAATAGAAAGGATGCCAAGCAATCATCACATTCCACCACACAAATGATGCGATGGCATTTCCGTCAAACTTTCTGAATTGCGAGACAGTTTTTCTGGTTCAATCCAACGAACGGGTGCTACGATATTCCATGTGACTTAAAATAAATTGTCATGGTAGCAAAACAGGATAATAATTGAATTGGAATAAGAATAGGAATTCATAATTCTTCAAGTCACTGATTAGATTAGTTTGGAGACTTCTAAATAGCTTCGCTAGAAGTGACAATAATTCAGCTTTGTTAATTACATACGCGTAGCCGTAGCAACATATACAAGCTTTGAGTATTTACATACGCTTGTCACAAATAACCTTATATTGAACGAATAAAGCATCATCAAAGACAATGGATTATGCAGAATAAGTTCAATATTTTGTATGAAGACTTAAATCATGCTGCGGTTCATGAAATGTCCTTGATAATGAATGAAATTTCTTGAATGCTCTAAAATTCTTATCAGAAAAATTTCATTATATTTAATGTCTGTTAAGCTTCGTACTACTTAAATATTAAAATTTCTCGCAGCATCGAATAGACAATAGGCCCTATGCAAGCGCAAATATGGTTTGCGAAATTCACCATTTTAAAAATTTATCAAGCATTTTGAAGCAAATCTCCAAAAAATCTGAAATTTTGATATGAAAATTTTTACCGTATACTGACATTTTTTTAAAAGGCACTCTGCCTATTGGCCTTCTTGCTCTATACTCGAGGCATTGGATTGTTTAATCGATTTCTGCCTATGTGTTCGAATCAATTTCGAAGAAAATAAAATTCAACCAACTCACCCATCTCCTTTATAAACGAACAGATAATCGACTTCTCTTTTCCTCTCCACGAATTTCACGCATTCACCTGTTTTCTCTGATAAACTGCTGAGAGATGATTTGATTAAATTGGCTTGCTTCTCCGCTGAAATGATGTGTGCAAAACAAAAGCATAGAAACTTCATGCAGGCTACATGCATTGATTTTTTTATACATGTATACTTTCAGTGAAATAAAACAAGTAACGAGGATTAACAAACATGTACTGCATAATACATGTAGCTACACATGCTCTGACTGTGATGCCAGATGGTTGACCTTACCCATTCTGTGAGGGGCGATTGCCTTGTGTCGTATTTTGCTAAAGAGAATACTTTCCAGTGATCGGAATTTTTGCCACTTCTTTGAAAGTTTTGTAAAATATCTTTCAGAGAAGAGCATCTAGTTTCAATGTTGGTACAGCAGTTTGAAAAGAGAATTCCATAAATCGTTAACAGCATCCATTGCAACATACAGAGCGGACCATCTAAATTTCGATAAATTCAATCGATTCCCATGCCTTCCAATAATTCGAGAGGCATTCTCAGCCTTAAAATGAGAATTGATAGACATGTATCCGTTATTGCATTTGCTGAGCAGTGCTCAAAATATAAAGATCACTCAATTTACAAATCGCAATTATTCAATCGCCAAGTGGGCATGGTGAATCACTCACGAGGAGAACGAGCATTTTCTGAGCTCTCTTTTGATATACTGCTCATTACAATCCGTGAGCTAAGAAAAAAATAGCGATATCGTGAATTTATCACTATGACTCTTTTGGCTAAAAACGTTATATTATTCTCACTTCTTCATCGAAGATGCTCATGTTTCGTATCTTTAGAATCCCTGTGATGTGAGGAATGCGAATATGCAGGTTTTATTCAAATACGTTCAATAGTTCTTTTTCAAACTTCTTCAACATCTTTTTCGTATTATCGCAAAACAATCAACATTTTCCCATAACCGCTAAAGTACACAAACATGCAAAGTAAACATACAGTCGGTTTAAGAGAACAAAAACATGGCTCAACTAATTGTTTTGTTTTTAGCCTTCGTTCACCTTGCATGGTGCTTGTTTACTTTTGCAATAATAAGAAAAGGATATTGAAGAAGTTTGAAAAAGAACTATTGAGCGCATTTGAATTAAACCTGCATATTCGCATTCCTCACATCGCGGGGATTCTGAAGATGCCGGGCATTAGCATTTTCGATGAAAAAGTGAGAATAATATAACGTTTTTAGCCAAAAGAGTAATAAATTAGTGATAAATTCACGATGTCGCTAATTTTGTTCTTAACTTAGGGATTGTGATGACCGGGGCTGGTATTAATAATACTGACTTAACTAAGTCGCCGACTCAACTAAGTTGCCGACTCAACTAAGTCACCAAGTCAAGATCGTATTAATAATGCTGACTTAACTTAGACGAGAAACTAAGTCATGTCAAAGTTTAATGTGAAGTTTTGAAAGTCCGTGCACTCATACACAGCTTTTTTTATTCATCGAACTGTGAGTGACTCAGACTACGTCACGGAATTCCCTTGGTACGCCAATAAAAATTCATCTTGCTGTGACAGTACGATTCCAAGTCACCTCAACTTTCACATCGTTCGAGAATGTCCCCGAAAAAGAGAAGACCAACGTTCTCACAAAGTGAAGAATCGGCAATTAAAGAGGGCTACCTCGATCATAAAGAGATAATTGAGACTCCATTTTCTAATATTGTGACAAAGAAGGACAAGGATTGTGCATGGGCCAAAATTACAGAGAGGGTCAATTCAACCGGTAATTGCCAACGGACAGTTGTGGAAATAATGAAAAAATTCAAAAACATTAAGTAGGAAGTGAAGGAACGAGTGGCAAAGGAAAACAAATCTGCGTGTATGACTGGTGGAAGACCTCCTATTTATGAAGTAAGTAAAGCATTTGATGGGTCCTTTCTGGAATTGCATGACATAAACGCTAATTAAAGACCAATTCATTTTCAACCTAACAGTCTATACCTTTCAGTAATGTACGAGTAATTGTACAAAGCATTAGATAATGACATCTACATGTAAGACAGGGTTCCTACGCATTCTGAGTTTCAAACTTCCCTGATAATTCCCTGACCTTTCCCTGATACTAAGTAAACTGATTTTACCATTTATTCATCATTACGGGCAAATGTTCTATAAAATATTTCGTTAGAGAATAGCGTTAAGGACCTGTCTACCGTACACACATGATAAAATCTTAACGATTGTAAAATTTGATCGGTCTATGGTTCAATAACGTCCATCCAATAATCTAAAAATGAAAGATGTATCTAAAAATGCATCTTGCCAGAATATGATTACCGGTAAATATCTGCATACCTACAGTAATATTCGTTTAACTCGCAACACATTTTGACAGTTAAAACGGAAAATTTAAGGTATTGGCGTTTAAAACTCAGTTGCCTATATATAAGCTTATTCTATACGTTAATTACTCATTTTATATGTCTATTGTATTGCCTTTACGACAATACATGTAGTTATGTATTCATGTCAAATTAAGCATGTCAAACAAGTACGCATGAAGCAAAACTGGTTAACAGAGATTCCTGTTTTAGATAGGTTATAGAATTTGGGCCATTCACTCGATTTCAAGATTCAAAAGTAAATGAATAGGACAGCTAGTAGCTTCCCAGACAAAATTTCCTTGATGAAAGGGAGTATGACAAATTTCCGTGATATTGCCAGGTCTGGAAAAAATTTCTATTTCCCTAATTTTTTCCCTGACGTAGGAACCCTGGTAAGAACGTTTGATATAATTGTCATGTAATGTTATCTTTACTAACTCAGTTCATCAATTTAACAGATCTGGATATTCTCAACCAAGTTGTGATCGTATTTGTGGGTCAATATTATGTATAATGTAAAAACTTAAGTATAAAAAACAAAATTATTGTAACTTAATGGTACCACTTACTGTAACCAATGGAAAGTTAGGCCTATATTTTTACTATATGCATCTTTTCAGGTTGCTGAGGATGAAGAGGAGTTCGCGAGATCACTGTGCAATAACCTTTCCATCAAAGGTATTGACGGCTCCATAGAATCGTCTTCTCAAGTCATTAGTCAGCATCCCTCTAAGAGACGACTTGCAGGATCTGCATGTACGACTGCGTCACAGGTATCGAAATTACAGATCCAAGTACTGCGGCTGCAAAAAGGTAATCTACAATTAGAACAGCGTAAGCTGCTTCTCGAAATGCAGAATCTAAAGCGGAAGAAACGGATCTTTTTAAATGCTGCAACCCAAACGGAACCAAATATAGTTTTTGACAATGGAAACTCTTATCGTATTATGTGAATCACTTTTGCAATTAATAAGCTTGAACATGTGGAATTGAATATTGTTTTTTCCTTTTATCATACACACATGCATATGAAAAAGAATTTTTATTGCCGTGAAAATCTAAACTTATTGTACGTGGTGTGATCCAAAATGTGCCGGACTAACCTACTTGCAGATAACCTGTGATAACGAATACTACTTCAGATGTAAATTTAGGTCTTTAAGGCATGAGAAATATGGTTGCCGAAATTTTTCCGGTCAGTTTTCTATTTTTTCAAAATTTTCAAACATTTTTGTCTGAATTTCAAGATTTTCCTATAAATTCTAGCGATTTAGAATTAATATATTTAGATTAACTTGACAGTTAAGCTATCACTAATAACCTGACTAATAATTAACGGAAAAACAAATGTTTTGTTCCAGAAAACAGTTTACTTTTCAATGTATGAGCCGTTAGCATTCGTCACTTTTTGCCAACGAAGTCTCAATTCACAAAAAGCTTTATGAAAAAATTCCGGTGTCAAAGAATCAAAAAACTCAGTAACTGCATCCCGCAGTTCAACTGGCGATTCAAAATGGTGTCCACGAAGATGCTTTTTGAGGAATCTAAACAGATAGAAGTCACTTGGGGCCAAGTCAGGTGAATAAGGAGGATGGCTCAATAGTTGAAATCCGTTTCTCGTTAAGGCATTGGTTGTCTCCTGCGAGGTGTGAATCGGAGCATTGTCATGAAGCAAGTAGAGGGGAATGTTTCGTGGCTTTCTTATTTTCTTCCTCGCTTCAGATAACAGATTGGAATAATATTCGCTATTGATTCTTACTCCTTTATCCGCAAAGTCAACCAGTTGGATTCCCGAAGCGTTCCAAAAGACCGTCAGCATCAACGACCGGCGATGTGATGTTCCGGATCGCATTTTCAAAGGGGCAGACTCGCCTGATTTTCGCCACTCTGCAGATTCTCGCTTACTTTGAGGCAGATACAAACTTAAAGGTGTTTCATCCTCTGTAAGGATGCAGTTCAGAAACTGATCTCCGTGCATTTCGAGGAGATCCAAATTTGACTGTGCCGCCAGAAGTCTGTTCTCCTTCATTTCAGGTGACAGAAACTTCGGTACGAAACGTGATGCCAGTTTGCGATATCCAAGTCTTTCGATGATGTCATGACAGGAGTGATAACTGATTCGCAACTCTCTTGACAACTCACGGATGGTTATCCTTCTGTGTGCTGTAATCACTTCATCGCACTGACTCGATTTCTCTTCCGGAATCTCCTGCGGCCGACCAACAGTTGAAAAATCTTGCTCCACAGATTGTCTTCCGCGTTTAAATTCGCTTATCCAGAAATAAGCAGTAGTTCTCGATGGAGCTTTGCTTCCATATGCCAGGCTTAATTCCTTTAGAATGTCACCATTAACGAAGCCGCGGATCAGGAGGTATCGTATCACACTGCGATATTCGACTGAAGACACGCTTGTCACATCCATCATGAAAACTGATAGAACAAAGAACCATCGTTGACACGGATTTCTTAATGAATGCGTGCTGAATGAACTTCACTGATTGATATCGTAACACATGAAGCAATTAACAAAAGACGTGCAATATTCATGGCAAAGATATCCGTCAAATAAGGTACAAATCAAAATCAATCTAACTATAACAATAAGACAAATCGGATCTCGATCAATTCAGAAAATACAGAAATTCATGTTAAAATGTAAAAATATTTTTTAAAAATAGAAAACTGACCGGAAAAATTTCGGCGACCATATTTCTCATGCCTTAAAGACCTAAATTTACATCTGAAGTAGTATTCGTTATCACAGGTTATCTGCAAGTAGGTTAGTCCGGGACATTTTGGATCACACCACGTATGTATGTATATTCTTAAATCTTTCACTAATCTCATTTTGTTTCATGAAAGAAGGCCTATTGCAAACTAGAAATTATTAACAAATTATTGATTGTTGAATTCCGGAATACCTATATAGCTTTCAAATGATAGCCCTCATTAACGATTTATTATGATATTAATGTAATGTCCACTTGTGACTAGAGTCCCCTATGATTAGTTTTATGAAGATAAATTCATTTTACATAACTTCTGTCTATTGTATATAGAATTCATAATGTCCTATATCGTTTCTCCGTGCGTAGTTCATTAAATGTGTGACAAATACATCAAAAGTATAAATTCAATTAGTAACACACCAACTGTATCATTGAATATTATGATGATATACATTCCCAGATTGTGATACATTGAACATTTTAGGGGAAAAAAGTATCTATCAGAAACTGTTGCATGGTTGTGCCGCTCCGAGTGCGCCCATCATCTGCAGCAGCGACTTGATCATCTTCCTCACTGTCAGCTTCATCATCCTCTAATTCTGGCATATTCATGTCTATTGCAATGTTATGGAGAATCATTGCCGATAAAATTAAGGTTGGAACCTTTTCTGTTGGTACACGCATCTCATCGTGAAGAATACGGAATCGTTTTTTAAGCATTCCAAAAGCACACTCAATTGTTACTCTCGTTCTTTTATGAGAAGTGTTGTAGTTTTCTTCACTCTGACTCCTTGGAATTGAGACTGGAGTCATCAGCCAATTTCTACAGGGGTATCCACTGTCACCATTAAGTATAAATCCTTGTTTTCTGCCAGTCTCGAAATCATCCCACAGTTTTGTCTGCTTCAGAACAAAACTATCGTGGCAGCTACCGGGCCAACGAATTGATGCGAAGGTAGAGTTTCGATTTGCATCACAAACAGCGCAGACGTTTATTGATGGATAGTACAGTCCGTTTCATAAAAAGTGGATCATCCTAAAATTTGACTAAATAAAACATAAGTATGATACAGAAAGTATTTTTCATGTTATTTCATGTCCCTAATATATTTAAATGTCCTTATATAATCTGATAAGCTATGATACAGTAACGGTTCCTAAGAAGCTAATATTTTGTGGCCCTACCCTTATTGTCAATGACATTACCAATTCGTCTAGGCATTGATTCGATGATATCGTTGATTTTTGACTGATCTAACTTTCTCCACTCTCTTTTTAACAGTGACGTAAGTTGTGATACGCCATCTGTAGGTAGCAGTGAACGACGAACGTTACGTTTTAGAATACTCCATACATTTTCTATGGGATTCAGATCAGGAGAACGAGCTGGCCAAGATAATGTCCTAAGACCTAATTGAGACTTGGATAAGTTGACTCTATTACTCCTGTAACACGTAGCATTATCATCCATAAATAACCAAGTAGATGGATCACCAAGTTGATCTGCCATTTGGCCAATGTTCATTCGTAAAACATTCACATAGCGTTCAGAATTCATGGTTCCTTGGTGTATGTGAAGTTCAGAGCGGCCATTGGTCCAAATGTCAGCCCAAATCAGGTAGAGTCGCACCACCTTGTACCCGGGGACGATGTAAATGTCTCGGGAATTTCCTGATCAGATTTTATCCATAATCTCAATCGACCATCACTATCCTTCAGACGGACTGATGCCTCATCAGGCCAGACAACCCGATCCCATTGATTTCGCCAGTGACAATGACTCATTGCCCATCTGAGACGTCTTTTTGTATGCTGATCTGATAATTCGATCTGAGAGGGCCTCTTACAGCTCTTGAAATTCGACTCAATAAGTCTTCTACGAATAGTGGACTTAGAAATAGACGAGACTAGTGCAGCCATCTCAGTTAACGAGAGACTTGGATCAACTTTAACAAATCTCAATTGTTATTGTTCATTTGTGCTTTGTATTGTTTTCAACCGGTAAGAGATAGATTTCTAGCTGAAAGCAATCAGGAGTGCTGCCAACACCACCACAACGAAGTCAGGAAGCTATGGAACATGAAGTCCAGTTAATCACATGTAGCAGTTACATTATTGTTGATGAATAATGGTGCTATACTGGCTCTGATTGACCGATTTTCTTTATTTTTGTTTTGCTTGATAGCTTTTGGCTTGTAGAACAACATATTACATAACAAAGGAAACAAATGTAATTTTATAAGAGTAAGGTATGATTTTGTGTAACATTGCTAAATGAAGATCAAATTATCTACTACTTTTTTTATCTATAACAGGAAAACAACTCAATATTCATGCTTGAAATTTCCAACGATGATATTACAGTCCGTTTCATAAAAAGTGGATCATCCTAAAATTTGACTAAATAAAACATAAGTATGATACAGAAAGCATTTTTCATGTTATTTCATGTCCCTAATATATTTAAATGTCCTTATATAATCTGATAAGCTATGATACAGTAACGGTTCTTAAGATGCTAATATTTTGTGGCCCTACCCTTATTGTCAATGACATTACAAATTCGTCTAGGCATTGATTCGATGATATCGTTGATTTTTGACTGATCTAACTTTCCCCACTCTCTTTTTAACAGTGACGTAAGTTGTGATACGCCATCTGTAGGTAGCAGTGAACGACGAGCGTTACGTTTTAGAATACTCCATACATTTTCTATGGGATTCAGATCAGGAGAACGAGCTGGCCAAGATAATGTCCTAAGCCCTAATCCTTCAGACGGACTGATGTCTCATCAGACCAGACAACCCGATCCCATAGATTTCGCCAGTGACAATGACTCATTGCCCATCTGAGACGTCTTTTTGTATGCTGATCTGATAATTCGATCTGAGAAGGCCTCTTACAGCTCTTGAAATTCGACTCAATAAGTCTTCTACGAATAGTGGACTTAGAAATAGACGAGTCTAGTGCAGCCATCTCAGTTAACGAGAGACTTGGATCAACTTTAACAAATCTCAAAATTAGGCGGTCTCTACGTTTGGATGTTTTGCGTGGACGGCCAGAGCCCTCTTTACGACAGAGTCGAAAATCATCATTATGCCATCGATGCACGTTTGTGTAAGGGACATTTAGTCGCTTGCTTGTAGCTCGCAAAGAAAAGCCTAGTTCTAGCAAGGCTGACACTTTGCCTTTTGTGAATGCGATCTCGTTATTGTTCATTTGTGCTTTGTATTGTTTTCAACCGGTAAGAGATAGATTTCTAGCTGAAAGCAATTTGGAGTGCTGCCAACACCACCGCAACGAAGTCAGGAAGCTATGGAACATGAAGTCCAGTTAATCACATGTAGCAGTTACATTATTGTTGATGAATAATGGTGCTATACTGGCTCTGATTGACCGATTTTCTTTATTTTTGTTTTGCTTGATACCTTTTGGCTTGTAGAACAACATATTACATAACAAAGAAAACAAATGTAATTTTATAAGAGTGAGGTATGATTTTGTGTAACATTGCTAAATGAAGATCAAATTATCTACTACTTTTGTATCTATAACAGGAAAACAACTTAATATTCATGCTTGAAATTTCCAACAATGATATTAGTAAGCACAACTGACATATCTTCCAAATTTCAGAGAAATTCGTTCAAGTTTGGCGGAGTTAGACAAAGTTGAAGTTAAGGCGATGTTTAAGGGTGATCCATTTTTTATGAAACAATCTGTAGTAAGCACAATTGACATATCTTCCAAATTTCAGAGAAATTCATTCAAGTTTGGCGGAGTTAGACAAAGTTGAAGTTAAGGCGATGTTTAAGGATGATCCATTTTTTATGAAACAATCTGTATTTTCTATTGATATATGCATTGGGATCTTCACGTGGCTGTTGAATCCGGACGTGTGTTCCGTCTATTGCTCCCACTACACGAGGAAATTGTGCAATTTCAAAGAACTTAGCTTGAGTCCTTGAGGTGTTGTCTGGCCATACGATGAACTCGTCTTTCTTAGCGATTAGAGCATTGCATACGCGGGTGACACACAAGCTAACCGTAGACTGACTCAGATTTAAAGTATCAGCAACAGTAGCTTGGAGGGAAGCACTTCCTAAATAGCGTAAAGCTGCAAGAATTTGAATTTTAGGGGGGATTGGTCGTCCTTTGTCGAACATTTCAGATCATCGAATAATAGGTCCGTTAGGAAGTCAATGCCACCTGAAATAGAAATGATATGGTCGAATAACGGCTTACAACTGTATTTAAGTCATTCACAGGCTACATGAGTGACGTAATGTACGCTAGGTAGTAAATACCAGTTCGAAGTATTAAATTGTTTTTTAACTTATTTTTTAATGAAAAGAAAGAACTATTGCAAAATTCCCACAAGAATAAGCTGTTATCATCGTATTCATGATTTAAGTAACAATATAAGGTAATTAGTACAAGGTCTACGGTTATCTTTATATAGGCTAATAATCGTAGGCCTACTCGTTGGAAATCAAGATAGAGATATACTGACCTCTCGTAAACCTGTAGCGGTTGATAATGTCCTTCTCCGATAAATTTCCATTTTCAATGTTGTTTAGTATTTGATAATGTTTCGACTTTCTCGAGTGTTGTATCGACACGTTCATATACGATGCCATATCGTGTTAATGATTGATTCTATGTGCTCACTCGAGAAAAATGTATAACGAGGTTTGCTTTCAAAGGCTAGCGGGGTTGTGATTCGCTGAAGTTGTACACGAGATTTTTCTATTCATTGTTCTCACCAACTTAAACACCTCGATAGGAGTCTAACTTTTAACAATAGAAACTTAGTTGCGAGCTAAACGACTAAGTCAGCAACTAAGTTTAACTAAGCATTATTAATAAGGATTCCGTGTCAGCCGACTTAACTAAGTCACCGACTTAGTTAAGTCGCATTATTAATACCAGCCCGGTACATCAAAAGAGAGCTCAGAAAATGCTCGTTCTCCCCGTGAGTGATTCACTATCATGCTCACATGTTTTCTGATTGAATAATTACGATTTGTAAATTGAGTGATCTTTATATTTTGAGCACTGCTCAGCAAATGCAATAGCGGATACATGTCTATCAATGGTCATTTTAAGGCTGAGAATGCCTTTCGAATGATTTATGTATGGCACGTTGTTGTGCGACACGATTGGAAGGCATGAGAATCGATTGAATTTTAATGAAATTTAGATGGTCCGTTTTTTATGATCAGCTATTAGATTTCGAATAATGGCGTGGAAATGTGGATATTAATAGAACACTACTTTCTCTGTCTTTTCCAAATGTGGCTCTTAGGCACATCCGCAGTATCCGCAGGAGAAGGGGGTCCTTAACTTAAATAGCATAGCTCTAAATCACATGAAATTCTCGGAAGTGTAAGTTTCCAACATATTCAGTGTGTGAGCATTCAAATGATGACATTCAATTGCTCCTACTGGCTCAGTTTTGTGCTATAAATAACCATTCAAAACTTAAAAACAAAAATTTTGATACAATTTTGAAAATTGTGAAATTTTGTTTCAAAGTGTCATTACTACTGAAATATTCAATACGTGTTTTTTTACAGATGATCATGATATGAATCATAGACTTCCTGTATATTTACAAAATACTGCACTGATTGAGAATTGATACGTCTCGTTGAAAGCTGTGAATGATACAAAGTGTTTGCAAAAAATGACCTTCAAAAACGACTTTTCAAAATTGTTTATAAATTTGACATTGAAGTTCAACAGGATGTGGAGAAAAACTTGAAAATGCACTTAATATACATAGAAGTCATAGAACCGCAAGCCGGCTGACTTAGTTTTGCGAGGGTCACAGGAAAATACGACAGAGGGCTAAATCTCCCCTCGGTATGGATAGGGTTAAACGAGAGCTTAGTTGAGAAGGCAGATACAAAAATACCAGAGCTGGGCTTGCGATCCAATTCCGCGATTGAAAATTTGACTTTACGAGATCGCGGACTATTTCATGCTGTAAATCCGCGATTCCGCGATCAGGCAGTTACTATATTCCACACTTTTTTTCAAGTAACTGAAGGAATGTAATGATGTGCTTATTGTAGGCCTATAACGTTTAATTTTTACAATTGTGTTTAGCTGTGGAGGCATGTAATTGGCATGTCATAGGCCTATAGACCTACTCTTGTATGCTAAGTTGAAATGAATGATATGGTGGCCCATGTGTATCTCCATAGACAGCGATAATGATTCGACTGCAAGTACTATATAGGATTTGAGACCCAAATGTCAACACCTGTCAATCCAAATATGACATTGCAAAAGAAAAGCAAATGCGACATAGCCAGACTAATGTGAACACTTATTAATTCAAATGCGACATTGCAAATGCAAATGCGTCACCGATATGGCAAATGTGTATAGAACACAAAGCAAATGAGACTATTCCAAACCAAATTCAACTATTCTGCAATTGATTGCTTCATAGTGCATGTTAAACTTACGAGTACTCGTTGAGGTCAAATGTGAAATTTATTTATAAGATAATTCAATTTTTACCGAATTCAATATATCTTAATGATAATCTTCTAAAAATAGCTATTTCAAGTCACAGTATAAGAACACTGTCAATTTCGAAAAAATACTTATTCATTTACATTAAAGACTCAAAGGAATGAGACCACGCAAAATTCAAAGCACTGCATTGGGTTGTTATTGTCACTCGGAGGCACTTGCTAGTCGCTGACGCAGTTCCGGTTGACTTGGAGAAGAGTCAAAGCATTGTTCCCCTCAACAATCGAGCATGCTGTGCTAATCATTTCTTCAGTCTTTTTCCTTCCTCTGAATCCTCCACCCGGCCTTGTCACCCCTGCGGAATCGAGGAACCGCTGTATGATAGAGTACGCAGTTGTTCTGCCAATAATTAATCAGCGCTAGAGTTAGTTCTTGGTAATCATTATCATTCTGATATGCAGCTATGAGGCGCTATTTATCGGCGGTGGATACGCATGAACATACCATCTTTTCATCTGACATCTGATATCAGACATCTAAAAGATAGGTAATTGAATAAAAACTAAAGATGCGTTTTTAAACTAATAAAATTAGTGAATTAAATTATCTTCAAAATTTCTGACATTTTTAATCAAAGTCGCGGAATCACGGAGCTTAGTCTGAATTAGTGATGTGCGGTTGGATGAACTTTTTTAACCGTAACCGATCGTACAGAAAACTTCCGTAAGCGTAACCAACCGCAACCGTTAGATTTTTGACCGCAACGACCGTTAACCGCAGAGAAACATGTATTGTATATCCGCCTGCTAATTGTTTGATCGCATAGGCTCGTTGAATCAATACACTACACCAGTTACCTATTGGTCATCGTAATGGACTACAACTTGCATGATAGTCTTATGCCAGTGCTTCGCTTATCGACAAAATGATGACAGTAGCCTAATAGGCCTGGGCCAGTTTAACTTTTCTTACCTAGCAAAGATTATATAAAGATTTATTCTTAAATAATCTTAGTTAAAGCAGTTTATCAGATACATGTACATATGTATAGTCAAAGACAGCGGCTTTGCATGCGCTACAAATGCGAATCATACAGGCGTATAGGCGCATGCTCTATTGGCCTATGATAGATTACCGTATATGATCAAGTTATTCTTTCTTTCATTTGACAAACGCTTCAATCATGATGGGCTAACATAGTCTTACTTTCATATAGTGTAGAGTATATGACTGCATATAGCCTACACCATAGAGGCCTACATGTTATTACATAAGAAAGACTTGGCCTATCCTCCTAATCATAGTTCGTAGTCTAAACCTACATGTGCATGCATATATTCCATTAAGGTGGCCTAAACGCAAATTATGAAGAGTCGGGGTAAATGGAAAGCCAAGATACCGGTAGCGAGCGTTAAAGTTTCGAATTGTCATTAATTTTAATATTGTGTACGTACTTGCACACATAGCAATAGCTAACATTAGAAATTGCAGCCAATTATGTAATATATCATGTTATAGTTGTCTAGTTGTTCACGGAGCCATCTAACTTAGCTTTTAATTTTACGAAAAACAAATTCACAAACCAAACGTACCTGCTTATGATCCTGACATTATTCAGATTTCGTTAAATAGATCTTGTATTATCTTGTATTTATCGTTAAACCCTAAGACAGTATTCAATAGTCACTCATTTAAGGTTCCATAAGTAAAACAAATAAGAGCAAAATATATTCAAATTTAAACTGTAACCGTGATTAACTGTGATCGCTGACCACGGTAACCGTAACCGACCGTAACCGTGGTACTTTTTAACCGTAACCGGCCATTAACCGCGGTTACAGCGGTTAGCCGCGGTCAACCGTGGCCACGGTTATAACCGCACATCACTAGTCTGAATCTAATCCGCGATTGCGGACTAAAAGTCAAAATTCATTCCGCGATCGCGGAATCGTGAAATCTCCGCGATGCCCAGCTCTGGGAACACAAAGCAACTTGTTCGGGAAATGACTCACAATACAATGATGAAAGTCTATACGGAATTGTCGCTCCCACGTCACCCCAACGAGATTCACTGTCCAAAGGAAGCACATTGTAAAGCATCTGCAACGTAGAAATTTTGCGAAATAAAATCAGCGAATGGGGATCCATTTGGACGGACTTACTGAATCTCGTGAATATATTCTGTGTATTTGCCTTGGAGATAGTCGGATGTCACCTTCGAATAATCCACTTCTGTTATTCGAAAGAGGTCGACTCCTATAGGATTCCTGAAGTGCCAATTGACATTATTGTAAAATAATTAATTGCTTATGAAATGTTCGCTACAGAATGAAAAAGATGAGCTTCGGTTGGAGCCTCTTTACGATGCGAGCATTTTTAATAAACAATGTATTTAATAAAGCCCTTGCAGTTTTCAATAAAAGCATTAAAAATCGCCGGACCGTAATAGCATAGATTTTAGGCCGACCGACTTTTATCATGCGCACTGAATTCTTGTTTTCGATAACCGTGTTATGTCGGTGTAGTCCACGTGATGCACTACTTTTGTTATTCAATTTCCTATTTTTGAACTTCTCCCTTCCCATAAAACTGAGTTTCACTTATGATGTAGAGTTGACAATTTCAGAGGTTATCTCTCACTTTGTGGGTTTTACATATTGCATTGCTGGATATAAATACACAGTCCCCGTAATATTTGCAAATGTTTTACAAATGAAGTGCGGATATTAATGATACGGAATATTAGCCTACCCAATGAGATAAATGCGATTGAGATACTATTATGTATAAGAATCTAATTTCACAGTGACTGTCCTGACATCGGCTTGCAATCTTGAATTAAAGTAATCAGAACCTTGCATTAAATGTAAATCGTTTGATATCGAAGTTTAGTGACATCATTATTGCAGGACTTAGATACTCATCTATTAGAAGCACTTTGAAACTTTTGGATTTCGCCTTAATTGAGCTATGTTCTGAAGTTGAGGTTCCAAAATATGAAATACCGTCACTAATAGGCTACTTTTCATTTCTAGAATCTAATGCATGCCTAATTCCCTGTCAACAAGAAAGAATCTATGCTCATTGAAGTTCAGTTGCGCCAAACCATCGTGCGTTTTTTTAGCACGGAACACTCTCAAAAAATTAAAATTGTGCTCAGCATTCATACACTTTGACATAGTGTCATATTGTTAGATGAATGTTGCATCTGAGGATGCTCCTGTCTTTAGAAATGAATTTCTTTTATTCCATGAATAATGTATTTACATGCTTTTGTCACTGATTCTGTGTGACCACGAGGTCGTCAAAGTCGCTTCGTCTTACTTTCGGTACATAAAGTCAAGACGAAATGTTGGAGTATTATCTATTATTGTTTTAATAGTTTATTTTTAATCTTTTTTGAAATTTATTGTTCTAATAGTTATCGTGGTCGTAGAAGTATTCCATTTTCTGTCCACTGAATAGAACTTTAGAAAAAAGTTTCCAGATCAAATTGACTGCAGCGAACGGAAGCTACATGTAGCTATGTTTTCCGGAAGTGTCCAGCATGAGGTGTTTAAGTGATGATCTGTTATTGATCATTTTCATTTTATTGATCATCTTGTCTTGAATCATTTTATCACGAAATTCCTTGGCAGCAGTGGGAGCTTTTCTTCGATACAAAGAGCCACTCGGAGTGATCAAAACTGATATTTTGATTGACTAACAAGCGCCAGATGAAATGATTACTGACTAGGCTCGCGCAAATAAACCCGAATATTAGCCTATTCTGAAGTATCCGCTCTTGCTTACCACATATGGCGAACATTGTGAATTTACGCTTGTGAAGCAGTAGATCAACAACAAAGCTGCAGTGAATGCTGACTTCATATTCACTTTTCAATTAAACCATTTGTAAAGAATGATTTGACATTATATGCATGTTGCTACAATTAAATCATTTATTATCAACAGGTTCTGATATTGATAGGTGAGAAGTTAGCAGATGAAACTTATTAGTTCATTCATTAAATTGAAAATACGCTACATCGGACATTTTGTTTTCACTCATGTGAATCATTGATTTTTGATAATGCTGGCGGGACACTGTAATACAAGTGAACATGAACACCATGGGTTTCAACACTGATTATGCTGTCTGGTTTTTTTAAATACTATTGGCAGTGGCGCGGGAACGATATTCTTCCAAATGGGGCTCAACGAAGTATGCCGATATCATGAGGGAGATTCAATCAGCGAGGTCGCGCATAGGTCGAATATCGGCATGTACATACATTAAGTTGTGCTGATTTAAATACAATTTTAACGTTTTATTTCGATTCATTCACTAATCAAAATAGAAGAGTAGGCTAGTATCAGCTAGATTCACAGAGGCATGTGAACCCGTGCTTTGGAAGGAATCCTTAATCTCCCAGAACGTGGAGCGTAATGATTTCTTACAAAACGGCAATTTGAAGCTATCGGATCGTCTAGTCGATGATTCTACATAGTTTTGATAGATCGATGGCAACGTGTTCTTTGTGTACTTAATTTTGTATGCTGGCACTAAAAGTTCATATTGATACATACTCGCAATATTCATATATTGCTCCCTCTCATAGAAATGAAGTTCAAGTGATTGCTTTTCTTTTCGATGGATTATCTTAATCAAAGTTTTATGTATTCTTTGCAAACAACGATTAGAATTTTTGTTTCCACTACCATATACTATTAGGCAATGTTTTATCAGAGGGAGACAAAGTTGTTCGTGCATCATGCGAAGGACATCTAGTGGTAGAATATCTCTTAGCCGATAGAAAATCGGAATGAATTTTTTTAATTTGTTGACAACAGTCGCAATATGTTCATCGAATTTGACATTATTATCAAAGCATATTAATATAAGGGATGTGGTCTGGTCATCATCACTTCACGAGTTGTCGGGAAATGACTTTGTTAACCTCAAGTGCTTTCTGCTCCGACGGTGAGGTCATAAGAAGTCAGATCAATCTGCCGGCATCGTTGCACTTCAAGTTATCGCTCCTAATTCAAAAAGTACTCGTCCGATTTGCTTAAATTTTTGCGTGGGGGTAGAGAATAACTTCACTTACTTATGCTTAAAGTTTTGTGACGATTGATTCATTTCTACGAATTTTAGACAAAATTGAAAACGTGGGGGGAGATAACTCACAAATGCCCGCGGAGCTTTATAAAAATTGCACTCCTACTTCGATAACAGCATTACGCGAAAATATCACATTCAGTCATAGGACAGTTCCCTGTGGGAACGCATCTTGCGAAAAGCAGGTAGATTATCAACTGCATGATGTCATGCTGAAGTTCAGGAATATTTTTAGCAGATTCGCTTGCGAAGTACGCCGGCCATAAGTGAATTTGCGCTATACGCCTCCTTTTACTTTCGCCTGTCATTTTCTCTAACAATCCATGTCTTCCGCCTCTGCTGGGATTGAAAATGGTTGACCATGGGGCTTTTCTGGACAAGAACTACAGCAATTTCTCGAATTACACTTTTCCCTGAATAAAGCACACAATTTTCTATTGCCTGTAGTTCTTTCTTGATGTATCTTTAGCAGTACGTAGTGAGCTATAGGGTGGTCACATCTTTTTCTTGATCCCTAAGGCGTAGATACCAACCCAGTGAGATCGTATGGTGTCCATCAGAAAGAATAGACATCTATCATTTCCATTTTTCACTTTTATCTTTAGCACGTGCACATTAGGTAGACATATTTTTTGTCGCAGAACTTCATCGTAATTGTCCTGTCCTTTTTTAGCAAATAGGAATAGTAGGGTAAACTTTCCTAATTCGGACACTTCTGACTACACCCTATCTAAAGCATTACATCTCACTTGCCTAATTTGCACACTCCACTTTCCTAATTATGGACACTACTTGCCTAAATATGGACACCTATTTTGTTGCTTATCAAGCAGCAAGACACGAAAATTATGTCCAAAAAAAGTCTCGATCACCATCTGAAATTATGAATTGAGAAAGTAAAAATGGTTATCCAACTTCGTATTAATTATATTGATGTAGGCTACGTGTAGCATAGGACTAGTCAAACTCTGTCAATGAAATTCAGTCAAGCTATTTCGTCAGGAAGTCAATAACGTTTCTGACGCATGCCTTACAAAAATGTTCCGATAGTACTTTTTCCACCGCATTTTGCATGCTCCCACCTCTGACATTCCATGCACTGGAGTCAGTCATCTCCGCTTGCATCATTGTAGTATGAGATCAGACATTGAGGACATGTACTTTCATCCGTTTGAACGCTTGATGTTGATGGCGTTTCATTGACATTAACATTGAAACGGTAGCTAGTGAGTAAAGCAGGCTCTCTCATTCGCTTGAAGGCATCTTGAGCTGCCTTCCGACTTGACTGTATGGGAAGCTGCAGCAACTCTGTAAAGGAAATTTCTCCAGTCGATGTTTGAGGCTCCATACGTGTACTTGATTCCAGTACGAGGTATGAGGTACCATCATTATCGACAACAATTTCATCTGCTCGACTGTCGGTGATGTTCATAGAACTCTCACTCATACACGATGGCTCTTCAACATGATTCACTACTGGGTCATCGGTTACAGGTGGATTTGTGTCGTATTCGATTTCCGAAACTACCTCTTCGATTGTATTTATCGGTACGATTTGAACATCGTTCTCCAGTACATTGGTATCATTCTGTGATACAAATTCGGAATAAACATTTTCGAAACATATCACATTAGCAGACGATCCCAACAATTCCTTTGAAATGATGAAGGCTTGCTTAGGAATCGCATCGAATGAGAATGGGCACAAACCACTCTTTCGAAATTCAGAGATGGCATTTTCAGGCTTACATGCTTTATTCCAGGCAGCAGTGAAGACTTCTCCAAAATTTGCCCTTGAAATCACCGACCCAGGATTGCTATCCATGTAAATACGACATCTTTCTCTCCAAGATCTTTTGAAGGGTCCGTAGACACTTACGTCCAAGGGTTGAAGATAATTTGAGATGTGAGATGGAAGCCCCAAAATGTCCACATTGTTCTTGTTTGCTTCTTCAAATAAGGCAACACTTTCATGGCTTGTGTGAACGTCCATGATTAGAGCCACTCTCTCATTATCAGAGCGATATGGAAGATGTTTGACGAAATGCCGAAACCATGCGAGGAACAATTCTTTGTCGATCCATCCAGATGTGGAAACTTCAATCAATGATTTTGGAGGTAGTGATTCGATCGTGGGTTTCCTAGTCCCTTTGAAAATAATCATTGGTATATAGTTTCCCTCTGCATTGCAGTAACCAACAATTGTCGTGTTTGAGCCTCGCTCAGCAGATGAAGTATTTGAACATTCTTTGCTCCTCTCTGAGTCTCTCTTAGTCACAATTTGAATGCCGGTTTCATCGACATTGTAGATGCGACTTGGAGAGTTAAGTATTCCTTTCTCAGACAAAGTAGCCTCAAGACATTCATAATATGCTTTGATTCGATCTTCTTCCATTCCCAAGGCTCGGTTTCGCGACAAATTCTCTGGTTGCCTCAATGTCACACTTGGACTTCGTTTCCTGAAGGCTGACCACCATTTCCAGCCTGATCGTTTTTTTCAGTCCGATTGAAGCGATGTGGAATACGATTTATTTCACAGTATTCAAAGACGAGTTTCCTAGCCGAATCAACCGTCATTGGGAAGCTTCTTTTCTGACGATCAAAAATAAGTTCACAAAGACATTTCTCTTGTTCACAAGTAAGTGTTACTGGATGACCTATTGATGATCTTGAATTATCATTCTCTTCGCAACGTTGTTCGAGGCACGGAGTGTGCTTTGGCAATTCTTTGTATGCGGACCTTCCGTAGACCTGAAATGAAAGACCTTATCTAAGAGGTAATATACCGGTAGAACATGTTCTTTGAGCACGTCTCTATCAAGAACACACTGTACGTTTAGAAAAGCAATTCCAATCAAGCCATGGCAATGAGCGGAGCGAATGATATGATTTATATATTAACAGTAGCTACCTATTGTTCTACAATGTAGCTTAGTACTTCGATCGTTGCACAAAGCATCTTCAGAGCTGATGACACAGTAAGAAATTATTAATTTAAAATATGCTTAGGCCCTATTAGGCTATACGTTGCTTCAGCAAGCTAAAAAATGCTCAGACTTAGGTCTATTGAGAAAAGTTTCATGTGACATAGGATGACAATATGTGACAAAATTTTAATGCTATTGTTTAATATCTACGTCTAGATCATCGTTTATTTAAGGAAACTAGATATAAACTGTGTAGCCTCAACCAATCAATAGTTGAGAATTTGTAATAGGCCTACGAGATTTGTAATACGCCCTAATGTCATTTCCTTTGGAAGAAGCTCATTATTTCATGTAAATTAAAGCATTTAAACAAAATATATATACACTGTACATTATACCCTAATAGCACGAGGACTAAATGCATCATATTTATCTGGTAACATTACGGATGGTGGACCCATCGGCCACAGCCTCCATAAAAGCTGTGGTTGACACCCCCGGTCTAGATAATTTTATGACTTACTTATCGCTACTTCTTTGCATAAACACTGACTCTGTGCGAACTGTTCGTTGGCATCTTCTAGTGCCTCTTGTATATTCTCTTGACTCCGTCCCTTTCTCTTCGGCTTCATGTCAGTACAGCTATCGAGGAATAGTGTAAAGAGAGAGAGAGAGAGAGCCAGTTAGCCTCCTTATTATGGGATGTGAATAGACAAATCAGTCCGACGTCATCCTTGTTAATGACAACGACACTATATTGACGAAAGGTATCATCAGCTCAATTCTCTTGTTCTATTGTTTCTTGTTGGCACAGCACATCGAGGAGAATCTCGTATCCCCATTCAAGGCTCTATCACTTCATATGACTCGAATTTATCAGAAAAAACTACATCAAAAAGATTTTTTATAAAACTGTCCATAATTAGGCAAGTGGGGTCGTCATTCATTGAAAAAGTGTCCAAATTAGGCAAGCGGAGTTAAAGATGACAAAAAAATACACAAAGTCCTCTAGAAGAAAAAGTACGCTACCTAGAAACATGCGACAAATTGCAAAAGAAACTTCAGAAATTTCTCTGTCAATTCATATAAAATACTTATGGAAAAGACTTAAGTTTGACTTCGTAATTGTACTCTGAACTTAAGGAATTTTTCGCCAATCCTTAGCTCTCACACACAAAGGAACGACTTTTTGGATGAAAATTGGTTCATTAATCACTTAGAAAATTTCTTTTAGAAGTTTATATATTAGAATGGCATAGAATACAGGTTGTGTCTTCGAAAATTTCAATTCCGCTGATCTTGACTTAGTAATATTCGTATTTTACTTAGAAGTGTCCAAATTAGGAAAGTGTCCGAATTAGGAAAGTTTACCCAAATTAAGTAGTAAATAAGTAGTAAATTAAAAAAATGCAATTATCGCAATAGTTGCCTTATTACAATGATTGTACAAATTAAGCCCTAGAAAGCTTAGATGAACATTCTAAAATTCTTCTGGATAACTTCAAGCTAAATAAGGTGCAACGTAGCTCATGACGACACCTAGTTGTCATAGCGCTTTCAATGTGACGACAACGTGTCGTCATAGGATGAAAAGGATGAAAGAGAGCTTCAAGTTGCTACGAGCTAAGTGCACCATTATTGTTGCAATATCTTCATTAACCTTCATAATTAACTTTAATTTATCCTTGAAAAAATTTTCAAATGCAATTTGCGAACATTCTATGCATCGTACGTGATAGGGACGAGTGTCATAAGCATATTGATCTCCTCTTTCTCTTGGTCATACAGTTTTGCCGCTTTGGAATCAATGTTGTCGCTGTGCAATGTTGCCCCAAAAGATGCGGGTCAAAATGTTGCCAAATGATTATGAACGCAAAAAGAATGAAAGAGTTAATCATATCCCTTACCAGAGAAAAAATAACCGAACAAACTTATTAAGTCGACCCAGTAATTCAGACATCAAAACCTGCTAAGTACCCAATAGGTTTATTCTGAATAGATTGGTCTCCCATCAGGTTTATTCCAGTTTCGCTGGTTTTCCTACTAGGTTTGTTAGGTTTAATCCAGTATCCCATTAGGTTTATTCCAGTTTTGCTGGTTTCCTACTAGGTTTGTTAGGTTTAATCCAAGGTTCATTCCAGTTTCGCTGGTTTTCCTATTGGGTTTGCTCCCATTAGGTTTGTTCCAGTCTCACCGGTTTTCCTACTAGGTTTGTTAGGTTTAATCCAGTTTCCTACTAATTTGGCTCGGTTTTATACAGAGTCCCACTAGGCTATGCATTTGTAGTTAAGCTTACCCAACACCTTACACAGCCATTACAAAACAACGATAATGTCAAAACATCACTGTACCTTCTATAAATATTCAGATAAGATTACATCAATTTATATGAAAAGCCACACATCCAAACGAAAGGTGGAATTAAAAAATTAGATTTCTTTCATAGGAGAGTTCCCGAACACCAAGAGCACTATAACAATAAATTGATTTCTCGAAAAGATGCGATACGAAACAGAATAAACGTTTTAAACATGAGTCAATATATTGGATAATTTGAGGTTTAAATTTGATGAATCGTTCCACAAAATACGCGTTTACATGACATTTACCATTCGAAGTTACGTCCAATGTTGAAATGAATTGCTTCAAAAATTTCAAGCAAAAAACAGCAAACATGAGAAACAAAAATTATAGTAGTCAACCTTTCAGGAAATTACTCATGTTCATAATTGTTCATCACTTTAACACCAAAATATGAATCTTTTTCCTTCATGATAATAGCGTGATGGGAAAATTCAACTGGCAAGATCTCGCAGATTCCTCCCTTCTTCAAGAAAAAATACGGACAGTTATTTGACAACTTAGTCATAATATGTGGTGGCAAATTCAAATTACTTGACAATGAAAAAATTGGAAACATGTCATCATATACTCTGCACTGCACAGTGAATGTTTCATTGTATATTACATTCAAAGCCTTTATCTTCGCAAATTTACGAAGATCATTCAAAAACACGTAGCATGACTTGCATTTCAAAAATTTGTCATATTTACTAGTATGAAACAAAAGGTCACCCACTTTAAATCTTTTGAATGGTGGCGATTTTCCAATTGCATGTGGAACTGATTCACAGGATTTGGATGATGAAGCACTAATCCCATTAAACCTACTGGGATACTGATTAATCCTAATAAGTTTATTCGGTATTTCTTGACTTCATAAGTTTGTGTGGTATTGTTAAGGATCCCAGTAGGTTATTTCGGTATTATTTGATCTCCTATTAAGTTTATCAAGTTTTTTTCTCGGGTAATTGCCTCTTGCAATTTACATGGTTATTAGGTGTGAAATTATAGTCAGACACAATTTCAAGCATTTTTATCCGGACCTATACAAAAATGTTTGGGAACCCCCATTGTACATAATCTTGTTGCTGTGAAAGTTTAGGGTGCCGGCACATTACTACACTAGGTGACATGCCACGCGTGATTCACGCGTAATTACGGACCACCCCAAACATCCGTGGTTATTAAGGACATTCTATTCTTCTACCCGCGTACATATGCGCTGCACTAAGAGTCAGAAATCACTTGATCTGATGTTGTTAAAACATGGGAAATACGAGCGGGCAAGCGTTTATAGTTAACGCGTCGTCCACGGTTGTCTGCGTTGCCGCTTGATTCACGGATGAACCGCTAAGCATGTTCTGTCTTCCCTGGGCATGAAATTGAGGTCCTATCACATTGCTTAGCCTCTGATACATGGAGACACATGAGACGCAAAGTCTATATAACAGGACTGCCAACTATACTAACTTATATAACAGATATTGCAGCAATGTCCCGCATAGCCACGGATGTTTAGGGTCATGTGTAATTACGCGTGATTGAGCGTGGCATGTCACCTAGTGTAGTGCAGGTTACAAACATTCACCACTTACTCATTCCCTATAAATATGATATAATTTTCTTTATGATTTTTGACATATAGTCTTCTCATTTTCTAGAGGAATAGGATCATGTCGATGATTTACAATAACAGAGGGTTTGCATTCAAGTTCAATTTACACAAAAGCGAAATTCGGATTTATTTGGTTTTCAGCTGAGATTGCAAGCAATTTATCTCCTTCAGGAATAGAAGAAATCCAAATAGAATAAAACTTTGTCGGCAGAATATGTTTTTACAATACAGATTGGAATAACACTTAAAACAAAGACTTTTTGTTGGAAATGCTGTCGATGAGCTCAAAATGGTTCAAAAAGATACATAAAAGAAAAATATATGATTAATTTGATCTGCTGACATGTCTTATTCCTATCGGTCGTCACTTTTCGGTCTCTCGCTATACAGGGCAAGCCCAAGAGAAGCATGGAGATCCGAGGCCTGGAAGCGGACGAGACTTAAATTTCTTGTTCGCCTGGATTCATAGAATTGCATATCTTCTAAATCTATGGGAAATGTCAAGTTATTATGCGATAATTTTCATGAAAAATTAAGTTTGTCTTGATATGATCTGACCTGAGACATTTTTCAAACCACTGCAATTTTGCTTTCACAGAAATGGAATGTAAGACAATGAAATATAGATTGAATTGAAGAGCTGCGGACTGTATAGGCCCTATCAGTCAAATAATGACGGACTGCTCTTGGAATGTACACATGCAGCACGTCCTCCAAAGATCACCTTTCTATGAACCTATAAATCTTTATCCATAGGCCGCCGAAGTATGAAGTGATTCTTTTCGCCGATTATAAGGCTGTATTTTAGCATGAAGGTGCCTCTCCACATCTAGGCATCTTCCATGCCAGTTTGCCCACATCATCATTTTTTACTTATATGCTTTGCTTTAAATTCAAAGAATTGAAATGTTTCAGCCGAATATGCCATTAATTTCTGATAGGCCTTGTTACCTGGACCTTAAAGGTACCGTGAAGTGCAGGTCCCACAGATTTGCTTCCCACCATTAATTAAATCAACGGTTCGCCAAATGATTCCATAGTTTGATTTAACATGGAGATGCACAATAATCACTAGCGTACTTATACGCACTCTGGGTATGTGAATTCAAGTAGCCTAGATCAATAGATCTGGGTACCGTACATAAATTGATCGATCCATATAGTTCTAAGCCTAGGCTCAGACCTATGCAGTGCATGGATCAATTTATGTACGGTACCTAATGCAGCTCTTATGTGCGCAATCTAATTGCATGGTCGCTAGGTGCGTAGGTCCTACCTGCATGGCAAACAGCAGCTGGCTTTTGGGAGTTTTTCTTTGCATGAAAAATCTCAAGACGAGAAACAATCTCAATACGATATCGAGACGAGAAACCTTCTAGAACCTGGTTAGCTCTGATAACCTCCTTGGCTTATGGCGAACCAGAGAAAAAGGAAACTTCATGATGTCATGTGATGTCGGCCTATCCATCCCCATGAAAGCCAAATCTACCATTCATGAATATCATGTTTTCTGCACGAACCGAAGTTAAACCAATCCACGTCGGCGATATGCTCGATTAAGGTGTCTTTAATATCTATTGAGTTCTGCTCTTCAAATCAGGCCGGATTTAAATGTTTCAAATCATAACGTACCTCATGTAATCCAATTGAAACACGCAGAGCAGATAATTTCATATAATCAGACGC
The DNA here is from genome assembly GCA_907163375.1 of Prostheceraeus crozeri. NCBI lineage: Eukaryota > Metazoa > Platyhelminthes > Polycladida > Euryleptidae > Prostheceraeus > Prostheceraeus crozeri. The sequence continues at coordinate 182,010 of CAJQUW010014449.1, forward strand.
TTCAACAATCAACTCATGTGGAGGAGGACTACCGAACGTCAAAGCATGAGAATTACTGCTTTGAAAATTGAATCGAAATGAATTAAATAATGATCATCTAAAATATAAAACGATTATGTAAAAATCTGTCGTGCTCGTCGATTGATTCTAATATTATCGTTTAATAATTTAGAAGGTCATTAATTCAAATGATTTCAAGCTTTGGAAAAGTTATTGATTTTTCTTCAATATGAAAATCTTTTCTTTGAGCATATATCAAAGCAAGATTTTAATTCAGCTCTGATAGCAGTTTCATTAGTATATAAGTGAATTGTGAGAAACAATCTAAACTTCGGTCAATGAAGGGAAATTTTTGACATCACAGAAAATTGGATACAGCGCAATTTCACAGCCGTGGAAACCACTTATCAAACTTAAATTCCTTTCAAACGTTGATTAAGAAAAACAATGATTTCACTCTTTGTATTTGTTGAATTCACCCTTACAGTCAAAAGTTGGTCCACAAATTCAATATGTAAATGCGTTTGATTGTTCATAACACAAATCTTCGATTATACATCTTCATTACACGTATGAAAGAGAATAACAGTTCAGTTTCTTATCACATGGTTTCACTTTTTTAAAAAGTAGAGTGATAAAAAATTACGTATTGAAAAATGACAGTGATATAAGTTGAATAAACGAAAAACGATATCTTTAGAAGACCTAACATCAATCATATCATGATATGTGCACGATCATTGTATTCCAAAGTGAGCCAAATCCTCTTCAAAGTCAGAATTGAACAGTCTGAGTGAATTTGAAGAAGAAAAAGGAGAGAAAGAAGCAAATAATGAGAGTGAGAATTCAAGTAAGAGTAAGGCGACTCTCAAACAACTAAGGCGAATCTGCTATACACCTCATCAGTTCTGAATACAGACAAATTTCAACGTAATTTTTGTAAAAAGAAAATGGAATTTCATCGAATAAACAAAAAATTGGATATGGAATGACTGATAAAAATCGACGGAAACAGATATTGAGAGAACAGATCAATAGAATCAGTGTAAGCTATTGACCAAAAATCACAGCGTGTATCAATAGCTATCGGAATGCAAAAGGATATCGTCGATATGTCGATATGTGAAGGAGTCGTTCAAAATAGCAGCAATGTCAACAAAAAATTTGCCAAGAGTTGCAGAAATCAAAATACATAAAATTGCTAGATTCAGGGACAAACAATTAGCTCTATATAAATACTGTCACATTGTTATTGCAATGAGGCGACGAGAGTATAGTTATTTTCAATTTGATAGAAATTGTCATCTAAAAGAGCTGGTACATTTCACACGCTTTGAGTTGCAACATCTGCGACCTAACCGATCTTGAGAGATGATAAAACAAAATTATTCAAATATGATAAGTTGCTGATATCACTAGCGGAGTTTGGGCACTTTTCTGCTAATGCGCTTGTACTTAGAGGTAGATTGTTGAGTGAACAGCAATTGCTAGACTGAATCTCAATCGAAAAGTCTCAACAAAATTCTTCAGAGAGTTATCAAACATTTACTTATCATGAAAGTGAATGGAAACGATGTTAGTATCGTCTGACTTCTAAATCAATCAACGGAGCAATATCGAATGTGGACAACGAACTGTGCATTTGTCGAAAAGTTCATAAGATGTGTGAATTATCATTAAAAATCAATTGATATTCTCCGGTGTCTGAATCACTTTAGCCTCCGTGTCCAAATTCTATTTTCAGCTTAAGCACTGGGTTTATCGACAAAAGTTGTAGACAATTCTCTCAGCAGTTCTTTGTCCAAATTCGACGTCGTTCGGGTGTTTGATTTCGATGTTCGAGCTTTCACTACTAACGTTTTCCTGCCTACTGTTATAGTGAATGTTCAATTAATTTCACAATCCACGTGTTATTGTCTGCAAGTTTATGTCACTGAAGGCCTAGTCAGCTATACTGCTATTCATTACCGCGAAAACCGGTTGTTGAGAATATTTTCCGCATTTCTGCCGTCAATAACCGACGAAGAACAAACTAAGTGGACATACTCGGCTGCGATATGTCTGCAATTTTTCCTATTTGAGTTTAAATCTGAATTCAATTTTTTGGTCCTAAAATAGACCGATTCTAGATATTTCGATTTCTGCACGAGCTCTTAGTGAAAACTTGCTGATGGAATTGCCGAAAACGACTTGATGTGAAGGGGCAAGGAGGAGGGAGAGACGTGTCCCTAGGAACGCAGAGCATTCACAATGATGAGTTTACCGTCAGAGAGGGTCAGAAGGATGTGACTAAGTCCGGAGACCACGTGGACGTCCGTGATTGGCTGAGAGATGGGGAGAGGACTTCGCGCGTCCTTCAAGTGCTCATCAATGTCCAGGATGAGCAAATCGCCGCTTTGACAAGCACACACAAGATGATGACCAGCGAGACGCATTGCGTTCACTTTGGCCGGTAAATTGCGTTCACAGCCTTCTAATCGTCTTCCGTTGATGGAGAATCCAACGATGAAGTTCTTCCCCGACGCTTGACATTGTCCGTGGATGAGGAGTGACCCGAGGGCATTGACAACCAACTGCTCGATCTTCACAACCGAAGATGGCCCGTCCAAGGGTTGAGGCCTTACACTGTGCATGAATTGACCCTTGTGTACAGTGTGAATGTTTACAGTGCCGTCGCCGGCGCCAGATGCTGCCAAATCCAACTCCATGGACAAGGCGACGCAGGAGACAGCACTACTGTGACCGTAGAGCCACTGGATGGGTGACCCGCCGCCTCCGCTGAGCTCCCACACGACACAGGTAGTATCTCGACTGCCGGACATGAGGTGGCATTGGCCAGAGTCCAACATGAGACAGGTGATGACGTCAGAATGTGCCACACGACGCGATTCCACACGGGACGGGGCTACCACTGCAACACCTCCGCCTCGGGACAGATTCAGGCATATCAGACTGTTGTCCCAATAACCGCCTGAGTACAGCCATCGACCATCCGAGGTGACGGCAAATAAATGATGGGAGACTTCCAATGCCGGCATCAGAAACGGGATACGCGATGATTTGCTGCGACTGAAAGAGAGAGAGAGAGCATTTGTCAGTAGTGAAGTGGAATCATAAGGGAACGTGTAACGCCCCTTTTTAAAGGCCGAAATGCAAATACAAACTTCTATATTCAGATAAAATGAAAATATATTTATATTTCGGCCTTAAAAAATGGAGTGCTCAATTTCTTTTGAAAATTGGATGACTTAAATTACCTCCCTTGTGCTGCCATCGATTTTGAGTGCAACGATTACGCAAAGACGTCCCATAATCGGTTCCACTATCGTCTCGTTTCTCTCTCCCCCCCATTTACATATTTGATTATGGCGATGATTTCTATCAGGGCCTTGGACCATCTAAATTCATGAAAGTGTATTTAAAACTTTTACAGATTGAAAGAAGCTTAACACAAACAAAAGAGTGAATATGAGTATTCAAAAATGTGATCTGCAGCACGCCACATCTTGTCCGTCTGCAAGTGAATTGATAAAACAGTTTTGTCTTTGCTTTTTGCGTCAGTGGCGAGTGACGGGTCCTCTGGCCCTGCCTCACTTTTAACTACAACATTTCTTTTTAATCTAACAAACATGCTACAATAATACTGACGAATTATGATTAGCGAAAGTCAAACTAAAAACGGGTTTGGAGAAAATGACCAGTGGACTCTCAACAAGGGGCATATGTATCTGGTCCCTTCTGACATTACATGAACATATGTGAAAACCAACACACTTTTACCACACATTTTCCTGATCAAATATGAAGTTCACTGATAAAAAAACTGTCACTTTCATGAAATTCGTTCTGTGTTATCATAGCTGACACTCGAGAAAATCATAAAATAGCGCAGCCAATAGATAGTCGGTTAAAACAAAAACGTCGAAATCTGACCCGAAGAAAAGTTTGCTTGTGGATACATACAGCTATGCATGCATGGCGAACTTAACGAACTTCATTTAAGGCACCTTTGTATAAACAGCTTATACTTGTTGAAAACCAAGAAAAATTGCTAAAAAAACAATGCATCTATTGCATGATAAAAATCACCATCTGAAAATACAATCGTTTTCCCTCTTCTTGCTTATGCAATTTCGCCCTTTCTTCTTTATGCTCTCTTTTTTTCACTGCCAGTCGGTTTTGATACGTCGCCCTGGCATTGTGAGCTAGCTCCATGAGCACTGCTGAAATTTCAAACGTTCCTGCTGTAGTTAGGTTGTTGGACTTAACGTAGTTTTCACTTATACAGGGTGCGGCGGAAAAACCCTAGTGTTTTTGAAAATGAAAGCAAATTTTCGGACAACATTTTATATTAACGGAAATGGTATGAAAACCTTCACTAGAACATGGCATTACAGAAAGTATGAATGAAAACAGTGATAACATAAAAATTACGAATGGAAAATGACATCATTCATGTGATTACCGTTTTCATTTATGCAGCAAACAAGACGCTCTCGAAAGTTGGCTTTAGCTCTTTCTAGCATGTCGACATTGACTCTTCCGATCTGATTTCTAATTGACTCTTTCAACTCACCAAGAGAATTGGGTTTGTCCATGTACACTAGGGATTTGAGCCACCCCCAAAGAAAAAAATCGCACGTCGATAAGTCAGGAGAACAAGGTGGCCACGCAATGTCTCCAGATTTGGAAATGAGACGGTTCGGAAACAGCTCACGAGGGACAGCTATTGATTTTTTGGCAGTGTGCGCTGTTGCGCCATCTTGTTGGAACCACAAAGTTCGACGACTAATGTGACGTCTTCTCAGCTCGGGGATGAAGAAAGATTTCGCTATCTCGATGTACCGCTCAGATGTTACGGTAACAGTCCTCCCTCTTCTTCAAAGAAGTAAAGTCCGATGACGCCAAACTTTCCCACAGCACACCACACGGTCACTTTAGGGCTATGCAAAGGTCTTTCGTGAAGTATTCGTGGATTTTCGGACGACCAGTACCTACAGTTCTGCTTATTCACGGATCCATTGAGGTGAAAGTGTGCCTCATCACTCATTGCGATACGCAAGTCATCATGTTGATAAAGGGCAAGCATGTCTTTAGCAAACTTCAATCGCTGGGGGTAGTCGCTTGCATTCAATTCATTGACTATCGCGATTTTGTAGGGATGAAAGTTCAGGTCTTCGTGTAAAATTCTTCTCATTGTCCGATCACTAATTCCCAGTGCTGCAGACTGCCTTCTTACTGAGCGGTCCAGACTTCGCTCCACCGCTTCTCTGATTCTGTCCATGTTCTCCAGGGTACGAACTTAACGTTTCCGTCGAAGTGGTGTCTTCTTCAACACCGATCCATGCGTGCGAAGATTATTCACCCATCTTAAGATGGTGTCACGAGCGGGAACGGAATCGTTTCTATTGATGCTAAATCTGCGACGAAACTCGCGCTGGAAAGTGGTCACAGATTCACCACTTTTCACAAAAGAGTCGTACACGAAGATGCGGTGCTCCAGAGTCCATTCAGTCATGTTATCAGAGTTGTCAATGGTGCTACAATTTGCGCGAAAATGATTCATAGCAGAATGATTTCTAGGTTTTCGTGTGGCATTAAAAATATCGATTGGGTTTCATCAGTATTCAGTAGACACAGTGCTGCAATTCACAAAAACAGACACACTCACAACACACGTACGCACGTGACAGATTCAATTCGATACACAGATTTCACAGTGTTGATTTCATTCATCCAGCTATCAGAATATTGCACAGAGGATAATGACGACCCGAGAGTAAGTTTTCTATGATTTGAATTTGGTTCTGGTTGACGGCTTCAATTCAAAATTAAATTCGTCAGAATCAGAACACCGAAATTGATTCTCAAAATTATGAAAATGAAGTCGCATCGTTGTACTTTAAAAATATTGACTACTTAGCACTATTCTGGTCAGACGTCAATTAACACTTAAATGCTATGATCCAATGAGCATATTGACGTAAGTTATATTTATTTTCTTTCTTTATGTAACGATATATGATGAAATAAAAAACACTTGGTTTTTCCGCCACACCGTGTAATAATAATATTCCTATAATTTACTTAAATTTGCCATCTACATTTATTCCACGAAATTTTGCATGATTATTTGCTTCAAGTTGGTGCACTCAATCTCCAGATTTTTTGGATAATTCACATTCATATTTGTGGTTCTTAGCGGAAAAGACAATTTACATTTATCTGCATTCTCATTGTTGGCTTCCTTGTTATCTAGTGAAATTTGAGTTTGCAAATATTTCAGGCTTTCTCATTTTGTATCAGATCAGATGCACTAGCAGGCCTGTATGCAAGTGCTGACCAATTGACGCCGTGAAATTATGATCCCGTTGAAAAAGCAATTAATAAAAAAAAAACAACATGAAATTCCAAGTTTAGTCATATCAGCATTAGTTCAAATTAGACTTTTTCAAAGTGATGCGAAAAGAATCATTGAAACATATCAACTGAAATATAAGCTCAAATTACCATAAATCACTTGTGTAGTCGCATTCAAATAAACATAACAACATTGATATTCCAGTAGCAAAAGGGTCCTCATTTGAATTCATCGCAGGATAATTGACACGGGCAGGAATTTTGGAAAAATCATTAAGACAATGTAACATCACTGCTGACATTATTCAATTGGGAAATTTGTAACTAAAATATATAGGAAATTGAAGTCGTTTATTGTTTTTGAAGTAAATTTTTTCAAGCCAATATATTTCGATGACTTATCGTCGTTATCATCAGGACACACATGATAAAAACATGTGCCCTGATGATAAAGACGCTTTGTGGTTGAAATACATTGGCTTGAAAAAATTGACTTCAATTTCCTATGTACTTTAGTTATAAATTTCCCAATTGAATAATGTCAGCAGTGATGTTACATTGCCTGAATAATGAATTTGCCAAAATTCCTACTCGCGTAAATTCTCCTGCTACTAAACAGCTTCTGCTCATGTGGTGTTTAGATCAGCACATAACCGTGAATCGGCTATTAACATGTAAGTAAAAATATGAATTTCAACCAAGAATGTTGTAACGAATCTTATTTGCGATGCGATACATGCCTCCTCCTCATCTCTTTCTCTCTCTCCCTCTATTTTACATGCATTGGTTAGCTTCAACTTTTCACTCTGGGTTTATCTGAATTCGCTTTCCCGTCGCAGGATCATCAGTACGAAAGTTTGCTCTTCCAAGACCGGACTCGACTGAAAACCTGTCTTGCTTGCTTTGTCTCAGCTAAAACAGAGAGTTGTTTCCTTGTATCAGCAAAATTAGTGTCTCAACTTTATCTGCATCTATAGGAGGTGCATAAGCTCTTAGATGAAAAGCAAAAGTTGGCCTCGCCTCAAATAGAATTGACTGCGCTGCGTAACTTTCAATTGAGGTCCAATACGAGTCATACTGATTTATTAAATAGAACCGCAGCTTCTGTTCAACAAATGACAACTGAATTAATTTTAACTTTCGCCAACATGCACAATTAATGGCATACAGAAACATACAAAAAGAAAATAAGCACGATACTGATTTAAGATAAGAATATTTAATGCATTGAGAATTTCGAATGATGGAAAAGAAAGAAAAGAAGTAAAGTTGAAGATTCAAAGCACATGTCTAAATCGTATAAAGTCAATTATTTTCAGCTACAGTTTTGTTGATAGGAACAGAGGACCTCTAACAACTTGATAGCTTTGATAGCAGCCTGAATTAGTCACATAAATTGCGCGTGAAGATATTGTTTGCCTCAAAACGCACCAACAACTTTTCACCGATATTGTACGTATCCCACAGATAAGAGTAGAATTTATGCACCTTCTCAACACAGTTCTCTGACTTCATGGTGCCATAGATAACATAATTACTTATTTCCTCCTTCGTCCATTCGTGGTCAAATGTATACGTGCTGCGCTCTTCTTCTTCCAGCAGAAACTTCAAATCTCTGTATCCGTTGCACACATGATTGAGCATTTCCTCAAAGTTTTTATCGCCACTTGAATGAGAACATTGAGACTTCCAGAAGTTGATATGCTCACCGATAGCATCGCTAGGAAGTCCGGGGAATGCAAAGAATCTGTAAGTACACTCCGCAAGAATTCCTCCTTTCTTCAAACATCGACGAACTTCATTATAAAAACGTTCATTATTGAAATAATGAGACGATCCACTGCAAGTTATAAGATCAACTTTCTCTCCATCATTGAGAAATTGACTGATATCGTAGACTGAAGATACTTCGTAACTCACATTGTTATGAGTGGAACTTTCACGGGCAACTTTGATCTGTGCTGGTGAAATATCCGAGGCTATGATTCTAGAGCAGCTACTTGCTATCAATTCCGATATTTGACCAGTACCACACGCGATATCCATGGACAATGGAATTTTGGAGTGTTCATGTTCAGGAAATTTCGACCAATAATATCGGAGAACGTCTTGTGCAGCATAAAACGGTTGTGGAGGAACAGTTTTGTGATATTGTAAAGAATATGGATTCTTTTTCCAAAGTTCTTCCACTATGAGAGCCGACATCACTGAAGTCGTGAAATGGATTAATGTCTCAAGAACCAATTCATAAATTGCAGACACGACGTTGTGATTACGTCACACTGTAGATAGCCTTTATGTATGTAATTGACTTCAACCGATTCCAGGCTAAATCTTATACAACCTAAAAATCAGTTGGACGCCTTACAATAGGCGACGACAGCAACCACACACATTACGACACTGTTGAAGCCTAAGCAAAAATTTGTGTGGCGTTCATTGTTTATGGAAATGCACGACTCCATTGCGATTGAACCAATACATAACAAAATGATGCAAATTTAATAATTAATATATCAAGTTGCATCATTAGCTGAAAAATGGAAACTCCTGAATAGCTGCTATTTCATCCAATATCAGGAATCATCAGCAGGCCTGGTTTACATCTCTCAACATCGACACAACTCCTTATTTAAAGTTACAGTCATACTCAAGTAAATTTGAGATTTTCAATTAGCAAGTTAGTGAAATTTCGACGGACATTCATTGAATATCATTTGAAGCACACTGCTTACCTGATATGTAAGCAGCATTTATTGATTATTACAGGCACATTAATTTAGGTGACTTGTCAGTAGTGTACTTAAAGTAATATTAAATGAAAACCGGTCGAAAATCCACAAACCTGCTAATTGCCAATCTCAGTTAATCTACAAAGGTAGTGCACTGCCATTGATTAATGTTGTTTTCTTGAAAACACGATTTAATGTAATAATGAAATGCTGAGATGAATCCTCTGTTGAAAAATGGGAGCAGACATGAATAGCCGTCAATTGTTTCAATATCAGGATTCAAGAATCATCAGCACCCTTAGTTCACATCTCTAAACATCGGTGAAACCCCGACTTTGAAGTAATGATTTAATTCAAACCAATTTAGATTGAAATGACTTTCGTTTCGAGCCCTGTGAGCTCACCCGTTGTCCAAACTATATGTTTCTATTTCCTTCGATCCTGTCGAGCTATATTGACAAACAATCAATTTATATAGAAAATGTTAAGCATGATCCCAGTGAACATATAAAGAGGCCTCAGATTTCGTCAAATATCGCTCCATTGTTGAAAAAGAGCTCTGAATCAGGATTTCGGCCTCTATGATTGAATAACTCGAAGAAATGCATCACCCACCTTGCTCTTTGTACGTACTGTACATGGGATGCAGCGAATGCTGCTTTGCTCAGTTCACGCGACAACTTAAACTCCGCGGAATTCTTAACTCGTGCTACCACAACCTCATGAATGAAGTCTTTGAAAACAGTTCTGGTCGTTCACTTATCCCCTGCGAAAACTTTCGAAGCAAATAGATGCGAACCTCACCTGCCGAGTAATGTGCTTGGATCCTGGTCGAAGTAGAATCCGTTGAGACCGCTCTTGTCGTGTGGAGACCAGCTGTGCTGTCCTATCATTCCTTTACTGGTGATTGTGACCAACATCTGTGCAGCATTTGGCGTCAACAATGACCTTGATTGATTGGGAGGAACGTAGACATAGACAACTGGGTCATCTTTACTTGCCACGTCAGCGCATCTGCAAAACAATTCATCAGCAAGTAGAACTTGTAGAAACATGAATCAGACAACAGGATGTCCGCGCAAATTTAAATGAAAATTTCCAGGTGTTTTCCGGGCAAATTTTAGTCAAATTTACAAACTTTACAGAAAAATTCCGTGAAAAAACTACCCGAAGTCCTATGCCTAGGGAGTCTGCATGATATGAAATTAATACTGTTGATGAAAAAAAATTGAAAGGTGTCGTCAAATTGGTTGAATTTTTTAAGGCACAGATTCCAAATAAAAAATACCAATATAGTGCATACAAAGTATGTGTCAGGCTGGTCATGTACAATTACCCTTCATGCCCTTGCACGCAGTCGGTCATTGCAGGTTCTGAATTGCTTACCTGTAGCTGAGCTGATCCAGTGCAGTAAACACAACAGGAGGCCTGTCTATCCTGTCGGTAGATTGGGCCGCTTCTGCTCGTGTCATTCGCTCAGGATGTGGCAGACGAAGGAGCTGACAAGGTGTTTGGCCAAAGTGCTTGATCATCCCTTCCAACGCCTCTTTATCATCACTATTGGGGTCTAATGAGTCGAGATCAACCGCTCCTTCGTAGGTGCAATAGTAGAAGACATTGAGGGCCTCGACGGCTGCGGGGCCTTTCTGCTTGTAGCCGAAGATGAGGTCAATCCAATGATGAAGTTTGGAGGAGATGAACTCGGATTCCAGGGCGGCACGATGACGTCGGATGAAGTCCTCAGGAGACGACGCCCATGCCGGCAGCTCCACGTCGTGCACACGTGTCTTCTCCGAGCCTTGCAGAACGCCAAGATCGAAATCATTGACATTCCGGAGAAAATCAGGGCAGTAGAAGAACTCAGGAATGAGTTCCTTGTTGTCATTTGGATTGTCCATCAGACCTTGCCAGGCAGCGGGCAGTGAATGAAACTGACGGTCAGCAACGTCAAATCTGAGGTGGAAGAGAAAAGACAATTAAGTGCAGTGATTTTTAAGTTGTCTGATGCCCAATATACTCACTGCCTTCTTACGTGTAAACAGCCGCAGGTTGCCTGTTTAGATGCTTATATCATATGGAATACAAGGTTTGTTGATTCAAGCTTATTTTAGGTTTTAAAACCTTACAACAAGATCTTAGTGTCCTTCTCTGCTGCCTTAAGTCAGATATTGTAGGTTCATGCAAGTCTTATCTGCATAACATTATTGTGTACATGCAATGTACATTCTACACTTTATAATTCATTCGCATGCACATTAACTTAGGGTGCTTACAAAAGAAAATTTTGATTTGTTTCAAATTCGACTTGGTTCTCTCGATTTCATTTTAGCCAGCAACAAATATAAAGATACACAAGATACACCCAACGTTTCAACTCACAGAGTCTTTGTCAAGGATCCTCACATAAACAGCTGTGAAACAAGCTTATACAACATGGCTGACACTTCGATCATTGCTCATGTTTATCCGATTAATTCTAGGATGATATTTCCCAATGCAATCAGTCTCAGACAAGCGAGTTTTGATAGAATTTTTTGAATAATCTATGAATTCAATATCAACTATATAGTCCGGCAGCCAGAACGAGTTTCTCCAGGGAACGAGGCCGAAAGTGAGACTTTCACATAATTATGTACACCCTATGCCTACTACGAATCGGCATGTCTGCCGAGTTCCACTGAGTTTCTCTTCTTGTCAGACAGGATCAAAGAAAAACACATGTAAATCCAATGGGACGCAGATTTCAGTTTTTGACTAGAATGAAATTTTGCATGTTTTCTCTGATTAAACGAAAAGCCCAGAGTCATAAGTTTTAGGCTCCATAGAAAACTCACTTTCCACTCTGCAGTTGGATATGCAAGGATGTAAACGGCTCCATTCGCACCATATAATGAATAACACCCGCCGAATTAGAATAATGTGTGCCATAATGGAATTTGTCGATCACTCCGCTCGGATCTTCGAAGTTTTCATACCTGTTGAGTGTGAAAATCAATTACTTGCTAATTTGAGGCTGAAATGAATCTACCACTTACTTTTTCTGTACTTCAGGAATATTCTTTGGATTGACGACTCCGATTGGCTTCGTTAGGTCTCTGTAGACACTCTCATCCTCCAGATCAAGCTCTTCCGACGTGTAATCAGACAGAATCCATGGAAACTGAAACACACGCCACAAACATTTTGCATGTGATGATATGATCGGCGTTAAATGAATCTTGTTTACCTTTTTGAATTTCTGATTCACAAAATACAAAGTAAACACACTATGTGCATACAAAATGAGTAGCATGGCTCGATGTAAAATAATAAAGAATAAAAAAATAGGTCCTTACCACCGGGTATTGACTTAAATCGTTGTAAGTGCGACCAGCAATCGTGTTTAGCTGCATCAAGTATTCAAAATTTGAAATCTCTCTTCTCACCCATTTCTGAAAAGTAAGTAGCAAAAATTGAAAAGCCTAAAAGCACTCAGAAGCAAGAAGCATTTACCTCGGTTAGCCCAGATGCCTTCAGTAAATCGGCCGGTGAGCGCGTGCGAGAGGAGACCAGGAGATTCGGTGGACGGAGGCTGAGAATTTTGGTGAAAACTCGATTTCTGGTCTGAAATTCGTTAGAAATTCATAAAAAGCTGAGATAGTGAAATTGCGTGATATTCACTAGACAATTCATGTAATTGCATTTTAAAGTGGAAGAGCTTTGGTATACTAAAGAACACACCATCAGGGGTCTAACTCCTTAATTATGAATATTTTGCAACTTTTTCTACGGCGGTTCTTATTTTCAACCAATGGGGGAGACCGATTTGTAATGCAGTAATGATAATTTTCAACCACTTTGTTAGCAATAGGTTGAGGTTCAGGAAAAGTAGATGCATGATTTGATTGCAGAAGAAACAAGCTTTCTAGAGAGCTGTTATTTCTCTCTCTAGGCTAGCGAGCTTTCTAGCTCATACAACTGCTCCGTGATGGCGACAGTTTGTGAGAGCAGTCAGATATTAAGTTGATCACCTCACCAGCGATTCCAGAGTAAAAGCAGAAAACTTCCGGGATGGCCTTACATCAAAAATTATGAGTATTCGAACACTAGAAAGAAGATGAGAAAACATCTCATGTTTAACAAGAACAATATCAGTGGTTGTTTTCGTGTAATTTTATAGCTGTCAATGATATGTATTGACCGCATGGTATTCATTAATTAGTTTTTAGAGTAATTCCACTACATGTTGTGAAACTCTGTCATCACACTTGTATGAAGGCATCTGTTACAAAGTCTATCTATTCTTCTTCGTTTTCGGTTGAATCTCTCTTTGTCCCCTAATTCCGTCATAAATTTCTTGGCCAACTCCGATGCAAGTTTTTACTTTTCCTCGGGCTCCTCTCTCCTTTTCTGCTCCTCTTTATTCGGTTTCTTTCTCTGGTGCAGAGCTCGGAGGATAGTTGCATACAATTCGAGAACTTTTATAAACAAATGTGCTCCTGAAGAGAGCTGTGATGGTGTGACTTGACAAAGCTTTGCGCACAATGTCACTTATAATTGAGTTATCTTTGCCAAATTGATGTTCGGTCGAAGTATCTATCATCTCATCAAAGTTCTACATCGATTCGATGATGGAAGACCGCACAAAAGAACACTAAACGTCTGCGAAAATTGAAAAATGAAAGCAAAAGAAAGGGGTCTACTCGCCTCGCGCATAGGCGCCTTCAAGGACACTTTAAGTTATATAAAGTTAATAGGCCCGTCAATTAAGTAGAGCAGCACTGTAGCTAATGCATTTCTAGCACCAATCAGCTGGTCATCTATAGAAATCAACAGCGCAATTCCTGTCATTGATAGATTCCGCCACACAGCAATACAACCCCGATACCACCGTGGCCTTCGAATCGTTAATAATTCTTGCTAATTTCCATACTAGAAACAAAACCTCAAAAACACACTGTTTGCTAACATCCGTGAAAGATAGATTCAAAAATATTTAGGCAAAGATTCATCATCTAAACCTTTCATCCATTTTCTGCACGACAAAATCATTCACTGTCAATGCAATATGCAGTATTGTGTAGCAAAATTGCCCACCGCATAATTTCAGAAAAAAGTACGAATATTTTCAAAACACATTTATTAACACTTCTGGCTACTGAAAAAAATGTGCGTAATAATCAAATTCGCGATCTAATTCAAAAACCCAGAAGGTCTGGAAACGCTGTACCCCAAGCAAATGTAGACAGAAAATGTTCATGACACACGCAATCCTGCTGTAGATCGAAGAAACCATAATTTGAATTAGTTATTCTACGTATGCACAGATTGTAGGCGTGCTTCAGGTTGTAGGATACCTAAGTTGATTTAAGGACCGCACTTCGGTTCAGAGATGTAGAAGGTTTAAGGTTCGAGTCTGTCCGCCTAGGTACGACCGCCATCACTAGAGGTTACTAGCCCTTCTTAATGAATTGCCAATTTGTGAAGGTTGCCCAACCCCTTTCTTCCACGTATTCGGACCTTCACTGGGGAAAGTAACTGGTATAAAAAAATGATGATAAGATTTTATCGCTGTCAACATATACCAGTATATCGCGGAAAATACCTTCTAGTCCTGAGAAGATCTTCGACTGGTAATAAATACCCAAAACTCTGATTGGATGAAAGATGGCAAATATATTTGCAAAACCAAAAATGATGATAGTCCTAGCACATGTTAAATGATGCCATCTAACAAGCCGAATGAACTTACCTCAATATCAAAGTTGAAGAAATAGTTGGTTTGATCAACAAGAAATATTTCCAAAGCTGATCGGCGCAGATTGTAGCGCCGAAAATGGATCTCCCTTAGTTGACTCAAATTGATCTTCAGATCTCTCTTCGCTTCTGTAAGAAAACAGAGAATGAAGTTCATGCAGAAATTCAGCGAATTATTCTTTTCCTACCGGGGGAGTCACGGAGTGAATTGTCTGTTTGTTCATTGAAGAGCAGGTGAGTGGATGTCAGTTCCAATCTTCCAACCATGGTGTCTACCAGAGTGATATGTTCCGCTTCAACAGACAGATGCACAGTTGTATCCTTTCCTGAGGAGACCGCCGAAGGCTGTCCTCCTATCCCACCTTGACCACTGCTTGTATCTCCCGCATTCAAATTCATCCATTCATCGTCTCCCAACTGATCATCGCCGATCTGAGTGAAATCCCGCCGGACATCCGCTGAAACACTCGTGATTCGTGACAAATCGTTTTCACCATCCGTGAGATCCAAGAGCGCCACGCTGCCTGAAATACAAGAGATATTGTTCAATCAGCTAACTTGTCCCGAGGCATAGACAGAAGGGTTTTCCGTGACTGTGGGAAAATACAAATGAAGGAGCATATCTCCAAACAATGCCGTTTGACTTGGCACCCAGGCATCCTCTCTTCTCTATCTTATGCATGGTGCTGACGTTTTGACTTGGCTTCAGGCCAACTTGGTGACATTTTGTTGGCTGAATTCTAATGCAAGAAGTTGGGTTATGAAAGAAATAATCTTTTAATCAGCAAAAAACATTTACCAGGATGGTACATCTAACGTCGAACATGGTACTGTCGAACAACTTCCCAACAACTCAGTCAAATGCTCTAGATACATCAAGTATGAATATTTTGAAAGGGCTGTCTTTCCAGCAGCGTTCGAAAATTAAATGGCGAGGTTTTGATATGAGCGACACTGATTCTAGAGACAAATGAAATTTCACGTTTATGTCGGGTTTCATGTTCATGTTGTTTAAGTTGTCCCTCACCTGAACGCTGTCGACAACTAGGTGGAAGACCTTCTCCGCCAATGTTATCCCGCAACCGACTAGCCTCCGTATGCTTAACGAAGTTGTAGTTAGGCTCCAGCTTTGGACGCATTCGCAGATAATTCTCTTTGGTTGATAGTTTCCAATAGCGAGGAATGCAACCTCTGCAACGGAATGATAGACAAATAATAGAGGCACATCATGATCGCTGCGTTACCACATTTCAAACCTTTGTCATGCACAATTTTAACACTCATTATTTTGGGGGATTTTTAGTGTTATATGGGACAGTTAAAATTAAAAAAAGTTTGATTATATGCTGTTTGTAACGACATCAGCTTAGTCTTTCAGGTTTTCAAATGATAACATTTTCATCAAAGCCTAAGATTATAAACGGTATTTATATTCATATTATTCACATACATTCTTTATTGTAATTCATTAATTGCAATTTATCCATTCTTTATCTAAAGATGGAAGCGCTCCAGATAAAAGTCTGACTATGTCAGCACCGTCAAAGCCCCCAGAGAAAATGGGTAGAGAGTCAATGCTTTACAACACAACTTACTGATCATGCCATGCACCACGCTCACTCGTCAGGAACTGCTTGAATGATCGCCACTGGCGCATCGCTGCCGTTTGTTGCCCGACCAACCAAATGCGGTAATTGCGAACTCGCTGATGTTCTTCTTCGATCACTTGTCGTGAAGGGTCCAAGTAGCGTGACATGAAGGACACCTGAAGAGTGAAAAAATGATGAGCTTCTGTTTGAGGCTGGCGTGCAAGACGATATTCATGCCGTCTCCAAGCGACTAGAGATTTGCTACTTCCACAAACACCACATTTCAGTAGTTTTGAAGTGATCTAATATTTTTTCATAATCTGATTTCTATCCATGCTTGCACGGGTGCATTATGTCAATACCAAGCTACATGTTCAGTTTTGCACATCATCTTGACAAACTACAGGTTTTTCCGTTTGTTAATATAAATATGTCAGTTATTAACGGCGTTGTGTATTCATTAACGTCATTTTGCAATGTTCAGTGACATTTCACATTGAATAGCTGCAATTGTCTCTTCAACATCGGCAATATCGTTCATGAGTAGAAATCTGTCAAATGAACATCGAAATTTGTAAATAAATAGCGGCATTTGCACTCGATAACCAAGCTGCCGTCAGTATGAATCTCCCGCGACATAGACGTGTAATTTCTAATATTGACAAACAACGCATCGTTGATGCGTATCTTGATGAAAATCGAGATTATGTTGAAGTTGCTGGTTCTCTTGGAATCGCTCGTGGGACCGCAGAAATCCACCCTAAACAATTTGCAGAATTCTTTCCCTACTCGCCCTACCTGAACATCGCAGAAAATGCTTTTAGTGTTTGGAAAGCAGCCATCAAGAGGAATTTGGAAGAGGTGCGAGACCAGATGCTTCGACAGAATCACCAGAGGCGACTGGCAACACTGGCTCAACTGTCCGAACAAAATCTATCCGAAATCACTGCCGCGGGTTGTCAAGCTTCCTGGAGAAAGCTACGTCAGCTGATTCCTCGATGTATTCGACAAGAAGATATTACTGACAATCATGCCTAACTTTTTGTATAGTTTTGCATATATTCTGGATAACTTGTTTTTTTTGGTATAATTAGAATTGAAAGCTCGGGCATTCTTTTGCTTTGATTAATTTTTATACAATGAAATCAATTTAACTTTTCAGCCATAAGTTTTATTTGGGAGGATATAGGCCATAATTTCAAAATGAATATACTTAGAAAATTATGTAGGATAGTCACAGTATTGTGCAATATGTCGCTAAACAATGGCAGATATCTCGATTGCGTGAGACATGCCGTTTTTCATTGAGAAATGTCGATCTATTGAACGATGTCGTTAATCAATGATAGATTTCATTTAAAAAATGAGAAATGCCGTTTATTTATCAACTTTAACGTTAATCAACGACAGATTCATTCTAACAAACGCAAAAACCTGTAGATCAATGAACAAATTTTGAATCAATTATGAACCAACTCAAAGAAAATATAAGAAAGTCGGTAACTGATTTGATTGAGAACGCTTGACATTGTTGGTATCATTCTGATTGCAAGACAAAATCTCGAATTTGTAACGATGTTTCCTTTAATTATTATTCAATGAAAACTTCTTCTAAAGCCACGATTTATTCTCGATCAGTCCACATATTGTTGAGAAAAAACTCTCACTTTCCTTCTGTTAATAAACTTTCCTGCATAAATTCTCAGAAGACACGTAGCATCATTTCAACTGCAATTTACTTGACTGACAAAAGTTGAACATTTTCTGTCGATTGTACAAGAGTTCGAAAATAAATCAAAGCTAGCGTTATTTACAAATGAAAGCGACATTCCGCCTCCATATCGTCAATATTACGTACATTCCCCTGGAGAGGAAACGACGATCCATCAACCAATCTCACTTACCGTTGACTGAAACCAAACAAATCGATTTTATGTAATGAAGTAGAAACAATATAATGATATGAGTTGATCATATCCCGTAAGAATACTTTCACTTAAAAACAAATAACGAGATTTCTTATGCAGAATTGTTTCATATATGAAGTTCATATACGTTTCACGTCTACAAAATCGATTATCAATATGACCTTAAGAACCCAAAAAGTTGTGACAAATTGAGAATCCCGAGAATGAAACATTACACAGCCAAGTTTCAAAATAGCACATGTGACATTATATGCTTCAAATCACGGTGACCACTCTTAAAAAAACAAAAAACAGACCTAATGGCATATAAGTAGCATAGTTAGCATTGTCAGTCCACATTTTTGGTATTTTAATGTAGATTCACGAATTCATGTACTTTTAATTGGAAATTATGACACCGATTTTGTTGTGAAAGAAATCACATGAAGTTCAATTTTCTTGATATTCAAACTGAACGCTCCTGAATGACCGGCACATATGCGTGCGTAAATAAAATAGCTACTCCCCCAAATGACACGCTTAATTGAATATTATAATTTAGACCTAAGGAAGTAAGGCATCAGGAGCAAGTCTATAGCTAAAATCCTTGGCCATAGATTCTAACAACAAAAACTTACATGATAATAGCCTGAATTAAAAAGACTAGATGATCATAAAATATATTAAACTCAGACAATATCTAAAAAGCACGGGATCTGTAAAACCAGAAGAGAATCTCACAAACAATCCGCAATCGATAGAACTCCATAACAATCCAATAATCCATCATTCGAATACAGGCTTGCTGTTCAAGGGAATGATATTTCAGAAAAAATGATGCACTAGACAGCCTGACTATCAAACTGATTGACACATTTTCACTCACCTATAGATAAAAACTAGACTCCTACAAAAAAAAGAATAAAAACAGATTTTTCCCAAAAAAAGACCTAGAAAAGACCAAAACAGACTAGTCTGTTTAAAAAGACCGAGTGGTCACCCTGCTTCAAATAATGAGATGTCTGTGATTCATTTGTGGTCTCCGTGGCACAGTGGTTAAGTTCTTGGCCAGAGGTCGAGCCGTCAGGAAGTCGTCACGATGGGCATCAGGACTGAAATATCACAACGTTCTAGACTCAAGTCTGACTGTGTCAGCACCGTCCACGCCATCATCATCCAATGATTCATTTACCGTATTATCGCGCTTTTAAGCACATGTGCTCATAAGCGGAGGTGTGCTTATATCCGGATATAAGCACATGTGCTTATAAGCGGGAAAAAATGCATCAGTGGGAAATTGCTGTGTTTTTACTAATTGCAACATTCATCGCAATGACTCGAGTACATACAGCCACTAGGGTAATGTATGACCTAAAAGTAGCGCTATTGATTCATGTTTATCTTAGCGTTTCATTTCCTTTAATGTAATAATTTACAAGAAATAGTCCATTAGTTGCGTAATAATTTATAAGCCAATTTTGAACGTGTTCTTTGATCAAATAGCCCAACATTGTTGCTTATGGTATGTCACCGCCATAATTGTAACATAAAGCGAAATATAAGAGGGTGAAGCAGTTGTCTATTGTGTCACACAAACAAGATGGCAATCTAATCTAACGGAACGTTTCGAAAATGCTGATGAAAACAGAACTTTACTTAGCAAACCTATTTGTCAATGATTTCACAGTCAATATCACTATCATTGTCACTACTTTCTTCACCACTCTTTTCATTGTCGCTGTCGGATTCACCTGTATAGTTCTCCAAGTCAGATGCTTCACTGTCCTCCACGTCATCGTCCACTTCACTGGGGTCTGTTCCAGCAAGAAGAGATTGCAACTTTGAGTGAAGAACTTCATCGCCATCACAATCCTGGATACCTGTTTCAATGAATGAGCGCTTTATGATGTCGCGGAACATTTCACGCCATGCCTCTGAAACCCATTGTGCTACCATCTCGTAACTCGCACCTTTGCGCTTGCCGGTTCGTGTATATTCTCGGTCACCGTTCAAGAGCCATTCTTCCCACCTTCTTCGCATGGCATTCTTGAATGGTTTATTCAAATGACTATCCAATGGTTGCAACAAAGGCGTCATTCCTCCTGGAATATAAGCCAAACGCGTTTTCTCCTTTTCGAATGCTGCTTTCACATCTTCGTGCGTATGACATCGCGCTGTGTCCAGTGTAAGCACACATGATGGCTTGAAGATCGATCCTGGGCGTGCTTTCCACACTTTGTGAAGATACTCACTCTTCATGAACTCGTTTGTCATGCTGCCACCTTTTGATGCTGAGACAACAACATCACCAAAATTGCCACGTGGAGGCTTTTTCAGTCCTCGGAATATAATCATCGGTGGCAATTTGTGTCCAGTAGATAGCACAGTCAACACAACCATGTACCGCAGCTTTTCTTTGCCGGTGGTGCGACTTCGAATTGTCTTGACTCCTTTGAAATCGATGGAAGTGTTGCTTGGTAAATCAAACCACATCGGGGTTTCATCCATGTTACCCACAATATGACACTTCTCACGAATTTCTTTTATGTCCTTCAACCAATTGCGTGCTAATTCTTGGGCATTTTCGGGGATCTTTTGTCTGACAGATGTAACACGTCGCTCTACAAGATTGTTTCGTCTCACAAACCGCTTCAACCAGCCATATGATGCCCGAAATTTGGACGGGTCCTTTGTCGGATAGGTCACTGGGAATCGTCTCTTCGCTTCAGAACGGATTGCATTGCCATGAACAGCCATCCCTTGGTTTCGAAGATGTTTGATGTATTCAACCATTTCTGATTCAAGCTCAGGGTAAACAGCTTTCAATTGGTAAGGCAGCCTCCTTCGTTTACGACTGATAAAATCATGATGACTTTGACTGCTGCATGCCTTGAGTTCACTTGCCTTGTCCCTCCAATCTTGTACTTGTCTTTGGTTGACATTATGTACTTTTACTGTGGCTGAGACATTCCCACCATTGTTCTCCAAAGTGGCCAGTACTTCGTTTTTAAATGAAATCGTGTATGACCTGCGTCTACTCATCTCGCACCAAGCTTTCAAACTGAAATATGGTCGCAAGCAACTTCATTGATAGGAGAATTGCCATTGGCACAGAGTCACTACCACTCCGAATAGTTGCTAGCAAGACGCTGCTTCTAATTAGCGAAGAAGAAAGTTATTGGTATCTAAGGAGCGGAGCCCACCCCTTGTAGCAGTAGCGCCTTGACTTGTGAAAGTTATGCTGTCAAAGGAGGTCAGCTTATGCAACTCAATAAGAACAGCTGTGCATTAGCATTGACGGAGATTTTCAACCTCATTTGCAAGCTGATGGAACAGGAATCAGAGTTCAACATGTGAAGTGAAAATACATGTTTCGCGCATAATAATTAGCTAATGTTCATTATATTGATGCACCTGAAGTTCTCTTAATCATGTGGGCTACAAAGAGAGACGAAAAATCACATTGACTAGGGTGTGCCTATATCCGGATATTAGCACATGTGCTTATAAGCGAACAAAATGCACATCTGCATCACAGTGAAAACAAGCTTTTTTCGCTTATAAGCACATGTACCTAAAAGCGCGATAATACGGTAAAATTCAGCAATGCTTCATGTGGTTTTCGTGAAGAAAGCGAATGAAAAGCATTCTGTTTATTTCTCATCAACATCAGACTTTCAAGTTTTGGCAATTAACCACCAAAAAACTGCATACATCTTAAAAATAGTGGTTAAAACAATCACCCAGCTCTGATCAAGGGATCTGCATGTAAAAATAGCGCATAAGAAAGTTGATTTTCACCTGAATTTCTCAGTTATGTCCCACTGTGATCAGAGCACCAGGAGCTTTAAATATTGCGTGTATGTGTCATACTGACCGTGATATTCACAGTTTTCAATGTCAGATTTCTTGAAGGCTTTTCGAGATACTTAGCTCAAAATTCACGGCTTTCTGGGTCAAACTTCCTAAAATGTTCAAACTTTTACAGTCAACTGCTTGAATTAAGCTTTTTAAGTTTACCCTCAATTTACAATGAAATGCCTGCCTTCTTATCTTCGATTTCATTTGATAATACTTGAAATATTCAACAAAAAGCTTGAATTCATTATGTACTAATGAAATGCACTTACATATACAAGCAAAATGTATATAATCTGTATTTAATCCACATGTCAAATAAAATCACATTAATGATTTTTTAAAAAAGGAAACTGTTCATGATTATTGCGAATTGAAAAACAACTTATATTTTTTAAAGTCTGATGCTTAAATTCAAGGTTGCAGACAGCCTATGATTGATTTATGACATTGAGTTAAGTTTCATCGTATTATCATATGAATTTCATGCCTGGCGCACTTGACTCACTTTGCTTCTTCCTGTTTCAACGTTCCGATTGTGTCTACGCATCATCATATTGCTATTGGCTTCGGCCCGCATCATGCTCTGTTCTTTGGTGAATTCAGCGATGTGATTATTAGCATAGACTTCAGCGGCAGAGCTCACTGGTCCCCGAATGAAGTTCGTCCATTCTTTCTCAGTCCTGTAGGCGCGGAAGGAATCGAAGAAAGAGATTGGGTCTCGTGGCAGTCCGCTGAGATGCCGTCCTGCTTGCAAGATGTCCAAATTACGGAACAGCACCGTCTTCATCACAGGTGCTATGAAACTATAGCGATCAGAATTCTCTGCCCGGCCAAGACTGGCTGATAGATGCTCCACAATATAGCAAGCTTCATCGTGATTCGATACCAAACTCTGGACGACACTGTGTAGATGGCAGCAAGCGAATGCGCAAATCTGTGGGGGAATATTGATGGACTTTGGAGCAAACATTGAGACATGAAATGAGATAGGAGTCACTCTGTTTCGCCCGAGTAATGATCGAATTAATTGATGAACTTAGAATGATGGCAATGTGGATGCGAGCATTTGATCAGGGTTAACAAAAGTTGTAATTCAATTTGCCCAAGCAATCAATTGCTGTAATTATAATTTCAGTTGGAAGCAATGAATTACTTGCAATTATCTATTGTCATCATTTGAAGAGATTGATCCTTTAATTATTGATGTTAGACTTTGACTTTATATAAGTTTTGAAGGTCGTGTGAGTTTGTAAAGAACTAGGCAGTGAACCGACCTACATTACATGATATACATATTCTTTATTGGGCCAAAAATTGAAGAGACATCATTTTAAAACTTCGCTTTAGCAGGGAATAAATTGAAATAATGTAAAACTAAAAGCCTTGCTGCAAAATCCTATGAAAAGTATGAGCTCGAAAAGTAGTTAATGACTTGAAGTATTCTGCATGCATCCAATTTTCGGCTGAGAGAGCCTGTATTCGGCCATAAAGTCAAGATTTTATTTGAATTTTTTGAAAATCCTTATATCATAATGTTGCAAACTCGTATGTGCTCCAGAGAACTGGCAGAAGCAACCTCACAGACATGCTGATGAAAAGGCAACTGCGTGCTCTAGGCCAGTCGCTTCGGAGGCCTGGTGATAGCATGGTAAACCGCTGCGCCCTGTATACCACCAACGAAGGACGCGGCTGGCGGGGGCGGTCGCGAACCACGTATGTTCGCCACATCATCTCATTCATTAACATGAATGTGGAGGAGCTTCGACGTGTTGCTGCGAATCGGGACGAATGGAGAAGGCCTGTAGTCGAGAGAGGCGACCCACGCGATCCCGATCAAGTAAGTAAAGGATTTTTCGGCAAGGCTTTCAGTTTTCCATTAAAGACGTCAGTTCATGCATGATATTACAGTACAATCACTTATTGAAGCAACCATAGTCTATGGAAGCAACTGAATGAACATTCGCACGTTTCTAGTAAATAAAATATAAATACAATAATGAGATGTTGAGCGATAACGGCACGCAAGGTCAATGTACCATATCATCAAAAGTCAATAAATCGATGAATTGCAATTATTTGATCGCAGCTGTCAATTAATTGCGACAAATCAAGTGCAATTGATACTTGAGAACTCCCGCGTCTTATAAAACTCGTGTGAAATGCATTTAAAAAATATATAAAGGAAACAAGCACTTATCGAGTAAATACACTTATAAATAGGAAGTATGAAGCTACAATAAAGTGAATGTACAATCCTGCAGCGAAAACTAACTTTAAATAAACGCAGAAAAAACTACAGTTTAAACTTGCTTTCGGTTTTGGAAGAGTTAGCTTAATATGATGTACTATTCTGCATATGCGTGTATATTGACAATTAATTTCCGCTCATGATCTCCTCTGAGAACCACAGCAATTGAATTTAAACAATTTCTTCAGAAGACTTGTTCTCTACTTAGCTGTATTACAGAAGCAATCATTTAAATTCAATTAATTTCCGCTATTGTGACTAGTTATCTTCACTTCCTCAACTCACCTCAGTACTGGAGTCGTCGACCCACATCAGAAGCATGTGGATGGCCAGGGCGCACATCTCATGCCACAGCAATTGTTCGTCCCACACACGCAGGTTGGTAAGAAGGTGAATAACGGCTTCTAACAGGGAGATATCATAATTTAGAGCGAGAGGATCTTCGTCTGTACACTTCTTGCGTTCTTCAGTCCAGGTCACCATTGTGTCGAATATCATTGCTATTAAATGGCGTGCGTTCTCAGTATGGCCACTTCGAAGTTGTTCTGTTGGTTCGAGAACATTGTAAAATAAAATGATGATAATTTACAATACTATTGTTCATTGACAAGGAGTAGTATGATAATATTATCTAGAACGTATTGAGACACAAATTACAATCAATGCACCGTTCACTCTAACAGGCACTAACCATGTACTGTTTATTAGACATAATGACAATTTCTACAAAACCACCACATATTGAATCATTACTTTTTAAGAAGGAAGTATGCTAATGAACTTCAGAAGGCAATAACTTGCACAGCATAATTAGAAATGAAGAGAGGGAACCATCACCATAAAATGACATCCTCAACGCCTGACTGAGCCAACATAATCATTTGTGGTATAGGAGGCAGATCAAGAGAAGGATGTAATGTGAACTGCAACGATTTTGGATGCATTCCACTAAATAGCTCATCCTTGCAAGAAATGACTAGCTCAAATTTTCCAGCACAGTCGAAGAGAATATCATTCGACTGAGGCTTAAAGGATGCAACTTATTGCAGAAATATACATCAAATGATATTTTACTTTGTTCTGAGTGAATTTCGCATCACCTTAGATTCCCTAATCCATGCACATGTTAGTAAGAGACTTGTGTTTTTTCTCAATCAAATTTCTTTCATAAGGACCACACAATAGAAGTGTGAACACAGCATATTGCTCTGCATAATTTCATGGCATCACTTTTCTCACTTGATGCACTAGAAGACCCAAAAAAGTCTTTCATTCTGTAGACTGTGGATGCGTCGATGAACTATATCTGCGATTTCAGCTGCATCTAGGCCAATCAAGTGCATCAACTGGATTATGTCCGTTGGAGGTCCATGCATTCTGTCTCCAATGCAAGTTCAATCTACGAATGGCTCAATAGGCCAATATGCATTGCCAGGCATCTTCTTATTCTTGTCTGATGTACCCAGGACATAATGCCATACCAACAAATTAAGGATGGGCAGCCTTCAAATATGTTCTGCCTTCAAATATATGGGCTGGAGATACCATGTGAGTACGGTCAGACTCGAACCCTGTACATTGCGCACTTCTGTACCGAAGCGCAGACCTTTACCAAATGAGCTAACCTATCCCATGTAAGTTACATTATTTGGAATTTGATAAATTATAAGCAAGTTAAGTAAATTGCGAAAACATGTCAATACAAGGTGTCTTGTAACCATCTTCCGAATCACACTGCACCGAATTGAACTGAAAAATGAAGGAGAAAGGTAATAACTGCAATCGACCGGCAAGCGAGTCCGGGTAATGCTCTGGACATATTCCAAGCACGGCGTTGTAAGCAGTGCGTAACGATCATGCTTCTATATGAATTATTTTGAATGCACTACTCTCGTCAGTTTTTCCATTTTCTGTGTAATTTTAAGTGCAAGATAGAATTGTGAGCAGGCATAGGCTTTACCACTGACGATCGTACTGGATAAGAGCAGGAGCTAGGGATATCGATTGTGCACGTGTCAGCGTCGGCTGGTCGCTTTTCCGCGGTCGTTTCATTAGAAATTCCTGGGCCGGGCCCGGTTGGGTCGTGTATCAAATCGACTACCCGGGACGAGTACCGGCAGTGTTTGAAATGGGACATCAAGGGCGAGTCCGGAAAGGGCTAAGTTTCTAAATGCGGTCGATTCTTGATCGCTAAAACACTCATTGCCAGCACCAACCGCTTCCTCCATACAGTATATTTCTTGCGTATTACTTGAATTCTTTGTATCACATGTGCCACAAATCTGTTAAGAACTATCGTCCTAAAATATCTGCAGTGAGTTGCTGAAATCAGCCTTTATCGCAATTGAAGGTTATTGTTGTGAATACGAACTCGTCTCTCAGCAGATATCTCAGCATACGCACCGCTGGTAGCTCAAATTCTTCTTTGTCTGCGACCGAGTCGCATTCTCAAGAACGTTAGGAACCAATGAAGCAAGCTTGTTAGCAAACGCGAGGAAGCAAAGCTTTATTGCCCGAATTTCAGCGAGGATGCGCAGTTCACCAAAATGATGCAGAGCCCAAATAGTGAATTAGTTTTAAAATAACACACAAAGTCGATTACATTTGTCCGCATAGGACATAGACTATCGCATCAACAGAACACGACAGATTCAATCATCTTTTAGAAAACATGATATAGCATCTCCTATAGTACAGAAGTGTAAGGGAGCCTTGCTGTGGAGATCTGATATGACTGTTTGGAGAACATTACCTTCTCATTTAGTGCAGAGCAGTTACGATGTTTTTCACTATCATGTGAGCAAGCAATGCAAGCGAAGGGACTGCCATTCATAACATTGAAAAAGTTAATACTTATATTAATAAATTTGCTAATATCTGAAGCCAAAAATGTATTGCGGCGTTGAAGATCTCTTTCATCAACCACCCTGACAACATGAATGTTGATTTATTCTGTTGGAGAGTGTAACACAACACAATCTTAATCTTTAATAAATTTTCCACTTATTTCAACGCTCCTACCCCCAACAGGAATTATTGCCATACTCCAACCTGCGACCGACATCATTCGCTAGGATGAATTGCAACTTTAGCAGGTAGTCAAACAACGGATAGAATGATCAGCTACTTGAACTTTTAAGTTATTTGTCAAGACCTGAATGAACCATGGATTCTCGACAACCCGAGATGCAGAACTTCTGATGACCACGCTTAGGCTCTAGCCGACCTATCTCGAGCAAAAAACACGAGAAATATGATATCAGAATCAACCGAAAAATGTTCGAAAGACGATAACAAGAGAGAAGTTCGTCATGAAATCTTCCTCGGGGGACAGTGTATCAGCACAGACGCTTCAACATTGCCTCTCGGAATTTATGCCAAATGCCTTTAACAGGCAGTCGACTGCTCGCTTCTTTTAGTCTTTGGCTTATAGCGTCGATTGATCCTGATGGTTCCTGGTAAGACAGTCCTGCCATCGATGATACTGTTTGGGACAGGCTCAAGTTGCGTTTACACATGCAACTTTGTTGATGACGCTTTATCAACCCATGATGAGTCAGAAAGGATCATGCTTCGTGCGTCACCAAAGTCAGGATACTATAAGTCAGCCCGCTGCGTTCCGATCACGGCACCTACAATAGCGTAAATGTCAGCAAAAGTGTCAGCCAAAAATGCGCCTTGTTCAATTTCAATGTCAATCACACAATAATAAGTACTGATATCGGAAGGCAGTGGTCTAAATTTCAGGATATACTGGGCTTCATCTTGCTGATAAAATCAATCCATTTTTTATATCACCAGTCATTGCTATTGTCTGAACACTACCTGGTGAAGCACGAAGCACTGCAATTGTTCACTGCCCAGATTCGTTCATTCTTTTCTGACTCATCATAGATCGATGAAGTGTCAGCTATGAAGTTACACGTGTAAACACACCTTCAGTCGACACTTCTTCCTTGATTTCTTGGGATAGTAGACTGGTCTTCGACCTGCCACGTCCATTGATTACACTTGCTTTGTGGATGCACAGAAGCAGTCCATTCTGACAATATACCTGAACTGCCGCAAACGCTTTCTGATGTCATAAACTTCCTCCGGTTTTTCCCGAATCCTCCTGATCTTCATCAAATGTCCGATCTTGGATACGACACTTTGAATACATTCTTCTCTTAGTTAGCTGGCCCGAAAACTTTGGTCATCATAAAACAGAAGTATATTTAGAATACTAAAATAGCTGTTTCAATTCCTAATATTCAGAGGAAGAAGTTTTGGCTGCCTACACATCCATTGTTCAGAATTTTCGGTGAATGACGTAATTAGCTTCAACAGGGATTCCGAATCTTTACATCATGGAGCTCGATTGATTGAATCCTGAAGTTCCATCGGCAATTCAGTGACTGTAATAGCTTAAAGCCCTGGTTAGATTTGTACATTTCATCCCATTTTTGGCTATTTGCTGAAATTACATTTCAACATTCGCAACATTCAAAGCAATTAAGACAACACAATCCCAACCGATATCTTCTATGACCTGAGATCAGTTGCAAACAAGACATTACAACACTGATGCCCTTAACCTGTGACCTCAAATAATTCGCAAACATGAGTTGTGTATAACTTAAACCTGCCCAATACCTGAGACAATACAATTATTCATTACACTATAACGCTCCAACCTTCCACTGTGACTTTTGACTTGAGATAATCCACAAACATTGCATCTCTTGAGCCTAAATCGATATTGGACTGTTCTCTAAAATGATGAAGCTGCGCGCCTCACATCAGTATCATGCTAAGACGAAATATCTTACAAATATTCAGTAGATCATATTTTCAGATTATAATTTCCCCTTGTGTTGTTATAAGTTCATGAATTCGTGGACGCAGGTTTTGTTTTACTTATACCTGAATCAAGTTAAAAACATTAAAAACCGGAATTTTAAGTCCCTCTGGTATTGCTGTAAGGTTTACTGAGCGTTATATTGAATTATGCTAAGCCACACGCTCTAACAGACCTTTTTCATAGCGGAAAAAATCCCTCTTGCGAAACCTCTTTGAGTACGACATCGATCCATAACCTGGGTGCACTTTGGTGTAGGGGGATGTGAATGCACGGCCGTCTCCGACTACCACTACACGAGATGGAGAAGATGGGCACCTACCAAATTTGGTCGGAATATAGGACCAACGTCGGCGACGTTTTTCACGCATGGCGAAAGACCTCTTCAAACCTGAGACAAGAAGACCTCCGATGAGTAAGATGGCCGCCAGGTAAGCTTGATGAGGCTCTGAGGTCCCTCCGTTGATACTCGTACACATAAGAATTTGTTCGGAAATGAATTATTTCAGCACAAATCATTTCATGAGTTCGGCATGCATTGAAATGTGTTATACGTAACAAGCATCAAAGCAGGCACACAAAATCATTTAGTAATGTCCTTTGTGACGCAGAAACAATGCAGAACAAATGTAATGCACAAAATTTATTCATCAAGAAAATCAATCAAATTTTCTCGTCCCACATAACCACTCAGCTGTCCAATCTTACATCAGGTCCACCAATCACCAAAAATTGATATTCTGAACAATCAAAACATTTAGATCAATAAATAATGAGTAGTCGTCAACGTCAGTAGGCGAGAGGGACACAACATACAGGTTCAATGTACTACAGACTGAGATCTACAGGCATCGCAATGCCACTAACCAATGATATTCAACCTAACCAATGCGATCGTATGAGCATACAATAGCACGTTGCATGATGAATGCCCTCTTTTATGACGCACTGATATTACTCACTTGTTGTTCATAAAAGTCTTAGGAAGGCAAGAAAGTCCTTTGAAACAATGTAATTGGTGCATAGCAGAAGGGCGTTTTGACCGCAAAGTGTTTACAGTCGCACGGCAGAGTTATCTGGAGTTCAAGAGGATCCGGAACCCAAGTGCATGGCTACCACTAAACGTTTACAAGGCGTGATCAAGGGTGCGGGCAACCTCCAAACCCAGGTGATCCCTAGTACGGAATTCCTTTAATCCTAGACCATTTTTCCAACATCGAATGACAGATTTGGACTACAAACAGCTATCATTCCATCAACCGAAGGTCTATATAAAAGGCAACAAATTATGCATGTGTGAAAATCAGCTTGATGTAAGCATTTCATTCGACATGAACAATTGAATCACGAAATTCCTTTGCAGCCGCAGACGCTGCTCTTCGTCCAACAAGGACTCATCAGAACGGCTCGGATGGGTCTTAGTCTGTATACATCTTTCTCGTCTATATGCCCACGCGAACCAGCATTCTGTGATCTTTTATGAAAGATTATATCACCACTAATCCCTGATATAAGGTTAATATCATTCTACAACAGCTTCATTTCATAAAATGATGGCATGAAATGTGACTGACATTTTCTTGATATCCACCGGAAACATTCCTTATGCCATCAAGTTCCCCTCTATATATCCTCACTATTACTTTCCATAGAGAGATAGCAGTAACTATTTCCTAAAGTACATAGCTAAATGTTCAGTTTCTTGTCCACATTTGATTTGTGGACTTCATGTCTAGTTTGAAAATTAAAAAGATTGACATTAAATTTCTCCATTGCGTTTTTGAGGCCTTTCAGTTGTACGCCAATTATGTCGTTTCATCGGTGTATTTCATGTCGATTCACAGAAACATCAGAAATTCAGAACTCCTACAACTCTGAGATGATTTTTAGGATGTTTTATCAATATAACACCAATAACCTTTCCGGAGAAACATCCTCAAAATGACAGAATGTCTCAAAAACATTCTCTTTGTTTCCAGAAATATCCTCAAAGACATTAATTGACTTCAACTAGTCGTTGATTAGAGTATTGCTACCATTCTAGTGACATTAAACCTTGCACTCAACATGACAAGAAATCGCTTTATTATAGGGTCTATACTGCATCCTCAACTGTTTATTTAGTCGTATTCGCTAGAATACAAGGTAAGTGATATCGGGCCCATGAATGAATGTGGTCACGACAATTTAACTAACTAGAATATTTGAATGTGTCTTTGCCTATCTTGCCATTTGTATACGCAGCGCAATGTCAGAAAACACAGCCACCCTACTTCGTTGATTAGATGCATTGGTCACAGAATTTAGCAGCTTTTGAAATAATTGTACAGTTAAATGTTTTGCATTGAGAACGAAGCGGCGCTAAAAAGATATTTTACAAAAGAAGTTGAAATTTAATTGACTGTAAGATTGCTGACACTTAATCTGTGGAGATGTGTGAAGTCACAGGTGCTCACGACAGACAAATTACATCGGGAGCTTTCCCTTATATTTTCCGTTCCCTCCACTCAAGAATCAGAGAACCACGTGTTTAAATATCAGTAAAATTGACACAGCTTCTGACATAGTACAAACTTGCATTTTAGACTGACCATTTTGATAGCATCAATTAAGTTTAGCTTCAATATCAATGAGGAATCCGAAACGTATCAAAGACTGCCTAAATATGAATGTGCAGCGACTTTCTCATGAATAGCAGCTTGGTTAGCTATTACTATATCTTTCAGTTCAAACATTTATTCAAAGAAAACATAATGAGTGAAGTTACTTTTCACAAGAGCAAATCAAATACCCGTGCTCTATTAAGATCTTTTTATGCTTTTTTATCGCCGAAATTCCATGCTTTGATTCTTTTTCGACACTAATGCGTATGTTGACTTTACACAACGGGCTCTGAAGCACCTCAAGATCTCAAAATGCGAGACCCTGAATAGCACTTCGCTTCATAATCAAGCATTGCTCCGAAGAACGGAAAATCAGTTGCTCTAACTCGCTCATTTTGTACAATACATACACGTAGATAGGAATTTTAAGCTTTCAATCAGCAATTTTCACAATTTCTTAATTGAAATTTGGCGATCTTTATTACTGAGACGCCATTTTTGAGTAGAGACAGATAATGGCATGATTATTCTGCACATGGGATACCACTCAATGTATTGCACATCAAATAAAGAAGATTTTCAAACATAAAATTTCTTATGCATCTGAAAAATATTCTATGAGTCTCAATGCATCTACAGTAGATTCAATATTTTGGAAGCAGAAGATACGCAATGATTTCAAATTACATGTATAAGGAAAATACTCAAAAATGTTGTTTTAATGCCTCATTACTGCTAAAGTTTTCGATAAGCAATATTTATATAATGTTCAAAATTTCAAGACTCTGATGTCAGATGAGGTGTAATAGATTATCATGACGCAATTTATGTGTCACTCATACTTATACAATACTGTGCTGGTATTGACAAGCGATGTGTTTCACTTGAAACCATGGAGCAAATATTTTTTAAATAATCATATTTCTAATTAAATAAATTTATTTACAATTAATTACCAATTTATTTGTTGTTTTTTCTAATTAATTCATTTTAGCAACACTTTTCCAAGTAGGTAACAAATATGATTTTCAGGGAGGCCAAGTCCAAATATTTCTCGTGGAAAGAATGGAAATACACCAAAACAAAAAGCAACGAAAGTCCAGATCAGGCCGTTTAATTTTAAAAGGACCGTAGCGACATTGCGACAGGAAGTCGAATCGGTAATGGTAAGGAACAATCTCCAACTATACTGTTCCTTTTCGGAGGAATACGTCGAAACTTAAGGGTTATATGCTCTACACATCGTGGATTTAGGTATGAAGTGATAGGTATGGATGATTTTCACAGGAACTTGCATTAATGTCAAACCAAATCTTTCAAACTATGTATTTGCATCTCACAAGCCTCCAAATATGAGAAATATTTAACTTCATCTTCTTGACTACATAAAAACGAGAATCACAAATAAGTCAAATAGTGATTGCATTTGACATTCAAATCTTATGACACATTTTTGATGTCCGATACTCCTGAAACCAATGAGATTGTTAAAGAGATGTGTTACTTTTCAGGTTATTTCTCCAAATTAACAAACAATATGCCGGATTATGGGTAAATCTTCCATCTCCAGGTGAAACATTGAAGAAATCTTACCATCAATTCTTCCGTTCTGGTACTTCACTGGAAAATCACATTTTCGTATTAAAACAGAGTTCCAGTGTATTAAGCGTGCAGGAGGTACTCTATAATCTAACAATGAAACACGAACTGGTGCGAAACCTGTAAATCCGGCAGGCAAAATTCCCTGAAATCATTCCACCAAAACCTTTGCATGCCTCTTTTTGCAATTAAACCACTGACTGAGCAAGTAGAGATCGAACCCAATAATTGACCGCGTAATGCACCTAACTATCCATGTGAACGATTCAAGTCAATTCGGCCCACATGTGGTTGAAGACAAGAACGTTCACCCGTTAATGCATGTCACGACGAATACACGCGCATTCCGTACTAAACACGGGCATATTCAGCATCTAACACACGCACGTGCACTGAGTCATTAGTAAGTAGAGAGAATCTCAGATTGCAGAAGCCACAAATACCAAATATTTCATCAAGGAGGTTTTCTTCTTTAAAACCTAGGGCATGATTGTTTCACGCTGTTTACATTTTCACCATGATGGCTACAATATTCCTCAGAGTACATAACTTACGCTCGATCTTCGAATCATACATCTCCCGCTTCAAATTAAATAGTAAACGAGTTGCATATTTTTCACTAACGTAAAATGTTTACAATATCAACAGATTCCTCACACACCATAGCTTACCGATTGACTTTCTTATAAGGAATTCTAAGCAAATCTTACGATGACACTGGAGTCACCTACCATTAATGACAGCCTTCAACTTTCTAATTGCTAAATGAGAACACGTACGGACTAGCGCTAATTCTTGCATTATGAGTGCAAGCGCTAAGGCAACCGTTGGCCTATAATTTCAACCTTGTAGCTGCCGGGATGTGCTCTTGTCCATACACAAGCGCGCGCATACCCTCGCCGCGAAGTCCACGCGTACACGAAAAAACAGCAGTTCATATCTACGCGGACAGAGAGATGTCGAAGTCCGCACATGCACGAACAAAGCGATAAACCACATCCAAGCAGAAATAGGGATTCACAGTCCGGGCGTGACAGAACAGAGTGGCTGTCCATTTTCACGCAAGCACACAGACTCATGCGCAAGTCCGCACGTGCATGAATAAAACCGCATGTCATATTCAAGTTCACATGCTGCAACCACACGCCTGTGTAAACGCAAGTTCGCACATTCGCGAACAGTGGCAATCCATTCACGCCAGCCCATATAAACATGTGCACATTCGTGATTCACACGTCCGGCGACAGGCGGAAGCACATGAAATGCATGCATGAAGATGGATGCGTACGCTTCAGTATATTTGTCATATTATTCTGATATATGTATTCTCACAGATATAAATTGTTTTGTCTGCGTTGTTTGGTCTAGAGATGACATTATTTAATACTGATGGTCACGCTTAGAACTAGTCCCGAGGGACAGAAAGATCCATTTTCCATTGAACGTAATGCAATTTGAAGTCTGAATTCCCACGAACTAGATCATTGACATCGCATTGAACGGTCACAGTCAGCAAATTTAGATCGTGAGGTGATCCATTTGACGAATTTATCACGGAGAAACATTGACTCAGAGATATGTAGTATTGACTTGGCAGATGTTCAGACTTCAATGTGAAAACGGTAGATCGTGTGTTCCCTGATACAATTTTCCTTACGCATTGCGCACACTCGGCCAATCACGCAAGGCAAACGGAGACACATCTCTCCACCTCTCTCTACGATTGTATACAATGGCTGAGATAGGTCCGCGTCACCTCTAGAGTAAAAGCGGCAGCTGATCCATCTATGTGTGCATTCTGCAGTTCTCACTGTTCTTCTGTCATAAATATTTTCTCTATCAATTATCTCTATTCCGTTTCTTCTGATGCAATATCTCTGTACTATCAGGGCGAAAAGTCCGATTTCTACTCTGCATGCTTCGTCGTTGTCACGGCAATGAGGAAAGAGAGGTCAGATTACCTGGCCAATCCCTTCTCCATGATCCATGCAAAACTTGAAGGGCCAACGGAGTGAACTGTGGGGGAGAACTAGCAGGGAACAATTCCGCAAGGAATTCACCTTGTTTGACGCGCAGCCATTTATATAGAAAGGCAAACACTATACGAAGAGAGGAATTATTTCGATTCATTCAAAAATCCTTCAATTGTACATCTGCAGGTGTTAAGACTCACCGTTAGATTGAACATCCTCATTGCAGCAGACAACCATCTCCATGAGAATCTTCTGTTTCAGATAGAAATATGGACGAACGAGCTCATAACGTTCATTGATATCCCGAAGAGATGCGAACACTTCATGTCGACTCTGAAGATTCAAAATTGCAAAAAGTGACAACAATAGCAAATGTATGTTTAGTTCTCTTAATCTGTGATCATGCACAGTGGCCCCCTTACAACTACCACTGAAGGGAGTAAGGAAAAGTGGTCGCTCTAGGGATACGATGTCTTTTCAGCATATATGTAGCATGTACAGCTTATGATAGATAGACATGTATTTCCATTATGTATCTTATGTATAAGTAGAACATTTTTGAAATTAAACTTCCTAAACGTAGGCCTACTGTAATTTGCAAGGTAAGCATAACTGCAGTTATGCAATGTTGGACATGAATGCTGTGTTAATGCTTGCTGTAGATTTTTAAGACATCAAATATACACCAAGCCACGAGTTCTGCCTGGCGCTTTCTAACAACAGTGATTGACAAAAAGGCAAGTTTCACTTGACAGTCAGTGTTGCTTGAAAGCGACAGGCACTAATTCGTTCACTCATTTAATTCTCATTTCACATACGAACAAAGGAAATTTCTATTGAAGCTGCGGCTTCAAGAAGTGAGGTCAGAAAAGTTCGCGATTAACCTTTTTTCACTCATCTGACGATTTTCATAAAGCTGTCGGTCTGCATGTGGCCGCTGAAGAGGAGAAAAAATTCAAAGTAGCATGTCTGAACTCGGTCGTTGTAGAGTTATGGTCGCTGCTGAGGAGTCAATACACTGGAACATTGTCCGGATATGGGAAAGCGGTCGTTGTAGTGGAGTGGTCGATGTAAAGGGGCTTTCGTCAACGGGAGACCGTTGTGCTTCAGTATTATGTATGACGCATTGAGTATCATTAAATGATATTGTTGCTACTCAATAAGTTGCTACTCAAGCAATCAGATATTGAATAATATGAAATAGAAAGTAAGAAATCATTCCCCTAAGTTGTTATAGACCGACTCAGGAAAGATAATTTGCTATTTGAAAAGAGCGAAAAGCGAATGTATATAAAGACTTGGTGTTTTAACAAAACGTTGATTTTCAATCTCTTTTGCTAATCCTCAGCAACTACCTGTGCATGAATGCCTAAAAACTTGTAAGTAAGTATACAGAAATGAAAATATAATATAACGCAATCACTTACTCGCCAAGCATCGACGCTGTGACCTTCAATGCCCTTCCACAGAAGAACTCGGAGACATTTGAAAAGAGCGTTACAGAGGCGAGTCACTTCACTTTCCTTCTCCTCAGGCGACCTAGCTGCTGCAAGTTCTCTGTCTTCACTACCTCCGCGAGAATTCATCACCGTCCGTCTCCACGTGCTCCTGCGCTCGTCTGCGTTGGGTGTAGAAGCGACGGATCGGGCGGCAACTGCCATGAATGCAGATGCTGAGAGACTAGCGCTGAGGTCTGGACAGGATTCAGACACGGCGCTCATGTCCAGATTTATACCGGCATCGCTGAAGCGGTGATTAGACGAAAGTATAGAAGAGCGTGACAAGCCATCCACCAGATCTGCAC
Source organism: Prostheceraeus crozeri (assembly GCA_907163375.1). NCBI lineage: Eukaryota > Metazoa > Platyhelminthes > Polycladida > Euryleptidae > Prostheceraeus > Prostheceraeus crozeri. The sequence continues at coordinate 219,262 of CAJQUW010014449.1, forward strand.
CGCGGCGGCGCACAATGAATAAATGGACGAGAATCTCCTGCCATCCTTGCTGCGAGGCAATTGTACGAGGGACGCTGGACGAGGCCTGTAGAAGATTGACCAGAGCTTCCACCGCATAGACTTTGTGCCACACGGGGGAGAGACTGAGATGAGCCATGAGATCGGTGGTCGCAGCCAGATCGCGATACGCAACTGAAATACAATGAGACGTGTCTCGGATCGGCATGTGAACCAGGTGAAGTGATCATACGGTTCAGGAATAATATTTTAGTCAGGGTGTCCGCGCAAATTTGAATGAAAATTTCTAAGTGTTTTCCAGGGAAATTTGCAAAAATTCCGAGGTCAAAATTGAACTAAAATTTTCATGCTTCCGTCAAGGAAAGCATGCTCAAATTCACGCGTCAAATTTAAAGGAAAAAATTCGGGGAAATCTGCCCAAAGTCCTGTGCCTAAGGAGTTTGCATATCATGAAATTGATTAGCAAATCAAAAAAGGTTTAGCGCTCCCAAGGTTATGATGAGGATTTTATTTTAAAATTGTATAAAATACAATTGTACAAAACCTTGGGAGCGCTAAACCTTTTTCGATTTGCTAAACAATGAAGAACCTCCCGTATCGACACACAAACTCATGAAATTGACATTATTGACGAAACATATTGAAGCGTAGCGTGGAATTGGTTGAATTATTGAAGGCGCAGGTGATTCCAAATAAAAAACACCAATATTACATACAAAGTATGTATCAGGCTACATTATGCTTCTAGAGAAAAATGAAAATATAATCGTGACAAATTTAAAGCGAGCAGATTGTGGAGAACAAAATAGAGCAAAAGGATAATTATCAGTAGCGAGAATTATATGACGTAACAATAAAATGTAACAATTAACAGAATATTTGTGAAGTCTACTCTATAATGAAATGCAACAAGGTGAACATCAGAGCGTTGTCATTCAGATAAGATCATTTGATTACTAGAAATGGTCTCATCAAGTAGGTCTCTATCAACTTCTTCCTCTTTATCCAAAGTTGACTTTCTCCACGATTTCCAGGTTTAACAGGAAAAAATCCATTTTCAAGGGAGCTCGGACACATTGCAAACAACTATTCGGCAGGACATAGGGTTCAATACAGTCCCAATTTCAAAAAATCGGTTGAACCGAAACAAAATAATGCTACACTCAGACTATCTTGTCTGGTTATTAACTAGGGAAGTATTGAAAGTGCAAGTTTCATGTGAACCGCATTGTAAATTATAAAAATTACATTGGAAAATGCAAAATTTTTCTTCATGAAATTAACTTCATAATTTAAGAGCATATTGTACTAATTAAAAAGAAACCTCACAAATTGTCTGAGGATGACTAACAAATCAGCGTTTCATGGACACAAGCATACAGTCATTCATCGCAGGAGATGTTTATTTTGAGAACACAAGGGTATCCAACGATTGTTTACCTACTCTAAATCCTATCTTCCAACAGAAGGTACCAGCGGTTGAGAGACACCGCTCACATCTGTCGAGTTTCGTCTTACAGCAATATTTCTGAGATTTACTTCTCACTGATTATCGAATGCGACTCTTCTCCTCATCACAACAGTCAAATATGTGTTAAGAAATACTGAAGTCGAGAAGGTTCACATGGTTTCACCAAATAGGCGACAGAAGCTTAAGCATGCTGGAGTGTAGAAAGACACGTGGCTAAAGTGAATAATTGATATCATCTGGGTGATTAATTGGCTCTGAAGTCGTGATCACAGTTTGAAGCATAATTGTCATACAAAACAAAGCGGTACCAGCACCAGAATCGGCACTAATTCTCGGGGAGCCGGTGCCAAAGCGGTTCCGGGATTAAACCCTGGCCTAGTAGACAGTCAGCTCAAAGGTGAATACATCAGGATGTGCGAAGTTCTACAAACATCTAGTTTGGCGACAAAAAAACATGGAAGGACACTGATGATCTCCTGAGAAGTTCATGTGCATCTTCACACGCCTGCAAACTTCCATACTAATCATCCGAAGGATTTGAATTATCGACAAGACTGAGTGTCTGAATTCTTCGAATGTGAAGGAATCGTGTGGTGATCGGTGCATTTAAAAGGAATTCACAACAATCCACAACAAGCGATGAACGACTGTTTTTACCATTCAATCGATGCATTACGTTTCCCTTGCTGTTTGTCTTGCAAGCTCCTGCATGTACCATCGCTGTGCATGGCATTACACTTCTAGAAAGCTGACGTGCTTAACAATGTGCTCATAACATCTATTTCTAACAGACCTCCTTTCAACTTCCTAGCCACATCATTCACAACTAGAAAACTCCGTAGCGACCGAAATCAGTCAATTCCATAAAACATTGCATTATTCCACCAAACAATAAAATAACGTGAAGGTCCTCGTCTCAGAAGGATTAAACAAGCTTACCTTTACGAAGAATGTCCATCATACACTGCAGCATGACAAATGTGAACTGCACATCTCGGAGATAGAAAAAGAATCCGGAGAAGCCGCAATGCTCCATCAGCAAGCGAGACTTGTATCTGTCCGCAACTTTATCTGACATCACTAGTGTGTGCAGGAAGCGAATTATCGCCTCTTTCCCTTCGATACTCAAATTTACCACCCGGCGATCGAAGAGGGAGTAAACGCTGTCAGCCATCTCACTTTCATATATCAGCAAAACGATTTGATCTCCACGGCTAGCCTTTTCATACAGCTGAATTAATACTTCGACTGCTTCAGTAATCTGAAAATCAATTAAATTCAATTAAAAATTAAAATTAAAATCAATTAATAATTAATAAATTTATTTATTTAATATACCGTACCCGAAGAAGAAGGTATTCTTTCATATTTTCAATCAATTAAATTCAACTGAAATAAAATCGAACACTACATCGTCCAAGAAGATCTCCTTGTACATCATCTTACTGTGTAAAATGATACTACTTATCAACATGCACGAGTAGTATGACGAATTTGAATTTTACAGAATAATACTGAAAATTCTCTCACCAAGCACTCCTCATTGCAGGACAGGATAAAGTTGAAAACTTCCTTGAGGTCCGTGTGGCTGACGTGGCGTCGAAGGAAATACTTGATGATTGAGAAGAGAGACGCTCTCAATTGAGTACACTGATCAGTTGTGAAAGGATCAAAATCGTTGGTAGGATTGTGATACAGACGAATAGAATCAAGAAGGAATCGAACCCCGAAGTGTTTCCGGAAGAATTGCGGAGAACGATGAACAGCGCTGGAGACGTACTGAATATGGCCTGAAATGAATAACAAGACGATACTTTAATCAACTACATGTCAGATGGAGAACAAAAATAAGTGAATTTTGCAATGGAAAGAAGACGGGAAGAATTGATTAGAGCAAAACTTTAAGAGTGTAAATTCATACTTCTGCGCCTGTCTGTTGTTTGTTCTGATTAATGTACTGAGTGGGAGAGAGGGGTAGAGCATTCATTACTATATTGTTTTGTCTCTGTAAGACATGGTTGTTTTAAGAATTATTTTGTTGTACTGTTGGGTGTTCTTGTGGCGCACTTGTTTATGGTAAAAATGGTGAGATTGTGTTGTCTATGATGTGGCTGCCACAGATGTCGTTCTAGCAAAACTACGAATCCATGTGAAAACTCTGCGGCTCTAGTTTGGAATTTGTACAATTCGCGAACTGCCATCGGTGGCCCAGCGCCCTACAAACACATCTTAAACTCCTCGAACGGGTTGAGAAACGTGTCAAGAATATTATGGGTGAAAAACTCCTACGAGTTGTAGTCACACTCCGTCAGACGGGATGCTGCTTCACTCAGTCACTTCTACAGATACTATTTCGGGGGATGCTGCTTCACTCAGTCACTTCTACAGATACTATTTCGGTAGAAGCAGCTCTGCAGTAAATGAGTGCGCACCCAAGCCCAAGATCTTCTATAGAAGCACACGCAGAGCTAGCACCTTCACATGCTATCATGTGAGCTTAGAACACTATGTTCCCTCGTCATCATATTTCTCCTCGTTCTGAAAAGGACTATTTTTCAAATTTCGTCAAAATAACAGGCCTCCCACGCTGTCTCAGAAAAAAAATTAGGTCTTCGAAAAAAATTAAATTTTTTTTTTAAAATGTCTATTTTTAGGTCATAGATGAAAAATGACGAAGTAATTGGGTTAATCTTTGTCCGTCCAATACCTATGTGTGAACATAACTGCAAAAGAGTCTACATTTTTAGATGAACGAGTTCAACATATATGTATTTCTCATTAATGTTGCGGATGGGTGCTACGTGCATACATTACGCTATACACCATTGATGTTTAATGTAACAAGCGGTTTGCAATGGATCCTTACTGTTTTCATTAGATGATTATGACGAATTCAAACTCTTTATTGTCCATGTATGTAGACCGAGTGGCAATGTATCCATAATTGTAGGACTACACGCTGTTTGGGAAAAAATTGGTTTTCAAAAAATGTTTATTTGGATCATCGATGTAATAGTAAAACATCTGTGTTCATCACGGTCTCATGCATGCGTACGAAGCCGCGAGTAGGCCTATTCATGCCACTTTAAATCGATATCATGTTGCCGTGTTTCGATGGTGGAATGTGGTAATACATTTGCTGCTTATTTCAACTATTTCCATTCGACGGTGATTCCGAAGTTTTTGATTATAATATAGGTGATAATGTGAAGTGAACTAAATCATTCCATCAGTTTGAAGACAATTTCATTCATGATGCTTCTTTACAAATTTGCCTTCTGATTGATACATTTTCATCTCATTCACTCAGCCGTAATTCTTACAACGACACGATTCAGAGGAAATAGCTTTTATTACTTTGCAATATTACTTTTTTACTAATGCTTGAAGTAATATATTTCATCAATTTTGTGATCTACCACACTGAAATAAATTGGATACTTAGCTGAAGTTTAAAAACTGCAACTTTCCGTCTAATTGAGATACCTATAAAATAAGTTTAGTATTGAATTAATGCTTGTATGTGCATTTTTGTTACATTTTTGCTTCATTTTGTTTTGTTGCATTTTTGTTTGTGCATTGTGTGCATGCTTGTTATTTAATCAAATTGCTTGTGTGGGCATTTGATTTTTTTTCAACAATTCCGTATTACTCGATGACAAGAATAGCGAACAATGTGAATCATATTATCTATGATTCAAAACAGCATGTGAACTTAGTTTTTAGCACACTTAAGAAGTTCCTGATTGCTGGCGGGATAGTGGGTATGAAAGCAAAGATGCTAGCAAAAAGCTGTTTGATTTAGGTGAGAAATATGAGAGAATGTAATCCACTCCATGGAAGTCAGTGATTTTCCCAAAATTACAAAGATTCAATATCAGATATTGATACCAGAGATGTTATAAATGTAAAATATTAAATATTGTCCTAAAGAAGTGAAATCTTCGAATGCATAAATATTAATCAAGTATGCGCAACAACCAAATGATCACATCTTCGGAATGTAAGGAACGAATAATGTCGCTTGACAAATGATAAATGACGTCAGCTGCACTTACAAATGAATAATTTTACTCAATGAATTTAAGGGCAATCAGCGGTTCTGCTTCTGTGACTTTGTATTCGGGAGCAAGCATTAAGATTGTCGCAAGTTGAGTATCGAGATTTTTCCTAGTAGCGAGTGAGATTACCTCTAGCTCCACCACTTTTTTGGAATATGCCGACTGCTTTCTGATGTTTGACACCCTTTTCATGAAGTTTTATCTGCGCAGAAACGGATTTCTCGATCTTTAACGATTTCGAACAGTATATACACATTGTCCAAGCTACATGGCTTAATGAATAGAAACTCTTTCTCAAAGTTAGCACAATACGAAGTTACACAGTGACCGGAATCCAATTTGCTTGAAATTTTCTATTTGTACATTTTCAGTAAGAATCATTTTCGTACAGACATGTATCACATGTATAAATTTTAGGTTTTTAGGCTTATAGTAAAAGCTTAGGTAAAATTTTAAGTTTTTCCTTGGAAATACATAAATTTGTGCTTTTTAGATCAGCGTAGGAGGCCTGAAATAATATTGTCTATAAAACTCACTTGCGCGAACAGAATATTCACAGCGGTACCAAATTCTCCAATCCATTAAGATGAAGCGGTAAATCTGCTCTCTCAATTCCTCTTTCACAGCGTCCATCAAGAATTGACAAGCATCAACCACGTGAGTATCAATTTGAGATGGATCCATTTTCTGTAGCAACACACCGATCGTTCCAACGCCTTGAGTTCGAAGCAAGTGTTCCTGATTAGCGTCACAACCATCCAGAAGATTCCGGATAAGGATAAGGAAACCAGCAACTCCTCCTGAGTTCGTAAGTCGTTCATCTAAAGAGAGAATTTCATTTTGAGGACGGTAGAGAAAAGTACTGAATGAAGCAAGTGGACTTCAATTGAAGTCAAGCATGCACATAAATTTATCAAAATGATGAGAAAAAACTGCTGCAAAGCGATGTCTCTAAAATTTTGCAAATGACTGCGAAAGACCGAGAAAATCTGCTTTCACGATTGTGTGAAATTGGTGAGGTCAAAGTCCTTCATGTCTAAATCAAAATCGCAACATGAGAGATCAATTTACAACTTATGATAACATCACAGTGTAAGATATGCTACTCATTAATAACAATGCTAGTAACAACATTTTAATTCTTGTCAAGTACATTTTGTGTCATAGTATTTGTTTCATCATCAAAAGACTCGCGTCAATTTACTGATGATGGATTTTAATAACAAGTTGCATTATATTTTTGTGTTATTTAATTAAGCTACTGATTGAATTGAAAAGAATCAATACTAAAACATGCTTTTCTTGGTCCTTTTAGATGAATTTCAGAATGAAAAGTTATACATTACAAGTGACCATCATCCAATAGAGAAAACATCTCAACATCATTGAAACTTTTAATTTTCAATGTTACATCAACAGATCAGCTGTTGAAGAACTGCCAAACTAATTCGTGCCGGACATTGGAGATAATCAGTTTGATCAGAGTGAAAGCACAGAAAATCACCGAAGCATGCAGAACTCACCAACAATCGAGCAGGACATCTGAACTGCAAATAAAACCACTGTGTTGCCACTACCGCTCCCAAATCAGCAGAGATGGGCAACATAGAGTTTCACCTACCTGACCATGGAGACGGGGGACGAAGAGGCTCTTTGACAGTATATTCGAGCACTCGACGCCACACACGCTCCATTTCTGGACGATAATGAGGTATGAAATAGAACTATTAGAATCCTAATACAATTACTTTAAAGTATGTGCGATATTAACATTATTTAAGAGTTGCTATGAAATGGACAAATTTTCATTTATCTGCATAGAATTTGGAAAGTTGTTTTTGTCATGAACGCATCATGTCAGCCATTTGAGCACGATGCACGTCAGTAAATTGTGCACATTTGGGAGGCATCGACCTTCGGACACTATCTTTCTTTCGCCGATTAGTTCTATCACTAATTGCCTAATGGTCTCTGAATGTCTTCGAAGTTATTGTGGCACTTAAATTGACTGGAATAATGGGTCGAAATAAGATATTTGATTGAAACTACCATTCCACTTCTATCACTTTAAGAGTAAGAAATAGAACTCAACTTAACAAGTTAATAGAGGCAACAAGATATGAATTTATCTACCTCTATATCTCAAGATAGTGATTTTAGATCGACAATTATTTAATGGTTTATATAACCGCGACCGTTCAAATATAACATGGTGTATTATTGATAATCATAATTGTTTTAGCAATAACTTTCAAACACAGAACGGTTGAAAGCATAGAAAATATTTTGCAGATTACAAAATACTACTTGTTTTCAATTACTGACTTCATATCAACCATCTGTACATAAGCCTATTCAATCTATATAGAATTTAACGTTTCGATTGAAGAACTACCCACCATCCATCTCTATTGTTTCATGTCAAATTTACACCAAAGCTACAGCTACTTCTGAGCTTGAAGTATAGTACACAGTTGAGAGAGTGAGTACACGAGTACATAGAGTGACCATAGGACACTTGTATTATGGTCGTCATCGAAGCAGAACAGAATGGTCACCGCCTATGACAGGTGACCGGAATTTAGAGGTACACTCGCTACCTTCCCACACTTTGATGAGCCGTGGATTTCTTAATTTTCTTAATAAGTTTTGCGTCCATATTTTGCTATAACATCACACTGCAGGCCATCAAATTTAACAGGAATGATAAGAACACAGCACTAGGCCTCGTAGATTTGAATAACTATGTCTTGTAATCAAATGAATGTTAAGTGGTAGAAAAGATTGTATTAAAAGTGGAAGTTTGATTCCAATAAACATCAGTAGGACACGCTCCGGAAACATAACTGACCACTTTGGCCGGCACAGAAATGTTTGACAATAATTCAGAAGCGACAAGCTTAGGCATCGTTTTTCTGAAATATCAACTTCTATGTTTTCAAGCAAATTAGAAATAAATAAGTCAAGAAGGTCTTAGTTGAACAACACCGAAGACAACTATTCATTCCAATCATCAATTCGAAAGTCTGATTCATCGTCGCCATAGAGGTTGCTATTCAAGTGACACCGACATCAACACTGCGAATTTCTACTTGTCACGATATGCGTGGTATGTATCAGGGATTTCGTTGTCTGCTACGAGGATGATTCAGGGCAACTGTCTGGAAATATTTTAGACATAAAATTCTTCCCAGATACTTTACGAAACATGAATAAGGAGAAAATGTACAGACAATGCATGAGTTAGTTGTAGCATGATAGCGAAACATTGGAGATAATCTCACGTCCCTTCAGTGAGAATAAAGGGAAGAAGAATTCAACCCCACGAATCCGATACAGGATTCTGAGTGATTAAAGGTTTGTTATTAAAATTAATTTTGAAGTTGAAAAATGAAAGATTTTACAAAATGCTCTGGTGTGAGTTGCGACATTCCATATAAGTTTATTGATGATCGAATATTTTGATGATAAAAAACTAAACATTTGCAGAGCGATTCACAAATGTTTCCTCTGAGACATCCGAGAATTGAAGGTATTCAGACACTGGTCAAGTTCCCTGCATTTTGCCAGTATTTCATCAACAGTTCAATCACGTCACAAAATCGAAATCCAATGGTGGGATACTCAAAAAGAAAAACAGTAAACAAATTCCATCGTACAGAAAAGAAAAGAAAGCCAATCAGACTAAACCAGCCACGTTCAGTAGTATTTTGTTTTTGATATCGCTCTCAAAGCAGCAAAACTTTATAACTATCTTCATAGCATATAACCAAACACCCTCAATCAACCGATTGGTCAACAAAGGCAGTTGCAATGCTTATCCGCATGAACTACCATGCGGCCTATTTGGTTTTGTCGATTTGGAGCACAAAAATCCAATCCAAGTTAGTCAACATGGTCAACAACTCTTTTACTTGTGCAAAAAATGCTGTTTGACCTTGCCATGAAATCTTTCATTATTGTTTGTAGAGGTAATTATTAAATAACCAAAACCGCGTTGCTATTTGTCGGTAAGTCTATCTCATCGTTCAAAATGCAACCACACTACACCATAATGGGTGCCGGTATTTTTCCGAAGTTTAAATGCTTCGAATGGACTTTAATTTTGATTTTAGAGTACAGTCCAACCTCGCTCACCGACCGTTTTGATATAGCGACCGTCGCGCTTTAGCGACCGGTTTTTTCAGGAGCGAACTCGTCATTTTCTCTCGATATACCGCCACGTGACACTACAGAATATTGTTTTCATGGGGATGGATTGACGATGAAAATGACGCGACGTTATAATGCCATCATCTTCGGGATGGAATTCAGTCTTTAAATTGTTGACAATTGGAGTGTGAAGTACGAGTAGTGCTTCTTTTAACTCAGTTGACAGCTGAAGTCTGAAGAAACTCAATCATTGGCCGCAATACCTGCACCACATTGATACTTGATTCCTATGTTAAGAGAGTGATGTAATTATCCTTTATGAATATGTTGACTACTTTCCAAATTACCGTCTTTTGTCGGCTATTCAATAAAGGTGCAATTATGACCACTTCACCATCGTCGATGTCAAGATTCCATTCGAGAGTTTGTTTGTTCTAACTGTTATGATTAGGTGTCCGATTAGTGAGGATATTCATTTGTTCATTCACAAGTTGCTGTTAGCCAGATGTAAAACTCATCAATGAAAGTTTTCTGTCATTGTCTGCAACTGTCCAAAGGCCCAGATGTCCCAGACGTCTGCGTCTCTTATGCTGCATTCATTTGAAATTCTCTTCTGACTTTTGTACTGGCATTTCAAGCCGCTTAATGAATTAGTATTATTATTAAGGAGTTCTTACGAACACTGACCATTATTCTTCAGCAAAGATAAGCGAGTCCTTTAATGACTGAAGCGGTGCTTGAAGTGATAGTTCAAATGTTTATTACACTTTACAGGCATACGTTTGGGAAATTAATAAAATATTGTAGAAAAAGATGGATATTTTCACTAAAGGAAAAATGCAGATCTGGGAGTAGTAGCAGGATGAAACAACCCATAACTACTTATCTAATTTTCATACTACTCATCAAATAGCGTCGATGATAATCTCAAGGGTGGGTCGCCATGTTAGGATCTGTGACACATTTTGATATTCGAGATTTGTCACATTTTGTCACATACCGATGGACGCAAAACTCACATTTTGTCGCATGCTCATTGACAAGAAAGTCACATTTTGTCAAATGTTGATGAAAACAGACGGCCAAAATTTGATATATGTCGGTGCGCAGAAGATTGGCAGTTATCAATTTTGCCTTAAAGGCTGATTTTTTCAGTTGACGTAATATTCATATTATATATCAAATGGCGTTACAACGGGACAAAATCGAGAAAACATTATTTATATAGCTCCATACGGGTGGTCTCCGTGGCACAGTGACTAAGTGCTTGGCCTAGCGATCTTTCGGTCCAAAGGTCGAGCTCCGATAGTGTAATTGGAAGTAGTGAGGAAGGACATCAGGACTAAAAAATCACAAGTCTCCAGATTAAAGTCTGACTTATGTCACCAGGGGCGTCACGCCATAGGGAGCCGGGGGAGCACGGGCTCCCCCTGATTTTTTCTAGGTAGTCATAAAATTCAGTTACTAGAAAAGCGCACAGAATAGGTTCTATTTGAATTGAAATTAAATATACATCAAATGTTGAATATCAATTACTAATTATAAATCAATTTAATAATTAACAATAATTTAGTGTGCACAAATAATTTTTTTGACAAAAATATTAAATCTAAAAGGATTTTTAATCAAATAAAATTTTTACGTTAATTATGTGCTGAATTTCATCTACCGATAAAATTTTTGATTGGATAAAAAGTTATCGGTTTCCTTATTTCTTGGCGGTTTTATGGTGGCGACTTCATAAAAAATTCAAAATCGTTTTCGTATTTTCTTTTCTACGATTGTTTGAAATTGTGCTTATTTGAATTATTGTTTCCGTTATCAGCTGTTTGCGTCATATGAAAGTGTGAATATTTAACATAATTATTGGATCACACTTGGATCGGGAATAGACCTACGAAGATAGACCCTCTGAATGGGTATGAGCTTATGCTGTATAGGATCCATATAGAACACCTGGTTGAGAGGTTGTACCTCGGAGAATTTAGTTTCCTTCATAGTGTGCGGTGAAAGTGTAAATGAATTGATAAATCGAAATCGGACTATAGTCCCAAAATACAGTATCTAGGCCTATATTACCTTCCCGTGATACTATCACATTAGAACACATTCAGCTTCGGCGTGAGTAAAGGGCGGCCTATTTACTGTTTTAGCAACAATTCACAGTTACATGCTAACGGCACTTCTGAACATCAGTAATTAACAATTTTAAATTGATAAATAGACTGACATTTCTCTCAAATAACCGGTTTATATAGCACTTAAGTTAGGTTAATACCTATCTAAGAGGATATCAATGCCTTCATAGAAAAGCAGCATTTTGGGCTCCTCCGGATTTTTTTGGCGCGTGACGCCCCTGTATGTCACCAACGTTCAAGACTTCAATATGGGGGAGTAGCGACGTTAAACCATCAGTTCATTCCGATGGAGAATTGTCATTGAAGGTTTACAACATTTACCCCGAGATTTGGTGTGATAACGAAACATAGTATGTGCAAAACCGGGACACATTTAACTTTGTTTAAAGTGAAAAGATTGCTCGCAAACATTGTAGTCTTATTACAATTGATTCTTTTTATAGTCTCGAATTCATTTATGATTAATTGCTTATGGCAAATATGATTGCATAATAAACACGCACTTGTAAGATGTTTCACAATGTGAATTCACAGACCATATTATTTCACAGAAAATAGGAAAACTTCGTTTTCAGTGAATTAATGCCACAGCGATTACTGTTACTTTTGTTCTGTATTCAGATCAGTGGAAATTATAAATACATGCGCGTGCATTATAGGAAGTATACATTAACAGTGACTCCTACGATCTGGACATGACAATCAAGAAACATTTGGCCACATACAATGAATGTTACAATTAGGTCATCACTAAGGCGATTATTAAGTCAATACAGTCAATATGGTCAATTTTGTAGTATTGGTCAATGAAGTCAATAGTCGTAGATTTATATAAATAGCATATATAATAGCATAGGCCACGACACCAGCTTTGAGGGTGCCATGGCCAATTGAAGCGAAACAACTCCAACAAAGCGCGCGATGTGATGAATAAGTCATGTGAATGAGTTTATTTTTCCCTTTTCCCTCCAGCGTTAACACGTCAGACTCCACGTCGCTCACAATGACGAAGACTGCAGTGCGTAGACAGAACTGAGACAAACGATAGAGAAATGAGAAGCCTACAGTCACGCGACATTGCCAATAAGTTTATCGACGTCATATCACAAAGACTAAGAGTATCTTCCCTTGTCTGCGTGTCATATTTAGTGGCTGACGAATCACTGCTGTCCAATACTTAGCATAAATATCGATGATCATTTAGCCATCTTCATCTGAGTTGTGCGTCGATCACTCATTCAGTCTTCGCTACATGATCTTTTACTAGAGTACAGTCAAAATGCCCAAGGTGAAAGCAACTCTCCGACAGAAAGCACTTTCTTTTAAAAACAAATTTCCTGAAGAATTCAGACTGACGCCAAGCAATGAACTATTTTGCGTTTTATGTGAAAAGGTTGTCACATGTGAAAAATCGTATTTTGTTGAACAGCACAGATCTGCAAGTATACATACACGAAAGCTTAATCAACGTTCAGCAAATCAAAGTAAAGACAATTGTGTTCCGTCCTCGTCAGGTAAACAAGCTTTTTTGCATTTTCGTCAGGATCCATTTAAAGAATTATTGGTTTAGTTCTTGCTGGAGCTGAATATTCCGCTCAATAAACTGAGACATCCAAGCGCAAAGAAACTTGCTGATTATTGCAGACGTGATTTGCCTTCGGTATCATCTGCTCGACGTATTGTTCAGTCGATAGGAGAGTGTAAAATTGACAATATTAAGAGGAAACTTAAGGACCAGAACATTTTCGCAATTTCGGATGAAAGCTGCTGCAAAAATTTGAAGTTCGTGAATGTCACGTGTGGACGCCTTGATGAACCACATAAAACATATTTAGTCTCTTGTAAAACTATTCAGAAAGTTGATTCAGATAATGTTTTAAGAATGATCGATGGCGCGATGAGAATGATGAACGTTGAAAGAGGAAATGTTCTGTTATTCATCTCCGATGCTGCTCCGTATATGATCCGCTGCGGTCTAGCTTTGAAATCTTTGTATCCAAAGCTTCGACATCTCACGTGCCTAGCTCACTTAATACACAATTACTCAGAAAGAGTTCGAGGTACTCGTACTTTTGGCGCCATTGACAATCTTATTGCAACAGTGAAATCGGCAACTGTTAAAAATCGGTCACGGTTGAACATGTTCGAGAAAATTGGTGCTCCGCCACAACCCATTCTGACAAGATGGGCATCATGGCTCGAAGCAGCTTCATACTATTCAGACAATTTCAATGAAGTCAAAACAATTGTATTGAGCTTTTCTGACGATGGTCTATTGGTGCAGAAAGCAAAGCAAGCGGTCAATGCTCGAGAAATAACTGACGAACTTGTCTGTGTCTGTACTTACAGACCACTTGCAAGTATTGTCAAAAAGTTCGAAAATCAGAACTATACAATTCTACAAGCGTATGAAGACTTCCGAGGTTTGAAAAGTGAGTTAGGGTCACTTGATCCTGCAAGCATTTTGCCATATTTGGAGGAACGCCTATCTAAACAAGAGGATCTACAAGAAATTATTGATGCATCGGGGAATCTTTCACCAAGTGAGTATCACATGCTGCAAAATGCTCAGCCATCAAGTGGAGATGTTGAACGTGCTTTTTCAAAATTGAACAATCTTTTGGCTGATGATCGGAATTTTCTTGAAGAAAACATTGAAAGCTACATTGTTTCTTATGTGAATAACTCTTGAAGTAAGCTTATCTGACGTTTTCACATGTTTTGTTTTTACGATGAATTTTTAGTCGGTGGTGATTAAAGTTTTTGATAAAGTTTTTCGGTCAATTTTTAAAGTCAATTTTCATGGTTTTGAAGTCAATTCGATGGATCAAAAAAACTAATTTTTAGGTCAATAAAAAAATCGCCCTAGTCATCACATAGCACGTGGAAGTCAACTTTGAAAAGTAGGCCAAATAACAGCACGACTTGCCTGGCGGCGCAAGTACAAGTTGCTATTTGGAGCAAGAAAGGGGGAAATATCAATCTTGCATAACTCTAATACAAATTATCATCAAAGAATATAAGAACATCAGAATAAAGACCTCCTGGAAAACCTAACTTCGTTACTTCATTCAAGCGAAGTTAATGCTCCTCCGTGACTTTGCTCATACTTTCACAATATTTTCCCGTGAATTTGTCACATTTTGCCACACAAACAGCAAAAAACACACATTTGTCACATTTTATTTTGAGATGAAAAATTGTCACATATTGTCACGTTTTGTCACATCGGCCCACCCCTGTAATCTCTTGGTATAGCGAACGTCGCGCTACTGCGACCGTTTCTAGCGGAACCGAGCGCGGTTGCTATATCGAGGTTTGACTGTAATTGTCATATAGTTTGCATCCAAGCTCAATTCCATTTAGCTTCCAAAAATTTACATAACAAATGACTAATTAATTAAACAAAGAAGGCTGCATTATTGTCAAAAGTCTTACAACTAACAACTGTTATATCACATGCCTTCATTTCGCTACAAAATAGTTGGGAAAATTGAGTGATCGTGTCACGCGCACAACTGTTATGATAGCTAGCATTTATTCATGCTCAAAACGATTAAAGTCACAAGGATCCCATAAAGCCGTTACGAGAAATGGAAAAATTAGTGATATTACGTTAGATAACGTGTCAATTTTTGCAAAAATTAATCCAAATCAGCTGCCACTGACAAATAAGTTGCCATGACGACAGCTATTATAGACAAATACGGTATATTTTGATGTAAACAAAGATGTTTACCTCGAGATCAACTGTTTATGCAAATATTCCAGCAGATGATATGTTATCGAATTTATGTGTTTGATCCACACAGTTACTGTTGCAATGGAATCAAATTAACACCTTACAGCTGATATATCGATCAGCGTCAGAATCACACTTTCATCACGTTGCCTCACATGCCTAGAGAAATAAGGATGATTCATGAGTTTCAGAATCATGGGAGAGTATAGAAGTAGGACAATAAAATATATTTTAAAAAAACTACAACGGGCAAACGCACTGAAAAAGGTTATTTATGCATCCATATTTGTACTAGATATGATAACAGTTTGATTAAAGAAATCCACTTCTAATTGTTGAAAAAATCTTACACTTTGTCCATTCTTAGAATGCCATGCTTGATTCAATAATGACATTCGACTTCCGTGTGTTTTTGATATTCTATTTCGTGTTGACCAACCACTAATTGAAGATGTGTCTTTTAAGATCACATATCTGAAGTACATCCATCTAATGAGTAGATGAATCGACTTGCAGATAAGGGTATATGCCTCATCTCTTGATCATGTCAAATGACAACAGGCTTGCAGCTTCACACTGCAGCAAATGGAAGCTCAAAATATGATTCCGAAAATTTGGATTTTTGAGCACAAGACACTGATGTAAACTGACCAGATAACCTGTGACGACTTCAAGATCTCTTGGGACTTCTACTATGCATCTTTACCATTGCACTTCGATCATCTCCATCAGGGCAATGCGTCGGATAATGTATTCAGCATTTGAGTAATATAGGATCTAACAGAAATTAGCTAAATTACCAGAAAAAATATGCGATTGCCTTCTATTGATTGAGATTGAGATTGGATATCTGGCTATGACTTTTCCGAAGTCCCCTCAGTGACGGCCACCGCCCCTCTAAGGTGTGGTGTGGAGCCATTGGGGTTGCTGCCTCCTCCGGTCAATGCTGTTCACCTTGTCTTGGATGTGGCAGCACCCCGGTGGTACCGGAATGGCAATCTCCACCCCAGGGCACTCCTCCCCAGCAGTAAGCATTTATTTGCTTGCTGGGTGTGTCGCTTCGTGTTGACTTGATACGAAGCCTCCTATCCACTGGACGGAGCCGGGCAATCACCCGATGGGGGCACCAACCCCATGCTTCCTAATTTTCCCAAGAAACGCTAAAATTCTTATATACATAACTTGTACATTTTCTGACATAATCACAGTTTCTAATCTTCAAAATTATAATAAATTACTTTAAAGTATTTCTTCATTTCAACACCAGAATCATGCATCAAAGGGGCTTTCACATTAATCAAAGTATCAAACAATACATTACTAATAAATGAACCTTAGTGTATTTGAAGTCGCAGTTCTTGTAAATCTCAAACAACATTTCGATGTTAGTCGTTCATGCGCTGTACATGCGAGGCATTATTCGACTAATTTTATCAAAACAGATTTGTACTAGAGCAATACTGGCCATGACATTTTCATTGTACAAACAAACACCATAGCAATTGAGAGCATTCAACGTGTTATGTGACGGTCAAAATTCCACTCACCAGAAGATTGAGTTGGCACGAAGACAAAGTCTTGGTCTTGATGGTCGCTATCGATCGAAGCTGCGTCGACCAAAGACAACCGAGCAGCTTCCTTACACAATAGCGGAGCTCCTTGATCGATTATCTCAACCTGTTCAAGAATTGGTACCAGTGCGCTGAGTCCACCGATTTGGTTAATTGTGTCCTGAAAATTTATGAAAGCTTCGTATTCTTAGTTCCACTGGTGCACATGTACATGGCGTAAATGCAAGTACCGTTAAGAAAATAGAAAAATAGTAAGGAATCACAAGTGACCCCATACGGAGCGCGACCAAAATACGTTGGTAGTGGGAATCGGGGATGCATAAACATCTAAACATGAACATTGACAGACATGAATGATTTCAGGTTTGCAATTGAAGATACTGTTGCTAGAATTCTGAGCATCTTTGATTTCTATTAGCGAAGTGTTTTAATCGCCCTCCGCATATCCATAAATCAACTAATTCAAGGCTACAGTGACTTTTACTTATGAAAATGCGGAGTAAAAGATGCCGAATCTGCAGTAATTTTAGCGGTTTAAGCTTGTTGGAGCAGTAACGTTCCTAACATCGACCTTTAAACGCCGCAACGTTGGCCTTTAAGGATACCACCTGCCACCATTCCCCCCAACGACTTACAACACGCCTCTCATGTTTTCAGATGTGCCGCTTACTCCCAGATTTTGCGATGGGCTACTCGTTCGTCGACAGAGAAAGACTTTAACGCAACCACTTAGGCAGTTTTTCCCTCATTGGCGTGCACAAGGGGTTATTAGAGCTACATTGAGAAGTGTGAAGCGAAAGGTTCTTTCACTTACTGGCCATCGTTTCGACTGGCACATTCACTCTTATCCACACTTGTCACATTTCAAGGGATTCTCTGCTTCTGAGGTTTATCCTATTTTATTAAATCCCTCTTGCTGTACGTCGAACTGCATTCACGTAGTCGAATGCCGGCAGTGTCTCATCCGCTGCGTCGGGCAAACTATTTACCCGGTGCCAGGGCTCCCACTCCATAATTTGCGAAAATTTGCGCAGCTTTTGATTTCAGAGATAAAATTCGAAATTCTTGTGCCTAGACCCCCAGTGTCGCCATCTTTGTGTTTGTGATTTATTTAATTGCTTCAAGTTATTATCTTACTGCATTTCTAAAATATCAATGTAGACCAAAGTTTGAGCTAATAATTGAGAATTAACACAGAATTGAATAAAGCATGAGCATTGTCCACTATAAAGTCCAATAGATGATGAATTATTCAGGCAACGGTGAAGCAGCGCAACTGATTCGCCGATCTCCGTTTCGTCGTTTGAGACCGTGTTGACTTGCTTGTCGCCTTCACCGAAAATTGGGTCCACGATACGGTGCTGTCGGATTCGACGAATTCGTCCCTTTAACATCCATATAATTAGCATGAAAAAGAAAATTTATTTTCAACGGTAGCAACTTCATGGATACCATGTCGATATTAATTTTTAATTTAACATTTTTACAACAAAATTGTCAAATTTGCGCAGAAAATTGGAATTTCCTAAAAATTTACGCATTTGCGCAGAATTTGAAAATTTGCGCACCTGCGCAAAATTTGCGCAGGAGTGGGAGCCCTGTGCATCACCGCATTGCTCAGTATGTCCTAAACATTCTGACCGCAACTCTCCCTTGGTTCCACACTTTTCGAATGTACACAGTGTGTCCGATTTGACTTTCTTCGCGATCAACCGATGCCTATCAAAGAACCACAGGCTTCTAAAGGAGTATAGATGAATTAGGTCTTTGCGCACTGGTCGGTCTTTTGGTTTGAACAAAGCCATCCCTCCGGCTGCCAATGCGGTCAACCTCTTCATTTTACCAGGGGAGTGTACCGCCAGACTGAGCTCTGTCATCAGATCTGTAAGCCATGTTGTCCCTGACGGGTCTGTCCGATTATAATATAAAACTGATAGGAATCTCCTCTCGCTTTTGTGTTAGTTCTGAACCAGCATGCATTTGGACAATTTTCTTTTGAAGCTCCTCATTTCACCCTCTCTATGCTTTTTGATTTGCTTTCTATGTATATGTCTGAATCAGTATTATTCTTTTTCAATCTCTATTGATATACTTATTCGCATATCATGTTTTACCACTTTTCGTTTTAACATAATCTTCTTATTCATTATATAGTTTCCGTATGCTTTGCTTCTTTACCAATTACAAACGTTTGGCTGTTATCTTTTTGGTACAGCGATTTCTTTCTTTCAGCTATATTGCTCTTTGTTTTCGGTTTGTTTGACCCATTTAATCTTAAGTCTTTTACACAATATTTAGCGAGCCATCTGACTGACTATTCTATTTTTGGCTTTCATCTGTTACCTTTAGGTAATTCAAGCTTTATTGTATTTAACAACCCATGTGAATTCCACATGCTTGACGTCATGGGTACAATTCAAGCATAGATAGCTATGGTCGTGTTTGTTGAACCATTGTGTACTCCAGATTGAATTCTTGCTTGAATAGTGCTGGACCCCACGTATTGTTTGTGTCTTTTACAGCATGCAATGTCCATGTTGACGTAATTGACTACTGACATTTAAAATAGCTGCAAGTGAATCTGCCAGTTTCTGTGTTTTTCACCACTGAAGTAGGTCGTAAGACCAAAATACATGTATATTTGGTGCCATTTTACTTTTGGTTTTGAGCATCGACACCTGAAAGGGCAGGAGAGCGACATGCGTCGATCGAATGGTCGACGCTTTAACTTGCAGAATAGAAATCTCAGCGTCCTTGATTTCTATTAGTAAAATGTGTTGGTGTGATGCCGAATCTGGAGTAATTTTAGCGGTTTAAGCTTGTTGGCGCAGTAACGTTCGTAGCTCAAGAAATTTTAACTAAATTATCAATTATTCTCAAGAAATAGAAACACTATTCTTTTGAAGACAGCAGCCGAAGAGATTTCGCTATTTCATGATAACTTTATTGAGTTACCAAACATGGTTCTGTCGATGTGACCATCATCAGTGGCAAATTAACAGTGAGCTTTTGACCATAGTCTCAAATTTTAAACTCAATTTCTAGCTATATAGTGTACAGTATTTAATAGAAATATTGAATTCTTATTTCTATTCTTATTATCACTGAATTCAATATTTCTGTAAAATACTATAGGTTCTATAGCTAGAAATTGAGTTTAAAATTTGAGACTATGGTCAAAAGCTCACTGTTGATTTGTCACTGAAACTCAAAGTTACTGACAACATATATATCAATATACTTACTAACACTATTCTATTCTATTGACAAAAATATCAAAGCGAATATATATGATAGTTTGAAAAACACACAGTTGTTAACTAATTCATCCACATGTGGTTAATGCAATTAAGACAATGTCATCATACTATAAAGAAGAAACATTCCGAAATATGACATTTATACACCAGATATTTAAACAATCCTTAGACTGTCGTTGAATGAAAATTTGATTGGTTACCGGTTCAATGATCTCGTAATTCCAAGTCAAAATCTGATGATAATAAAATGCTAGGATCTTTAACAGAAAATCACAACGAAGATTGATATCGGCGTGGCAGATAAAACCGGATTTCAGAAATTTGAGCATCTTTCAAGTGTGCTGTGCAATTCGGAGTCGGCAACTTTTGGCTGCTGTGACTTTCTACCCCTGAATCCAGTTCAACGCCTATTTCTTATATCCCGCTCCACGAGCCTCACACTACAGATCTACAAACTTTAAAAGACGTCAAACTGTTAGTACATACTTACATGAAATCGGAAAACTTGAAGTCGACGAGTTTCCAAATTCGCATTGTGTCCTTGTGGTCCAAGATCTACCGCAACAAGGGATGAACACGCTTTGGCATTGTAGTAGAAGAGCAGCTTTGAATTGAGTATATCCTCGTTCTGTATGTACGTCAAATTGTTCAATCCTACAAATTGATTAAGTCGGCTTCAATCTTCTACAGATAGGAAGATATTGTTCGATCATGTTGATTTCAACTTGCCTTGACGGTTACAGATATGAAGTTCAGGGGCTGTTGTAGTCTAGGGAGGATATTCTACACTTGTGATGATTACGTCAATAGAGCAAAAAACAAGTTTCTTCCGATATTAATATGATTAGACGCTCCGCAATGCAAGTCAAGTATACCGGTCACGGATGCATGTATGGAGAATCACAAATGACACGGATGATGCAATTTCAGAATATTCACAACAAAAACAGGCAGGCCTGTAACGAATGCAACGTTTACATGATGATCGGCTGTCATATGAAAATAGTGGTTTAGTAAATGTCTTGTGGCTTGTGTGGAAAAGTTTACATCGGAGAGACGGGGGACAAAGATAAGAATCGGTAAAAGAAATCGCATTAGCAGTGCAAACTCGCTCACTTTGATGAGGAACATAGTGATATGGAACCTACTCACAATATGTATTGGGAGGTTTTACATACGGGCCTAAATAATTGTAATAAAAGACTGTTTGCTGGTTCATGGCCACGCTTGTTCTCTAAAGTGAACTACAACAAGATAAAATGCTAAAACATTGACAGAAGATAATAACAGGAGCTAGTGAGTAAAGTTAAAACTAAATAAGACACGAGAATGATGAGGTCAGCTGCTAGTATATTCTAAAATGTCAGAAATCATATAAATCTGGATTTTGGATTTTCAAATTAATTACAAATTTTTAGTTACATTACATTACATTGCAAAAATTAATTACAAAAACATTACAATGAAGACAGCGCCTACAAAGTATTGATAATAAAAAAAACACATTGGAGGGAATCCTACATCCCCAATGAAGAATTTCCTTCAATTTGTAGAACGCATGTATTGTTCTAATGCAGCTTATAAAAGCTGAGGTATATGCCCCTATAGATTAATCTTCTGATCCAATTTTCGATTTTCTCATGCTGTTTCTCCGTATCAGTATTTTAAACATTCCACATTTTCCATAAAATTATGGAACATCTGCTTTTTTTACTGAAAGTACGTTTTCTGAACCTTGTACCATCCATTGTTTTGCTTCCGGTCTCATTTGAAAATTCTCCACACATATATACGTGAATAAACCTGCACAGTGAAACGTCTAATCACATTAACATTATTTTAGAATCCGAAGAAACATGGTTTTGCTTAACTGACATTGTGGTGTTCAACACAGATATCACACGTCCAATAGACGCAACACCCTATCTTTCCGACTCATATGACCAGGGTTCGAACACGTCAGTTGAATAGCTGCTGAACAAGTGCTTCACACGATAGACTTGTGTGATGCATTCTAACACCTGCTGTGCAGAAGAATGGCATGACACCACTGTTTCTTTTGTACCGCCTTTCTCAATGTGTGAACAGAGCACATGTAACTGACCAGACGGCGGGAGATCATAATGATTTTTCAGCAAAAAAGTAGCAAAACCTCTCCAAGCAGTTTAAGGTCGTCGACGTAATAATAGAAGCAAAAATCGTAAATTTTCAGGTCGGTCTCATTAGTAAACTGCTCAACACACGAGACACAACAACAGCAGAAGCAAAACCAATTACACATTTGAAATCTACAATAAACATGAAACATGAACTGCCACACTACAGTCTGACTTCAAAATTAGACATGCATCCACAGTCCATACAGAGATCACAATTCTTAATATCACTCCCTCTTTATTTATCTACACACGGCTTGACTAATACGTAACGCTATTGCAAGATCGACCAACGAAGGCCCTGGTCGCAGAAAATCTGTCAATTTACAATTTTTACTAAAATTATTACATCGACGACCTTAAACTACTTGACTTGGGGAGTTTCTGCTACTTTCCTTGCTGAAAGAACGTTTGTGTTCGAATCTTGGTCAAGCAAGTTGCGGTGGAGAAGATAGGACGCTGACGCTCATTTGACTTAATGTGTCATATCTGCGTTATTCATCGTCGCTAGTCACTGTCAATTCTCGCCCTAAGGGGTGGTTAAGTTCAGTTTTCCATTTGTCATAACCTACTGTGAAGTCTGAATTCAGGCGAACTAGGACACGAACAACACTTTAACCATGCATAAATGGTAAATGTAGGTAAGCTGGTTGCTGCAATGGACCTACAGAGAAACCTAGAGTGAAATACCACGTGCAACTGACCAAAGAAGAACCTTTACTTGAGCATATATTTCCCTATGAAAACTGTTCAATTCATTATATTTTGTGAACTGCGAATTGAAAATACGCTTTTCGCACTTTGAGCATTTTTTGGCATATTATTTCTACACGTTCTATAGATTTCCACATGCTTCAGTGTCATGATTTACAAAAGAAACCAGTGTGTCGGAACTTATAATGCAATCTCTGAATTGCACATTTCACATGCATTGTCTACCATTGAAAGTCTCAGATGCTTTCCGTATGTACTCACTATCACTTGACAGTATAATTAGACTATGTAAAATGACACATGGAAAAGTCTAATGCGTCAATTTAATGTCTTGTCCTGGAATTGCGTAACTCGTCTGATACAATCTCCAAACAGTGTTAAATATCAACTAAACTGGTATCACATGTTGCACTCAGATTGATCACAACAATGGAACTCCTACACAACTGTGAGCATGTCTATCATTGATCAGATCACCGGCGATGAAATATATAATGATAAATGGAGGTTTGTTGGCAAGATTCTTGTGAAGTGATTTTTTTCCATAAAAGAAGAATTAGTTATCTAGCTTAGCAAGATGTTGTAATTTATTATAAGCAGCATTTGTTAGTATTGATTTAAAGGTTTTAAGCCAAACTGCTAACATAAAAAGTGGCAAAGTGATCTTATATTGCAAATACAGCCATGGCCAAAAGTCACCGGACACTGACATTTTTATGGATATTAGTTGAAATATTCGACGCATCGCTTCGATACTCTAGAGTAATATGTTTGTATCACTGCGTCATCTACCAACAGTAGCAAAATTTAAATCAAATTTCATTAACCCAACCTTTTTGAGCAAATTTACGTTTTGGCCATAAGTCACCGGACAACCAAAATGTGAACATTCATTATTTTAACTGGTCCATATTTTCTGATGTAGGAACTCAATTGCTCCGTTGTTTGCTGTTTTCTATTCTTCAAGCACATCATTTTCAATAACCGAAAAAGAAAAAATTCAAATTTCAAATTTGAAAGGGAACGGCGGCTTGGCCAAAAGTCACCGGACACTTTCTTTATCAGCTTAGTGAAAAACATGTTCTTTAGACCATTTCTTTGATAGGTTATTGTGTTTAATCTAATGGAATCTTTTCACATGCTAAATAATATCTATGAAAAACATCGTTGTTATGTTAGATTTTCATAAAGTGATAATATTCAAATATGACTTTAAATTAACTAGACCCGAACTTATTCAAATGAAATTGATTGGGAAATAAATTTATTTTAAAGTTAATCAAATCTA
Organism: Prostheceraeus crozeri; assembly: GCA_907163375.1. Lineage (NCBI taxonomy): Eukaryota > Metazoa > Platyhelminthes > Polycladida > Euryleptidae > Prostheceraeus > Prostheceraeus crozeri. The sequence goes on from CAJQUW010014449.1 coordinate 243,833, forward strand.
AGTAGACTGTTATTTGACTGTTTTGTTTAGACTGTTTTGTTTTGTCTTTGAGAAATCCCCATCTACACCCATTTACTTTGATCTACACAAATCAAAATATCGTTTTATGGAAAAACATTTCTATTAGGTTTCTACATCAGGATTCGAAAATAAACAATCCATCACGAATTTCAGTACCTGGTAGGAAATCCCTTCGCCTGAATCACTGATCTCAGTCGTCGTTGCATGCTGTCAACCAGTTGTGTGCAAGATGCGGGGGTGATGACATGATGCCAAGCTTGAACGATGGCAGAAATGATTTCTGATCTGGATTTTGGGGCCCTCTCGTAGATTACACGTCCAACAACAGCCCAAAGATTTTCAATGGGATTGACATCTGGACTTTGACCAGGCCAATCTTGGATGTGCTCCACCTCGTTCCTTGCGAGCCATTCTTTAATAGTTTTCGCCCGATGACATGGGGCATTGTCATCTTGAAAAATTGCTCCTCCTTCGGGATAATGCTCTTGTCGAGTACGAAGCAGCTCATTCTGGAGAACGTCAAGATAAACTTTCTGGTTTACCCTCTCACCATTTTCAAATATTCTCAGCCTGCCAACGCCTTTGTTGGAGAAGCATCCCCACACCATCACACTGACAGGATGCTTAGTCGTCGCCATTGTGCACTTTGGTAGGTAGCGTTCTCCGATTCTTCGTCTGACTCTGAGCGACCCTCGATTACCGTGTAGATCAAAGGACGATTCATCCGAGAATATCACTCTTTGCCAGTACTCCGGGCCTTTCTCAGCATACTTTTGGGCAAACAAAACTCTTCTACGCCTTTGAAAGGCATTCACGAAAGGTTTCTTTGCTGGTCGTCTAGAGCTGAAGCCTGCGTGTTGTAGTCGCCTTCTGATGGTTCGCTCACTCATTGAAGCTCCGAAGTCTCCGAGGGTCGCCTTGATTTGCTTCGAAGACAAAAATCGATTTTGTTCACAGCGCCGAATAATCACTCTGTCCAGTCTTTCAGATGAACGTCGAGGGCGACCCGTTCGTTTCTTTGTAGGAGAACCATGACCTGAGGGATTAGCAAGCCAACGACTTCTTATGTCGGAAACTGTTGATTTTGAGACACCCACTTTGACAGAGATTTTGCGAATGGCGTAGCCTTCTTTCAAGAGAGTCACAATCTCAGATCTCTTCTTCGGTGAGACTTGCTTTCGCATCGGCATCACTTTCGTTAGACGATCACTTCACTTGCACAGTTCAGTCAACTTTTGAGAATGAAATGATTCAGATTTGTGACATGAACCTTGAATTTGAATTTTGAATCGGAAGTCGAGAGGTAACATAGAAATATGATTGCTTGTCAGGCGTCTCTCAAGCAAACCTGAAAATTGCAATAACTTTGTCCATAGAAAGCGAATCCCTGAAGTGGTGTAGAGTGCTGTACTGCGGTTTGACAGACAAAGCAAAGTTCAAGCAAAGCAAAGTTCAATGTTACAATAGTTTGATCAATGAAAGAATGAGTGTTAACAGCGGAGTGGGCTATCAAGTGAGTGACAAGATGACGCCTTACCTCTGCTGAAGATGGTAGCAATCTCCGTAGCGCTCAATGCATCAGTGAAAGCGGCCGCAGAGCACATCTGGCCTCGTATGGAATGTAGATGACCCCAATGCTCGTGTGAATCGCCCAGGAACACGGACGAACTGGCGCCGGCGCCGGAGGCACCTGTGCGGAAGAGAGTGGTCCGTTTACGAGGCCGAGCCACTTCCTGCATCAACTGCATGTGTGCTTTCTCCACTGAGGCGGAGCAGCTTCCAACGTGCGCAAGAAGAAAATCCTGAAAGGGAAATACTCATTTGTATAATATTAAATGATTTTTGTAAAACTTGAACAGACGTGAGCATCGCGAGACAAGTTTCAGTAAATTGTCCACATCACTCGCACAAGATTTGAACCAAAGACGTTGAAGTTCGAGGTCATGGAAGCATATCTTCTAACCACAAGGGCACAATGCCATCTATTCACAGAGCATCTGTAGCACATAGAAATTAGAGGTGTACTAGAGATTACGTGCTGCGACTATTGAGGTAGGACAAAAAACGCGCACACTTTTTTGATTACTGATATGCTGCAATAAGAATTACGACGGTCGATGCGCATTTCAGTGAAGACGAGGATTTCCAACAACGTTTCCGAATGTATCCGAATGCAGTCAGCTACCTCAAACAGAGGATAAGAGCAGTGTTTTGATTCTTTACATAAGACAAAAGATACGCGCTCATATTTGTCATTTCCTGATACAGGATATCAAGGATTTTCATAGACTCGCATTTTCTGCTATGGCTTCAGTATCATGAATTAGATAGTTGTACAGTAATATAGGCTTGTAATTGGTTCCATAGAGGAGATGTAAGTCAAAACTAACATTTTTTTCATCCATATTGAAAACGATGCATGTACGGAATGGGGAATTCGCATATTCGTGAAATCTAGTAGACTATAAAATTGTCTTTTTGCAGCAATTAAATTATTGTTGTAGACTTTGAGCAGCATTGAATCCTTTATTCCTTCTATAATAATATATCATCAAAAAAGTATGACTAAAAAACCAAACGGACGAAAAACACGCGCAAATTGGGTGAAAATGGAAAACAACACGCTTGCACGTGCAAATTATCAAAAAACGCGCGCGTGTGTAAACACGAGCGAATCGCAACACTGATGTACACGTTTTGTCCCGACGAGACGCAAGCCGATGCATTTTGGAAATATTTAAGCCGAGCTGAGCCGTACGTTGTTGTAGCTGGCCGAGCCGAATCGACGAGACGCAATAATCTTGGGCAAAACGTGGCTAGAATATAACCTGATAGGTCTATATGTCGGTCTACACATAGTATGTTAACAAATATTTAGGTTGCAGTTGTTAAGTAAAAACTAGATTGCTTCGATGCACATCTAATACGAAATATCTTTGCTTGCCAGTTAGGCTGCTGCATTTCCGAATACGACTATTGTTCTACAAAAGTTCGCAAGCTACTCTTTACTTGCCTTTTCCCAACAGCCCTAAATATCTATCAAATAATGAAATTTCGAGAAAGACGCTTATCGCAGCGGATGGCACTCTAGGAAAATACGTAAAGATGATACTCGTTGATGATAAATTGTGTAGAGTTAACCACGCCATTACAACAAATTCCATTAATACAGTATTAGCATGAATATCAAACCTTCGTTTATTGAGTTAGGGCAAGAGAAGATGACTTTGATGCTACCAGGTCATTAAATTGTGTTTCATTGACTTATCACAGGCTTTTGATACGGTTCCCGAAAACATTCTTATTCACAAGAATGGCAGTATACTTCCTCATGGCAATTTTCTGCACTTATTGAAACGACTGATCAATGAGAAAATTTTCAAAGTTTTATATGATGGCATTGAATCCTGCAAATTTACTTTGAAAAATGGAACACCCCAAGGCGACAGTTTGTCACCAACGTTATTTTCAATTTTTATAAATGACTTGTCAAAGGAGATTGATGCTAATCTTGGCAATTTGAATGTAGTGAATATCGGCGAAACTCAAATACCTTGTTTAATTTATGCTGATGATATACTTCTGATGAGTAACGACATAAACAGGCTAATGAACCAAATACAGATAGTCAGTGAATATTGTAAACGCAACGGCCTGGATATGAATTTCGATAAAACTAAATTAATTTTTCAAAATATTAGATATGAAAATGATCACATAGAACTTAATTTGAACAATGAATTGAAACGAATTGATATAGTGCGCGAAAATAAATATCTTGGATTTTGGATAGGAAATAACACTAAAAAAACATTTGTCTTCACTAACTAAGAATGGCAATAAATCGGCATATCTAACTGCTAAAAAACTAAAAGAAATAGTATGTGCGAATGGAACAATAGTGAATTGCGAATGCGAATTGCTGAATTTTTAAATGATCACAATATGATGTTCCTGTTTCATGCATGTATATCACCTATCGTTCCGGACCTCTTAATAAGTAGGACTTAATAATTAGGCAAGACGAATGCTGGCGTGCGATATTAATTTTGAATACATATTCCGATGTGCTTTGATATGCCGTTTTTATCAAACCTTAACATTTCTCATTGCAAAAGTATGATGGTGCATAACTTTAAAAGATGAAATCATGACTTGCTTAAACATTTTAAATATGAATGAAAATGTCCTCTCCTTCCAGACAGTGTCATCTCGTATTTCAGTGTCATTACTTTATCTCACCTCCACTTTATTATCATTCTGTAAATTTCTCAATCGCCTTATCATCAGTCATCTCATTCATTCTCTTTTGTATACATGTACATGTACGTGTTTTTCAATTGAAAAAATATACGTTCTGATATTCTGATACATTGTGAAGATCGCCACTATAGCCACAATTGTCCATTATCGTGCAAGATAGAAATTAAAAAAAATCGGATGATGTTAATGAAAAAATGAAGCTTTAACATTTTTAGCCAAGCCGCGGCTCCAATCGGCCCAAAGAGATGAAGCCGAACCGAGCTGCGTGCAGAACATTTCAAACCTGCCGTCGGCTCAGCTTCGGTAAACCTCTAGTTGTACATTGTTCGATCAATTACTGAAGCCGAGAATATGCTGCGAGAGGAGAATGTGATGCATGTTCGCCATTTTCTAATGCCTACCTTCTGGAACTTCGGATACTTGGTGTCACCACTGAACACTTCTTTGTCGTTCACGTACACTCGAACACTGGCCCTGCCCATCAACCGTCTGGAATTAGCGAAACAGATGGACACTTGATACCAGTGCGTGTCTTTCATCCGATGTGCGCCTGATGTGATAATATTGGAATGATATTCGCCAGCGGTGCAGGAGGCTACCATGAGGTCACGGTCCAGTGTAAAGAAGGCCTGTGGAGGAGCGAGAGAGACATCGATATAACCGATTCACGAAATTCATCAGAAATATAAGAATGCAGGACAAAGCTTATAATATTGTTAGCTAAGATAATCTATGAATACAGGGTGTCCGTAAATTCGCTTGACTTTTAAATTGAACATCTACATGAGAAAACAATAAACTTTTGCGTCACAAACCATGATATATTACGCAACATGAAGGGGAATTTGCGAATCTAACCATAAGAAATGAATATTCGATTATTTAGCTGCTTAAATTCTACATTCTGCATGCAGTCAATTTTGTGATGAATATTACATGCACAATTATAGTTTTGGTGAATTAATTTCAGTTTCAGTAAATGTTTAAGTCAATTAGCCGTATTGTCAATTATTTCAATTAACCTTACCCAGGAGACATATCTCAAAATTTTCCCTTATTCAATTCTATGAAACTTTCATGACCAGCCATGACGACATGCCTAGTCATTGATTGATTCATATCGTATCATCTTCAATTGAGAACGTCAAATTAATCAGCCTTCATGGCAAAGAATTGAAATATCCCATATCCATGACGTGATGGTTTTCGCTAACCAATGACAAAGACGTGTGTGTCAACCAATAGGTTAAGTCTGCATCATAGAGTTTCCTCATGCTATGTTCGAAATCCCACTGTGAAGTGGTACAATCGCTGCCGATTGTATTCACAATGGATCCTCAGACTCGGATAGAGATAGTTCAGTGCCTCTATGCATGCAATAGAAGTGATACAGCTGCTCTTCGAAAGTTTAAGATTCAAAGACGCATTCAAAAAGATCCTTTTACAACAGCATCGATCACAAATATCATCAAAAAGTTTGAAGAAGCGTTCATGATAAACCTCGCAGTGGTTGTCCTACAGTGGATGACTTGACAATTGCAACTGTGAATCGCGTCGTCGAGGAGACTAGTTCAAAATCAATGCTAGGAGTCACGTTGTCAGTTCGCAAAGTGGCTGAAGAGGTTGGTACCATTTCAAAGACTAGTGTCCATAAAATCCTTCGGCATGAACTAGGACTCTACCCGTACAAATTACAAGTCGCGCAAGCACTTGAGTCGGCCGACATAGACAAAGCGCTGTGAGTTTGCGAGATGGCTTCTCGACAGTCAGAATGTAATCGATGATATCGTCTGGTCTGACGAGGAGTATTTTTCACTCGATGGGATCGTTGATGCGCAGATTTGCCACATCTAGTCAGATGTCAAGCAATCAACATGCATCTCAAATCGCGTGATAAGTCGAGGATGTGACCGAGAGTGTCCTCTACGTTCACCTGATCTGAATCCTCTCGACTTTCGGTTCTGGAGATGGATGAAAGCGAAGATATACGATCATGGTAAGCCACAAAACCTGGACCAGTCGAGTGAGAAGATCACTGACATCTGCAATGAAGTCACACGTGAAGAACTTGCCGCTGGTGTTTTCGATATTATTTGGTGATTGACTGCACTGATTGCTTGCGACGGCGATCATTTCGAGCATTTGATTTGAACATTTTAATCATCAAATATTGACTTCTTATTGTTAGATTCATAAATTCCCCTCTATGTTGCATAACATAACATGGTTTGTGATGAAAAGGTTTATTGCTTTCTCATGTAGATATTCAATTTAAAAGTCAAGCGAATTTACGGACACGCTGTATATCTATCAAAACGCATTCCACAGAATATTCAAAAATCAAAATTGACCACAAATATTCCACAAATCATGTACATAAAAAGAATACAAATTAACGACAATGAAATTAAATAAACGATAGATCAAATTTCCATGCAAAAGATGTGCGGCTGGCAGGATTCGAACCTACGACCAAGGTTAACTAGACCTGTGCTGTAACCAACTGAGCTACGAGGCACCTACACGACTGTGTCAATTGGCAGGATCAAACCCTCACCACCACACATCAGTTGTCAAGGCAATAATAATCAATGAATAAATAACACGTCACAATTGTGACCGCCGACATTAAGGCAAATAGCAGGGATCGATTGTCCACCAAAGCATCTTAAGCCATGTCGTGAATGCATATAAATAAAATGAAGAATACGTATATAAGAATATAAATACATATATAAAGAATAAAATAATAAAAAGAATAAAAAAATCATGCAAAAGTTCAGCAACCATCAACTCAAGCATTTGTACTGTGAACGGCCAGATCTAAAAGCAGCACATTTTTAGATTGCCCATCCAAGGCCAGGAGTAATACTGTTAAGTTAGGGGTAGGGCTGCCTCAAAACACTAGTGACTCTAACCAAATTTGAGGCAACAACCATAAAACCGCCCCAAGAGGGGAGACTCGATCCTAGGACTTTTAGCACCGTCAAGCCAAAGTATCGTCCTTAGTATGTAAATTTCAGAAAATAAAGGACCAGCCATTAATTTATAAGTTGAGAGAAGTCCTTGCTTTGATGGTTTTCTTTATTTTAGCAGCATGTGCGAGGCCTTTCAGCCGCTACAGGCGACCATCGTCAGGCAAGTGAATGAAGAAAAATTACCTTGGATGAGCTCAAGTCATCACGTGCACTTTTCATTCAACCCGGAACATAGATAGCATTGACTGTCCAAAATAAAATACAATACGATAAGTGAAACTACATAAAACAAATATTACTACTACTACAATCGATAGTAGAAGCACTGAAAGCTAGAAAGATACAAGAGAAAAGTAAACGTCAAAAATTCCAGCAACTGCTTAAAGAAAACTTCACTCGATTGGCCGATGCATATCTCTCAGTCCAAAATGCTTCTTTTATCAATCTTTTCCATACCGGTTCTCTGTCCACCACCTCCATCCTGTCAAAGGCCACTCTATGATCGCTTTCAAATACATGTCGAGCGACTTCCGACCGTTCAACGTCGACATCTTTGACGGCTTTTCTGTGCTCTTTTCTTCTCTCATGTAATGAACGGCCTGACTCTCCAACATACGACCAACCACATTGAGGATCCGCACAAGGGAGACGATACACCACGCCAAAGTCCTTCGCCGTAGTAGGACGCTTTCTCATAAGAACACTCCTCAGAGTGTTAATAGGTTTCATGCCGACGTTTACAGTAACTTGCTTGAGGACATCACGGATCCGTTCTGAAACACCCCGGACGTAAGGTATTGAGCCTCTGAAATCCAGCTTCTCCTCAGGAATTTTTGACGTTTTACTTTTCTCTTGTATCTTTCTAGCTTTCATTGCTTCTACTGTCGATTTTAGTAGTAGTAGTATTTGTTTATGTAGTTTCACTTATCGTATTGTATTTTATTTTGGACAGTCAATGCTATCTATGTTCCGGGTTGAATGAAAAGTGCACGTGATGACTTGAGCTCATCCAAGGTAATTTTTCTTCATTCACTTGCCTGACAATGGTCGCCTGTAGCGGCTGAAAGGCCTCGCACATGCTGCTAAAATAAAGAAAACCATCAAAGCAAGGACTTCTCTCAACTTATAAATTAGTATGCTAAGTTGCGCCGCAAGTTTCAAATTTTAATTGACAGTGCTCTGCATTAGATTTCATTATACTTTGCTCGATTGAAATAGTGCCTTGTGATGTTTATTCTGAACAGTGCAAGTGGTGGACTATTGCATGAATTGTTCATTTTATAAAAACGTTAAAAACCCGTTCAATGAACAGTAAAATGAAAAACACATGTACCACATTAAACATCAGTTCATAAATTCAAGAAAACGAACTCAAACATAAATAGCAAATGTGAAGATCTTACAGGCAAATTATTCTATTGATATCTTCAACCCATCTGCTCGTCTTTCAATTGTTATCTATCTGTATATCATAGCAACAGACGTTCTACATCAAGAAATACTTTTATCACGACATCTCGGAATTACGAAAAAACATCAACTAAAAAATCAATTTAATAACTATCGATCGGATTTAATAGAATAGAAAGGAATACTGGTTTTCAACACTACCACCTAACTAACATCTCAATCTTATTTGAGAACGTTGTGTAGGGTGGAATAAAGCAAGATATGCAGAAATTCCTAAGTTCCGATATTCTCAGTACAAATTGAATAATAAATGATGTTGTTAATGCAGAATTCTGAGACATGTCTAACGTTTTCTCTCTTAAATTTCAGAAAATAAATATCTTAAGAGAGCTAGTGAATAAATTTTGGAAAGGTGTGAACACCAAAAAACGAAGAATAATTAGCGACTAACTCAGACTGACGAATGAACAGACACTGTTGTGTAGTTGCTGCCTATATTTTCCATGTTCAGCACAAGACAACAGAGAAACATATAACAGAAGTAAGAGAGCTGATAATTACCTCAAACCCATTGCCGTTCTCTGAGATGAAACGAAAAAGCTGACGTCGGTAGTAACTGGCAGACAATTCACTCCGTGACAGTTTGTCCAGACAAATCCAGGCGTAAAATGAGAATCCATAGGCGGACGGACGAAGTCCTACGGAGGGTAAGATCAGCCCGGATTCACGTTGGTCCATCTCAAACCAATGCGTCGGTAACTGATATGTCATTCCTGTGTCTTCATCTGCACGACACATGCATTTCCGAACCATTCCTGTAAGAGCCTGAAAAGGGATGCAACTCGTTACTCAAAGTGATAGATAAACTGTAACAGTGACTATGCTCATGTATCGTTGTGCGCGAGGAGGAAAACAAAATCTGACATCCGAGAAAATTGCTACAAGGGATCAAGGAGTGAAAATAAACGATCAATTAATATCAATTGGTGACTTAGAGATCAATCCATCGCAAATTATCACAACTAGGTTCGAATTAGGGTTTAATCCTAGTACCGTTGCGGAGTCGGTTTAATTATAACATCGAGAGTACCGACATCGGTTCTGTAGGAATAAGTACCGATTCAGGCAACGGTACGAAATTGTTTCAGAATTCAAACTTAAAAGCCATTTTCTTGACATAAAATAAAGAAGACTTTCTTGTCACAGCGCTTGCTAGGATGCTGCCAATGCTCCCCCGTAGTCATCAAATATGCATCTCTCCAGCAAGTTCCAAAATGTACAAGTTCCTGTCGCAAGCAGAGAAGACCTTCTCGACTTCAGCACTTCTTCATACAGATCTGTGGCTGGTTTTATTGGGTCATAGTCGCGCTGCTCGATGGCCGATGAGACAGTCACGGAAAATCGGTCACTGAATATCCTAGTGTTCTTAAAACTTCATCTTAGCGATAAATGACCGTGTACTTCAGCCTTTGAAACGGCGATTAGTCAGTCTTCTTCAGATAATTTGTGAGGTTTTGTCCATTACAGGATGTCAACACGCTCAACTGAACAAAAACCAAGTATATTCGAGTATATGACTGAACAAAATACGAGTATAGAATTGCTGACTCTGTATCAGAAATTCGAGCATATTTCATGTAGGGGTGGCAATACAGAATTGTAGTACGGCATTTATTTATTGCTTTGTATTTGAACATTACCTGTAACAGACGCTTGCCGAATTTCAGAGTCGCTTTAGTCTGGAAAAGCTTCAATAAAGCTCTAAGGTCACTGGGAGCGAGGGAGTGTCCACCAAACCTCACTAAGAGCTCAAATAACCTCGTTATCAGCGGTGATTCTTCCGCAGCTCCACTTGAACTTGTCCTCTTTCGTCGGATTAATACTTCCTCGCCTGAATCTTCTTCTTTTCTTCTCTCCTCTTCACAGCTACTGCCTCGCATTGAAAGATATTCAATACAGGTCACCACTGCTCCAATACATCGTCCATCACAACATTCTGTGAGACTGTGCCGAGATTGACGGAGGAGGTTATCGATGGTGGTGAGAACAGACAGCGCTAATTCTCGAGATTCACTTGGCATCCGACACGCCCAACGGATGAGAATATTGACAACGTGTCCGTCTTTAATGTGATGCTGCTCACGTCCGTTCGCTAGGAAGGCAGTGGAGGCCGGATAGCGATTTGTAAGGGAGCGCAAGCCAACCGCCTGAAAGAGAAGGCAAGCTGACATTAGTTCCGGAACATCTATTCAATCAAATGTATTCCATTGTCAACAAGTTAACAGTATGTGGCGAGTGTAGGCGGTAGGATAGCTCATTTAGATAAGAAACACTCATTGGCAAGGAAATGCTGAAGGTTCATGGTTCGAGTCTGGAGACACCATCGATCCCATTATACCAGTGGCTCTTAACCTTGTTGGCGGCACTGAACCCTGCAAATTCCATACATGTATTCATTGAACCCTTCGTAGTTGGAAAAATAAAATGTGCTTTTTTCTTCAAATTCAAAATATATTTATTAAACTATAACTGCTATATACTGTATCAGTGCACAAACTGTACCATGCATCACTTCCACACGATGTCATTGTGTTCAAAGAACGAAGCCAACAAAATATGAATTTCACTAAAAAACAAAAGGATAATGAATATTTACTGCAAATCAATTTGATTGTTGCTGTTGCCGTTTAGAAACGATTTCAGAAATGCACAGTTTCACCGTGGTAAGTGCCATTCTCATATCATTTTCACAATAAAGTCTGTTCCTCTTTTCGTTTTTATATCTACCATCATCAAAAAAGGACTGTTCGCAAAGATATGTTGTAACAGACGGCATGAGTCTCGAGGGCCTTCTTAGCAATAAGAGGAACACTCATATCGCTTGTCGGATTGAAGGTTTCGAATTGATATAAGACAAAAATGAGGGCATATTTCACTGACAATTTCAGATATGATAGTACCGAGGAAGGCAAACCAGATGATCTTTGGGAAGAAATAGCGCAGCCAGATTCCATAATTCTCAAGTGCCACTTTCTTTACAAGCACTGGATAAGTGAATATATACGACGCTTCTAGTTATTTATTTATATTTTTATGGAAGATCTAAGCCTACGAACCTCTGTGGTTCGATCGAATCCAGGTTAAGAACCACTGCATTATGCCAACCGCAACCTGATCAAATTGGCAAGGGCTAACCTTAGGCGAGACACAATTAATAATGAATCAAAGCACAAATCGCACCATTCAGTAAGTAAAACCAATGTGAAAATTAGAATAAAACACTGATGTAAATGCTGAATATTCAAAAGGTAGGTAATGAAAAAAGGCCTGTGTAAATAAAAGTAGAGTGAGAAAAAGTTTGACAACTTAACTCCTGCCAGTCTGCCGCACTGTGTGTTGGGCAGTGCAGTAATTGCGGCATTTGCTTATATTGACAAAAACTTAATTTGCAGGTCTGGTCGCTCAGATGCTTGCATATGTCAATAGCGTCAGAATGAAATTTAATGCTTTGATTGAGAAGATGAAGAAGAAGATAACGATAAGTGAAAAGAATGATCCCTCAAAAGGACTGGTTAGAGCTGCCAGAACATCAAGGCTGCCTAATCCGCAACCTGGGCTAAGTAATGAATTCAGAAGAGTTGGAAGAGCGACATCTCCTGAAATTCTTTGTGCAATTTAGAAACAATCTTTATCAAAATCAGCATTGGAAATTAAGCATATAACTCACTTTCTACCTAATCATATATTTGTATGTATCTGATAATGAAATCGTATTCAACAGAGGCATATCTAGTCCGGGAGCTAGCGTGAAGTTGTGCAGGGAACGAGGTAGTACATAAAACTTTCACATAGCATAGTACACCTCTAACCTACTGCAAAACTTCGCGTCTGCCGGATCATATCATTTGCTTTTCAGAAATAGAGATAATAACAAAATCCTATGTATTTCCAATGGTAAAATTGTGACATCTAAGGTGTTGACTCCATTTTTTCGAGTTTTTGCTCATTAAAGTTACACAAATTGGTATTTTGTTGAACTGGTCATTATAGAAATCATCTACAGATCATGATCTTTCAAATGAGCTATTATTCAATGACAGAGGATGAAGTAAAGTGTACAAGCAGACACTTTTCGTTGGTGTAACTGCAAATTTTAACATAGAAATTTCAGGAAAATTGTAGATATGCCCTAACAAGTAGTGTCTGTTTGTACACTTTACTTCATCCTCTGTCACTGAGTGATAACTCATTTGAAAGATCATGATCTGTAGATGATTTCTATAATAACCAGTTCAACAAAATACCAATTTGTGTAACTTTTATGAGCAAAAATTCGAAAAAATGGAGTCAACACCTTAAATGTCACAATTTTACCATTGGAAATACATAGGATTTTGTTATCATCTCTATTTCTGAAAAGCAAATGATCTGATTCGGCAGACGCGAAGTTTTGCAGTAGGTTAGAGGTGTACTATGCTATGTGAAAGTTTTATGTACTACCTCGTTCCCTGCACAACTTCACGCTAGCTCCCGGACTAATCATGAATATACATTACGTAAGAGATAATACATAGATTTGAGGATACGAGGTTATTATGACAAATAATGGCCGAAGAAATCTATGCATTATCTGTTATGATGCATGACTCTCTCCATAGCAGTCTGCACCAGGTCAATAATAATTTCCACTCGGATAAATAATCACCTGCTTCGTGGAGCTTATTAACCTGTGGACATAGAAAGCCTTACAAAATCATGCATTATAGAGTGAAAATTGTTTTAAATAAGATATCAAGCTGTTATCTTGAATTTGAAAAATTCAATGTGGGCAAAGACATATTACAGCATCGAAATACACTTCGTACGTCTACAATACAGATATTTTGAATGATATCTATGATAAGAATATGCTTGAATCAGGAGAATTTTGAAATTCATCATTATACATGAATTTCTATATTGTATTGATACCTTACATTTATCCATTTTAACGATGCTTTTTTACTTATCCTCAATGTTCCTCATATTATTCCATCAATCGAAACTCAGGAAGTCTTCTCCATTGATTCAATCATGTCAATGAAGAAAATGTGAATCTTCTCAGTGAGATATCCAAAAATCAACGCTTCAAAACAATTCAATTCCTCAAAGAAGCTATGGCTGGCAATTCACCAAATCACAATGTTCATACTTATATCTGTGACACAATGTGGCATATTGAAAAGAAAAAATCTTTTTAAAATATTCAATAGAATAATACCTCTATTTGACATACATTTTAAATTGTTTAATTTGGAAACTGCTTCAATTATTGTTTGTTGTGCGGTCTTGAGAGCAAGTAATCTGCACATTAAAGCATTCTTCATATTGACAGACTACTGTTGCCCTTTAATAATCGTTCTGCAGTCTTTACAATAAATCGATAATGCAATTCTCTGCTGCATAATTTTGTAAAAAAAACATGACTTAGCTATTCCAGAATCGATGAAGTTCTTTGAAGCACACGGAGACTGCTTCATATGATCAACTTGAAATAGTCATTCGTTTATCACCAATCACTTGGAGGTTAAGGGCCCAAACCTTGCTTTATGTAGCCACATAAAATACTCCCTGATGACTCCGTGCATAGTGATCTTATTCTGGTTTCTTATGTTCATTGATTTTCATCATTTATAATTTATGGTTAGCTTATCGTCATGTTTGATACCGAGCTCTCATCTTTAGTTAATGGATATAAATACATGTAAAAATTTAATGACAAGTTTTGATTCATTTCCCGTCCCCTTAAAAGTTGGGTCGACTATTCATTGTAAGTATTACGCATCCTACTGTGTATTAGGGTGCGTACTCCGTGGCACAGTGGTTAAGTGTTTGGCCTAGGGATCTTTTGGTCTAGAGATCGAGTCCCGAAAGTGTCATTGGAAGTCGACAGGAAGGGCATCCAGACTAAAAGATCACAACGCTCCAGAAAACTCTAACTAAGTCAGCACCGTCCAAGCCCCAAGTATGGGGAGTAGTGACGTTAAAACTTCATTTATGTTATCTGGACTTTTAGTAAACTAATTTATTACACGATTTTCCACGAGTTGCTTTAATTTTGTTTTCTTCCGCTTCCTGGATTCTTTGAATTTTTTAACTGTACCGTGATTTGATTTCATAGTAAATAATTTCAATGACATACATTATTCATTTTTCAAATTTATTCTATTTTTCATCAAAATATTTTATGTTCAGGAAATTTGAATAGGAAAGTAATTTTTTGGTCCATAATTGCTAGATTCCTCTTCGTACACACTGCTGCTTGCTCAAATGGACATCAAGTCCTTTGGGACAGACAATGTTCCCATCCGAGACGGTTCTCACATCGCAAGTTGTATAAAAGCTGGGGGAAGAGATTTCCTGATAACTTGTTCGAACCTTTCAGCCACACTGCGCTAAAATGATTCCACGTCTTTTCCTGTCTTGGAGCAGACGCAAGTCTGTTTCCCTTCGAGTACATGAATAGCAGTTCAATTAAGGAGCACAAATTGATCTTTTTTCTGAAGTGTTCTAAAATGTCGAAATCAACTAATCAATCTGACATTAAATGTTGTCATAAATTGTAACCTGACATGCTGCGAGCGGAGACCTGCTGCCTCAGTAGACGAATAATTTGAGTTGACAAGAATTCGCATGCCACTTTAACTGAGAATGTTCACATGACATGGCACCATGAGCGTATGTGCGCTGACAAGGCTGTATCCAAAGAACAAAAGTGGGACTTGACTTGAAAAAAAAATACAGACTTGACCACCTGTTTACGCCATTTTTTTCTCTACATATAGAATATGATTTACGCTTCAAAAAGGAAATTCAAAAAAGTTACTATAGTGCAAGATTCCGTCCCAACCGCTTCGACTTAAGAGCTACTATAACAATTTAAGTTTCCACTGACGTTTCAATATCTTGCCGAGACTCATTTTTGCACTTTTCTTGTCAGTATCGATGTAACAAGACTATCAACATGCTAAAATTCTTCATTGGCTGTTCTGAATAATAATTGGGAAATAGTGACAAACGTACATGCATTTAAGTTTGTGATGACCTTAGAGTGGTCTCTGTGACACAGGGTGAGTAAGAGAATTTTCAGCCCTCTTTCGTCCAAGTCGTCTTAGAAGTGAAATTAAGAAAGTCGTCATGAAGGGTTTGCGGACTAAATTATCACAACGCTATCACAAGTCTGACTACATCAACATCATCCAAGTCCCCATTATGGGGAGTAGTGACATCAAACCATCATTCATTCTGTCCTTAATCAATCAATCACAATCGTCAATGCAAAAGGGTCTTTGGAAGGTTGAAAACACATGTTGAAAAAACGCGACTTTTTGATGCCTTCTACAGCCTCGATTCATGTTATGAATGAATATTGACGGTGAGCATTTAATTGTTTATTATAAGCAATCCCCTACAATACAATACATGAACATGTAATCAAGCTCCACTTATCATACAATCTGAATTTAGTAAGCAATTGCTATTTGTATAACTGCGATAATTCAATGCAGGAATCAGTTGATTTGTTTACACATTCACGTAACCAACACAGAATACATTCAGGTTTTCACAGAACTGCTATTATTAGGAGTTGTTAAGTGCTTTGCTTCCATGCTAAGTAATGAATTGGCGGAACAGTGTATACTATTCGCCATTCCGATTCAAAAAGTGTGACTGAAGTGTACAAACACGGCCAATATTCCGGATCTGCGAGAGAATTCGAGACGACTTTTTTTAATGAAAGATTGCTCAAAATGTCATTCTTTGAATGCGATGATCTCACATTCTTTAGTAATTAATGATTTTCTAGATTTGCGGTAAGCAAAGCTGATGTGCAGAAATTTTATATCTCATTTAGCACAATCAGAAAATTCATGAGACACAAATAATAAATAACAATTTATCAGTGTAATGCGCAAATTTTCACCTTAAGGAAAACGATTACATAAATGCTATTTTATGTGAAATGTCGCTTGATAAGGCTCTTCCGTCGGAAATACAAGCACTTAGAACACAATAATAAGTAAAATGTCTACACAGGAGCTTGACTCATATCTAAAAGACCTTTATTAAAACTGCATCGCCTTCTTATAGAGTTTTTAGTCAACTTCTAGAACCATTATACAATGTCAGTTATCTTTTGTTTGCGCGTTCTGGACTTTTGACAAACTAATTATTTCTAGGATTTTCCAAAAGGACATTGACCTTGCATTTCTTCCATTCTCGGATTTTTTCAGTATTTACTGTAATTATGACGTGTTTGAAGTAGCTGATGCATCAAAATTTCAATTCCATGACTCTGATCGTAAAACTTTAAAACTTTTTAATCATTAAAGATCAATTTATTTTTTGCTGAAACGAATCCAGAGAAATTATGACTTGAAATAAAGCATCACTCCAACACTATACACTAAGTCGTATTAGAAAGTGTTCTTGACTATATATTTTCCAATGAATGGTTTTCATATGCAGAAGCGTCTATTTCTTTCAGGTTGTTCTTGAGGATTTGCTAGGTCAAATTTCGACCACATAAAATGTTTAACATGTTTGTATATAAAATCCAGTGGATATCCGCTCAATGAAGATATTGATGAGTGTAATGACTTCCTCGTGAAAATTCACGCAAGAACTAAACTACAAACAGTACATGCCCAATGCAGTGAAATAAGCAAGAGACCTCGCTTCCAAGCCGTCGTACAGATAGCTTTGAAATTAAAGTTAGAGTAAGTAGTTGCCCATAAACACAGGTTCAAGAGAATTTTCAGAAATGAAAATGACGTGTCCAGAAATGGAATACTTTTGCCTCATATTTCTTTGTTGAAGTATATGTTACAGTGACAAGAGTTTGCACAGATGAGGAACAAACTGTAATCTTCACCTTCAAAAATGAGAAAATACCGTCTACATAGCGACGATAGAATGTTTGGAAAATTCTTCGTATTGATACAACAAGTACGGTACTTATACAACAAGTGTAGGACATGGAAATGGGCGATATTTTTGCTATTTTTCACTTCAATAAAGAGCACTTGTCAAAATGTATCTTTCAGAATCTTCCTCAGCTTTGTTCACCATCTTCCGCACTTTGTCATGCGTCTTTCCAATTTTCTCCCGGTATTCGTGAGCACAGCTACTCGTTGTAATCCATGAAAACAACATTCTATGACTTGAACAAGAAGAACAAACCGAAAGTGATTCAACCTCGAGCTTACAATAACCAAGTTTTTCTGCTTTGAGAAACTTTTGACAAATAATAGATAAGATAGACGCACATTCAGTACTGGCTGCAAATCAGTGCACTGTCCAATAAAAATCGTAAAATATTCTGAGAATTCTAGCATGAGAATGACCTAGAAATAGGAGAAGTCCAAGAAAAACTCACTTTCACTTGACTAATGACAGATAAAAAGCTGACATCAAACTCACTCAAGACTAAGTTGCTTAATCAGTCAGAAACAAGTTCGACGTAACTATGTGATTGCCAACATAGGAATCTTTATCTTTCCATTGCACTCACCCATTCAAAGAAATGATAAATCAGTTTCGAGTCGACTGCTTCAGAGGAACTGATCAGTCCCTCATAGATCTCCTCATAGCCGTTGCAGAGACGAAACTTCTCTCGACAAGGTCCTGAGGAGACTTCGGAGAGACAGAGGAAAGTGAGAGGCCAGTTCACTTCACATTGCTGTTGAAAGAAAGAGATGATAGAGAAGAATAAAGAGTGAAGGCGGCGACAGACACTCACCTTGCTCATGCATGAGCGGAACACTTGAATCAGACGATTCTGAAGCAGTTGTGCAACAACTTCCTCATTACTGATGGTTAGGAGACACCGAATACAACCTGAAGTGAAAATATTTGAAATATTAAATGTCCTGATGGATAAGTGAGGGGAAGGTTTCACAAACTCAAATGTACACTCCTGAAAGAGAGGAAATCAATGTTTTGAATGTTATTGATGATCTCGATGTTTGATTTTTGAACTTTGATGTTAGGAAGAAAATAAATAGAGCGTGAATCAGCCAGGAAGGCGATGCTGCAACGCAGGCATGTGGAGGACAGGTTGCATTCTGCAATCACTTAATGCCGAATCCGATATTGAGGCGCTTGACGGAGGCGCTACTCATCACATGTTGAAACAAGTAACCTGACAATTGATGAATTCATCAAATCTCAACAGATGTCACCACCAGGAGACATGTTCCGGTCTGTTGGGCCTCATCAGTAGGTTTGAACCAGCGATGTAGCTAATTAGGCTGCTTGCCCTATCATGTAATGAGTAGCGCCTGCGTGAAGCGCCTCAGCATCGGATGTGACATTAAATAATTGCAGAACGCAATCCGCCCTCCACTTGCCTGCGTTAAAGTAGTGCCTTCCTAGCGAACTCACGCGCTCAACAGATGGTCCTGTGGCCTTGTGGTAAGAGGGCATGCTTACACATCCTCTAGCTCCAACGTCGCTGGTTCAAGCCTGCCCAAGACTGATAAGGCCCAGCAGCTATCCATAAGACCCAGTACTACATCCATTGTGATTCGATCAATTTATTATTATCCAAGCTACTTGTCCGAAGATAAGGAGAATCCAAAAATTCAGCTATTTCACTGGATGCAGAGCGGATTGATATGGGTTCGTGTACAAGCCACTGTCTCAAAGTTACAGGTCACTATGCCAAAGCCACAAATCTTCAACTAAAAATAAGAATAATAAGTCGTCCTTCAATATCTCGGTTGAATCTCCCCCCTAAAATGGCACAGAAAGTTGGCAGACAAAGTATCATAAGGTTTTAGCAGCAAAATCTGAGAATACTGAGAAGCTGAGAACTACCATAAACCTGGTTGGGGTGCAGTTTTAGGAATATCGCGAACTTTCGTGGTTCTGCGGTAATTTCATATCTTCCTCCGACAGCGATTTTCCAAATAAACATTCCTTTAATCTGACTAAAATCCCTCTTTTTATCAATGTATCAATCCGGAGGCGGATGAGAAGCTTGCATACACTTTTCATTAAGCTCTAATATTCTTGACAATTGATTGCCATGGTGAATACTCTGCGACTGAATCAGCGGCATATATCAATGCCCTCAAATAAGGCACTTTGTCATGGCTCAAAGATCGACCAATGCCACAGTAAAATAGTTTTAAAAGTTTTGAATATTTTGACTTCCTTGATTAAATCCGGAGGAGGTAGGTCAAACCTCCCAAACCATCTTTTCTTTATATTCTCAGTCAAATCAGTACCCTCCGCATCTTTTCGAGTACAGTCTTCCGTGAAATTCAACTGACTAGTCTTAGATTATCATTAACTTCGGGCATGTCAATGTACTTTGCTAATGTTCTAAATCTACAGCATGCTGTAGCTGTTACCAAGGTTCCGTGGGGTCATTCTGTCAGCTTAATAGCATATACAGTAACTTAACGCTTCTAAGAGCTATTACAATGCCATTAATAGAAGTTGATCACAATTATAACGGTCACATACCATAGTTGATGAAAAGACGGCGCTGACCGCGGAGATGATTCAGTTATGACGTGGCAAACAGCGCTGGCTAAAATATCTCCGACAAGTTGTCAGAGTTTTGAAATAAGCATATTTTTAATCATGTATCATGTAAATAAGCATGTATCTGCTGACTCTGATACATCGTACATGGATGGATGCTATCAATCAACTAGAATGCAGGCACTACAATGACCTAGCGATGGTTTTGAATACTTTAGACGCCCGCCCTTCAAATGCAGCAATGAAAGCTGTATAACAAGCACAAGTGATTAGTAAAGTGAAGAATAAACTTTCATGGATGCAGCCAAACGCCAGATCGAAAAACTGTCCACACCTGAACGATCTAATCGTTATAGTTCACTGCATTTGCTTGTCATACCACTAACTTGTGATTGTGATTGTTCATGTCTGTTCATGTTCATTCAAATGATCATTTTCAGTTTCAGGCAGATTTTCATCATTGCAAATCCATATACTGATACATAATTGTACACTAGTTCGAGGCAGGGCTCCCACTCCATAATTTGCGAAAATTTGCGCAGGCTGCTAAAATTTGCGCAGCTTTTGATTTCAGGAATATTATTCGAAATTCTTGTGCCTAGACCCCCTGTGTCGCCATCTTTGTGTTTGTGATTTATTTAATTGCTTCAAGTTATTATCTTATTGCATTTCTAAAATATCAATGTAGACCAAAGTTTGAGCTGTATTGGCAACACCATGTATATGCATAAGCTGAACAAAACTTGGCATGATTCAAATTTCTATTAAAACTTTATAACCGCAGGCTACTATGCAAATTAATGTGGTTCCACGTACGTATGACCACATTATAATCAATCGTCCTTATAGAAAAGAGACTATACGCGAAAATATATTTCTATGGCGATGTGTGGAAAAAATATGAATCACTCCCGCTGTGTGAAGGACCTCGGAGTTCTCATGCCGAAAGACCTGAAATTCTCTCGGCACATTCTGACTTGTGTTCAGACAGCTAGCCGAATTGTGTCTACCATCCTCAGGTCATTTGTCTCTCGGGACGCCGAATTGCTTGTCCATCTTTCCAATACATTGATTCGCCCCCAACTCGAATATGCTATCCAAGTCTGAAGTTAAGACATTCTAGCTATCAAACGTGTACAACGACGACTCACGATGACTGGAACCGCCTCCCCGACAACATTGTTAATAGTGATACTGTGAAACATTTAAACGACAGCTTATCATGATTTACTGTAACTCCTGATGTATTTTCCCTTGCTGCCTAGGTGCTCATTGCACTTATAGGTGCCAAATATAATTTAATATATTGATATAGTATTCCGATTTTGTCTCCACCTGTAATACTAAATAAATAAAGAAAGAAAAACTTAACTATTTCTCGACTTTTCGGGTCAATACCCTTCTTCAAAGAAACGTCCAGAAGGTATTTATTATTTTTCTTTCTTTAATTAATAATTGTGGGCATATACAGAGAGAGAAAATCTGAAGATCAACATCTTCCATGCAGACTATATTTCTTTTAAAAGTTTTATCAGGTAGGTCTACGACCTTACAAATTAACCGTTATTGCTCTTTAAGTAATGACGTTTCATTGAATGTTGTTGAAAGCTCTAAACTTATCAATTGGATGATAATTACGAGTAGATACAGCTTAAATAGGGAAATATCAAAAAATTACATCAGACGACAAGCGAGTAGAGCGACTATGAGATTGAAAATGAATATAAACTCGTACGGTATATCAGTAACAATATTAAATTTGGTTGAGTCTACGAAAAGTTATAAATTTCAAATTAAGGAAAATAGATTTGACAGTAGGCTATAGTATAGCAGTGATTGCATACAACTTGAACGAAACAGCTGAATTAGATGTTTCCAAAGGATGCCCTTACTAACTTACATATCTTAAGACGTAATTTTTTTAGATTATTTGTATCTGATTTGTCATTGGTATAATGTGTCTGCAGCTAAAGCGAAATAATTAAGTTAATGTACATTAAGTTAGATTTTCTCGTCTTCCTATCTGAATGATCATTATACGGGATGTTTACAAAAGTTTACTTCTGTTTAAGTCTCGGGAAAGACGCAACAATAATCCAGAAAAAGTAAAAGAAAAGCATGCTTAGAAAAAATACATTCGATGAATTCGTCCCATTCACATCCATATAATTAGCATGAAAAGGAAAATTTATTTTCAACGGTAACAACTTCATGGATACCATGTCGATTAACATTTTTATAACAAAATTGTCAAATTTGCGCAGAAAATTGGAATTTCATAAAAAATTTGCGCAGGAGTGGGAGCCCTGGTTCGAGGTTCCCCGCCTTCATAGGATGATGGGAAGAGTAAACAAAAGTCTGGTGAAACCCTTAGTCATTCCTTATTCTAAAACACACCGAGCCTCAGTCATTTGAGGCTAAAAACTTCTCGTCACGTAATCATCGTCTGAATTCGAAAAATGCTAGCGATTTACAATTAGCAAGTCAGTGAAATTTCGACGGGCATTCATTCAATATAACTTTAAACACACTACAGGCAAATCGCCTAAATTAGTGCGTCTGCAATAATTATTAAGTAAATGCTACTATTTGCAAACAATGTAAATAGAAAAAATAAATATTGAGTGAGCTGAATTCTCAGTTGAAAAATGGGAGCAAACCTTTATAGCCGCAGTTTCATCCAATTTCAGGAATCAGCAGCAGCCTAAAGTGGTTCACATCTCTCAACATCGACGCAACTCCCTATTTGAAGTTGTAGCCATACCCGGGTAAATTTGAGATTGAGAGATGTGAACCAGGCCTGCTGATGATCCCTGATATTGGATGAAATAGCTACCATTTTTCGACTGCAAAAATGTTGGGCTTAAGATGCTGACGGGAAGGGGGAATAGAAGAATAACCATCGCCTGACCTGATCTAATCCACTTCTAACATCATGACAGCACCTAACGATGCATAATGAAACTGTCATTGCCAGAAAAACCCCGATATGAAAACCATCGGCCTTCGGCTATTGATCAACTTACAGCGCGCAAGTTTCCAAAGATATTACTCACTGACAGCATAAATCATGGTAAAACATGCCCACCAATATGAATATCAGCATTAAAGAATGACAGTCGATTTCAAGAGAGTGATACCGATATATTTTCACAAGTAACATATATGTTCAGTGTGCAGCGCATACCCTTCATTTATGTTAAAGTCAGTCTTTCGCTAAAACGAAAAGTTACTTAGCAACAGGATCACCAAAAAACATATCGAGCTAAATCATTGAATTATGTTTTAAACATGGTAGTGCAATGTTCCACGACCTAAATAATACCTCCTTTAATAGAAATATCAAATTATAATTCATTTCGCTTCACTTTCAATTATCCTGCGGTTAAATTAGTAGATTATGCATTACATAAATGAATTATAAAGGAAGTTGTTGAGAGCAACATGCGCATTATTTGAACTTTTAATACCTACTAGGTCAGACGACGACAACTATCATAATTCCCCGTGTTCTGTGCATAAGCGTAACACCGCAACTCCCTCTCTATTGCTTTTCCTACATTTGGATTTATCAGACGTAAATCAGTACTCATGGTTGCCTCGCAAGAATCAAGTCTAAAATATTAATCTTCCTACACTTCCCAGTGACAAAAGTTATGTATAAAAGCTGAATATGAAAGCAATTACGGAGATAAGAGAAACAATATATAGATCATTACCGTTTTGGCTTTGCATCCAAATGCTAATTAAGAAAGAGATGCAATTGATTAAGAATAGAGCTCAAGTTGTATATGTCTTATCAGTAGACAAAATAGAATCATCTACTGCATGATGGAGCATGTACAGGCGCTTCAACTATTTATGTATTTATATACTGGAATATCTTCGAAAAACATGCAATATTTGATTGACAATTTTGATGGAGTCAGATGTGCTGAATTCTGAAATTGCTTCTTTTATTTTGATGAGACTTCTTTCTAAAATTAAGGCTGAAATTCATTCACAAAGCGAATTTAACTTAGAATTCATCATTTAACATCTTAACTAAACAAATATACGTACAAGTAATACAATTGCGAGAAATATCGATCCTGTTTCATTAACGCTAGCGCTACTCCGAAAATTGCAACCACAGTTTGCAGTCGTTTATAATCAAAGCCCAAAATGGAACCATTTTACACGTGTTATGTTGAAAATATTCAATGTTTCTATACTTCATGATCATTTATCACATGCAATTTAAGTGATTTTTTTTTAAAAAAATTATTTAAATCAAAAAACAATTTTCTTTTTCAAAGTCGAAATTGTGAAAGAAGGGATGGATACTAGGCCAAACATTAAATTTGAAAAATGCAGTTCTACGATCATCGACAACAAATTTTATTTCAGATCGCTTGATAATAGAACAACCAATCACAAGCAAAAATTTTAAATACAACAATTACAACTTGATGAACTTCAACGAAGCAATAGTGAATACCGCACTGCATAATTTTGTTGTCAATGAATTCCATTGACTGTTTCATACAAGACATAGTAAGATCTTTTGAGCCCATTTCCTTGCTCAAATCAATACCGACTTGACTGTGGGAATTGTCTGCTATCTGGTTTCTGGGGAGATATATAACTGGAGAACGTATGAAATCCGTCAATACTGCTCATCAAACTTGTTTATTCCTCAGATAACATTACTTCCAGATGCATGATTTACATGCTTAACATACGGAGTCAAAAAGACTAAATGCTCAATCTAATAGATATTCCCATAGAAAACAGCGTTCTGATTTGCCTCTTCTCTCACGTACAATATTTAATGAAAGCACTTGTTGATAGAATGAACCGACTAGCAAGTAATTCAAAATGATTTCTTGTTGAAGATGGGAAAGAGCCAATTCTTTATTTATTTATTTTTCATTGCAATTTATTTACCTAAATATCTGTAGGCAATCTTAAAGCGAAAAAAGAATTTGCAGTCAGAATCAGTACAAAATTTCTAATTCACACCACACCTAAGTATAGTAAAACAAATCTGTAGCAAGATAGGTGGCTCTTCTATTGCATATTTCGTCATTATTTACATGATATTTTCTTAATTTGCATTCCTGATTTTATCCCAGCTTCCCAATAACAACCCTGAACATGTAATGCCGAAAACCAGCAACTTTCACAGACCGCGCTTGGCCGTCTGTAAGGCCATGCGCCCGCGATGCAGCAGAATGAGGGAACATATACGAACTCAACTGTTTTTAAAGGTGTCATCCAATTAAAACCGCGTATCTGAGACTCACTTTCCTCCGTGATAAATTTGTCAAATGGAAATATTCTTCACAACGGTCGACTCTCTCTATCTAAATTTACCATCTTTGCACATTTGATTAGATTTCAATGCTGAATGAACAGAATTCAGACTTGAATTTACATTACATTCAATGGAAAACACTTTCTTGTCCTTTGAGACTAGTTCTGGCCGTGATCATCAGCCTTGAGTAAGGTCATCTCCAGTCCACAATACGCAGAAAATTCAATTTTATCTCTGTGGATACAAGTGCTTAATGTGCAAGGTGCAAAACTTCACTATGTTTCATTGTACACTTTCTATTTTCTTCTGTGTGGTCTCCATGGCACACCGGTTAAGTGCTTGGACTAGGGATCTCTTGGTCCAGAGGTCGAGCACCGAAAGTGTCATTAGAAGTCGTCAGGAAGGGCATCCGGACTAAAAGATCACAACGCTCCAGCTGAAAGTCTGGCTACGTCAGCACCGTCCAAGCCCCCGGTAAGGGGGAGTAGGGACGTTAAACAATCTGTGGTTGAATCAATTTAAAATGTGACAAAATTTCATGGCTTTGATTGGTTGAGCTACTAAGATCCAGTCTCATTTCAGATCTGAGAGAACTATTCGCAATAAGCATGAAGTTGCAATAAGCATAAGCTGGTTAAGATAATACCACGCAGAGGACTTAGGTGAGTGACCGACAAAAGTCAGCGACACTTCGTAAGAACAAGCTCTGCTATGTAACTATTTGATGCTTTTACTTGGCAGTTATTCCATCGTTTCTGATCTTAAAGCAATGCTTCAAGTATTTTCTTAGCACAATAAAGCTTTTCTGTCTAGATCGCCTACACAAGAGAGTGAACGCATGCAAGTTTTGTCTACTCTTTCTCTGATCCTCAGTTTTTTTCATTTTCGTGAAGACTTCTCTCATGACTTTGGAGCGAGAGCGGCTGAGACGGTTCGGACACGTGATGCGACGAAGCAAAGAAAGTGAACTGAGGCAAACAATGATATCCGAGATTCATGGAGAAAAGAAAAGAGGAAGACCGAGGAAAACATGGCTGGAGTGCGTAAGAAACGATATGAAGCGAAGAAGTCTTCCAATCTCAAACGAAGATTAGAAAAGAGAAGAAGTCTTCCAATCTCAAACGGAGATTAGAACTATCGGAGGAAATGGAGAAGTCATCTTCGTGGGGTCGACTCCCGCAGGCGGGAAAACGAGCCTGAAAGCGGTTAGTGAGTGAGTGAAGCAACAAGTAATGAATGCGCGTTTTTTTCAATTGAGAAGTGCCCACTAAAACGTGATGAGTTTTGAATTTCAATGTTTGAATTTTCAATCAGAATTATTCAACACACACCTAAGTAAATATAATGGACCCAATTCAACCCTATCCACACGTGGCTCTGAAATAATTGCAATTCAAAATTAAAAACCACCAACTTGAAGCACGACTTTGAAACTTTTTTGACATTTTCCCAGGTGTTGTCTAAGAATCACCTAACCGACTGCTATTTACGATGCCAAACTGGTTGAGCGTACATGCTAAGAAGCTACTTTACCTATGAGTGCATAAAGAGATTGATAAGACTGATTAATGAATGGAACTGCAGCGAACATGCACATGTAAAATGTGGTTTCCTTCAAAAGTGACTTCTCCGATGCATCTGTGAAATAGTGTCCAAGTTCTACGATCCACAGTTTACGCTCGTACATAACTTCAAATGTGATTACAAAAATGGACGACTTGTAGATACCCAAAGAATGCGAATGACTCGAGAAAGATACAAAGCGAACTATGTAAACGTGATATTACTACTGTCAAACAACTAATAAGTAATGGTTACATAACATTTGAATTTCCACTGTCAATGTCTATGGAAGAATAGATGATCATGATATAATATATAGATTCATGAATTACTGAACTCATAACGAAAAGAGAGGCGCTTCGGTGAGTTCATAAAATGTTCTCAAAAGAGACAATATTTAGTCGTCAAAAAAAGAACTTTTCAAAATAGGTCTGCAAAAAAATATCCCAAAGGCGTTGATCGGTCGAATTAGTTTTAAAAGGATGATAGAAAAAATGCGATAGGGTCTTTTAAATTTCTAACGATGTGATGAAGCTCTAACGTCAATACTCCCCATACTAGGGGCTTGGACGGACCTGACATAGTCCTACTTTAGTTGAAGCGTTGCAATGATTTTATTCCAGATGACCTTCCTGTCGACTTTCAAAGTCTCGGGGCTCGACCTCAAGCACTTAACCGCTGCGTCACGGAAACCACTATTATTGCTTAGTAAATTTTGAAGACGCTAAATATGATTAAAAATATTTGAGCATTATACAACATTTCAATATAACGAGGTATTCAAAGCTGGTACAAAGTGATGATCTGAAATTGGTAAAAGTTATTTCAAAATACAAGAACATGTACTGCACATCTTCAGTAATAACTTTAAAAACCCTTATAAAATCAAGAAATCCCCCTGAGCATGAGACCCTTACTGTTATTATATCTTCAATTTATTCTTCAAAGAACATGTGGGAATTTCGGTCGGCTACCTGCCATTATTCCTTTAAGATCAATTGCTTCACACAATATTGTCAGAAGACGTTCTATTATGCGCATATTGCAATGAATACTATTGCTAAATTAAAAATGGATTTTTGTAGCGACGGTTAAAGATTCTATTGGTGATTCCTGGAAGATCTTAATTATCAAAAAACGAAGATAACTTGTATTAATTTACATTCAAAACCCATTTCATTTAGTAAATGGTTGCATTGATGAAGTTTTACAACCTCATTCATCATAGCTTATTAGAGTACCGCTAACTTTTTCAGACTGTTTAATTTCTTATTTTGTGGTAGATCTCTTTCTGAGAACATTTTTTGACTATTTCTAGATATTTCCCTTTGATTAGATTGGTCTCCGTGGCATAATGGTCAAGTGCTTGGCCTAGCGATCTTTCGGTCAAGAGGTCGAGCCCCGATAGTGTCATTGAAAGTCATCAGGAAGGGCATCCGTACTAAAAGATTACAACGTTGAAGTTAAAAGTCTGACTATGTCAGCACCGTCAAAACCCCCAGTAAGGGAGAGTAGTGACGTTAAACTATCATCAGGTGCTCCATCTTACATATAAACACTTTTGAGCTTGCTGATTCATTTAATAGGTTGTTCAATTGAAAACAGACGACATTAGAATAAAATGATTTCATAAATAAAATTTAAGATTGCTTTGATAACCCTTGTGTATACTGTACTCCATGATACCTTAGCACATTTCTAAATAATACTTTTATATAGCTATATTGTCATGTTATATCATTTTGAAATATTTGTTTAACTGGTGTGCATAGATGATATTTTATCAATCTCGTTAAATAATCTAGAAAGAAAAATCTCGCTTTTAATTCCTACTAAAGCAAGGTAAAAATGGCTTGAGATTCTACTTCTTCCAATACAACTCGCACTCAAGCACAGAGTATTCTAAAATTGAAAATAATCGCATAACCCATGGGTTCTATTCAAGAAAACACGACAACCTAAATAATGAGTATTTCGCTGCAGGGTTTTAGTTTCCTTTTCTTGTTTCAATCACAAATGCTGCAATAATTTTGATAATTTAAATATAGAGTGGATTAATCATCGCCATTTTCCGACAATTTCTTGCCACTTTCGCGACATTTACATTGAAATTCTCTCTACCAATTATTTTATTCACAAACTCACGTATTTCCGTCAATTTGAGCAGTTCCTTCGACAAACAAATCGATATCATTGGTGCGATCACCACGTCCAAATCCACCTGGCGCTGAAAACGGAAACAAGAAGAGATTGTTGACGTCGTCATTGCATTTCGCAGGGAAATTGTGTTTCCTCACGACTATTTCACATATTGAACGGAGAAGTTTTAGCTTTTACTGTACATTCTGCGCCAGATCAGCGGTTCGAACACTATTCACTGAGGCTACTTACGTTTTTGGAATATCCTTAAAATTTCAGAAAATTGTCATCGATTCAAAAGTCAGCATTGTGACTCTCAATGATACAAATACATTAAAAAGATGTCTACAAATTGGAAAAAGTCATTGGCAGCTGAGCTGTAGGCACTGCGTTCTGTCCAGAAGTGAATATATAAATTCTGCTCTTAGTTATGTTCATTTAAGTGTACAAAAAGCAATTAAATCTCTTTACTCTACATTGTACACACAGACAGGAAAAAATGACAGTAATAGGGGAACTTTATCACCTACATCGATTGCCAGGTTGAAACATGAAGCAGATAATCAACTCCTCTCCACTATAATATCACCTACTTATATCCCGAATAAATATTTAGCTATTTGATTGCGAATTCCCTTCGTGAAGAATATTCGACAAAATTGGCAACAATGTGAAAGTTTGAAAGCATTTGTTCAGACTGACAGATTTCCTTGTATTCAATAATCACTAGCGGTGCACCGGATTTGACACTTTTCCCAAATCCGGCTCTTCAGCATCTGAAATGCTGGTGCTTTACCCGCTGCCGTTATTTATCGTTCTTCTAAGGAGCTCTACAAGAAATTTTATCTTCTTATTTATGATTTTCATCTGTTTCCAGCATCTAGTTTAAAATACTTCATGCATTGTTACATCAATGCACACTGTGCAATCTGCATGTACTGTACATGTAGGCCACATAGAATGAATGTCATTTTTGTATGTAGGCTGCATCTAATTTATCATTCATCAGGAGACCCCAGTCTGATTTTGTTTGCCGAATGGCATGAAGTTCTGGAAGGCCACTTGTACAAAGATGTCCAAAATTAAGCCACCCCAGCCGGATTACGTCAACAGAATTAGAAAAGAGGCCGTTCTGATGATGGTTGAAGACTTAGACATTCTGAATTAATGCATCTACAAAAGCAGACTGTCGATGTTGAACTGCCACGGTTTCCTGGCTTGCCCCATAAGAGTATCAAGAACAATTTCAATAATCAAAAAAAAATAAAAATCCGAGCTCCATGCACATGCTAATAAACAATACAAACTGATACGCATGTGTAGAAAATACCCCATTATTATTAACTGTCAGTGAATGTATTTTTAAAGTTAAGAAATTGAACATCGCATTTGAATTTTGATCTTTTCCTATTGAGGAACTCCTACTTCAGAAAATTGCTTAGCCAAAATTAGATCATAAAATATCGATGAATACGAATAGCATGAAAAATTAGATATTAGATTAGATTAGATTAAAGCTAAGCGTTCTACTCCTTGTACAGATGCATTTTGTACTGTTTGGGAAAAAACAAATTTACAAAATGTAATGTAGATTTGTTGTATCTCTAAATACGATAAATCCGGTTCCGGACGGATTTAAAATTTTCAAATCTGGTGCACCCATAATAATCACGATGCATTAAGATGGAACCGGTTCTTATGGCAAAACTCTAATGATTTTGTGTATTTCTTTATTGGAATGGGAATCATAATATACACAGAAACTTGCATGTACAATAGAAGTTAGTCAGTAAATATGCCCTTCAAGAAATGTAAAATAATGCTAAGTATGCACGTATACTACAATCATTGTAAAGTAAGATTAAGCGCATGCACCAAGGTGACGATAAAAACTGCTGTTGCAAAGTCTCGTCATGTATGGAAAGAAAGAGTTACCATATCTGTCAGTTCTTATTGCCGGAAGACGAGAGTGTCCAGATGTGGTTAGTAAGGCGGGACACAAGGGTTTAATATATGATTTTCTTTCTCAACTATACATCTCCACATTCTCATGCACAACGGCAAGCGACGTTCAGCAATAGATGAGCAATTGCACCGCAAATTACTCTAACCGGAAATGATGCGATGACCTCGGCTATCGATGCATTTTAAGATGTTAGTCTGTTTTTTATTCAACCCGGTAAACAAGGAACAAGTGTAATCCATTAGCGAACGAATAGTTGCTGTATAAATTTCATGCAATGAATCTTCAGATGTGAGGTATTTTAATTTGCGTAATATGTGACAGCGTTATGAACATCTAACTCCTAGAAATTCAACTCTAGTTCAATTGATCATTTAAAAAAATCCGAAGAAGTTTTAAACGGGAAAGGAATTCAACCTTCGGCACGGCTGAGAAGAAATGAGGCTGGCGGGTGACCATCAAACAATTAGATTTTTCCATGTTTAATTTCATACCATTATGGTTGCACCAATCAAAGGGATCCACTACCCAATCAACTTTTGAATATCGATTGAAGATCTGGAAATGATGGGTACAACGATCGTGATATCGTCCGCATATTTCGTTACCACCGAAGAAACCATTGATGAAGAAAAATCACAGAGGTAAGTACAAAAGATAGCCGGCCCAAGCACTGAACCCTGTGGAACTCCTTGTGCAATATTTGCTTTGTTTTCTAGAGAGATGTCATCGCTTAACTTCAATTGACCCGTTCTACCACTGAAATATATTTCGAGGCACTTTAAGAAGCCAATGGGAAAATTCTGAGAATGTAGTTTCTTGATTGAACGATTGTGATCAACGCGGTCGAAAGCATTCGATAAGTCAAAGCTTAAAATCGCAGTTCCAAAATTTGATAAATTGTCACAAGATTTGGTTGCAGCGTTGTAAATTTGTAAATATTGAGAAGGGCTGTAGTAGTTGAAGCAGATCTGCTGAAGTAGATAGGTCAGGGAGGTTAGCAATTGCGTCCGCAAGGGTATCTTCGTCGGGATCTCGTCAACACCACATGCTTTATTCTTTAGGTACTTTCTTAACTTACTTTTAATGCGGGACTCAGTTATATGAACTTGCCAAAGATCATCTTCCAAGTGACTCACATCAGTTAATATCGGATGAGATTGATTGTCCGAGGATAGCCAAACCCGTAAATCTGAAGACAAGGCATCAAACAAGGTTTGTTCATCTCCGAATTTTGCTATCAAAGCTGACGCAAAATTCAAAGTTTTGTTCTTTGAGTGTTCACTTACCAAATTCCAATGAGCATTTTTTGATTCCATCATTTTGTTTGCCCATAATTCTTTAGCCTTCCTTAATTCTAATTTTGTTTTTTCTTTCAAATGATTGTATCTAGTCAATCTTCATCCCTGAAAGCCTTCCATTTATCTACTATCAACATTTTGGTCAATGGAGCAATCCATTCTTTATCACTATTGGTAATGCGTACCCAACGACTAGGCAAGCACTCATCCATCAGACTCAAAAGAGTACTGCGAAATGTCATCCATTGAACATTTACGTCCTCATCAGCTTCCACTAGACAATTCCCGTCAACAAGGTCAGCAGAATTGAGAAGACGCTCTACATCATTCACAAAACAGCAACATAATTAAACTACCAGCTCAAGTCAATGAATTTTGGAGTCTCCGGGACTCGGAGTTCAATTGGATTTTGTTGGATATATTTTCCATCATCCTTACTGAACATTTATGATTTGAAAACCCCGACATGATAATAATAAGACATTCAACTGGATGGTTTAAAAACCAATTCACCGCTAACCTTAGGAAATATCTATCTGGTTTCCAATAGCTCGATGGCCACACGTCTGGATGACCGTGGAATTCAAGGTTTTGCAAGGTCGATCAGTGGTCTACATCAAGTTATGCACGTTCATATGATTACCATTGAATCAATATAATCATGAAATAGCTGAATATTTCACTAAACATTATCATTACAGAAATCTCACAGTAATAGCGGTCTACACATCCTCCTATTCAGATTTACTGTGTAGTAATGTGCAGTTACCTGTGTAGTTAACTCCCATGTGCATAAATGTAAGCGAACATAGAAATACACACGAATACGTTACATAGAATGCTTCATATGCTTTTGTGTGTTTAAGCACCTCAACACTTTCGTGCGGTTGAGCACTGCATCTATTTTCGTCGGGAACGTATTTGTGTAGATAAGAATACAAGATATGCAAGATAATTATTTGCGTAGATAGAGGCGTCGAGCATCATGAAATCAATTCATTCAAGAAATCCGAGTATAAAAGTTCAGTGCATGTCATCACAAATGTCCAACACATTATGTCCAATGATAAAGTCGAAGACGAAACTTCGTGTATAATAGAATTTGCGGTCGAAGATTATTCATATTTTTTCCTTATTGTACTACATCTACATAAATATATAAAAGTAATAATATAAATATAATAAACGTTAAAAGTTTTTCAATACGTAACTATTAGTACTGTAGTTTCACGGCCATTCGACCGATTTTCAAACGTTACAACTATGGAAAGAAACATTTTAAAGTCAGTATGAGAGATGGCAAGGTGTAGAGATAGAATAGCTGTTGATATATAAACGTTCATAGATGTTTCACAAGATTATTTCATTGATGACAATAGGTATTTCTTTCTGTGCCTGCACGTTGAGATGATCTCCGTCTTCTTGTTCAGCATTTCCTTGCACTCCTTCGTTAAGATCTGGTACTTTTCTTCGAGACAAAGCATGCACTTTCGTGTTCCACATTTGTATTTTTTTGTTGTTCGCAAGACTTTCCATTTGATGTTATATTCCTTGTTCTTTTCTTTCAGAGTCCAAACATACTTCGATAGTGTAGTTTCATTCTTATATCTTGTGTTTGTAAATGACTTTTCATGATTGTTGTATCTTGTTTTGAATTCTTCTTCCGTTTGTCCAATGTAAATTTTCTTTTCGTCTTCTGTAGTTACAGTTGCTTGATAGACAACACATTGCTTGAGGCAATTACCATCTAAAGGGCATGATTTTTTATCTCTACAATTGCATGTTCTTTCTTCTTGATTTCTGTCTTCCTTTGGCTCCAATATTTTTGCATTGTGTTGATTGATTATTTGTTTCATGTTTTGCATGCAACTGTAGCTTACTTTTATAGTATTTGTATTAAACAGCTTTCTGTATCGGTGATTCGTTGGGAAAAATTGATCTACCAATTTCAGGAATTGACGTCCTATATTGGTTTTCACGCTTTTGCTGTATGGTGGGTTGAACCATATTATTTTTCGCTTCCTTTTTGATTTTGTTTCACTCTGTTGATTGAATTTCAAGGTTTTGTCATATCCACCTTTTTGAGTGCATTTTGATAGTAGTCTTTGACTTTGTCGAATTCATTGATATCAGATGACAATGTTATAAGTCTCGTTTCTATCATTTCGGGAAGATTTCTTATGATTATTGGTGGGTGGTTGGAATTTTTGTCCACATATATTGTTGTATTGTTTGGTTTCACATATGGTCGGTGTTTACCGGATTTTAGGTCAAAGAAAATGTCAAGATATTCCGTTGTTTGTAAATTACATTCAACTGTAATCTTCAAATTATGCTGTTTGAATATTTCGATAATATCTTTCCGGGCTCTGTCGGTTTTTGGTCCTGATGCTTTTTTCATGATTACCAAGCCATCGTCTCTAAACAAACCGATGTTGTTGATCCCAAATATTTCTGTTAGCTTGCTCATTATTAAAAGTATATGAAAGTAATTAGTATCATTATGAAAGTAATAATGCATAGATTGCCTAATAATATAAGCATTTAAAAACATAAGATGCATCTGACATAAATTTTGAAGTCTCGGAAACGCATCATAACAGGTATTAGCTACCTGAAAACTTTGTGACAGTACTCTACGTCTCGCTTTGTCTCACTACTGCATCTGCATTAAGAGAAGAATCGAAAGTTTGAGTTCTCATCATCCTTTCTCTAGAAGAAGTATTCGGTTCTTAAACATTCTGTCCGTCTATCGAAGTTGCAGCAACCTCACAAGAAGTTTAACATTCAAAGCAAGCATTCAACTGCATGCGCACTGACTACAACGATAATTTACAGCCTAATCTTAAGATAGAATATATTTCCATTAATGAGAGACGCGACGAGCAGCTTCAGCTTGTCACGAGAGGAGGACAGCCAGAAGACACAGACATCGAGCTGTTGTCTCCGCGACAACAGAACAAAAATAGATAGAGTTTAAAGAGACAGTGTCACAGTAACTAATAGAGATGTTTCAGTTATCTAAAGCACGGACACACCCTGTATATCTTGTCAAAATATACATCGCTTCTAAATACCTTGCATTGCTGAATAAAATGAATGGAACTCAGTAGGTTTTCATAATTGTTTTCCTTTTCCTTTGTTCTGCTTGTCATCTTTGAGCTTGTTGCCATTCTCATGATATGTACTTTGGGCTAATTATATTTCAAACATCTCTCATATTGTATACAAAACTGATTTTCGAATTTTTGTTCTTTATATGCCCTTTCGATAGAGATCATCGACAGTTGGCAGTAAAATCGTTCAAGAAGAATTCTATGCAATTTATTCTCTTGTATTTAGTAGCAGGTTCAATACTCTTAGATATTTTACACCTGCTTTATCCGTTAAGCGTTGGTTTAGACGATAATTCTTCATGGAATGACTCCAGGTGTTCCGATCAATGGCGTCGGCTTTCTTGAGGCCCAATTGCCGACAGTCTGCGGACATTGTTTCTCCCATGTCTTCTTAGGGCGGCCTCTTCGTGCTGGTCCGCAGATCTTCATTTTTCTTTTTTTCTTCCACCAATTACTGTTATCTTTCCACGCCACGTGACCGTACCATCGCAATCTGCACACCCTCATGGCCTCATCGATCGATTTCAGATTCAGGCGCACCGAAAGGTCTTTCACTGGCCACTCTATCTTCGAGAGACACTACACACATCCATCTGATCATCCTCCTGTCTGCTACATTCATTTTCCTCTTCTCTACAGCTGTCATGGCGCATGTCTCAATTCCGTAAGCCATGCAGGCTCTAACGCATGAGTCGTAGATCCTTCCTCTTTCCCAGCATTGAGTAGCACGACTGGTCAGGATAGGCTATAACTCTCGGAATTTCTTCCAGCCCGAATAATTTCGCGCAGTCACAGCTGCCTCCGGTCCACCATCGAAATCCAACATGTCTTCCAAGTAGAAGGAGCGGGTATCAGTGTCACACTTGCCTTCATATCGAGTCTTCTTTACGAGGCTCTTTTTTGAGTCAACTCAACCAATCGGATTTCAAGCGTCTTCATGCAATCAGCAACGTAACGTCCGGTTAATAGTTATCACCCATTCCATCGCCTGGACTCGGATTTCGCCTCTCAACTTCACAGGTAATGAGTTCCAAGTTCTCATGAGGTGCCTCGGTGGGGCAGTGATCCTATTGATATTTTCGTTGAACAGGTGCATGTTCTATGATCTCCATTCGAATTCACTATCCAACTAGGACTAGCAAATTAAACCATCATAACAAGAAATAAAGAATCAATTGTCTTTTAAGATATCGGAAGTGTCACACTAAATTGTCAAGAATTCCTAAGGATATCCGGCATGCTTTCCTTGATAAAATCTGATAGACCAGTGTTCTGATCCAAAACCATAACAGCATTCAGTCATTATTCTAGTCACATTTGTTTTGGATTGTAAAATGTACAAGTATGATTGTATATCAAAGTCACTAATTTTTATCTTATATTCAATTGTATTTTGACAAACAGTTTATGTATGTAATAAAAATTAACAAGTTCTTATTATATTTCAAGAATAAACATTTTCAACATCCTTAATATCGACATTTCTGCAGAATATAGGCCAATAACCGATATGTTACAAAAAGTTGCACATTATCGGCATTGCCGATATATCGCAGTTGCAGATGCATTGATGCTATGTATAATGCACGCATGTGCTGCATAATCGGCTGTATCGACTTACCGGTATATCGACTACATAATATGCTGCAGGTAAAACTAAACGCTTTTAGATATCACACGATGTTTTCAAGCGTCATCTTAAAACACTCCGGCCTCGATAAGGTCGAGAGCGATGACCGCCCCGCCACCTCCTTAAATGTGACTACACCGTTGATACAAATTCCATTTGTCAATTGAAAAAGTTAATACTTTCATCCTGAAGTAACAGTTACAATTTCTTCATATTCATCATATATCAAATTGTTTGTCAAATGCAACCGCAGGGGGCAAAATAAGAAATTTCTACCAAAATCGAGTGAATGTGGACTTTGAATCACTTGAATTTGAAAGGCATGATTTGTGTGATGTAGCAGGAACAAAGAATCACTTGAATTGGAATCGAGTTAATGGGATGCAGCCCATTTCACATATTTACTAACTCTACTGCAGATGAAACTCTGTTATTCAGAACACAGAGCCTGGGCGGGATCGGTGGATTTCCTTTTCTAACGGCATAACATTATTTGTTCACTAAATCTCGCTCTCTACCTTAAAATCATTTGTTTGCTAAAATTCAGAAGTTAAACAAATTCTCATGATGCCATATTTATTACTGGAAAGTCAAGATCCTATACTATGGCGATACTTTTTTACCTCCATTTTTCTTTTCAAATTTTGTTTGTCAATTTTACTGCCCTCATTTTGTTGATCGTGTAGGCATGCATGAGCTAAAGTAACTTCAAACTCAATGCTTTCTTATGCCAGTCCATGTCATAACATTCATAGAAATGTGTTCCAATTCAATGGCTAACTTATCCATGCAGTATATAGTGTTCAATAGTTTCATAGACATATTTGAATTGGCGATTTTGTAGCGATGTCACTTATTCACGTTGGAAAGCAATTCAAAAGATGACAGACATTTTTGGGATTGGTGTACTTTTGAAGTTCATGACGTATGACATATTAGGGACATCTATGTTTAACATAAAATATCTAAGGGACGCTCAACTCCCATGGCATGTGCTGGACTGGAGGCCAGTGACTTATAGTGTGTTTCTAGGTAAAACTATGAAACAATATGTAAACGATTCACTTCACTATTGTAAAATGCATCAGAATCCAGCTGAATTGATTGCTGTACATACTAACCAAAACGCCTGGTCAAATCTTGTAGAGAAATTGTCGGAAGAATCGTTACATTGTACACCTGCAAGTATGTCATCGATGTTTAATTTCAAATAAACTGCAACTTTCTGTATTCGTCGATTTTGTCATTATGTGATCCTAATTTTACCTCTCCAAGTACAAGTAAGTCACTTGGACCACTGGATTTTATTCAAGAATTCAAGAGCAACATGAAGCGATATAATAAGTATGATTTATTAGCCCAATATGTTAGGACCTTTAAATCGTGGAAAGTCATCAATTATCACCATTGGTTTGCTTTTTATTTAGCATGAAGCTCGCATTTTATTTGTTAAATGATCTTCCGAGGGAATGGATATTCAAACGATTCTTGCGTAACTTTCAGCATTTTCACTTGTTATATTTTCAATTTTTTATGTTCTGCTGATCTATCTTTTATTCGTTTCTGAATACATCTTCAGTGGATTTTTCTGTAGATTTTGATCATGGATTTTACATGTACAATAATGAATTGGGCATTGACATTGCTGCAATGATTGTAGTGGCAAGTAGTGAATCTTACATCTAATACTAGTAATACTTGCTCCATGACTGCTTTGAGAAGAGCAATCAATTATCAAAATTTTTCCAGAAAGAATCCATAATTTTTCATAAAACGCTGCTGAATCGATTTTCGCAAGCAAATCTTTTTTGCAAAAAAGCCTGCTAATTGCACAAAAAATAAACATACTTGAAGTACGTAAAATGTACAGAATCCACACCAATAGCTATTGAGGGTACGTGCCGTAGGTGAACAATTTCAATCACTAGCAGTTGATATTGCTGCTGTTATTCTTGTGGGAGTTTTGTAATTCTTTAGTCTCTTCTTGACTGGGTTCTTTCAACCTACCTTTTCCCAACATTTTGTGTGTCTCATATTCCCGACGCTGACTGATTTCCAGTAACTTCAATTCTTTATTACCTTAAACCGTTATTTACCACAGTCGACGTTTGTCGACCATGCTGAAAATCAAGAATATTTTGTATACTCATTGACAAAATTTTTGAAACATCTACTTCTTTAACTTCTTTCATTTTTGACTGGTGTATATACACATGTATGTACGATACCTTGATAATTTAGTCACAATCTCCACCAAGTCGTTAGCACAGAAAAACAACGCATGTAGCAGATTCAACTTTAATAGCGCGTGTGCCCCCTCTAGCTCCAATACATTCAGTAATCCGAGATGGCATGGATTCACAAAGTTTCTGAATGAAG
This sequence comes from Prostheceraeus crozeri, assembly GCA_907163375.1. Lineage (NCBI taxonomy): Eukaryota > Metazoa > Platyhelminthes > Polycladida > Euryleptidae > Prostheceraeus > Prostheceraeus crozeri. The sequence goes on from CAJQUW010014449.1 coordinate 283,430, forward strand.
GATGTTTCAAGGATAAGCCACTGCTCTGTCAGTCTTTCAGAGAGAATCTTCAGGGACACTGGTGGAAGTGAATAGTGGTCTCTCACTCGCCGCCCAAGCTCGTCCCAGACTTGTTCAATGGGTGACAAGTCAGGTGAGCGTGCAGGCCAGTCAAGGGTTTGAATGTTCAATCTCCTAACAGTGGCAATGACAGCCGAGGAGCGACGTGGTCTTGGAAGACGAGATCCTCCACCCTGACCACTGGGACAACAACAGGAAGCACAATTTCATGGAGATACCTCTCTCCAGTCAGCGTGCCTTTGATGATGACTGCTATCGTTCGTCCGCCATGCCAAATGCCACCCTACAGCATAACACTTACACCACCTTATCTGTCGTGTTCTTTAATACAGCATGGGGCAAAGCGGTCACCTGGAAGACGATGCACTCTGACATGACCGTCATTGAAATCCAGAGTGAATCTCGATTCATCGGTCCACAAGACTTTCTGCCAGTGATGGTCATTCCATGAGCGACGGGCATCACACCAGGCAACTCGTCTACTGCGGTGCTCAAAACTCAATGGAATTAGGACAGCTGGTCGTCGCGATTGAATTCCAGCTTCTCGCAATCTTCGGTAAGCCGTTCGAACGCTGCACTCTGTATTTGAGGCACTCTTCCAGTGTACGACTAGCTTTGGGACTGACACAAATCTATTCCTCTTTGCAGCTAAAACTAGACGCGCGTCTGTCCTTCCTGCAGACTTGCTTGGTCGACCAGATCCCCTCTTCATTTTGACATCTCCTTCTGCTTTCCATCGACAACACCACCTCCAAACAACGACTCTCGATAGTTGCAGCTCTTCGGCAACACTCGCACAACTTTTACCACAACGAATCATTCCAATAGCCATACCTCTGGTAAACTGATCGTGTGCCATTTTATTTTACAAAAGCTGGATTTCAGTTCACGTTTATGTTCAATTTGTAAAAGCAATCGTGACAGTTGTATCGATATCAAAATTTGAAATTTGACCACCATAGATCTTTCTCCATTCTCTAATGTGTTGTATGGTAATACATAGAAAGCGAGATATTGCATCATACCTGAGAAAAAATGAAACAAACTTCAATTCAAGCCAATGATAGTTTGTTTCATTAATTATGTCAATGAGCATAGAAAATGGTATATATCTATGAAGATTAGTATAGGAATATCAAAATCAAGTCTCTGTCAATATAAATTAGACGTTTATTTCAAACTCCTAGCCATTTTCGCTTTTAAAAATCCTACCTGTAAGAGTGCATTATATTTTTCATTTTTTTACATTTTTACGTACTATTTTTTTTAGAACTATTTAAGGTAGTTCCCTTTTTCATCGGTTAAAATGATAGACTCTTTGCGTACAAAAATACCGTTCGCGCCTGTAGAATTTCATTTCCGCAAGCATTAGTTCGATAATTTTAACTTGATTTTGCATGGTCGACAAATGTCGACTGTGGTAAATCTCCGGAGAAAACAGTTGATTTATCTTAGTCGTAAATTTCCGATGCTGGCCGTGGTATATTTGAAACGCATTGGTTTTATCATACATTATGACGATTTCTGCTTCGGTTGCGTACGCGCATATCGTGTAGCAATTGCATATGGGCAGGAACAGGCGTGAACTGCAACTAAAAGTGTGAGGTAGGACTGTGTGAGGATGGTAAATTTCCAATGTTTTTTCCCTCATGGATGATAAGTTACATCGCAAGTCACTTGCGCGCATTTCGCGTAATGTCACAAATTCTAGAAACTAATACGCCTAGCTAGAAGCATTTTATATCAGTTTTTGACACCATGCCGAAGCGCAAAGCTGTTTCTTCTGATTTTGTACCCAGAAAATCCATGCGTTTTGTGCTCATAGGCAAGCAGGACAACATTTCATTCAATCGACCTTGAACGGTCGCCAGGTAAAAAGGTGCAGTACGCAAAAAACAAGTACGACGCGAGTGTCGGCAATGTGATGTAGGCCTTCACATCGATTGTTTTCCTACGTACCATGATAGACAGTAGGCTTTGCTGAAAGCCACATGTAGAGATGCAGTTCAAGGATTTTTATCACATTTTGTCTTCAATAAAAAAATGTGATCGGTACATTTTTCAATACATTCAAATATAATGTGACGTCAATATCTCCTAATAACAGTATACTATCAATTGAATTATTACCATACAGCTTTCTGAAACAGATAAAAAGTTTTTGAAAAATCTGAAAAATTCGGATATTTACCATGGTCGACATATGTCGACTTTTCTAAATCTCGGATAATTTATTATTTAAGTACATGATCAGATAAAGTAGACATGAAACAAAGCATAAATGCAATTTTTAATAAAAGATTCCAGCCAAAACTTACAGAAAAATATTTGGTACAACATGCGAAAGCACATCAATATTTCTTTCAAAAATCCGGATATTTACCATGGTCGACATATGTCGACTTTTTTTAACTCTCGCATAATTTATAAATCATGCAAATGATTAGTTAAGGTAGATATGAAACAATGTAGAAATGCATGTTTCATTAAAAAATTCATTCAAAAGCAATAGAAAAAAATTTGGTAAATAATGGGTTAACTCTAACTTACCTGATTGTTAAATTGTGATTCAATTTGTTTTTTGACTAATAAATTGCTGATTCCCTGTATGAATGCGCGTATTAGAGTATTGGATAATAGATTACAACTTGTTTCACGGTTTTATCCAGATGTGCACAAACTGTCGTCATTAATCACGTCTACCAAAGTCACTGGCCTAACTAGCTGAACGTCCCTCATATCTTGTATCATAGATGGCCCTGATATGATGCAGGAAAAATAATACTGCATAGGTTCTCGTGTTTCGACCTGTAATTGAACTCACTGTCTATGTTACTTAAAGGGCCATGCTTAAAGCATAGACTTCTTGAAGCACTCGACGCATAGCTCGATCAAGGAGGTCTAAATATCTACAATTATAGATATCTAGACCTCCGTGGCTCGATGCTTCGCGTCTCGTGTTTCAAATAACATAGACAGTTCGTTTCAATTATGGGTGGATGTACTGCAAGCTATGTGGCAATAAGCATGTCTTTGGCCATGATTGTTTGAATTTTATTGTGGTATACATAGATAAAAACTTGCTACTGTTTCAGTTAAACGTACCAGGGTTGTTATCACACTTTCAGAAATGATACCGAACGATTTTTGTTACAGACTAACATTGAGACCAAGTGGACAATTAAAAACTCACGGAGAATGGTATCAATACATCATTATTTCTACGCCACTTGTACTGACTTTAATCGCAGCATTCATATTTGCTAAACAAAGGAAATCAAAACATGTCACGGATACTTCACTAGCTTATTGGAATGGAAATAATGAAATTCCGGTGATCTTACTTTCCTTTGGATTATGTTCTGTTTCTGTGCTCAGAGTTGACACATCAGATTATTATGGCAGATTCACTATTTGTTTCATCAGCATTTTAGCACGGGCTTCAGCCTTTCTCATCATCTATCCTTTCTGGACTATGTACCGCAAATCAGCATTTTCTATAGGAAAATACACCTTTCAGCGATTTAAAAATCGCAGCGGGTGCAACTTTCTATTCTTCCTCATTTTGAGTGGCATGGTTTTTGTATCGACGGTAAACATTAATAGACTTTTTGCCAGCTCAGCTGCTTTGGGATCTGATATTTCATTTTTACTTCCTGTTTGCGTTATGACTCAAGCTATCTTATATAAAATAGGTGGAATGAAGGCCGTTTGTTGGATAGGAATGATGAATTACCTTTTCATGGTAGCTAGCAAGATGTCATTGATTATCTATGGAAAGATTTTAACAGGAAATCACACCGTGAGTATTCTAATTCCCAACGAAAAGCCATTTGCAGCAAATTTAGAAGAGGCTATCAAAGAGTATATTTACGAATTTCTGGTTTGCGCGATTGTTTTGTTTTCTTCGAACGCAGGTTTGCATTTTGTGAATTCAACAACAACAAAGACACGCTCCATTGTTATTATTGTTGTGAGTATTCTGATGACATCCGTTACCTATATACTCAACGACGTTTCTACTCAACTAATGCGTGCATATTACACTTCTCTTGGAAACGATCCTTCCATGAAACTCAGACCGATGTATTTATTTGTATACGAATTTTTATTCGAACATCAAATGCTTGCCATATACGCACTACAAATAGTTTCTGACATTGTTACACCATCCTACCAAATTCTTGCTAATCTGCAAGGCATTTGGACTGAACTTGTAGCCAACACAAATTTGCTGGAAATCCGTGAAAACAATCTACCTCATTCATTACTAAGTAGCGGAATTCCGTATCTGGGAATGGCAATAACAATTATTTTGGCGATCCTTTTGAATGGTGATCAGCAGTACTCGCATTTTTTTATAATCATTGCATGTGCATGGGAAAGTACTTTGCCGCTGATAAGTGTATACATCATGCTATCAGGCTTTTTCCCGCAAATCACAATCGACGGCACTTGGCCTATACCTGTGTGTTCCATATTGGTTGCTTTGTGGAAATTAATTACTAATTCTAATTCAGGTGCAAAGGCATTACCTCCAGGTTATAGGTACATAATTTCAACACAAAATGTGACACATCAATTAGAAGCTATATCTGATGTGTATTCAGGCAAAGGATCAAATAGCTTTGTACCTTTTATCACCGAAGTACTAATCTACGTCGTCGTTCTTGCTGTCGTAACGAAGATTAGCAGGGGAAGACGCAAAGTTACTGATGACGATCTCTACATTCAATTTGCACTCAAGTTTTGGACAAATTACTATCTTCGAAGACGGATGCAAGTTCGCCAGAGAAAGAGAATACATGCGATTCTCGACATCGGTGGGGGCAATCGTCAATCAGGTAGAGCATTTTCGACCGTGAAAGTGTGAATCACTTCCTCAAACCTGATATATAGACGATCTTCTTGATGCTTCGAGAACTTCCATATTAGATTATATGTTCTGATTAACGAAAGTTCACTGTTGTTAAACCCCGACCATTCACTACGATGAACGAAACACATACAGTTGCACCAGGCAAATGAATACATAATGAACGTGGGCATTTCTTTGATCCTATGCATTCATGTAGAAAAGCAACGTTGTGCCTTTATGTAAGAATTTGTTCATATCATTTCATTAAATTCTTGGAAATTATATAAGCGCCTGCTCGTTGATGAAAGCGCTACTTTTCTGAATGCTTTTCAGAATCATTCCAAAATAAACGCTTGATGGAAAACTCAAGCAGGGAGCTTCTTTTTACGACCACGATACTACTGTACTGGTCTGTCATCTGAAATATTGGCATCACGATGACTTGATGGCTATAGATGTTTAAGACTCCGGCGCAGCGTGTACTCATGAATAGGCAACTTCCCTCTTCAGGTGCTTCAAATGAGTGAAATAAATGGATGACAGAAAAATTACTTTCGTTTTTCACGAAGTTCCCCATTCGTTTGAATTATGAAAATATTCTCTGAAGCACTTTTCGAGGTAAATGATTAAGAGCAATAACCAACAAGCTAAAAAAATTGACAAGGCATACTTTGCTTATTTTTTTGTGGCTTTATTTTATTCTGTTTATTTATATCGGTTTCCCATAAATAGTAGCTGTTGGCATTAGTTTAACTAAACAGTAAACAATTTAAATAGGGATTTTGTCACATGAATAAGTTGGCGAGCTGCTTAATTTCATGCTCATCAGAGAAAAAGAAGAACTCGATGAGACCATCTGGTAATAAATCATGCGTCTGAAGTGTTCAAAAATTATGGAAAAAAATATCAGTGATACATGACGAAAAGAAATATTAACCAATTGAGAAGGCCCCAGAGTCCTAGTTCTCCGCGTACCCAGTTCCATTATCGATACCATGCATGCATTCGAAACTTTCGAACGTTTTCGGATTATTTCAAATTAAATATTAAACAGAATGAACTTTGGAGGAATAATTTGGTCTTAATCAAAACGAGTCACTGTAGGTTTACCCAGAAAATCTTCATAATCAACATTCCTAATCATCGAATTTTTACTTCCATGTTCTGATATTGCTTCCATTCCTACAATCACACAATTTTAAACGGTCAATATTATGAATTAAAGTTTCGATATCAAGCACATCGACAATATGCCGTCCACTGATCCCTTTTTTCTTACTGTCCAAATTTTTTGTATCGTTTAACTTTTTTTACGTTTGAGTTTTTGGACAACGCTGTCCTTAAAGATGCAATTGGGCCAAATTTTACATATTGTTTCTATTGTATATCGCTTTTATATCAAATAAGCTTGATTATGTGATCGTCTATTTATACACTCTGCATGCTCAATATGATCGTCTGAAAATAATGTCCTAGCCATGATTTCAGGTTGAGGTATGCCCAGGGTGTCCGCGCAAATTTGAATAAAAATTTCCAGGTGTTTTCCAGGGAAATCTATCAAAATTCAGGGTCAAATTTGAACGAGAATTTCCAGCCTTTCTGCAAGGACATTTGACTCAAATTCACGCGTCAAACTTAGACAGGGATGATAACACGGTTTTACAAAAAATCCAGAAGATCTCTTCTAGTAGGGACCATACCTTACTTTTCCCGGGTCCCATTTTCAGTTTTGAGATGATTACAAGTAATCCAAGAGTTATGAATAATATTATGAATAGATAGTAGAATAGAAAGTAGTGAGAATAAATAATAGCTATGTATAGTTATGAATCCTTATGTCATGCGCCTACGCACTATAGGCCCTATGCTGCGACTGAAAATACATTGATTATTTATGCACTAAGGCCACAGATGATAATTAAGTAGAGCTCAGCCATATTGTAACAAAGTACCGCAGGCGAAACCTCCAGCCTTTTGATTTTTGAACTAGCAGAATTTTAATGTTTTCAAAGCCTCCAGCATTTTTGGGAGTATAACTAGTAGAATTTATATGATTTCTAAAGCGCCGCAGGCGAGACCTCCAACTTTTTAGGATTATAACTGGCAGCATTTAAGCTTTTTGAAGTGCCGCATGCGAAACCTCCTGGAAAGCATAAAACATTTTCTCGGCAATTATAACAAGCAGAAATTGAAACTTTTCCGAGCTTTATGTTATTTCAAAATGTCATGATATGATGGAAGGTTACAAGCAAAGCTCTAATCGGCCTGTAATTTTTTTGAGACTTTACACCAAATTGGACCAATACGAAATAGTAGAGATCAAAGTTTCATAAAGGATGTTATTAGCTTTAATAAATAAGATCGCCAAGATAAGGTGCAAGTTCTCATTGGACTTCAACTTCTCAGTCAAAATATGATATTTTTGAGTTGGAAAGAGCCAGGAATTTCTGAGATGTCATTTATTGTTTGATGTTAAGATGTACAAAATTGTTCGATTACCATCCAGTAATCATCTTCAGATACAAAAACTACGGCTAGTAGAAGTTTGAAATATAAGGAATTTGAAAATTACATTTACAATGAGATGATATGATATCATAATCTCAGTTAAAAGTTTAGGAAATTTAAGATTAACAAAAATAGTCAGTAACTTATTAGACACTCTGACAGTCCGCATTTTCATGACTGATGGAAATCACATTATTATTGTTGTTATCACTTATTATTACAGTTAGGAGCAACATGATGGTGGTCGAATATCACCCGACGATGAGCAAGTGACTTCCGACGCGTAGTCTCAAGCCACATATTGACCACACTAAAGCCTAGTTGTAGACTCTGCACTCCATACACCCAGTGGTGAATGAATCGATCTTCCCTACGCCTATCCCCGATGACGTCATTATCAATTCTATTGCGGCTATTGTGCGCAAACGACTGTACTTGACGTAGTGAGAGATGAGCTGTTTAACTCAGAACTAAACCTTTGAATTCAAAACATTTCTACATTAAGGACAATTAACGTGGTTCTAATAGTGCTACTCCCAACCTAGTAAGATATTTAGAACGCTCGTAAATTAGGTTAGAAAAGTATAATTCATGAAAACGGCATGGGTGCAAATAGCAATATATAATAATAGGCATAAATATTCTCTTTTATAAATGCTGAAACAGTTTCTCATCGAATAACTAACCTCTTCCTTTGGTAGTTCACTGAGTGCGACGACAATACATGAGAGACAGACGACAGTTTCCACAGAGCGGTCTCGGCTGAGATTCAAGGCATCCATTGTCGCGGGGGTGATAACAATCCGTGCGTTTTCCTACAGATAGAAAGCAGTTACGTGATGATGAGGCGACATGTGAGAAATATTATGAATATCCGAAAATTATCAACTTCAGCATTTTATAGGATCTGCAACATCGACAATAGACGCGAGGAAGAGTCAATACCGTAACAAACGACCAATCATCGTTCGTGCATCTCCTTGCAGTTTTCATGTCACTATTGACGTCACTGAAGATTCGTTGGTTTATGATCGTTGGAGACAACTTTATACAGATAAGCTGCCAAATGTCTAAGCTGCCTAAGCTGTCATGTCTTTTTCTAGAATTTACCTCCACCAAGCTACTAGGCAATCAGTAGGGCCTCGGAAAAATAGTTTTCTGAATATTTGTGGTATTTTAAATATTTTGATTTTCTCAGACATTTTTCAAATACTCATAAGGTTTGTGGACTTAGATACATTTAGGCTTGCGCAAATACTTTGCATTTAGTGAAAAACCCTTGATTTAAACACCATGTTAAAAGCAAAATATTGAAAATTGGGATGCATCGGCAGTCATCATATTCAAAGACTATGTACATCTTCCAATGTTACATATTATGTCCATATTATTTCAAATCTTTAAGAAGTACAATGTCAGGTGGTAGAGGCACGCTCTCTTGGCGCAAAAAGGAGGGGCCATGACTGATGTCAACGATATCTAAATCCTGCGCTCTATTGAATTATTGAATTCATCAATTATTTTATTATTAAATTTGTCAATAAAAAAGTTGTGGCAGACATAACATGGCTTCCTGCGAAGGCATGTTGAAATAGGCAGATTCAGATTTCTCACTAACGAATGATCTTTGAGGCGTGACTGGCTATACATGCTAACGCGCTACATGCAAGTCGCAGGTGCAAACACACTACATGAGCTGTGAAAGCAGACCCAGTGCTTGAGTATTGCAGGGGTGGGCCGCCACATTTGGATCGGTGACACATTTTGTCACATTTTGATATTCAAGATCTGTCACACTTTGTCACACATCGATAGGCGTTAATGTCACACTTTGTCACATGCCCTTTGACATAAATGTCACATTTCGTGACATGCTGATGGAAACATACGATTATGTACAAATTTTGACACATGATGCTGTGCAGGACATTGGCAGCTTTCGAAATTGCCCTTTTTGCTGCCCTATCGATGAATGTATATCAAGCGCGTTATAATGGGACAAGATCGAGGAACCGTTAATTTATTATTACTACTTCTTGTCATTTTAGGCGTTTCATAGGAATTGCCATTGAAGATACCTAACAGTTGTCCCGAGATTTGTAGCAACAGCGAAACAAACCATGAGTAAGACCGTTGCACCATTATATTACACTCAAACGTTGTAGTATATTTGCAATTATGATTATTTTTAATGTCTTGAATTCATTTTGATGGTAAACAATAAGCACGAATTCGGAATAAATTCAACAAAATGAATTCACAGACAACACAAATTCGTACAAAAAAAGAGCACTTTTACTCGCATTTCTGTTTTCAGTGAAGAAATATCACTGAGTTTTGTTACAATTGTCATTATTCCTTGGATTGCGTACATTATCGCACCTACAACTTCGCAAGGACTCCTGCTATTTGGGGATGACAATCGAAAAACGTATGACCACATGGAATGAATGTTGCGATTGGGCCATCAAGCTCAAAGTCAACTTTAAATAAGCGAACTAGTAGCATCACGATTTACCCGGTGGAAGTGCAAGTCGACAATATGAGCACGGAGAAACATATCTATCCTACATATTCCGAGTACAAATCAAAATCAAAGAAAAAAGTTGTCGTTATTTCACTCAGACGAAATTGATGCTCCTCTGTGACTTTAAACCTCATTATAATAATATAATAATTAATGAGCATTTGCATAACTGTAGTAGATGTAACTCAGAAATTGATCAACAATATAAAATAATGTACAAAGGTAACACAGATTATGAGATTAACATTGCTGAGGCTCTTAAAATCAAAGATAGGCAGCCAAAAATTAATCGCAGTGCTGAGTAGAACGGTATTTCTTACTTATTACAGATATTCAATGAAAGTCCTTTGTTAACTTAATTTGTTTCATTGGTTTTCACATGCCGCATTGATTGATTTTGCCCGTCTAATGTCACGCTACCAGAATTGAATTTATCTCATTGCAGGGAACCATCAGTTAGCGCCAACGCTGTGCAAAGTATCATACAATCATTATACTATGTCATACTACCGAAAAAACATTATTTCATTCAAATTATTTTCTGGTTTTGTGAATTTGTCACATTTTGTCACACTAAAAATGAAAAGTACACATTATGTCACATTTTATTTTGAGATGAAAAAATGTCACATATTGTCACATCGGCCCACCCCTGGTATTGGTCGGCGATGAGTGCACAGATAAATCGAAGAAGAAAGCAGTGGAACTGGGTGACGCCAAATTCGCGAGAAAATTTGTGAGAAAGACGGTAGAACAATGAGAGGTGTGGGATGGTAAGCGAAGATAAGCGGAGTGAGCCTGGAAGATCATTAAGGTTAGGCTGCGGAAGGGTAATCCCTCGAACTACGGAATTACTGGACGAGCGTTAAATTGATTCGACAGTTGAGTTGTGTGACATTGACGGTGGAGAACCTGATTCACTGATGGCGTAGGCGAGTTTCATTTTGATTGACATTTCAGCAGCAAAGATTGAATCAGGGTGAATGCCCCAGACAGAGAGCGAACACTCTAACACAGTGGTGGGCAACGCGTGGCCCGCCACCGCTTCTCTGATCTAAAGTGGCCCGCGGACATTATTTGAATCGATAATGTGAAATAACTCACTCCGACTTCGACCTTTGTGAGTTGCATCTAAGGGTGAGGAATCCTCTTTAGAATTTTTAAAACCATTAATTAACAACTAAATGAGCAATGGCACAAAAAAAATTTACATTTGAATTATCCAATCATACTCCTTTCGTAATGAATATCTTCTCGTATTAGCGCAAAATGGTCATCACCTGAGCGAGTTTATGCATATTTATGCATCACATAGTATTCGATGCCCTGCTGAGCATGTTTCTCGATACGCAATAAACCACGCCTAAATGAACTAGAAAGAGGCTATATTAAGTAGACCTTGACTGCGAATGGAGGAATCCAACCGCAAGATTTTGACAGGCCAACATTTTTGTCAAATATTCTTGCTGAATTTCATTTACATACTACTACACTAATATATATCTCGTATACTCGATTGGAATAGAGCCCGCGACTACCATTTGAGGAGCCCATCAGTGTTGCGATTCTTGGCGTAGGGTAAAAAAAACGCACAAGGTCGAAAAACACGCGCATATGTATTTCCTTACAAATAAGCCAAAATGGCAACTATGATCGCTAATATTTGATAAAACGAATTTTTACAAAGCTTAAATTTGCAGATCAGATAGTAAGAGCTTTGGCATTTTTCAGGACAAGTCAAATACACACGTGCCTTAAGTGGTAGATGCATACGAGCAGTGGGCATATAGGCTATCCATTGAGTGAGATGTTAATGAACCTAAATGATCTTTGATAGGCTATACATGTGGCTTATCTAGAAACTGCATGTAATTTGAAATTTTGATATCTTGATTTTGATATTTTAGAACCAAAGTTTTCTATTATCAAAAATTAAAAATAGAAGTCGAAAACTTAAAAAACGCGCAAAATGGATAAAAATGGAAAAAAACACGCTTACACGCGCAAATTGTCAAAAAAACGCGCGCGCGTGTAAACACGCGCGAATCGAAACACTGGAGCCCATGCTAAATTGCATCAGATCAGTCGCATCTTGTGCGGGTTTCAGGCGGATACTTGCACTGCGTTTACAGACCGTTGTTTGTCAATGAAATAAGGTACGAGAAATGTCGGTAAAATCACCAAGGAAGTCAAATAACCGTTTAAATACACAAAAGAAAGGCTTCTATAATTTGTTATAAGCCTATTCGCTCTTCAATACTCACATGAATTGTAGAAAGTAAAGTATGATTCCTTGATATTAAACAAATTAGCTGCGCACAATACTGCTGTATACATTTATATGTAAAATACATGCACGTACGCTACAGCAGCCCACATACATGTGCACTAAAAAGTACGGAATAAAGGAATATGAAGCCTATACTACTGTCTTTTAAAGTTGGTGGCCCGCGAGCCTCTTCGAGGTCCACTCCTTGTGGCCCGCCATCCCAACTTGGTTGCCCACCACTGCTCTAACACAAGGTCACAGCGCCGGCAAAGCCTAAATTTGAACCTGATGGACATCCGGATGGTAATTCATCTACCCCTCGGGTTGTTAGGGAAACCCTCGTAAAACGCTGAGGAAGACATTTTGGAAGGATCTGAGAGTTTCACGCTTTGATGTCCTACATCTGGATGAGAGGGTCATTTAGAAATGATTGCCCAGTCCCGCCGATCGCGCTCTCCGAGCGTAAAACGGGAGCATTGGCGAATTGAAGGCAAAGGAACCAAACGCATTTCGGCCCTGTGACAACAATGGCGTCAATACACAGTGATTTGAATACCTTCCTTGGTCTACTTGAGAACTAACTGCTTTGATTTTCATCATCAAGTTGAGGCGATTGTACATTTCAGGTGTTGCAACACTTCATGTTGGATGCGTGTTCCCCAATCGTGACTTCCCTTCACATTTTACTGAGCAAATGCTTCACACACACACATTTCCCCTGTCGCATCGGTGTTAAATTTGGTTTCTGACAAAACAACGTAATGATTTCACTACATCCACATTTTGATGAAAAGTGAGATCACAAAAATTCATTTGTTGAGACTTGGATATTGAAAATATTTGTTCTCAAACATTAAACTTTTCAGCAAAATTAAATGAGTTTTACAGGTAAAAACTGACGGATTGAATTTGGCAACTTCACGTTATCGAAGCATAAATGTGTTCGGAATAAAAAAAGCAAACTCCATCACGAAGATCACAAAGGAATGTCATAGTTAGTACCGCATTTACAAGTAGAGATATGAATCTTCTTTTCTCTGTATGTTCACGGAAATTTCATAATATTCTTTCATGAGCTTAAAATTTCAAGCCCATGCTTATTTCTGATTTGCATGCATAGTTCAGACCGGAGATCAAGATCAGCCATACTCGGTGGAAAAGAAATGGCGTCTAAAGCTAGCATCACAATAAATATTCATCTATATAATTGGCATCAAATCATCGCAAGTAATTGAACATAATCAAAAGAATCTACTTGCACCTTCTTAAGCTCAATTCAGAAGCTTCGATGAACCCATGGCGTGTTCGCTAACATCGATAATTTGACAATTCGGAAGGATCATTAGTGACATCTGTCACATTCTCTCTAGTTGTCATACATGTGGCACTGTTGAGATAATGGTGCACGCACCGGCACGGTTTTGTCCTGCAAGCAATTGTGGAAGCAGTCTCGGATACAGTGATGCCCACCAGGTATGTAACCGGAATGTATCTTGTGTCGAGCGGTCAAATAGAGACAAAAGTACCCTCGTGTGTCTCGATCTGCTCCGCGGAAGTTCGAGTGGATAGACAGCTGCCAGATGAATTATCCCTATCTGACCAACGGCCTCATCTAGTGTTGATCGACGTGATGGGGAAGAGAATGATTATGGTCGACCTAACCGTTCCATGTGAAGAGACCGGTGAGGATGCCCTTGAGAGAAAAGCTGCCAAGTATGCAGAACTTGTCGAAGAGATTCGAAAGCAAGGTTGTGAACTCATGCCATTAGAAGTAGAATGTTGCAGTTTCTTTGCATTATCGATAAGAAAAGTTCTTGTGAAACCCAGTGTTAAACCATCACGAAATTAAGTGCAAAGGTGGAAAAAGTCAACAACTTTGCGTTAAGTATCTGGACACAACACCCAGTTACAAACCCACCATTCTGAGAGACACTGAGATTAATGGGTCGAAATTTCAAGGATAGCGCTCAGCAGATGATTCAAGCCGCTTTGGGTGAGCTATTTGCTGTTTCATAATCAGCGACCCCAGTGAGAGTTGCCAGTGAATGAGCTCTGCTACATCCCTATTACATCGTGCCTTAGGTGGGGCAGAGAAAAGTAAAAAGAAAAAAGCAACAGTAGCAAATGTGAAAATCAATGGATGAATTTCGACTGTCTTCATTTAGGAGAGTGATTGATAATGAGGACAGAGGAAGGTCGGTAAAAACTTTTACAGATTATCAATTCACTCACCGCTGATCCCACTGCAATAGCGCAGAATAAATGCATAGTACGAAGTTTGAGGTCACGGTCGCTATCCACTTCCTTCAATGTGTCTGTGAAAAGAATGAAACGATGCGAAGATCATCACAAAGCAACAGTAGAATAACATTATTTACATGAACACCTTTCAACTTGCAACACGATGATCAGCATTTATTTGGGACGGCACTCAAAGTAACGTCAAATCAACATTTAATTGTTATTTTTCAGCTTGATAACATCTCGAATCCGCTATGTATCATAATTGCAAATTTTCTAGAAAACGAAGGTAATTCCTACAAGTATTTCTCCTTTTAGCTCCATTGAACGTCATGATGACTTCGAAACCATTCTGCGCGCTCTTTCTATATAAAATAATGAAATTCCGCAATTACGGTCTCTGCAATTGAGTGTGCTAGTTCCATCACGTACCAAACGCTGAAGTTTATGCCAGAACCAATTCCACTACCGCAATCTCCACCATCATCCGAAGACGCCGACTTCGCCTCCTGGGTCACATCGCTCGTCTCAAGACGGATATCCCGGCTAGGCAGGCCATGGCTGCATCAGCTCGTCCCGCACCCGTGAACTGGAGGGACCTCGTGTCCGGCCCCGACTGACTTGGGTCTTCGCAAGTCCAGGAATTCCTTCCCCTGGCCGACCTCATCGAGCGGGCGCAAGACAGAAGGATCTTCAGGGATCTGATCGCTGCGATCACCTAGTGGTCATGCGCCTTCAAGTACAAGTAAAGTACAAGTACAATTGAGTGCGCCATTTTCTCTTTAGGATTTGCTAAAATTCTCCAATTGCTGCTAAAAGATGTTCCACATTTGAGGAACTTTCTACGGTATCAGCAGCACACATTATTCATGAATAAGATGTACTGCTGAAGCAATCGAAAGCTCGTCTGATATGCCACATCTTTCAGCTGCAATTGGAGAACTTTCACAAATCGTAAGGAAAAATACACTTCCAGCATAACTAGTTGTCTGCTTTTCTTTCTAAAAATGCATCATTATCTTCAATGCTCGTTCATGAGCTTCCAACATATTCGGCGCTCAGCACAGTCCTAGTTTGAGATGGAGGCCACAAGTTGCATGCTCTCTAGCTACAAGGCCATCGGACAGCTGTTGAGTGTAGTGAATAAGTCAGTGGCTGCGAGAAAGGATATGCTTTCTGCAGGCACAAGTTGAAGTGGATTACAAGCAGTGGTCACACCTTCTGACTTTATCAATACTTTACATACCGGCATACCGAATTACTGAGAACTCACTATATATCCAAGGAATAACGTCTTGAGACACCGGTAATGCTTTCCGCTCATCGAATAACGTTGGCTCAAAAATGGACTTGCTAGACCCATCCATGTCCTGGTTAATCCTGAAATAACAAAAGTAGAAATTCGATTCGCAGAATGAGAGAACAACTTATATATTCTGGAAATAGAATGAAACTCCGTCTTAGCAGCATAGTTGATCATAATGATGAAATGAGAGCCAAATCTGCAATATAATGTTATTAAATATTGCATTCTTCTTTTATTCACCAATGATATCTCAATTTCAAAATCATGTCAGCTAGCCATGTATTCTCTAGCAAACCACTAAGAACAATGACCAGTCAGAGATATAACCAGCTTAAATAATTAAGAAAAAGCGAAAAATAAGCGGTAAAAGCCGTTGGTGGCCACAATGGTAACCACCCGAAAGATGTTATGAGTTTAAAAAGCATGAACTGATCACAGAAAAAGAAAAGATTGATAGTCTTCAGTTTCTTCTTTTGAATTGATGTTAGGCCAGCGCTTTTGCATTTTTCGCTTTTTCCTTATAATTTAAGCCGACTCTGACTGGCCACTATTCCTAGTGGTTTTGCTATGGAATACATGACTGACATGATCTTGAAATTGACCTATCATGGTTGCTGGCGGTTGCGGTTGGAAACGCCTTTGCAGTGCCATGATCCTTACATGTATTGCCAAATTTGCCATAGACTCTTTTTTGTTTTTTGAAAATTATACGAACTAAGATTTTGCAAGCCTGAAGCTGGCTGTGACTGCCAAAATATTGGGTAAATAAAAAAAGAATATAATAGTTTATTACATTATTACAGCTTTGGATCTCATTTCATTATATTCTTGCAATGTTCGCATTTAGACCAAACAAATGTCTGTTAAGTTAAAATCGACACTGTTGCGTCGACATCATGCATACAGCGAGACTTCATAAAATAGTTGTTAATTCTGTTTGCATCGATACCAGATCTCCAAATTCATGCATCAAAGCTAAAGTGATTCAGTGATAATGATAAAAGCAACGCAGGGAAGAAAAAACAGGATTCTCCACACGCAGTGAATATGAGAATTCATTACTATTCGTAAATATTCGTTGAGAAGATCTCAACCAGTACTGCGAGTGACGTCATCTTTCAGACACTCTAAAAAAGGAAAACTTAGTCGCTAACTTTTCTATAATCGATAAGAGACGAATTTTGCGAGTGTTTTCACGAATCCGTTCAATCGCAAGAATAGTCACACATTCACTACAAAACTTACAACATGTCGAAATTTATTTCATTTTAACTACCAAATTTTCCCTGAATAGGGATAGGAGGAAATGCCATGAACATGGAAATAATTCAATATTCATAATAAAAAACGTAGGTAGTAGTCACTTCATGTCTAATCCCACACCCTTTGACACGCTCTGAACAGTTTGCCGCCATTTCAATCTGTCTTTCGCCTTCTCCTTCCAAGTCCTCCAGTCTTCTTCTTTGCTTTCCAGGTCTCTCTTAATACAGTTCTTCCAGCGAATCTTTGGGCGTCCCTTTCTTCTTGTCATTGTGTCATCCAGCTCTTCCACTTGTTTCACTACCCTTTCGTCTGCCATCCTCACCACATGCCCTCCCCACTTCAGTCTTTTCCACCACTTTCTGTGTCACCGTTTTCTTCAATCCTACTTCCTCCCTCAGATCCGCCATTCTTCGTTTCTCTAACAACCTTACACCACAGCTGTAACTTGAAATACTTAAGTGGCAAATTAGTCTACAACAATAATATGAAGCTCGTATGTATGGAGTTAAACATTCCTAATGGAATTTTTATGCTTTGCGCAAGCCGAAAGCACCGCCTGTGATCAGCCAAACTTAATGGAAACAAAGTTATATGCATGATGTGAAGTGTAATCTATCTGTATACTACGATCTGCATGCACTTTACATTTTTCAAAATGCTTTACGATAGTGGATCTATTGTTTGTTAATGCATGCTAAGCAATGATAAGGTTTTAAAGCAGGACCCTACATACAGAGTGGCTTTATGAATATAAAGATGGAATAAAGATTTAAAGCAGCCTTTTCATCCAACCAATAACTTTAAATGAAGAAAATAAAAATAGACTCATAATGTCATGTATTATCTAAAGCGTTTTCGATGACTCTAAAGATATCTTAAGCGCTCTCATAGGATAACGTCATATACATTAGAGTCATCGACAGCGCTTAAGATAATACATTATATGAGCATTATGAGTATATTTTCATTTTCCTTACTTAAAGTCATGAAAATGAAAAAAATGAAGCTTTTACGTCACTACTCCCCATACTTGGAGCTGGACGGTGATGACATAGTCAGACTTATGGAGCGTTGTAGTACTTTTAGTCCGGATACCCTTCCTGACTACTTCCAATTACACCTTCGGGGCTCGACCTCTGTACCAAAAGATCGCTAGGCCAAGCACTTAACCACTGTGCCACGGGGACCACATTAAGAAAGAAACTTCCCGCGCATTAAACGCACATCGTGAAAACTTCCTAATTTACAGCAAGTAGGACTGAAGGGGTACTTGCATATTTAACTATTTCCCGGAGATACGTCACTGGCCCAAATTCTGAGTGAGAACCATTAATTTGGAAATTTATTCACAGAACTACGAATATGAACACTGAATAATACATAGCTACTATGAAGTCGTAAAATGATGATCATACTTTATTCCTTGAATTCACGGAGTTACACATGATTGTTCAAAAAGAGGCGATACCGAAAATAAACATCGAAAGGGACGATCACGAATAAAATGAATAATTGTATCAGTAATCAACTCGAGGCAGCAACCTCCATCAAAAACTGAAAAACACGTCTTTCATTCTAATGTCAAATCAGCTTGAATCAAGAGCTGTGTATTCACCTAATTGGCGGCTCTAAGAATACATAACTTTTGATACTCGCAGATCTAAGCATTTATTTCTGAAATTAGTGAGAATTTATTTCGAAAGAAGTAAAAATTAAGCAAAGATATAACTTTTTAACTGAAAGAACTTGTTTTAAAACATGGATTTAAGACACTGGTATTGACTTAATTCAAATTTCCTAAATCGATTAATGTCGTTACTCACCACTGTCGAAATCTTCGCCATCGGAAGTCAGGATCATAGAGGCATTCCAGGAAATATAAAATGAAGCTGAGTAGCATCAACCATTGGTTCACATCTCTCGGATTGTCGAGAACCTGAAAGAAAGATAGCCAGTAAAGTAGCTCAGAAACATCGAGAATTTCCAGGAATAAATTCAAAGATGAGGAAATTTTGCGATAGATTTACTCCACTATCTAAATGAATCTCCTTTCTTAATTCAAGAAAATTGCACACAATCCACAATTTGTCCTAGAATACACTAATGAACCTGATCTCGAAAACCCACCGTGAAATCCTGCATGCTACCGTCTAACCCTGCCTATTACAGGCAGCAACAGCGTCATGCCTTAATAAAACCCTGATCGATAATAACACCGTGGTACTTTGAAGAAATCCGGCTGATAACAGCACCCTAGCACCTTCTCGACAACTAGATAACAGCAGCGTAATATCATGAAAACCTGATGACATCATGACAGCAACATCTTAGTGCCTTGATGAAATCCTACATGATAACAGCACCGTGGTACTTTGATGAAATCCTGGCTGATAGCGGCAGCCAGGATTAGCGTGCCATCATGGATTCTTAGACGCTAGCAACTATACTACAATATTTCTATGCGGTACTACGTAATGACTGCAGTTTTTTCCGATCGAAGATCCCACTAGCACAGGCAAATATCCTAATTGCACAAGAAAAGATCCGAGTAGTGCAGTCAGATATCCAAGAAGCATAAGCAGATATCTGATTTGCACAAGCAAAGATCCCAGTTGTAAAGATCAGATATCCGACTTGCATAAGCAAAGTTCCAAATAGCATATGCAGATATCCGATATTTTTTGTGAATATTTTTAAACCGACATAGTTTGATGAGTCATTATGGAATTTAACTTTGTTCATGTTTTCTTCATTCTATTCACATCTGTGGTACATAATTGTATAAGTCTAAAGCTCATTTGAAATCTTCGCGCATCTTGCAAATTGCTCAAGTGCATTTAGAAATTGTTAAATAGATATATTATTGTTTTATTCAAGTTTGTGCTGCATTTAGCCAAAGAGTTGTCCTTTCTTAATACCTTTATTAATCCTGCTTTCGATTCTGACATAGTGTTTGGGGCCTCCTTTCCGGCAGGGGTCCGCCAACTAGGGCTTCTTTTTCGATGTGCTAGCTTTTCTGGACTGCTCAGTATTTTGTCTTCATTGTACAGGGTGTTTCATATGTCTCTGTCTCTGGCATCTCTTCAAATATGAAAAAAAACATATTTTTTTCAAAAATATATATTTTTTTCATATTTTCAAATATGAAAAAAATCTCTTTCAAATATGATTTTTAAGAAGACTTTTCTTTTTAAATGATTAAGAAAACAATATTGCGCTGTTTATTACCTGCGGTTCTTTTTTTCTGAAGATTTTTCTTTTTAAATGATTAAGAAAACAATATTGCGCTGTTTATTACCTACGGTTCCTTTTTTCAAAATGAAATGCATGTATCATAATAGCGCATGAAGCACTCATGCGTACTCGTGGGAAGGCGCACCTCATTTGTAGCAATTATGCAGGCCTGCTTCAACAAACCAGAGAAAGAAATCTAAGTCAGGCCAGGTCAAGAAATCGATATTCGTGACGACGAAAGCGACGTTCAATTGTGATTGATTGCACGATTGCGGTGAATAGCGCTAACCCACATTTCATCTCCGAAACTTTTCATTTCCATCTGTTTTCATTATCGGACGAATAATAATGGCCGCCCAGATCTCCGTTCCTGACTATTTACGACTTCTGGTTGTTGTCTTACGTCAAAGAAAATGTTTACCGAAACAGGCCAGCGTCATTACAGGAAATGAGACTTTCAATTGAGGACACACTGACAAACATTCCAAATGACATGATCATAAAGTGTTATCCTGAATTCGTGCGGCGCTGTGAGGTGTGCATCCAAGAAGAAGGACGTCATATTGAACACAAAGTGTAATACGTGTATTCATTTATTTTTTCAATGCTTGTCCAAATAAATAGAATTTTTCATTCATTAAAATCTTTTACAGTTTTAAAAATAGGCAAAGGATTTGGTGTAATGCGTGTACTAATTCTTTAATCATTTGAAAAAAAGAGAGACTTCAGAAAAAGTAACCATTTAAAAATATGTTTCCTTTCACATGAATAGTTGCAACTTTCTGCAAACGGAGACAAGGCAGAAGCAACAAGAAACAGATACAGAAACAGAGACATATGAAACACCCTGTGCATTTATTTTAGTTCTATTTGGTGCGCCCTTTGTATGTAATAAAATATTTACCCGTTCACCGGGGTGAACGCAAATCAGTCATTTTTAGAATTATTTACTTTTGTATAAGCAATCAATATTTTGTATTTAGCAGTTCTTTTAAGTACACTAAGATGACTTTTCCCATGAATTGCTTTGATAACCAATTAATAATGTCGCTGTATTTATTGACAAGCTTGCTTGCATACCTATGTCTACTTCATTTTATGAGGCCAGTGTCTAATTAATCCAATTTATCCACCACTGATCAAAATCAAAACTCTAGAAAAATAATTTGTATTACTTTGACGGTTAATGTGATTATATATGTTGATGGAAAATCGAGGAAATTGGTCTTAGTAATTACATCGAGATTTTATCGTATACCTACATGATTTATTATAGAAAAGAACTGCTGCTGAAAAAGTCAAACTTTTAAATTAAACTTCGGTATCATTTAAAAATCAATCATGTAAGTACTCTTATCAGATTTGTTGATCGTCTTACAGTGCTGTGCTTTATTACAAGTGTTTACCTCCCCACTATAATATCAAAATTTACTGAAAGGTCATTATCTTAAAACAATATATTAATTATATGCAGCATACGACATCAGTGAACATGTACAGAAGTGGGAGAACCTTAAAAACATGCAAAAGTAAAAGAATGATTGACATTACTATAAGTCTTCCAAGCCTATAGCTTTCGGTACAACCTCTGCCAAAAAATGACGAAAAGAGTTTGTCACTTTTTGGTTTGTGACAGATTGAATCGAGTCTTCAGTTATACTTTCTAACTTTCTGTGTCGAAATGCCATGAGACTTTCATTTTCCAATCGCTGACTGTCGTAGTATGTCAATAGATCTCGGGCTTTGGTTTTGCTGAAGTCAGATTCACTGAAGTGAAGGGAACACAAGAAGTGTTTTGTTGAAATATAGGCCTACTCTTCCCTATTAACTCGTTTCAACCACAAATTCAAGCATTCTTTATTCTGCAGAGGAAAACGGTGATTATGTTACATTATCGTTGCGATTGGGCTGAAAACCAACGGTGACACATTTGTTTGCCATCTTGGCGTTGGAATCAATTGCACTGGAGAACAATTTTAAAATTGTCATTCATCATTTCAACTAGCTGAAATATCGATTGTTTGCATCAATGATGTTAGCCTGATCATGTAGAAAATGATTTCAATTTTTGCTCACTTATTTGTCCAGAGAAATTTAGAAGTCTATGATCAAATTATGTGGGTTTAAAAATATTTACAAAAAATATCGGATATCTGCATATGCTATTTGGAACTTTGCTTATGCAAGTCGGATATCTGATCTTTGCAACTGGGATCTTTGCTTGTGCAAATCGGATATCTGCTTATGCTTCTTGGATATCTGACTGCACTACTCGGATCTTTGCCTGTGCTAGTCGGATCTTCGATCGGAAAAACTGTGGTATCCTGTTGCCTTTTTCTATTGGTCACATAGTTTGCTATTTCTAAGCAATTTGTGTCTGTTTGTGGAAAGTCTGATATGTTTCTAATAACTTGAACTTCGGACCAAATTGCTTGGGATAGTTAAGAAAGATACCAGACTTCACCCAAATTGCTTGGAAATAATCATAGCATTAGATATCATCAGGGACATTTATGATTTAAGATACCTAAGGGACGTTCAACTCCCATACAATGCACTGGACTGGAGGCCAGTGACCTTGGTAGACTTGATTAATGACGATAGTGTGTGTCTGGATAAAAACATGGAAAATGTTGTAAACAATTTACTTCATTATTGTAAAATACATCAGAATCCGGCTGAATTGATTGCTGTACATACTAATTAACACGCCCGGCTCAGCCTTGCAGAGAAATTGTCGGAAGAATCTGTGCAGTGTACATGTGCACATACAAGCATGTCATCAATGGTCAATTTCAAATAAATTGTGACTTTCTATATTCATTGATTTTCCCATTGTCTTATCTAAAACTGCCTCCTGTATAATAATTTGGACCACTGGTGCACTTTATTCGAGAATTCAGGAGCAATGAAGCGATATCACATGTGTGATATATTTCCGTCCTTGAATTACTCAACTTTCATTAAACGAAAATTGATGGCTATTTTTATCACAGTGATGCGAGGATGTTTTCATATTCACCGACGAAATTTACACAGATTTCGTAATCAACTTAAATCCTCATCAATGCTGTTCCTGAATTGCCCAATATGGTAGGACCTTAAAATCGTGGAAAGCCGCCAATCACCACCGCTTGATTTTCTTTTTACTCAATATAATATTCGCATCTTATGAATCACTGACATATAATCCCATTTTATTTGTTCGTCGGAGTTTTGATTTTAATTTGAAGGCCTCACGGGTGATGCACTATAATCACGAGATGTCTAATAAGAGATAAAAATATATTGACATCGATAACCACTCATTGCGCGGAGGCACACTTATGGAAACATTGGTTGCACTTTTCCACCAAAATCTTGATAAAGGATCCTTCGAAAGAATGGATATTCCAACGAATCTTGCTTAAATTTTGGCATTTTCATTAGTTTTATACCAATCAAATTATCATCAATTTTTGACGTTTCAATTTGGTTTTGTTCGTTTCTGATTGCATCATCGGTAGATTTTCTTTAGATTTTAATCATATCTTTTACTTGTATAACAATGATTAAGGCATGGATATATTGTTGCAATGATTGTAGTAGCAAGTAAAATCATCACTGATCCCTTGTCACTTATTACTCACTTAGTCCATGACTCCTTTGAGCAAAGGAAATAGATTATCAAAAATTTTCCATAAAGAGTCCACAATTCTCCAAAAAAAACACTGCTGAATCGATTTTCGCAAGCAAATCTTTTTGCAATAAGCCTGCTAATTGCACAAAAAAACATGTATGAAATGTTCAGAATCCACACCAATAGCCATTGATGCTACGTGCCGTAGGTGAACAATTTCTATCACTAGCAGTTGATATTACAGCTGTTATTGACGGTTGCTTATTCTTGTGGGAGTTTTGTAATTCTTTAGTTTCTTCTTGACTGGGTCCAGAATCTCCTTTCAACAGATTCCCTGTATGAATGCGCGTATTAGGGTACCGGAAAATTGATTACAACTTGTTTCACGGTTTTATCCAAATGTGCACAAGCAACCGTCATTAATCAAATCCACCAAAGTCACTGGCCTCCAGTCCAGTACATGGTATGGGAGTTGAACGTCCCCTAGATATCTTATATCAGTCACCAACTTGATGCAAAATACGTAGATCTAAATATTTCGATGATAGATTTTATTCCATTCTTCTCTTCACTGCGCATTTCTGCTATCAAACCAGTTCGATAGATAATAAACTATCACTTCTTCATAGCACCAGTCAAATGTTACGAGACCAACAATACTTTCTTTGACGATTTGATGAGAGTAGCAAATTGATCAGCTTGAATTGACAATTTCAAGTACACTTTTCATCTTTGAATGACCATCTCAATGCTTGAAAGCAGAAGTCACCACTGAAATCCGTGCAGATGCTTGCATATCCATCTGAAATCCTGTGAGCAACGAGACGTTTTGATGTCATGATTACTTGATAGGACTAGATGGATTCTTTCAAAACAGCAAAACACTGAATGCTGATACCAATTCTGAGAAACGAAGAGGATAAGAAAGTCAACGACCATGCCGTGAATAACGGACAAAAGCTATTCCGGCTGCGAATTGTAATTATTTTACTTTTGACTCTGCTCTCGCTGTCATGTGACACTAGGATTTCTATGAGTTCCATTGTTGATGTACTGTCTGCTTCTATTAATAGCAAAAGGAGGCCCTTAAACCATTGATCAACACCGTCGCTGTAAATTGATGGTTGTACATCGCTAAATTTCATATGTCGTGGCGTAGACATTCGACAAAGGAGTATTAAGCAACAAATATGATCAATTTGAGCTTCCTAGTGAGATGTTCAGACGAAAATTCTTCGTTTTGCAAGCTAGGTCAATGAATATAAATTTTTTCAATGTATGTAGAATTATGTCATAATTATGTATTATGAATTATGCAGATCTACTGAAAATCAAAAAAAGATTTGTTCAAAATATTTCCAATACTCAAAAGTCCATCGTCAGTGTTAATAAATAAATTACCTCAACAAAATACAATCTCTGTTAACGAACTACTATAACTGCTTCCCCAATAATTGAATTTCCATGAGCGCATCATTAGTATTCGTACAGTAAATATAACATTGGCCGGGTATTTAAAAAAAAGTAGCGAAAATTTTCGCCTCGTAAGCTAGTCCATTTCAGTGCGGGGAGGACATACTTGGTACTAATGTCTCCCATTTATTCAAATATAATGTTTTATATAAAATGCTATCTTATAATTCATGAGTGTGAGAGGAATAAAGTTCACATATTTGAATGGAGCATTTTTTATGTCAGGCAATATATTAATCATAGATGCCCCTGATATCACTGACCAAATTGAACTTCGACCAAAATAGATGGAAAAAGGTATACTACTCACCTGATCCTGCTGCTCCTTCTATAAAAAATCATCAAGACGTGGTTTGTAAATCTGATGAGTTGATTTACTTTTTGACTTATTTGTTATCAAACATCAACACTAAATGATATTATCGCAGACAGAGAAACTTTTAATTCTCGACTGAATGAGTGCTCACTGAATGAGGGTTCAGTTGGTATTGGGTTGCTACAGTGACTCAAAACATCGTCAACGTTCATAAGCGCACCGCCATTAGTATGACAGCTACTGGCGACTATTTTCGATTCAACAGTGAAGTGAACGGCAGGGAAAGTTAGTATCCGTTTGCTTTCCACTGATGTTTGTTGATCAATCCCTCATGAACAATTTCTTTAAGAGAAACGTGTACACATTTGAACAGAATTGAAATTATTCATCTTCATCATTCCTGTAGATCGTGTCGATTACAAACCTTGCCAATCAAAATTGAATATTATTGTTGAATGAGATCTCTATGGTGGTGACAAAGAGATTGCCGGAGTGTCTCCAAACCGTGAATGGCTTTCTGAGCACTGATTGTGATTGCAAAAGCTAGGCAGACTTCACGAATCATAAAATTGATGAAATACCGCGAGAATGCTTTTCTAAGAAGAAAACGTATGTAAAGTGTTTATTTTCATTTTATCATTTATCACCGATCGTATCGGTGCTATGACATTCCTCCCCCTCCATCAATATAAATTGCTGATGGAAAATTAAATCAGAAAATTGTATTTCTTAATGCCCTACCCATCGACAAATGATATGCAAATGAATTTTATAGTAGCTACTTAGTGTAAGTCCTTAAATCAGTTTAAATCTTATCAGAAGTATGTGCAAAATTAATCAGTCTCCTAGAGAAACCACAACACTCAAAATTTCAGTACTACATCTTCAGCTTTCCTCTTTGTAGAGATGTAATGTAAGACGGAATATACTTGGAGGGAGAAAAGAGTAGTCATTTAATATTAGCGATACAAAGAGAATGGTAATAATCACAACACCATATTATAATATATCAAGGTAAATAACTTACTTGTTCCACACATCGTTTAACCAATGAGAAGAGAGTGGAATGTAGACTGGCTAGTCCTAGGGCGTCTCTGTTGTTGTTATTCCTGAAAAGAAGATTGAGCGTCCATAAGAGGATTGCAATGGAAGAAAGTTATGAACTTACCTGATAAGAATACATAAAAGTTTCACTAGGCGGAGATTCAGTTCCAGTCGGTCGCTCACATCATTGCTTTGCTGCAATTCTTTGGTGATCACGGACAAGATATCTGATGGAAATTTCCTCAATGGTGGTCCATCTTGTTTCGGGCTGTCGAAGAAAGTCAAGACAGAAATATTGACGTGAATGAAATCATTCGAAAATAGAGGAGTTTCCGACAGGACAAAAAATGAAAAATGATGGTTTAACTTCTCAGCTCCCCCATACTGGGGGCGTCGACGGTGCTGACATGGTCAGACTTTCAACTGGCGCGTTCTGGTCTTTTAGCCCGGATGCCCTTCCTGACGACTTCCAATGAACCTTTCGGTGCTCGACCTCTTGACCGAAAGATCGTTAGGCCAAGCACTTAACCACTGTGCCACGGAGACCAACACATTTCCGAGAAGACAATGCCTTGATTATGAATGTACTACTAGATTGTTGCCAATCCAGATTCTAGCCCACAACAACAATAACCTATAATGAATACATAGCCAGCAAAACTTTGCTAATTTCAATCAGCTACAGAGCCTAAACTCATGCATACCTTTGTACCGATGACTTTCTGAACTTACTCAATATACTGGAGCGACTATGGGACACATGTATGTGGTCCAAATGTGGAGGTGGACCATATAAAACGAACAAATTATTAACTCATCTTCGTCACGGGATGACACTGTGGTTCGGAGGGGTAGGGTCACTATGCAACCAAACATTCAAAGTAATTCTTAACAGACTAGACAAGGTAAATTTATAGGGCCTAAATAATGTTCTCCAAATGCATGTGCACTATGTAATAACTAGGAATGCATCGGATGATATTATTAGCTAAATAGAAGACCCGGTCAGTGGGTGATTTGAAATCCGATGCACCCCAAGTAATAACAGTAAATTCTCCAATGCTAAGCACTAAGCGAAGATCATCAATGTCTGATAGTCCTCATGAATGAAAGTCTGAATAACGTCTAAGAAAAGATATGCAGTCAGTTTGTTAAATTCAGACAATTATTGCAATTAATTGATTGATTGATTTGTAATACGGAGGGTATTTACTTGACTGTGGAAAAGCATCGCACTTTCAGAATAGAATAGACATGTATGAGGTAGGTAGTAGTGGGTAACATAGTACCAGTAGCATAGAAAACAATGACCTGACTAAAAAGTTAGTCGTACATAAGTAAATAACATTATATATATATTACATATACGTATAGATGATAGATAATTGCATTTAATTGATTGCCTTCTGTTGCAATTACAATATCAATTGATTGATTACCCCAAACTAATTGCAATTATTTTTTGATAATCCCTCCTTTTGCAAATACGATTCTGCCGCCCTATGTGTGCGATAACTTTGGAATACCTCGCATGACACCAATCAGCATCTAAAAATGGCTTCAGGAAATCTGTGTCTTGCATTAAAAAATGTTCGCAGTGAGCGAGACAATTCATAGAACACCACATGAACGGGAACAGGGGTTGAAAAAAATTGATTGCAATTTAATTGTTCTCATTTTTTTGCTGACAGTCAATT
Source organism: Prostheceraeus crozeri (assembly GCA_907163375.1). Lineage (NCBI taxonomy): Eukaryota > Metazoa > Platyhelminthes > Polycladida > Euryleptidae > Prostheceraeus > Prostheceraeus crozeri. The sequence continues at coordinate 311,845 of CAJQUW010014449.1, forward strand.
AATTTAATTGGATCACATGAGCAATCAATTAATTGCAATTAATTGACCACAATTGCAATTTTTTGCCATTACTAAATCTAGGAAGATCTTTCCACTGTTGACGGACACTTGATTGATAAATATTTAGAACGCTAGTTCCATAGCACATAGATCTACGAAAGTGCATTAAAACACTTGCAGAAATAGAGCTTACCTGCAATCACATGCATACATTTTCAGCATCACAAAGTTCGTTGAACTAATTTGTATGACAAAACATGTAAATGCACGGATAACAATATTAAGCAGTGACTGATAATTAATATTTATATCCTCCTTTACTATTCAAGCTCAAAATTTTCCGGTTCAAACACTGCCACTCTGACCATCGTGACCATAATTTGACTTTATCTAGGGGAAAATATGAGACATTTATATTTGCTATTACAAGTCAGAGACTTCTAAATTACAGTTTAAATGAATGCCATAGATTATTAGCAACAAGCTACGCATTAGGCTGTAATTAGCTGTGCAACTTGCAATAATCGCTCAATAAATCGCTTTTTTCTGGTGAATAATTGCAATTAATCAGAATAATTGGCAACTGATCCAATCAATTAATTTTTTTCCATTCCCTGAACGGAATGATGTTGATCAAGAACGTAGAATAACATATGCATGAAAAGACAACAATTTGCAGTTTTATGCGAAGTTTCGTGTAGACTCCGAATTGTGAATATAAGTGGGAGATGAAACAAGTTAAAGAAAAGCTTAAACGTTCCATGAGAGATGGAAAAAGTTGCAAATAAAAATTATTTAGTCATTTACAAGAAAACTTTGCTGGGGGGGGGGGCTTCCTTATGATTGGTCACTACTTACAATAACACTGCAAAGTCTTTCGACTTATTTCATTTGATAACAGCAGTTGAGATTAAGATTCTTCTCGAAGCAGTTGCCTCTTATTGTTAAACTTCGATTCTCCGGTTTGGCTCTTTTAAGGATTACAACCGCGGTTCTTACTGCCTATAATCTACAGAAATTATTAGATTATTTCACCTAGGAAAATCGTATCGTGTTGACCTCAGATGGCTACAATCAGGAGTCCAGACGATTGCAGAACACTGCCGATACCAAGAAAGGTTGAAGGTCTAACTTGACCTTGACGCACACGTGACGCGTAGGTTGTTGGACGTTAGCGTGTTGGACAAGTACCATTATGCATAGCGTGACTTCATTAATGTAGACGCCACTATCGTATCAATCAATTTGTTCAAACGGGATGCACTATTACGGGGACCGTTGCTCTACCACGTCAGATAAGATTTCTACCACAAAACAAGAGAGAGAATGTGAAGAAAAGAGAAAATATGTGAGAAAATACGCAAACAAGTCAGACTTACTTCCGCAATATCTGAGGAATCTGCACGTCTGACCACGCCTGAGCTTGCTCAATGAAGACACTCTCATTAGCAGGAATGCGAATCCATAGGAGGGACCCCGTGCAAAGTATTAACAAATGGACTCCTTAACAGGAGCTTCAATGGTTCGAAATGAGGCCCTCGAAGACAGAAAAGGTGGTGGTGGCTTCGGCCACCCCGTCCCTGCTATTGGAAAGGGGTGCGGAGTATGCCCGCTCCCAGCGGCGGATGAGATCTGCACACCTGTATGCGGAAGTAAAGAGGTCCCCGGTGTGAGCGTTGTGTGCATGTGTGTGCAGGAGAAAATATGTTTTGTATTGTGTGGTTGTCATTTACAGAGGGGACAAACAGGAAAAAAATGGTCAGTGGGGTTAACATTGTGTAAGTATTCTTTAAAGACGAGTGATTTGCTTGTTCGGAGTTGTGCCCTTGTTCTGCGTGTGCGTCTGTCGAGTGTTTGTTCTGATTTGTGGACTGTTGGGGGATTCAGTTAATGAGTTTGTTGTTTTGTCTGTGTGCTAGGTATGTGCTTACGTGGAGAGTGTGTGTTTGTTTGAGGAGTTGCTTTGTTGTCGCGTTGGATGACTGTACGTGAGGGAGTGAGGATTAATTTCTAGAGGTGAAAATGGTGGATTTTTGTTGTCTGAGAGGTACTGGTTGTTACGTGAAGAGATGGAGAGGTTGATGTTGACATTTGGCTCTGTTTAGAAGCTGTTTTCCGTGTAATGTGAGGTGTTCAACAATGGGGAAGACGTCTTTCGTCGTGGAGGTGTTGTGTGTTTGTGTCGCGTGTGCAGAAGAGAAGGCCTCCACCTCCACCACCTCGATGATGGGTGGTAAGATGACCGGAGTCGCTGGTCCCTCCTGACTGTAAGGGGACCTAAAGAGAAAATTGACCTCTGGTTCCCTCAAAAAATAGAAATACCTGCAAAAGGAATACGGAGGATATTTGTCAATAAAAAGAAGTCGAACATGAGCAAAAGGAAAATTATAAGGAAAAAAACTTCACTGTTCAAAGAATTAAAACACCAACCGCTATTGGAATCAGGCTGAAATCGAACAAATCCTCTCTGTCTACTTCATCATCATTTCTTTAGTTCCATTTTCTCTGTATTGCCAAATTGCTTAACTATATGGCCTCCATTCCGGAGTTTTCCATGAGTGCATACCAACTCAGATCTTCCTTCGGAAATAGGAATTCTGTCAATCTCCTATGGAGGCTTCATGACAACAGTATGTAGATAAGCATGAAAAAACGTCCGCATTCTCGGTATGGAGAGATTTCACAGACTGCAGCTTCGACCATGGTCGTGCACTAAACATCAAACTAATTACGGTGACTCATTCTTGAATGCAATCAAAGATTCCGATGTGCGTGAGTAATTTCAGCTATTGAATGAAAACAACAACAGTAATGCTATCCTAATGAAATAATCAGGAGTGATCTATAGAAAATTCGGAACGAACACTCGGAACTAATTAATACATGTCAAATTCAGCGACCAACAAACCAAAATAGCCTCCATCTTACGTCGATATACGTCCAATCAAGTCGGTATCTTGGCTTCATAGCATGATGCTCTAAATAGGTTTAGACCTGAGATTTCCCGGAATTCAAGGATGCTTAGATGTTTTGCCACTTTGGCAGAAGTTATGGATGCCACGACTGTTTTTGCTGATATTCGCTCTCGCCAGTCAGCGAATAGACACCGAATAATTTGTGTTTACAGTTGAGCAATATTTGCAAAGTCAACCATTTTAGTATCTTCCGAAATGAAGTAAATAAATAACTATCAGATAAAGTAGCCGTAAAATAAACGAAAGACTGAAAATAGCAAACTTTACCTTTTAAAGTCTTCATCTACTTCAACACCGATAACACATCCTCGGAAAATAAGCTTAAAGTAGAATGGCTGAAGTTTTAACGTCACTACTCCCCCAGGGGACTTGGACAGTGCTGACATGCGGTAGTCAGACTTTCGGTACTTCTATTCTCCCCCCCCCCACATTTCTGTTGTTGACACCCGGAAGTGTTGCATCGTCAACGATCTTCTCTTGCTCCTACCTGTTCTCACTGACGTGGCATAGCGTTGAGTGTGTGTAAAACTCCTCTTGTCTGACTTGTAGAATATTCACAACCTCAGAATTAGACAACTGCTCGTCATTTGTCTGTAGACAACAATCACATGAAGTTCATGATCACAGCTGTACCTTGTATTCTAACTGAGTATCCAAGGGACTAATCCTTCATCTCTGGGTTCAAGTAAGACTTCTCAGTCGTGCTGTAGTGTCACTCAGTGACAGATCAAGTCTATTCTAAAACCCAATGTGACTAACTTTGGCGAAATTTGATGATTTTGGAAAGCTTGAAAATGTGGGGGAGAAAGAATAGATGTACCAGACTTTCTAGACTTTCTTTCTTTTTAGACTTTCTAGCCATTCCTGCCAACTTCCAATGACACTTTCGGGGCTCGACCTCTGGACCAAACGATAGGTAGGCCAAGGACTTAACCACTGGACCACAGAGACCTTAAAATTGAATGGATGACCTACTATTTCAGTCATTTGCTGTTTCACATTCTCATTCATTATCATCTTCATTGAAGCGGATGGAGGTGTTACTGTTCCCGCAACAGGGGCTTAAACGGTTCTTACAAGATTAGATAATGCTGGAGAGTTGTAATCACAGAATTAAATATTTTGTTTGCTAGAAGCCTGATTGATTCGAAATCGCCGGTACATCGAGGAACCTATTAAGTGGTCAAAAAGGAATTCCTAATACCTTACAGAGATAGGAAAAAAAGTCGTGCGTCGCTTGCGGATTAATGTGAGTTCAAACAAAGTGCTTCGATTGACAAAATTCCTTCAGATCATTGCGCACAAGTTTTCTCCGTGATGTTGGCCCTTCCGATCATTATTAAAAAAATAGCAGGCATACGAAAATTAGTTCACCTGATGATTTCACCATCGTCTTCTCAGCCAGCCTTCACTGCAAAGTACATACACTGAATCGAATGTTACCAGACTGTGTGTTCTGGTGTGTGCGAAGTGATATCACAGCACGCACGCATCCCTCACTGGCTTCGGTTCCTCTGCTGACAGCTGCTTATTGTTTGCCATTTCCAATAGCAAGTGATACACGAATTATCCATTCGAGAAGGAGCAAGTTGTCTAATTCTGTGATGTGACCACATAATTAAATATTTTGCTTATCTGCCGAAGCACGCGCAGATGAATCTAATTCTGTGGTTGTAATACTTCAATTCCGACTTCCATTTACACCTTCAGGGCTCGATCACACGACCAAAAGATCACACAATTAAGCACTTAACCAATGTGTCATGGAGACTTCCACAACCAAATCCATTACAAGGTACACAACACGATGCGAAAGAATATTATTCGGAATGCTAAGTCAAGGAAGCTTAGAAAAAAATGAAGACGAAAGAATAGATTATTTTGAGATGAAGATGCTTCGACATAGATTTCCTAGTTCTACAACATTACAAATGAAGATATAAGAAGACATACTTTGAAGGACAAGAACAGGAGGATAACTTTTAAGCAGCATTAAGAAAAAGAAGTTTAGTATTCTAGGCATGCAGCAAGAGAGTGATAGAACCAGTCCCGATTTCACGGGCCGGGGCGGACAACCGTTGATACGTTTGATTGGGATCTGCTTGTAATAGACGATTATTCATTCATAAGTATAGTACATCTGACCGGATATTTCTAAAACTGTCAATTGCCGCATGCCTTGACCGTGTGTTTTCTTCATGAATAAAACCTCAGTCAGGGGTTATCAAAAATTAATTGCAATTAATTTTGGGCAAGCAATCAATTGATTTCAATTGAAGCAGACAACAATCAATTACCGTTTGAACAGACTAATTCATGATTCTGTATTTTCCACTCAAATTTCAATTTTATTCAAGGTTATTATTTTTTTCTTTATGACCTTTAACTGAAACGCGAAATTTAGCTGTACTGCTACCAAACGTTAAGAGTTTTTCTGGTATACTTTTTCTTTATCTCAACATTTAGGTCTGACTAGTTTGTTAGCCCGATTTTCGGTGAAGTTATTAATTATTCTTGATGCGGGCTCCGTTTGTATGCGGACTGTATTCACGGGCTCTTTCTTTTCGACAAAATATGCAATGAAGATAATAGACATACATCAAGGGAAAGTGCAATGATTAGGAAAACGACAATTCCTCTTCAATTGTGATTCATTAAACGATACAGAAATCAATCTGGGTAGTTATGAAAATGATTGGTGTGCTATTAGAGTCAATGAAGACAGCAGCGGTGAATGAGAGGGACAGGAGTGTTGGAATTGTATCAGCGGAGAATTGAAGGTTGATAGTTCAGTAGTCGCCTTAGTCAGAGAACGAATGAGTCATCCAGTGTCTGTTAAAAATGAATCCGATCATGAAAATTGTTATCCTCTACACGGATGCCATGATCGCGTGTAATGTGGCTCCCCTGATTTCTCCAGGAGTGTCAACAGCCACATTCGAACAATAATATATCGACAATCAGCACGATCTCATCAAACTAGGCATCATTTTTTTGAAGTTTTCGGTGAACAGCACTTCAGCATTAAGATATATGCCCAGAATATAGATGTCTGTCTATATTCAAACTCATCAAATGTAGGCCTACATTGCTAACTCTTTTCTGCCCGGAGTCTTTAGAGCATTGGAAACCTGAGGTTCTTGGTAGATGCGATGGGACGCGATCTTTATATGTTTGTACACAATCGATACGAATCACACATGCTGTCAAGCATAGAAGGCTCCTATGACAAGATATCTCGGCATTGTCGGCATATGAATTTAATAATAAAATGAGATCCAAAGCTGCAACATTGCATGCATGTTATTATCGATTATGTTCTATTCAATATTTCGGCTGTCACAGCCAGTTTAAAGGAAGCAAACCTTTTGCTACCCTGAAACTGGATGTGACAGCGGAAATATTTGGTAGAAGATAATAGATAATTAACAGAATGTTGCAGCTTTGGCTCTTATTATATTATTGTGCTCAACTAAGCTGCTCAAACTTAGTTTCATTCTACTTCAGGCATATGAAGTTACTGATGCGTATTTTGATGTCGGAACTACGTTTAGTATGCAAAACATTACTTTTAATGAATCCATCCAGGTAACAATTACAATCACATAATGTATTGGCCTAATGGCTTGAATTAATTAATCAATTATTGTGCTCATTTACAAAATTGATGGAAGCAGCGGCAAATATATGCAGTTTGTTCGATAAAATATGGTTGATAAAGACCTAAAAATCAAAGTTGGGAATTATTTCTTAATTTCCGTAAGCAACTTGATGTACCCGTACCTATTGAAAACATCAATAGATACTCCATCACATATTTAAGCTGTGCAAACTCCTCAATTGGCTAGAGGTGCGATTAACGTCATTTTTCAATGACGTTGCAAATATTCATCAAGTGCAGGGAATATCACTGCATTTGTTGAACAGCAAAAAACGACTTCCGTCGCTTTCGCTAGTCTGTGAGGAATGTCTTCAGATTCTTCAAAATGTCACGCTTCCATCAAATTTGAAGAAATCAAATCCAGGTTTGAGAATTTTGTGGTCTTCATCAGATTGATTTCTGCCAGTAATTACCATATGATCCAAGGACATACCGGCTTCGAAAAAGTGTTCAAAATTTGGAATTTTAGCCTATTTTTCACCCAAATAGGTATCCGAAGTTCGAAAAAGAAGAACGAATTCATTTGAACTCGACCAAATAATGTAAGCTGATCCTCTATGAGAATCTATGTTTTCTTACTTTCAAATGAGTCAAATTCTCCCGCAAGTGTGCCATTTTCAATTAACGCTTAAAAAATCATACTTGTCTTTAAACAATAGTTCAACTATGATTCGGAATTTGTTGACTGAGTGCGTCAATTGTTTAGATATTGAACTGAACAGATGTTGGAAAACGTAAATACTGATGAATAATATTCAAAACATGTTTAAAACCTTGTCAAAAATGCCATTCCATTATTGAATCACGTATCACAGGTCAATGCATCAGGAGATCACACACATGCCTATCAATTGAGCCTGAAGGCGTGCGGTTGATAGTCAATGCGATGGTTAGCTATCCTCCATTATCGTTAGCCAGAAACATGCAACCATCAAATTTTCTGATGTCTACTGACTACTATCCTACATCATGCAGTTGTAACTTTGTCTGTGTTTCTCAAAAACAAAGCCATTCAAGGAGTAAGCTTACTCAATAGTAGAGAGGTCAAGAAGATCTCCATAGGCAAGAAATAGGCTGTCCGTGTATTGCCGCAAGCTTTCTAATGCTCCCTGCAAATGGAAAAAAGGCAGTTGGCGATGCACATTAATAATACGAGACATGTGAATGTGATTCAGATACATACATATCTTTTGTTTTGATACTTGCCTCTTTAGAAGTAGTAAATGGAATAGCATGCACCATAAACTTCTGGGGAGAACGTACAGAAACAAGTCAGTAGGTCAATGAACGTTTATATCCAAAGACCTTCGAAAAGCATTCAGGAACAACCAAAAAGAATTATGAATCAGACTTCATGAAATATTGTAGAAAATATACTTTAAGTGTGCGGTCAATTTCAACAACAAAAGATGGTGATCAGGAAGAAGAGCAGAATAATCAGAATCTTAATTTAGTTTCTAAATATCTTTTAGTATATGCTTTCTTTAGTAAATTGTCGGAAATCGCTAGATTTTGATGAAATTTGGCAATACATTGAAGATCTGGAGTTTGCGTATTCTTTAAGTTGTTGAACTCAGTTGTACTTTCGCAGTGGCATAATGCCAGTACTAGTTCCTGGCGTAATTTTTTATATTTCGAACATTCAATCACAAAATGAAACAGATATTCAACTCGTGAATGATTGCATAGCTCACATTGACGTTCTTCATACCTCAATCGATTTCCATAAATGCCAGTCACAACTTCCAAGTTGTGGTTCAAAGTTCTATATTTCACTATAATACTGACATGGTTACGTATATTCGAAATCAACATTCAGATATGATTTTATGGCATCCTCAAACAGGCATGAATCCAGAAGGGCTTCTTTTTGTTGAGAATATGTATTGTTCCTCATCATAATTAGTTATTTGATCTTTTGTAACCCTCAAAAATGATTGTTTATGAACTATTAGCTGTGTATCCCATAATTGCGATAGGCATTACCGTTAATCGTCCGATTTATCATCCATCATTTAAACAACTACAAATTAGAAAACAGTCTATTAAGCACACATCAATGTCCGGTTTCTCACTACTTGAATGAATGAAGCATCAACATCGCTACTTCCTCCACCGGGAGCTAGGATGGTGCTGACATAGTCAAGACTTTAGCTGTAGCAATGTGATCACTATTGCATTACTACATCAATGATGCTGCTAGTCCTTCCTGTCAACTTCTAATGACACTCTCGGGGTTCGACCACAGATCAAAGGATCACTAGACCAAGTACTTAACCACTCCGCCACGGGAACAGTGCATCCAAACAGATTTCCATCCACCGTCCATCACGAGAGCTTCCACTTTCAAGTCTTCGCTACTTTCAAGTTTGCATGATGCTTACTTTACTTGTAATTGAGTTGTCTGTACGCATCAATCTTGACGCACTTTTGAATGCATGGCCTTGAAGTCGTGAATAGACAGAACGCCACTCGCATGTACGAGAAATTCAATTAAATTAAAACAAACACATGCTCTCCTTTCTGCATCACAACGTTTCTTTGATTTATCTTCGATTCCATTCTTCATAAGATTCTTGGAAAGGATTATACACTTGATTGTTTTCTTGTTCCTTTCTTCTTTCCTACGCTGACCGTTTTGCCTCTCCCATGTGTCTCGAATTCGCATTGGACATTGATAAGTACTAGATACATGTCATTATTTTCAAATAACTTGCAATCGTTTAAATTTTGCAAAGGCCTAATATTAATCCAAGTCCATTGCACAGAAAATGGAGAACAGCGTTGGTACGAAAGAGCTTCAGCAGAAAGGAATATTTTCATAATATCTGATGAATAGAGAAAGATTCGTAACAATCAAAAGAGTTTCTTTCTCACATAGCACTGTGTATTTTAGAACCGTCACTTTCTTATCTAAGTCATAATCGTTGAATACAGCAGCATCTTTGTTTTTAATCATGTTGGCCATTCGATTATTTATCATCGCTCGAAGTATAACTGCACTGAATAAACTTCAGCATTCATCAGCAATTGTTATCCAGATCTGGTCCATCTGAAAGTTGTCTATCGCACAGCAATATAATTCAACCTTTAACTCTCCAACAGTCTGACATCGGTATGAATCCATGAAGCTTCGTGTGCAACTTCAATAGATTTTGATAAAATGCTTGAGTGGTTTCAGCGCTTAAGTCACGCTCTTTCATGTGATTGTGTGAAAACGTCTGTGATGTTTAAAAACATTTGAAAATCAAATGAATAAATCTGACAACCTCAGACATCTTATTCTTTGTGTATCAAGCAGCAAAGCCAAACAAGTGTTTGCAGAGGTCGATATTTTTGCATCAAATGGCATAATAATGAATATATTTATTATCTGCACCTCCGTAGCAACTCAGTGAAATAACGAAGGATCTACTGAAGTCGAAATAATATCGTGTTCAAAGATTTCAGAAATACTTTCCTACGTTATCGCTATCCTATCCATCCTATCTTAAAAAGTGGAATTGATCAATAACTAACACTTAAATTTTAAGACGTTCTCTACACCTAGCAAATGGGACACATACGCGATGCTTCTCAATGTTTCATTCAGTACAAATTCAATCATAAATCAGATTAAATGAAGAAAAAGGCATCTACTAACGATGTACATAATAAAAAAAGAGTTATTCAGAACTCGAAACCGATATCGACCGATTTTGCTTTTAAATTTTAACCTCATTTTCTGAAGAAACATTAGCACAAGAACTAACTCTCATTTAGGCCTGACATTTTAATTTACCTTTAATTATGATAACTGATGCTTGACATGTTGCATATCATGGTGCTCATTGACGTATTGCTGTCGTATTTCATAAATACACCGACTCAATGTGGCAGGTAAAAGGCCGCGTTTCTTTATGAACGAACCACCACCACTAGAGCATTACTATCCATGACTTGGTGAGACTCATCAGTGCACGACGCTAACTACCTGCAACTTACTAGCGTGGCTTCGAGCCTTGTGTGGGATATGCACTACATCGGGAATTTCACAGAAAGTCGGAATGGGATGTCCAAATAGAAATCCAGGCAAAGTCAATTATGTAAAATTTCCATCCATTAATTCAAGAAGAATTTCACAAATTATTTGGAAATGATTTCTATTGATTCATAAATAAACACGTTATACATGTGGAGTTTTCATTCTTAATATAAAATGTCTGATAAAGTCAGTAACCGCAAAGGTAAATATGAAACGAACCCCATTATAGTCTCAAGATTTTACACAGACACATTAGGACTTGCTTGCTCTGATATAGTCACACACCACTGCATCCAGCAAGATAAAACTTAATTTAGTCTACAGGTCGACTGGGGCCGCATCTTTTCAGTCAAGCAAAGCACCGACGCTGTTCGTGACTAATGATTAATATGGTATGCAACGGCAATTATTGACGCACTGCTTTTGTGCTTTATATTTGCACACCGACCTCCAACTGTTGAAGAAAGCATTCTGAAAAATATTCCGACATCCTTGTACATCTAAAAATCCAATCTCTGTAATGCCGAGTACAAATCCTACTTCTTACATGCTAATGTTACATTTATTACACCATGAATCATGATAGCTGACTAAGGGCTGTAAGTTAAGGAAAAAACAAGACCAGACTTCAATAACTGAGTCAAAGTCGCGGTGACACTTAATGTTCGTGTATGAAAATTTAACGCTTAATTAGCTTCCATTTCACAAGACAATTACGAAATGATTGAGTAGACATGTTCTCTTCTAAGTAATTCGATTAAATAGATTATGGCCCTTCGACTTGTTTTATTCAAAGTTACTTCTTGTTGAAAACTTTTTCCAGTAGGAAGCCCACTATAGATATTTGAATAAGCAACTTTCCCAGTAGGTTCTTTCTGTTTTCAAATTCCCATACCTTCAACTGTAAAGGTCAACGTGTTTTGAGTTATTATCATAGTTTCTGCTCGTCATTTATTTAGATTTCCATAGAATAATTTGATAATTTTGAATATCTTAGGTGGAAATATATGTGCATGCATTTCTCAATTACTAGATTATTTCCCGGATGACGGTAGGATATTCCTACAGAAAGGCTTTGGGCATGATTTCACTATAAGTTAATTATGAAAAGTGGCTGTTTTGTTTAATTATTTACTAGTCCCAGTTGAGTTGGGAGGCAATACGATTCTCCCACATATTTGCACGGCAAGTTTTGTTCTTAGTTGATTTGAATTACTGGTCTTGAATGAATCAAAATTATCTTTGCAAATCCAACAGAATAGATTCTCCCAATTGCGTCAGCTGTAAGTCTCGTCGAAGAATCTTATACGCTCGTACTGACCATTCGCCTTTCTGCATAAGGAGTTTCTAGAACTATTTCATGCATTAGGATAAATCAAGACTGAATAATAAGGTGCTTCATGTGTATTCCGGTCATCCCTCATTTCCTCACAATGATTAAGTTTGCAATCAAGAATCAACTTCAGGCTTCGAGCTACGTCCATTATCATGTCGTCAAATAGAACTCATCGAATCACTTCTATTTGGTGTAATAATGTCCTACAGTTCCAATTTGAACTCAAAGTGTTCGTGTCGGTGAACGTCGCTAGTCATAATGCATAAAATTATGAAACTGATTTAAGTGAAAGGATACAATATCATGGAAAAATAATCTGAACAACCCATGTCATCATATCTAAATTATGTAATCAAATTCACATAACATACGATTAGAAATAGAAAGATGTCCTCAGACTTAAACAATTTAAGCACGAAAAATCCTTAGAAACCGCATATGATGATAATCAATTTTTGTGCTTAAATTGTTCAAGTCTGGGGACATCTTTCTATCATATGGCCATGTGAACTGGCACTCCGCAATCATTATGATATTCACATCAAAATGTGTAAAAATCACACGTTGCAACTTTACAATACATACTGTTGATCCCGCATAGACGTGCGATCGTTCTAGGGATAAGACATTCACTGGCAACCATTGCAAACAATTGGCTTTTAGTAGCCCTTCAAGCCAGGCAGCGTGGTGGAAGTCCTCAGAAGCTGTCTCGAACCCGGGGCATTTTGTGCGTAAGAACATCAGTGTGGTCATTTTACCAACTGCTCCACACTAGTATCTCATTGCCGATCACGTCATTAATAATGATCAAAATTTCAATACTGAAAGGTCGACAGGTTACAACTTCATCTACTAGAATCCGAGCGAACCACCTAGCATCATTTTGCTCCTCATTCGACCGAATCGTAGTTCTTAAATGACTCATTAAAAAGGTCAGTAACTGTTAATATTGACAATTCACTGTTTACATTGTCGTCTAAGATCTTGCATTTGTAGCATCTGGATGTCCTAAGGCCACGTCGAAAAATTTTCATCAACAGATGTCCCCTGCTAAATACCGCAAAATTTATGGATTAATGCAGATGTAAATAGAAGAATAATAGCACTTTAACGAAAGTATATGCTCATATAAAATTCAAGATTCATTCTCTCTGAACGAGTTTCTACTGGGAAAATAACGACATGAATTCATTCATAAAGTTGATCTTTTATATTTAACTGGAGACAGTCAGATCTTTCAGGGAATAGGGATTCGTGGACTTCTTGGATGTCCATGCGGGCAGAAACTTTAGACGAGATGTGTGTATATACTGAGATAAGTCCATGGCTACACTTGTTGCTTTGGGGAAAGACTGAGACCGATGCTTGGAATTGTGTAACACCTTCGAACTGGATTTTCTTTCACAGCATTCTTATTTTTCAATGCAAGCAACCCGAGTATAAAATCGGAAAGTCTCATGAAATCATAGAAAACTCTTCTTCAGAGAAATTAGGACACTTTTGCACTTACTTTGAAAATTCGTGAAAAGGGAAAATATCAAATCCTTTCATGACAATCGTTCACATTGCGCCAACTGAGATATGTGGAGGATGGTCATAGCAATCTTAGCACACCATCAACTGAAGCTACACAGAAAAATGAAGCAACGAAAAAAAATTTAAAGACGATGGGGAACATCACAAACTTGCAATTTATGCTACAACCTGTTCTGTCCGACGATCCCACCAAACCCATGATTTCAAATGCAATCACACTGTCATAAATATCACGAGGACATTATTTTGTTGTCTACCTCCTGATTCTAATTGAATTTCAAAACACTGATAAACGAAGACCAATAAGAAAGTTTTCCTATCTTTGTCGCAGGGTCAAATGGACCCTAGTTATGCATCAGAGGGTTAAGAAATCCAGTCCAGATGTCAGACTTTTTTGCCAGATTGTGATCGATTTCTGCCAGTATGACAACCTTACCAAAAGATCTTAAGAGCATCTGCGCGACAACTTCGCCAGACGATCGGCCAGAGAAATTCAACTTGTCCCTCGAAACGATCTTCGAGCTCTCGGATAATCTGGCTGATGGTAAAATAAGACAAATATTCGACCAATGATGATTGCATGATGATTGCAACAGTTCTCAAAGCATTGTTCGTCAATGCAATGAGCGAAGAGGCTGTGTTAGAACATGATAGTATCGTATACATATCAGCGCGGAAACGGAGTCACTGGGCCAAGGGCACCATTCGGTGACAGTCAATGACTCTGCATTTTTTGTTTTTGAGTTTTGTTGCCTTTAAGGCGTATAGAGCAAGCTTATTATAGCTCCATTGTGAAGTCTGATTGTCACCCGCTATATAATTCTATAAACTTGCAAATCACTAGGTGATTGGAATTGCAATTAATTATTGTTAAACGGCGAAAGGCAAATAAGGATTCAGTGCGTTGAAGTCTTTTTGTTGAGTGGAGTACATGATTATCACTCGTCGGTACATAAGCTACGAAATAGGCGCCATGAGGCAGTGATGTAAATTTACCGGTAACTTTTTTTAGAAAATGGGCAAATTTTGTACAACAAAACTTTTTATTGTAAGATCGACCACCGAAGGCGCTGGACGCCGAAGATCTGACGTTTACGAATCTAACTTCAATACATAGACGTTCGTAAACTTCGGGGAGTTTTTGCCGCACTTTTTTGTTGAAAATCGCTGTGATCTCCCGTCGTCTGGTCAATTTCGATGATCTAAAGCAAAAATATTACAAAGTAGTTCATTTTTTATCATCGCAGGAATTTGATTGAGGTTAACGATTCGTGTTGTTAGTTTTAAAAATCATAACAGTACCGCGTTAACGGTGCAGTTGTGAAGAATGAAGGGGAGGTACAATTTGATAGCACTTCGGTAAATCTTGGATATTTGAATTCTATTTCCAAGTTTCAATGATTTCAGTCCGACTTGAGCAATTTGACTTTATTCAGATGTTATGCGCAAGGAAAACGTAGCACACATTTACACATTTAGAAGTGGTGCTTAAATGCAAGCTTCGGTAGTCACAAAATCACATCATTTTTGAGTTGAGTGTTTTGCGCATCGGCCCTCATTAGCTTGACAACTTTTACATCAACTTGCTTTAGTTCCATCAATAATCATTTTAGTGCAGTGCATCTGAATCTTTTTATCGGTAATATAGGTCCAAAACATGTAGAAGTCAACTATTTCAGGAAAATACAGCTCAAATGAATCCCTCGAGTGTCATCTCTAACATCATCGTAGATTAGTCAATTGACAAACGACTTGAAAAAACGGAAGGATTGGAGGAAAAATATATCCCTGCTTCCTAACAATTGAAATAAACAGAATTTATCCTGTCAAAGTGCAGTCCAATTTGAATGGCTAAAATAAGATTCAAATATATACTGGTATAATGAAATGTGGACTGACATGCATGCTGTTATGAAACGCATTTTTACTTTGGAGAGTGAGGCCCGTATTTGGCATTTAGTTTATGACAACGATGAAGCAAACTCAAGATTATGCAAGGCCATGATGATAGAAGAGCTGAAGTCAAAAAATCAATAACACGATTTAGGTTGAATATCAGAAAATAGCGAAACACATCACACTTTCGTCTAAGACGAATGCAGTCTTCGCCAGAATAAGTAGTATGCCTCCGTTAACCGACTAAAAATTCGTTTTGCAACATAAAATTTTAGCCATCCCCCTACCGAAAATCGTTACTGCGTGCCTGGCACCCATTTTGCGATTTTCAGATTCTACAAAGCAATTCATCCTACAGACAGACGCATTGGATGAGGGTATTAGGGCTAGAAAATTTAACGACGCACGCTTTCCGATTGCACATGCTAGCAAGAAATGATTTTCACGAGAAGGAAATTATTGTTATCGAAAAGGAATGTCTGGCAATAGTATTCGGAATTCGGAATGAAGTTTCAAAGATGCTTGCATGGAACATAGCTTCAGCTTCATACGGACAGCCAACCTATCTCATGTAACTGTGAAATGAGTGCAAGATCGAGAGCCACCGAATAATGCGACGGCATTCATTTCGACAAGACTTCTGGGGTCTATTGCGTAAAAGCTTGGTACCTATTAAGCGATTGCTTGTTGCATAAAGAATTTTATCATCAGCGAAATTTACTAGCTGGCAAGAATTTACTAGTTAGCACGAATCTTATGAGCTCGTTGATTATTAGTTGCATGAAACTGTTCATTGAGTTTATGGGCTACTAAGACATCGGATTACACTGACAAATTCTATAAGTATATAGACAATGCATTTGACGGTACTTTTCGTTATGAAAGACAGTAACGAACGGAAAGTCGCAAACATTTTAATTGTGACGATGTAGCTCACAAGGAAAGATTTAGATTGAATTCTGTGATGGTCATAAAAATTGAGAACAACAAAACCTCTAGAATTGAACCAAAGCTTCATGCAATACAGAAGAGTGTCACAAAATCGCACGCACAAACTTTCACTTGAATACACTTGTAGCGGCTGCATCATTGGGTTAGAATCAGTCACATGTGCAATTCTAAACTTTTCATTGGTGATCCATGCCCCAACTTAGTTCCGGTCGCGACCTTGAGTAAATTTCCATTATAGTCAACTTCAGATAAACAAATGATGATGGTGGAATCGAACGGTCTACGTGAAATGTGACATTATTGATGAAAGGCAATCGGCTACGGTCCAAGTAGGTCGACATAAATTTAGCACTTCACCAAATAGAGAGAGAGAGATTCCAATATTTAGAATCGGCTAAACAGATAATTATTTGTTGTTTATGCAACCGAATTTTCTTAAACTATGCTTTATCTATTGTTGCAGACTATCTCAGTAGTAAACTTCACTGATTCTCGGGTTTTGCAAGTATTACATACATGTATATCTTTATCTTTGAAAATTCGATTTCGATAGTAGTTGCGGTCTTTAAAAGTATTCCATTTGGGGGAAGGTGGGAGACATGACATCGAAATGACTTTGTTATCAGTGATGTCTTACTGCCGACGCATCCTATGTTAATTGGAGGCTTGGTAATACCCGACACTCCTTAATGCGCAGCCTTGACTAAAGTTCAAAATAAGATTGTGATAGTTGGTTGAATGCATGTAAAAAAGTTAGGGAGCAGTTGCGTTGGCAGGTAACTGTTGCTTGCTTTTGATAAGAGTCTCATAAACGACGAAAAGCTCAAATTCTGTTAAGACTCATAGGAAAAAATTGATTTCGTAATTTTTTTGGTAACAAATTCTCGATGAAATCAATCCAGAGAACCACTTAATTTGACCTTAAGGCACTGTAGGTGTGGCGACATCAGTCTGTGAAGCTATTTGTTTAATAACAGGTATGAAAATTTAAACAATATTTGATATAACATTTGAAGAAAAAAGAGAATACACGAAAATACCCCGTTATCATGCGTTCATGCGTGAAAGGAATATGACAGGCCTGCTTAAATTGCTCATCTGGCAATAGATCAACATGTTGTGCTCTCCAAGTTATATAGCATTGACAATCCTTTTAACAGCTGCAGCATCGCACTTCGACTTTTCAAACGCTTTTGTGAGTAGGCCTACATGACATGGAGGCCTTTTGCAGCGTGATGCTACATTTCTATCTGTAGACATAAAATCATCGCACTGCTGCGCTATGCACGGTAAGTTAATGCAAATTGAATGTGCATTGCATGAATAAATACTTTATGACACCTTGAGTAATGCATATTTCAAAAACAAAGCCAGTGTGCGAAATGTAGACATATCGTAGATCAGGATTAACTCTTAATTCATTTGATATGCAGCTGATTGCAAATACCAGTTAATCATCGGCCATGTAATAGGCCTACATATGATGAAAAACAAAAAATGATGACACTTGGAAATCAGAGAATTCGTTTTTTTTTACGATTCTTTCGGAATTCGAAAGTAAAAAGTTTTCATCTGGAAATTCAAAGTGCTAAAAAGGTGTAAAAAGAAATTCATCTGGTTCTGCGAAAGTTTTGAAAGGGGACAGCCGCCTGCATAGTAAATGTACGTAAGGGTGTGTACATTCACATGACACGTCACACAAATAATTGAAGGTTGGACGGTTGGACTAAGTCAGGAGATATAGTTGCAAAAGGATGACATGGGCATTAACTTCTTTCGACAAAGATTTTATGCCTTGCTTTTTGAATCTTCTTCATAGACAAACTTGAATGAGAACAATGTCCGTTCATACTATCATTGTCTGATTCCTGCCCTTACTAATGATACAAGTTAAGATGGAATCGGTCGCTGCCCCATTGGTAGGACCGTGATTTTTTTCGACAAACTTCGTGCATGCAAAGAAAGATCTCCAGTCAGTGCTATGTTTACTTACTCATTGCCTTAAAATTTGAATGTATCCCAGAAAAGTTAACTGCTAAATTAAAGCACACTTTTGTGGCAATCAAAATGTAATGTGGCAGGTGAACCAATATGCTCAACATCATTGAGAAAAGGACTGGTGGGCTTTCGAGGGCAAACGAATATATACCGTACCACAAGACTTTGGACAATATCAAAATCTGAGCATTACAACAAGTTTAAAAGCTTTTCGAACGATTCAAACGTGAAATATAAAATTTTAATGCACAAGCTTCTGTTACATGGCGTTGGATATTCTAATGAGATTTCATAAGCCTATATAATAAAATATTTGAATCACAAATTATATTACTAACCCCTCCTAAAAATGTACTTTAAAAATAGTACCACCATTTGATAGGTGCGTGATTGCCATAAAATATGGAATCTCTGTGTAGCATGCTTGAGAATTACCTAAATCATAATTTGAGTCTATTGCATTTCTTGAAATGATGATTAAAAGTATAGCCTAGTAAATTTTTTAATACTTGCATTCTATCTAGGCCTACTTTGAATTTTTATCATGTACCGCAACTTTTCTTTAAGATGTTATTCAGGATGTTCTCTGCTAACTACGTGACATGCTACAGTGCCCGGTATACCTAAGTATCATAGCATTATCGCTTTTCAAAATGAGCGCAATAGGAAGACGGAATTTTAATAATCGATGATGATGTGAGTCATTCCATTTTCAGACTGCTGTTTGACAAACAGTATGCCTCTCGCTAACTCGATTATGAATTAGTGACTCGTTGATTCGAACTTTAACCAGCTTTGTGATCCTCACAACAATTTGACAAGGCAGAAGAATAACACATGTAAATTTTGCTTTAATTTGCATCCACGTACGTAAAGCTTTGAATTCATTCGTGAATCTACGCTTGCAATTTCCATGGTCACTTTTTGGACCCAATCAAATGTTTCTGCTTCTTTCACTTCGCACGCTCACAAAACCCGAAATGCCGGTAATTTATATGGAATTGGTTGGAAATTCTTGATATTGAAATAAAATAGGCAGACCAAAATAATTGAGCACTATTAATGTCAAGAACGTAATGCGAGCACTGTCAAGTATTGTAGTCAATGATTTCGTGTGAAATTGCTTATTGAATGCATACTTTGTACCGGTATTTTATTAATACAAGCATTATTGAGACTGACACTGTCCAAATATGAGTCGGCCTGGATGCACAGAAGATGGCAATCCTCAGGCTCACTTTATGGCCTACGTATAGCCTACATACAATGTGCGACAATTACTATCCCGGAATGGTCAAAATTCTTCGAACTAAGTCATTGAAATTTGTTCAGTGATGCCATTTTTCTAATTTGACAGCGTTGACCACGAGATCAACAAAAAGCATGGAATCACTTCTGTACTACACTGCAAAATAAAATTGTTTCATGTCAAAAACTTCATAAAGATTCGTTCTATTTGACTCCGGAATGGTGTCACTTAGTTTGGACACAGATATTTTAACAAAGATTAACACATTAACTGCTTAATAGTTGTGATTCTTGATAATCATGTTGCACCAACGCAGATGCAACATTTGAAATCAATTTTTGCAACTTTTAAGTAGTCAAACATTTATGTTACACTGTCCAGAGTCACCTAGCGCTTTGGCGATTACTGTATTACAATTAACATTATCACTGAAAGCGCAGGTTCATATCTGAAGCATGGGTTAAAGGAGATGGCTGCGGACATCCGTGAGAAAAGGTCTGCGATGACTGCGACATTCAGATCGCTCAGGAATTTAAGTTGCAATACTACAAAATATTGTGAATCTATCACCTAGGTGAATTGCAAAAATAAAAACAAGAAATGATAATTGCAGTAATTTTTGAAGCAATAATCTTCAGTAAGGCATGCTGATGATTCTCTGTTAAAAATTTTAATTGAAGATATGACTCTTGGATTGGTTTTAAGGGAAATAAACATTGGTTCTGTTCAGTTCCAAATTCACAAGGCCACCTTGTGTAGACCTACAAATTGTATGCCCTCCGTCAACCATGGCCACATACTCACTCTGGAACGAAAATTGTCCCACCATATTATAGAGTCTAAATTATCCATATATTTCTGTCATCTCATGAGTTGACTAGAATTAATCTTCTCTAGTCAGGTCAGACCTTCAGGAAAACATATGACGCACTGTATTTTAAATAACCCGGTTATTGTTGATTGAAATATTTAGAGTACTAAAACAAATATATTATCAGGCTGTTACCCTCGAACTTTCCAACTGCATTTCCAAAGAATTCGCAGCCTTTAGGAATTTGATAAGTTTCCAATCGCCATCTCTAAGACCATGGGAAGAAAGGCATGTGAAAATGTGCGTTGCTCATAATAAAGGTCGGCAAGTACTAAAAGACGGATACATAGTCATTTCTACAGATAATGTGCTTATGTTGATGATTGTTTCAGCCAACTGCTCGGATGGGCAACAATTCTTAATAATGATGCTAGATCTAAACAAGATTTACATTTTTGAAGCCTGCAATGGTTGTAGATTCCATTATCAGGCGGTGCTTTGTAAGTTATTGTGAAATGCTTCAGGAAAAATTTCTCATTTGTGGTTCAAAAAAATGATAGCTTCCATAATAGAAATCCAACTTTTCGCTTTGTCAAAGTTGGTGGGACTAGAGTGGAAGCATCTTTTGTTAATGGCCAGAGAAAGCAATTTCAGCTGCTAAGCTAGGCGCCGATTGCTAGATCTTTAGAACAATCAAATCACTGAAACATGCAACAGTTGCATATATTCTTGCCATACAGCGATTTATTGAAAATCATTATGCAAAGAGCAAATATATTTAGTAAAGAGAAATTACGAAATTACCCAGTCAAGAAAAATTTCCTGCGCAATAATCCATGAATGCCAGCGACACATAATGCCATTAATTTGTCATGAACTGGCCACTCATTCCCTATTAAAATACCAGGAATTACCCAGTTACCACTCTAATTCATTCGTCATGAACTAGCCACGAAAGCATCAATAGAGATCCTGGGGAATGCATGGCATTCTGACTAGATATATGACAATAATCGTATAGATATTTACTGATTGCACTGCAAAGATAACATTGAATTGCTTCCTCACTGGAAGCCGCCACCGTATGTAGGTACTGTTGTCATGACAGAGCGTGTCCACAACGCGTTCTATTGTTTTCAATGTCTATGACATTTCTAGTCCTTCATCATATTGTAGTGTCGAATTTCTATGGCTTCCAATCTGTAGACATGTTAGTATAAATAGGCTGGTGAACAGTACAAAACATTGCACAGTCTTCAGGTTGTTGTTCAGCCATTCTACATTTAAGGAAGTTGGGCCATTCCGATCGAGACATGGCGAAACGCAGCGTCTGCGCTTGTACCAATTCCTTCGGAATTCGTGCTTATAATTTGTCTGCTGAGGAAATCTTTCTAGATTATTTGTATAGGGATCCTCCAACTGAGAGATTATTTTTGAATCGAATTTGAATGTTGGCTGCTCCAATATTCTTTCATACGGCTATAGGCCCATCTTCGCGGCCGAGATTTAATGTTCCAAACGGTCATCAATTAAAACTTAGAATTCATTAACATTTAACTATCAGAGCGACAGGTAAACCTACTGATGTTGACATAGATAACAAATCTACTTTTGTGCATGTGTACTTTGTTGACACGTATAACAAATCCTTGCATGACATATGAAAGAAACAGTCAGCAAACGTCTCGAGCTACCCCCAAAGTGAATTCCCTAATCGATAAATTATGTAATTTACAAGAAGTTCATATAACTATTCTCGTGAGTTTTCAGGAATAATTGTAAGTCCAGATAATAAGCTGATAAATTCTCTTCTAATAGGCATTCTTTTTCCATCAATATCCTATATCAGACTATCATTTGAAAAGCGAAATAAAAACAAGAACTTTTATTAGAGTGCAACATGTTTCGTGTAGCATCTCAACACAGCGCTCTTTGAAACTCGTAAATTAGAGCATCGCAATCAGTAATAGCACAAGATTAAAGAATCAGGTGGGCCGGGGTAGAGACAATAGCGATTACTCTTTAAACGAGTCCTAATGTATGTACACATCGATGCGTTGAAGGCTAGGCCATGATGCAACGGAGGGCAAAATCCACAGGACACTGGCAAAACAACATGAGGACGGACGGTCAAGCCAGGTATTCGTACGAGTCCTTTTCGCTCGAATTCCGCTGAATATATTCACGCTCGATTAAGGAATCAATGCAGCGCTATAATGAAAAAATAGAAATGAAGTCATGACTGGGAATAGAATAGGCAATTAAATATCTGGTTCTCGAATGACTGATTATCAGAAAGCGTGTAAGACACAGCGATTAAAAATTGAGTTGCATCCTCAGTAACTATTGAATAATAGGAATAGACCTAAATATAGCTGTCATTTCATCAATTATCGGGAATTATCAGCCGGCAAAACCCAGGGGTCACCTGAACCAATACCCTTAGAATGCTGATCCACAAAATATCTAACATTTAAGTACGTGTTACGTTTAAACTGATGCGTGAAAATATTTCTTATCAATGAATTGATAATTAGGATAATGCACATTAACCTCCATGAACCCTAATGATTGGTGATACTTTTCATTATTTTACTTATTACAGAAAGAGACTCTCCTGTCTCTGGCTCATCCCATCAAGTAGTGTCGCCGTTTCTGGTCCGTGTTCGCCACATAATTCGATCCGCTGCATGCTGCCCTTTCAACTTCATCTCCTTTAAATCTTCACTCACACAATCCAACCATCTTCTCCTCGGTTTTCCAGACTTACTCTTACCATACACTCTCCAGTCGAGCATTTGCTTTGTTATGTCTCCTTGTTGGTATCCGCGGCACAGTGATCGAGTGCTTGGCCTATATAGCGATCTTTCGGTCCGGAGGTGGAGCGCCGAAAGTATCAATGGAAGTCGTCAGGAAGTGCATCCGGACTATAAGTGCTACAACGCTCCACAGAAGTCTGGCAGCGTCAGC
This sequence comes from Prostheceraeus crozeri, assembly GCA_907163375.1. Classification (NCBI taxonomy): domain Eukaryota; kingdom Metazoa; phylum Platyhelminthes; order Polycladida; family Euryleptidae; genus Prostheceraeus; species Prostheceraeus crozeri. The sequence continues at coordinate 335,252 of CAJQUW010014449.1, forward strand.
ACCGTCCAAGCCCCCAGTCTGGGGGAGTAGTGATGTTAAAGCTTCATGTGTGTCCCACCTCAGTGGCTTTTCCTGTGCTTTCTTATGGATCTCTGTGACCTGCAGCTTTCGTCTAATGGCATCGTTCCGGATTTTGTCTTTCTTTGGTTCTGCAGTTGGATATTTTCGTCGCCGTCCTTTTTAAATTGTAAGTATTCTGCTTTCCTTCTATCTATGTTAAGGTCCCCCTTTTCCAACACTGTTCTCCATTCTTCCAGCTTTTTCTCGACTGTTTCACGCTCATTACTACACAGAACGATGTCATCAGCAAATAACATGTTATACGGAGGTTTTTCTTACACTTGCTCAATAATTACATCCATTACAATGTCGATGAGGTAAGGACTCATTGCTGAAACTTGGTTTAGACCAAATTTTACGGGGAACTTCTCAGTTTCTCCAACACTGCTTCCCATGTGTGTTTGAACACCATCGTACATATCTTGCACAATGCTGCCATGCTTCTCCGGTATAGCCTTCTCTCTCATACACCTCCAGACCTCCTGTCGTGGCACCCTATCGTAGATCAATGAACACCACATGGATTTCCTTCTGCTTCTCTCTGTGCTTCTGCACCATCATTCGTAAGGCAAAAATTGCATCGGTCCCACTCCTTCAGGGGTAAAACCAAATTGCTCGTCACCAACACAGGTTTCTTCTCGAAAACGATTATCTATGATCTTCTCCCAAATTTTCATTGTATGGGACATTAGTTTTATCCCTCTGTAATTCCCGCCTTCTTGTACATTTCCTTATCCCTATAAATGGGCGCAATTGTGCTGTTCCTCCACTCGTTCGGCATTCTCTCTTCAATCCAGATTTTCTGCATCGACTCATTCAGTTTGTTAATTCCTGCTTCCAAAAAGCATTTCCACGCCTCTACTGGGATCTCATCGGACCTTGTTGCCTTTCCATTCATTCTCTGCACGGCTTTTATTACTTCTTCTCGAGTAACTCTTCCGTGTACCACTTCCAGTTGCCGTTCTTGGATTTTCTTCATTCACCAGGGTCTCGAAGCACATCTTCCACGTCTTTTTTATCTGTTCCTCATCCGCCAACACCCATCCATTTTCATCTTTCATCTGTTTTTGAGTTGGATCAAGTTCTTTGATGCTCCGTCTCTGGCTTTTGCAATTTTGAATATTCTCTTGTCTCTCAATTTTGTTTCCAGGAAAACGTGTATCTTCTGCCACGTTTTCGCCTTCGCTGCGGCCACCGCATGCTTGGCTCCCTTCCTTGCAAGATTGCAGTTCTGTTTATCTGCACCACTTCTAGTCGAGTCACACTTCTTCTTCAATACCATTTTTTGCTTCACAACTTCCTGAACTTCCTCGCTCCACCACCTCCCCAGAAGTTCTACCTACCACTTCTTCCGCTGCCGTGGTAATCTCCTTGCTGCTTGCCGTCCACCATTTCTGGACACCTTCCTCGCTCCTCCAACTTTCTGTGACTTTCGCTTTGAATTTACTTCGGAGACTGTTATCGTTCAGCTTCCACCACCGAATTTTCCTCGTTTTCATGACACTGGTTTTCTTAATTTTATTGATTCTCATATTAGCCATTAATAGTCTATGTTTTGTGAAGAGCTCATAATTATGGGACAACATTACAGGAGTGGGAGAAAAGATTCGCCAAACACAGGTAAAAAGGAAAGTGCATACAATATATCATTTGTTCATGGCGATGATATTAGCACTTAAACGCCTCACGAACTTTTTGTAGTGCGTGACTCTTTCTTAAGTGGTCAACGTACAAGCTTTGGCACTGAAGAATCACCGTTTCTTATTGGGGTAAACTTCAATATTGTTCTTGCAAAGTTTCGTTGATGTACTCGATCATGCTAATTAGTGATATTCTTAAGTGAACTCGGAACAGGAGTTGATACTTAAGAAGGTGATTCTTTATTTAGACCATTAAAATGATTACCTTTGCATAGGTATCGTTGATGTATTCGATTATGCTAATTAAAGTTAAATTTTAAGGCATTTTGAGGAGGTCCCCCACTTATTGGTACCGGGGAGGAAACCTAAAAAAACATTTGACGGTTCCTTAACCCAACCAAACATATTCCAGTCATCAAACCTTTAGTACGCGCAATTCTAAACAAATCCTTTGGGCTCCCGGACTATAACTTCATCGATCATTATGAAAGTCGTATTCGGAATGAAATTCTGATGAAAATCAGTCAAGTTGTGCTTCACGACGGATATTTTAATGACTTCAATGTTTCAGACATTCAAAGATCATTAACACCACAAAATTTCAATCTGGAGATTTTGTGAATTTCTCGAGATCTGAGAATTTTCTCGAGAAATCTAGCGATACTTGAAAAATGCTTAGGATCACTCTAACCACTTGTGTTTGTCTAAATCGTGTTGAATCTAGCATCTTACTAAAAGACACTGATAATAGAAGACAACATAGACTTTTCCAACAGATAAGTTTCACAGCTTTCACTAGAATGGCATGAACTGTCAATCTATTTTAAGCGCATTTTAATGAAAGTGTCATCACCTGCCATAAAGCTTTCACCTGCACACAAAATAGACAGCTTCGATATATTTTTTATTATGAACTATCAATTGCTTAAGCGAAGACATGCCATTGAAGTTTGGCAACGGTCAAATTTCAGTTTCAAAATCATTTTGCATGTGACTTTTCTGAGAACATCGTCAGGCGGCAACAAGCGAGTTACATGTATATCTCTAAAACTACATGTAGTATAGATATCGTCAACTTTTAAACGATGCAACAGTTGTTTGATCTCATTAATTGCTTCTTAGCTCTGATGCTTTCCAGTAACGAATAAATGAAAAATGTGAGATTTTCTATTCGACACACAGTTGACATTCAACCGTCAGCAAACTTGAACGGTAGTAAAACGCCAAAGTAGAGCTGTGATGAAAATTTATTATTTCACATTTGTATGCTGCGATAGATTATACAAAACTCATATAGTTAATAAACTAAACTAGAAACGTTTGCAACCACAGCCTTGTCATCGTCTTTTTTCATTAACAACATGAGAAAATAAAAGTAGTAGATGTGTGCATCCGCTATCGTCATTTCAAACGAGGCATGTTCAAATTTCATCTCCGCTTACCATGGCATCAATTATTGTGGACACAATGTAAGCAGGTTTCCTAGACACACTGAACTCAATACAAAGAAGAGTGCTTAATCATGTCAGGCTACATATTCGAACTTCCTGGAATATTAAGGAACCTTATTAACGACCATACGGGATGAATTACTGCTTTCCCTACATAAGCGGAAATATGGTAGGCAGTTTGATGTTGGTGCTGTAGTCATCATGTTCTAAATCTGTAATGTCACGCAGATCAGAGTCACACTATGCACCACCAAATACTGGACAACTAAAAAAAGAGGATATTTACTATTTTCGATCCGTTCTTTCTTTTAAAACGAGTAATGTGCTTAGTCTTGGTGTCTATCTATCATATTAGAATGCGAACCGATGTTTTCTAAGCTAACAAGAGACCGCTTTTAAAATGATGAAAATAATGCTGATACTACTATTTTTTATGAAACCTACCTTCCTTTATGAACCATACAGGCAACTGAATAGTTATTTACGCAACTAGTGCATGATTGCTTCATTACTGCATTTCACGAGTTAGATATCTTAAATGCCCGAGCCCGTAGGGTGAGGCATGGAAATCTATATCTAGAATAATGCTGTAATCTATAATATAGGAATAGTATCCACTTTTAGAGGACATAAATGCATAGATTCCGAGGACACGTTAGTATCCGAGGAATTTTGCATTTACGTCCGATAAAAGTGGATATCATTGGTATTCTAACCCAAAAAAGATGAAATCTATATCAATGCTTCATAGTACTGATAGTGCTTCACAAATTACTCATACTCATAGTACATAACTCATAGATATGTGTACATTATTTTTCTAAATCTTATAGTTTGCGCCCAGACATCCATAAAGGGATCCTTGACATCCATGTTTATCTAATAAGAAGTCCATGGGTCATTTCATAGTCTTTGAATGATAGCCTCAAGAAATCTATGACTACAGTTCCTAGATCTCCTTCACTAGCATAATCTGACAATATTGCAAAGGTTGACTACCTTCAAAATTCAAAAAATCCATGGATGATAGTTTTGTAAACCGTAGCTTGATCACTTTTCTCGAATCACTCATACAAGAAGCACGCACGGTAGACAGCAGACTTAACTATGCTCAATTTATCAAAAATCAAAGGCAATCAAATCAGTGGTTTAAGCTCAGAAAACTTGAATTTTCTTGAAATTCTAACAAACGATGACACTAATAATTATGTGTATGATCAGTTAACGGGCTTAACAGATTCGCGGACTGCGGAGATAATTGAGTCGACAGCAGATTTTGACGACGCTTCTTATCCCGATCTGAGTGATGAAATTATGAGGGAAATTGCAAAAACAGAGGAGGATGCGAAAAACAAGCGCACAAGTGACCAGACGAAGCAGTACGTTAGCAAGTTTAAATCATTTCTTCGTGATGAAAAGCTACCAACAAACATTGAAGAAATACCAGTGAAATATCTGTCACAATACCTTCGCTTCTGGTACAGTAAATTGTCCCGACAAGACGGGAATTTCTACAGCCCATCTACGCTAATATGTATGCGGGCGGGAATTCACCGTTACTTGAGCGCAGACATAGGACGACAGGTCAATATTTTGAAAGACGTTGAATTTAATCAAGCAAATAACATGATAAAATGCATGATTGCCAAATATATTAAGTCGACGAAAACGATCAACAATCAAAACAGTGCGCGAGCAATTGATTCAACTGATTTGTTGAAGCTTGGTGACTATTTTTCAAGAAAAAATCCTCAAGTTTTGCAAAACGAGGTAATTTTTCTAATCATTTACCACTTTGCCTATCGAGGAAGAGAGTTGATGAGGAATCTCCAAAAGGAATCTCTTGTCTTCTCAGTGGATAGCGACAATCGTGAATTCATTGTATGTAATAAAACTCTTGAAGAAAAAAATGTGAGATCAACACTCAATAAAAAGAATTACGAGAATATTAAAGACATTGTGATGTATGCAAAACCAGAGAAGAAAGATGAATGTCCTGTTGAAGCCATTCGACTATATTTGAGCAAGATCCCCGATAATTGCACATGCTTATTCCCGAAGCCGCTGCAGAAATCAAAAATGGAGAGTGGCGGTTGGGAGACTAATGCTACATGGTACTCGGATACACAAGTCGTGGGGAAGCATTTGTTGAATGATGCAATGTAAATCATTTCAAGGGAAGTAGACCTAAACGCAATTTACACCAATCACTGTGTGCGTGCAACAGTCGTTTCGGAGATGTTCTCAAAAGGGTACACAACGGACCAGATTCAAACGGTTACTGGTCATAAAAGGAATGATTCGGTGCAGCGCTATGTTAATCGTGTAACACCAACAAAGAAAATGAAGGTATCACATGATTTAAGTAGCAGTATTCACCGATCTGAAACCCAACAAAGGGATATTTGTATTGAGGACAACAGTGGATCGACATCATCCCAGGTTTTTTCAACTCATTATTCTGTTTCTGAAACAAAGACAACTGTATCAAGCGAGTCTGGAACTGTTCGGCGCCCGACCTCAATTCTGAGAAAGAATGGGTTTGTGCTAGAATGTTATTTGGATTAGAATGTACAGCACTTGTAATATGAGTAATTTCTATGTTTGCACAGTTTGCTTATGTTCTATGTTCTTTCAGATTTTTTGGCATAGAGTTTTCTGCCGGACAATAATGCGGTTTTTAATTCAATGCAAATTCATGTATCAATCAGCGGACAATAATGCCAACTACGGCATTAGTGTCCGCTGATTGATGTAGAAATCGACAGGAATTTCATCATTTTTGGGTTATAATGCTATATTGTATTTCACTCTCGATGGCTTTGGAGGTCATAGAAATGATTGAAATGAGTTTGAAATGCATTATTGCCCGGCATTGGAGGGTACATAATGCACCATTATATGCCCGCCAATTTCACATAGAATTCTCACCGCACCAGACAGCCATGAGCCGTCGTCTGTCACTCCAGCTTGAGATTCCATTAATGAATGAATTGGTAAATCGATATTTCAAATCATTTTTAGATGGAAATCTGAATTTCAAATCTATTCACATTGCAAATATTCATAGACTTTCAAATTTATCATGAATTGCCATCTATTGAGAGAGCAGACTTTCATAGACTTCAATAAAAGTTTTTTTAACACCAGAGGAACCCGCAGAAAAACGATGTTGTTCTCGCAAAAAATCTAGAGAAGATAAAGAGATTTTTTACGAGAACAACATCGTTTTTCTGCGGGTTCCTCTGGTGTTAAAAAAATTATGTCAAGCCCGTTATTTCATTCTATTCAATAAAAGTCAATCAAAAATTTCTTCATCTCTTCATTATCTGTTGCTAACAGTGATCAATAAGAGCAATATTTATAGACTTCTCAAGAGTTACATACAATAGCATTATAGAAGTCCATGGGTGAGGGCTATTTAAATCTAGCGAGCTAGAATACTATGATAAAGCAATCTCATGCAAGAATTGGGTAGAGAATTTTATTTGGCGACGTACTATGATGATCAAGGACAGATTGTGATTTACATGTCTTTTTTTGGATCACGACCACATGGTCGGTTGTAACTCAGGACCTCGGAATCCTACCAGGACTCAGGGAGATCCAGAGTGCGTCTTGAGGATGTAGGCACTACCGAGCAGGGCAGCCTTAAGTAATTGAGGTACTTGGTGTCGACCGGGAATCTCGTTGAGGTACTTCTTTAGGTTGTCAGTATGGGCTCCCAAGGATCCCACTACTACTGGAATCACTTTTGCTTTTATCTTCCACAGCTTCTGTACTTCTATTTTCAGGTCATGGTACTTTGCTATTTTCTCTCGCTCTTTATTGCATATGTTTCTATCCTCGGGAACGGCGATATCGATTATGTATCCCATCTTCACTTCTTTGTCCACTATCACTATATCGGGCCTCCTTGCTGAAATGTTCTTGTCGGTTCCATAAGATCTTCACCATGTCTGTTTCAAGTACTGGCATCGGCATGTGTTTCTATGGCTCTGTCGATACGCTGATGTCATACTGTAGACAGATGTCTCTATGTATCATTCTGGCTACTTCATTGTGGCGATTGAGGTACTCTATTGATGCCAGTTTTGAGCATCCTGTGAGTATATGGGACACTGTCTCATCTGCTGACTTACACATTCTGCACTTTGCATCATTGCTGGTTTCAGGATGTATGTTGCATGTGCTTTCGTACTGATGGCTTGGTCTTGAGCTGCCGTTAGTAACGCTTCTGTGGTAATTTTCAAATTGACTGATTTCAACCAACCGTAACAAGCCTGCCTAGATGTTATTTCCAGCATTTGCCTTGTGTATTGTCCGTGCATTATCTTATCTTTCCATTTATGGTATCGATCTTCTACAACTTTCATCTTCCAATCTTCTAAGGTATCTTGTCGCTGCCTGTACAAATTGCCCGATTTAACCACTGCCAGCAGTGGGTCATCGTTTCTGTTTTGTACATATTCTGTTAGGCTTCTGTCTTCTTGTTCTATGACTTCCGCCAGATCTTTCAACCCCCTACCTCCCCGATCCCGCGGTAGGTAGAGACGGTCGATATCGGCTCTTGGATGTAGTGCACCGTAGATGTTTAGTATCTTACGTGTCTTTCGGTTGAGTTCATTTAGTTCTTGCACTGTCCATTTCACCACTCCTCCAGTGTAGCTGATTGCGGGTACTGCATATGCATTTATAGCCTCAATCATATTCTTGGCGTACAACTTCGATTTCAGCAGTTTCTTTAATCTCCTCTTGTATTCTTTTGTTGCCCTTGCTTTTGCCACATCATCAAGTATGGTTTCTCTCTGAGGAATTCCCAAGTATTTATATCCATCTTGGGTCACATCCCTTATTAGTGCTTCTTCAGCTTGAAATCCGTCTGTTTCAATTACTCTCCCTCGATGGATTATAAGTCGCGCACATTTTTCGACTCCAAACTTCATGTTAATATCATCGCTGTATATCTTAACCGAGTTGATGAGGCAGTTAATGTCGTTTTCGGTTTTCCCGTATAGTTTTAAATCGTCCATGTATAGCAGATGATTGATTTGTCTTCCTCTTGTAAGTGCATACGATTTATCTATTCCATGTAAGATCTCACTCAGTGGGTTCATTGCAAGGCAGAACAACAGTGGTGAGAGTGAGTCTCCTTGGAAGATTCCTCTTTTGATCTTTATTGCTCCAATAACTTGCTTACCATGTGTAATGTTCGTCTCCCAATGTTTCATTGATGTTATTATCACTTATTGTATGGACTTATTGATCTTGTACATGTCAAGGCATTTCATGATCCATGAATGTGGAATGGAATCGAAAGCCTTGCGATAATCGATCCATGCCATTGACAAGTTCTTCTTCCGTTTTTTACTTTCATCGGTGATTGTTCTGTCTATGGCAAGTTGTTCTTTTGTGCCTCTGCAGTGTGGACGACAGCCCTTTTGTTCGCTGTGTATTATCTTCTGTGATTTTACATGTTGGTTTATCTTTTTTGTTATTACTCCAGTGAACAATTTCCATAGGGTTGGGAGACATGTTATTGGCCGGAAATTGTCTGGAGTTGGAGGTTTATCTTTGTCTTTCTTTATAAGTACGGTTCTACCAATTGACCATCCATTTTGGAATCATACTTGGATTACGCAGGAACTCAGTGTAGTACTTGGCAAGTCTTTCATGTAACTTATTCAGTTTCTTAATCCAGAACACTTGTATTTTATCAGGGCCTGCTGCTTTCCAATTTCCCATACTTGCAAGTTTGAATTTTGTATCTTCCTCTGTTATCTCTACGTCATCTTGATAAGCGAGACTTTCGTATTTTCTTTCCATTAATTTTAGCCATTCAGCCTCGGTATTGTATTGTCCTTCATTTTCCCATGTCTTTCCAATAATCCATTATTCCATCCGCATTTTCGATTACACTTATATCTCATTTATCTCTGCCTCTTATCTGTGATTATACTTTCTTCGGATTTTCTCAAAATAACCTGTTTATTCGGACTTGTTCATTTCTTTCTTCGTATCTTTTTAATCGATGACTGATCGCAATTAACCTTTGTTTGGCATCTTCATATGCTTCTTCAATGAATCTGTTATTCATGTCATATTTTCTTACCAAGTAGTGTGGTAGTCTTCCGTTATTGTCCATAGCTGACTTAATTTGATTTGTTTCTTTCCTGAGAGTATTTATTTTATTCAACAATCTTTGTTTCCAGGGTTGTATGCGTATAGTTCTTGCATTATCTGCAACAATTTCTTGCGTAACTTTTGCTGCTGAATAAATCAGCGCATTGATCTCCGTTATGTTTTGTGTAGGTATGTGTTCTATCACTTTATTGATTTTCTCAATCACCTTGATTGTATTCTTATTGATGCGTATCTTCTTGATGTCGGATCTATTGTCTGTGTTCATGTAAGTCGTCATATATTGCGTCATCTTATTTTTGAGGCTCTCTTCTTCGTCGGTAAGTGCTTCAATAGTTGTCTGGTTTGTCGCTTGTGGTTCAAGTATTGATTCGTTATTAGCTGAATTATCGGTTGTCCTGCCATCTTCAATAGTTGTAGTTGTTCCATTCACTCGACCAGCAATTCTTTGTATCTCGATATTTGTTAACAAGTTGTTCTTCATGATAGACCGTTTCTGGTTAAGCAATCCTTGCTCGGATATTGTCGATTGCGGGTATTGCTGTTTCCAAATTGCGTACATACGTTTCCGATATCCTCTCTCATTTGGTCGACTCATATAGTAACACTCAATTACGGTGTCATTATCGGCATGTGTCCACTTCCTTCTATGACGTTGCTGGTGATCATGCGTTCCAGTAGCCCTTCTGCTTGAACATCCTGGTTCCCCAACATTCAACGCAGGCCTTGGTAACCCGGGCGACGCCTGTTCCGGTATGAAATTTGTATTATTTGAATTCATATTTTGTGTAACCTATGGGTGCTGGGCAAGGACGAGATTAAGGAAGCAACCGCTTCTCCTTCCCGAGTTGGCACTTATTGTGATTCGAGCGTCTGCAGTCTGGTTAATAACAGCAACAACAATCATACATAGTGCGAGTACAACCGTGGGATCATGTGTTGCTGCAGGTGAACAGCGAAAGAGGGAGCACAATGGTGATAAATGTGATCGGCTTCAATGGTTGTGTGTCCCATTTGTAATTTCTGCCTTTGGAGAATTTGGTGACACTGCAATTGAGTTCTTTAAAAGACTGGCTGTCCGCATATCGGTACAGCAGCAAATGCCTCTCAGAATTGCAACCAGAGAAGTCTACGGGCGTCTGGGTACTAGCCTGATGCGCTGTAATGCCCAGGCAATTATATCTCGCCGGCTCAGTTAACTCCTTTCCTTCATTGACTTTGTGACTTCTTGACCTTTGTTTTTTTTGTATGATATAGCTTGTAAAAATCTATAGGATGTTTATATAAGTTAATAATCAGCCAATTACACTTTCCACTTGCGACCTCCACGTAGCTGGATTACAGGTGTTTGCCAAATACCCGGTCGGCTGTAAGGATATAGATGATATTAGAATATAGTTATTAGAGATCTTTATCCACTGTTATCGACCTCCAAGTAGCTGGATTACAGGTGCTTGCCAAACACCCGGTCGGAAATTTATTAATAAGGTTGACTGCGCAAGGAGTCGAACCTGGGCCATCCAGACCACAGGCAGACACTTAAACCACTGTGCCACTCGCTCGCTGTCTATGTCTTACATGTCGCTTACATGTCTATGATTATCAAGAATATTTGAATAGAAATTGAGCCTGACCAATATTGTAGATATCTATTCTCAGATCTAATGCATACTAAGCCGGTCAAAACTCGCCCATAACTTTAATAGATTATGCTCCTTCCCGTGCAGTGGAGTAAGCATTACTTCCCGCGCGGGCAATTATGTGCTAGGATATCTACATTACATGCACGGAAACAAATAAGTTACATTTGATATAGCCCGACCGTAATCACACAAGATGCGTCTGTCCTTATGCTACAACTTATATCATTTCTTCCTCAGTTGTTGATATTTCAATAGTTGCAGATTGCGAAGTTGAAAGCTTGTGTGACATTTTAGTCCAATGCTTTAAGTTTGCAAAAGAAACGTAGATCAAATGCTAAATGATGTGCAAGTGATTGATGTTGTATATTCACTTGATGTCTTAGTATGTGCTTTTGACAATTTGTTTTTTTCATATTTCGTATCTTCGTTGACAAATAAATTGTCAATTAGGAGCAGAATTCATATCAAATATGAAAATGTTCAGACTGAACAGAAAGACCAAAACTATATCAAACTAGACTAAAATAAGATCGAGTACAACTGAGCAAGCCGATAGGCTGCACAACAAGCTGATTTGTGTTTATTTGTTTTGACTTCACTGAGGGCCGCACCATAGGCATATAATGAAATATGTCTACGGACTTGAGTAACTGAAGCATGGGCACAAAAATCTTCATTATCAGACGAACTGGACTGGCATTCAGTGATCTTTCAATTGAAGAATCATTTACTGAACTCAACGCTGCAGTCAGGAATTAGGATTTTGTCAAACCATCATGGCTTCTTTGGCCACATCAACTGAATGTGGGGAATTGATAGACATGACTATTTCATTTTTTATTAGCACTGTACAGCCACTGACATCAATCGCTATTCATCCACTCTCCTCGCTGATATCTTAAATCGTGCGTCAGGACCATGGCAAAAGCTCGAAGTTCCTCCTTCAGCTTTTGCCTCCCGTTACTTCGATCTTCACAGGGTGGCAAGATTTCGATAATATTCAGATCATGGTTGACATTGTAGTGGTTGCACGAACTCTTCCGTCGATCAGATTGATAAAACTCTTAACTTTACAAAGATTCCGGTCATTCAGTTCCGATAAGAAATTTGAATCTACGAGCATTAGTAACCTCTAACCAAACTCATGAAGATTAGTAGCTTGAATTTGAGTTACCTGCAGTCGAGGTATTGGAATAAAATCTCCAGTGGCCTCTCTCAAGACCTCTGACCGTTTTATTCGTTCTGATCATATAATCTTCCCTCTAAAGACGATGAGCGGATTGTTGCGCATGCGAGTGACATAAAGCTAATTGAATTTGCTAGAAAAAATCAATAATTTTTCTTAAAGGATGTTTAGGAATTTTCTGAGTGGGCTATGAGGAAACAGAGGATTACAATAGTAGAAAGTACTGAATCTATGCCGGTGCTCCGCTCCCCTCTTATGAATCCGGATATATCTGAATGTTATCGATGACTTCATTATAGAGGAAGGTACAGCTGACGAAATTATCGGTGTTATATCTTTCCGATTTGAGAACTTGTATCCGAATATGTCTTATTTAATAAGACTTCTAAAGTTCGAGATTTCAGGATACAATAGACAAAGCATGTGTCAGCATCATACTGATCTTCAGTACCAAGCCTCTGTACAAATCTGGAACGTTAATAAAAATTGAAGAGATTTGGTTCGCTTCAAACATGTTAGGATGAGCTTAGGTATTTTAATTGGATTACAAAATCGTCAAATTGTCTTTCGTGGCTACGTCGCAACTATATGATTACCCCATTATACTACAGTTATGGCGGGAGTACCAAGGAGCAAATGTGTACCGGTAGATACTCGTATAATGCTGTACGACTTGATCGCACGCTTTACCATTCGATCAATTAACTACCACATGTAAATTTAACGCCACCGCGTGTGGGTAACAAGCGTAGAATTTCCATCACTAATAACTGCGCAACCCATACCATACTACCATTTACTTACTTTAATAAGAGGTATCTTTGGTTTAAAGCGATGTGCCAGCTGGGAGATAATTTCCGTTATCAGCTGCTGATGCTTCATTTCCTTTCGCATCTTCATTATTCTAACAATACAAGCCTGTACAATCAGCTTCCGGTCTTCTTCCACGTTCTTCTGAGTTGTTTCTACCTCTTGACGAGCCTCAGACTTCAGTGGCACATTCAAGTTCACACGCAATCGCTTGCTGAAATAAGAAGGCATGGCTTTCAGGTATTGGAAGCAAAAAAAAACAAATAGCAAACATACTTTTTATATTCTGTGTACAAAGTCAGTCGGCTATCGTGATGAATTTCTGAATCACCGGGATCAGTCGGACTTTCTTCTGATATGAGAACTTTCGCCTTGAGAAGAATTTGGAGGATTTGTACCAAACTGTTCTCTTCGATATTGGTCGCTTTGGCTAGTTCCGCCATGGTGTGAGTTAATGAATTATTGTACTGCAGCAGGATTGACATCTGATAGGTGGATACCTGAAATATGAAAGGCATCACTCTTCTTGATTCTGGCAGTACCGAAACCTGTACACAAAGACAATTTCAACAGTACTACTGAAAAACAATTCACTGAGATTTAATGGCAATTGAAGTGATATCAGTCTCAGTGGATCACGAAGTGGCACAAAGAAGTCATCTGATTAATGAGGTGGCCCATGTGGAAAGGTTGGCACACCTTATCAAATGAGAATCTCCTCATGGAAAACTGAGTTCATGAGGCGAGACATCGTCAACTAAAAAAGTCTTCAATCGTTAAGATGAACATGATAGAAAAGATCACTATTTCATGACAAAATTGAAAAAATGGAAGTTTCACGTGACGTGGAAATGGACTAATTTCTGAATGACTGACGAGATGGCTTAAGGTCATTGAATACTAAGGGGTCGCCCCATAACAGCGATGTGCCATGATAGCGAATCCCATTACAGCGAATTCCCAACACAGAGAAGGCCAAAATAGAGAACTCTCAGAGGACATGTTACATCATCATACGAAATTAGACAATCATTAATTTGTACGGGAATTATTCTTCAACACCTGAATCAACACCTTGTCAATCCAAAGCTCCTTGCTTGAATTGACGCTGTTACAAAGATCGGGTTTCAATTTTCAAAACGATGAAATCTTACACAAGTCAAAAGCCGCTTCAAGCTAATTTTGATCAGGCAGGCTATGCATCTAGTAAAAACCTAAGTTTGCTTGATAAGAAAAGTGACAACAGCATAACACATTGATGCATCATTGATAAGACTACATCGCACTTATTTCTGTTTTTGATAAACTCGCAATCAAATCATCAGATCACAATTTATTTCCCTATATACATTAATACTCAATTGAATTCAATTGTTTATTAAACACGTTAGTGTCCAGCGGTCTTCAAAGGAAAGCTTAATAGCAATAGCAACCTGTGAAGTGATAAGAGAAAGGACAAGTCAAAGAATGAACTCAACCAAGTAACAAACATCTAACCACAGCAAAATGTGTGTTTTAGTAACCATCAATGACTTGTTGTCGACATCAATTTCTTTATGACATAATACTGTATGTCTGAGAATTCGCTATTATGGGTCGGAGCCATACTAACAGCGCTCATACTCATCTTCATAACTCTACATTCATCTGCATACTGACCATACACAGCTTCACAGCAGAGTTTACTATAAATTAGTAAAAGCTACTTTCAGATTCTTTCATTGTCTTTCCATAAAACACTAGTTAAGCGTTTTGCTTTACGATATTTCGATCGGGTAGTCGAGTACCGAGAATTTCATAGGAAGTCGGTGAGAATGGCATCCGGACTATAAGCATCATGATGTAGCATTTAAGTCTGAGCGCAAGCCCGAGACGTTAAGTTTAATGGATAAGTATATTACTGGCGATTTCCTCCCATTGCAGCTTTCGTTTCTTGATAACTACAATCCATTGTGCTATAAATGTCTAATAAATAACAGAATTCCAATTAAGTTTTAGGCAACCATGAAAGTCAGACAAAAAACGAGCTGAAAGTCAACCTAATGATACGATGAAAGCAATTAAGAGCTATTTCTATCTTAGTGTGAAATACATCAGTCTGTAAAGCTCCGATCCTGTACATTGCTATTCTCGTGTGGTACCATTGATTCAAATAATTTACGTATCTCGAATATTGTGATGTTCATTTAATTGGTTTGCAGAACTACATTTGAATTTCGTTTAACACTCAACATACCTCCGACGTCAGCAGCATGCCAAATTATTAGCGATATTCTACTAATTCTCCAATATCCGTAGGGGAAATGTTCGACGTCGAGGGTAAAATTACCATTCCTTCAAATTGACAGTTAACAATGACTTGCCAAGATATCTTCATCTAACAGCGCATCTCGGTTCTAAGGTTGAAAGGCAATGCTGATTTGGACATCTTCTGAGAGTTGTGAACGTATATAAAGTCACAACGCGACATGTAATGAACTATCATGCATGCATTCGCTCAATAGTTTTCAGCCTTATCATTATTTATTCCATCTGATTTTGTTGCTATCGCAGTAAGTGAACTGATTACGCAGGAAACCTAACCACAGGCGTTTGACATTGTATTAGTTGTGCGAAGAACTTATCTATCGCAATAACGATTGACTCGTTCATCGATTGAGACACAGGTGGAACAAGCCAAAACCAAAAGAGCAACATCTCTAGTCCTCATCTTAATCATTTTTCCTTAGAATTCTATACCTATCCGGAGACATTGAGGATACTCAATGACGTAAAAGGTAGAAAATTGCAGTTCAACGTACAATGTTAAAATGATGAAAATTCTTATTCCTGAAGTCCATTTACCTGCTATCTTTTTCAGCAATGTGGTGTGATATTTTCTTGATTACTCATTCACACCTCTTCTCCATCATGTATATAGGTATAAAGAAAGGAACCCAGATGAGTAAAAATACATTTAAACCGATCAACGATACGCCATACTTGAATAAGTGGGAAAAGATGCCTCAACTGGGCATTCTCAAGAATGAGAGAGGAACGAAGCAACTACTAGTATGATAATTTTTCATGCATTGTATAGTGAATAATGAAATTCATTGCATTATGACGTGCTCTGCACGCACAATGTGAAAATGCACCGATAATGTCCTGCAAATTGTGGTGAGCTTGAACAATTTACGAATGTGCACGCAATGGTCACTTAAGGGTTCATTTCAAGCACAAGACGTAGCCATCATTAGGATTGAAAAATTAATTTCATTAAAAATTAAATGAATTAAATTCTGGTCGACCCAGAAGATAGTTCACTTGCTGAAATGAATCACCTCGGTAATACACGTAATTAAATCACTGTCAGTTACTGCTTCCTTTTAATTAAAATTCATTTTCGATGTATTGCGATTGTGAAACCATATAGAATCTAAAAGTAAACGAACTCTTTGTTCGTCCCTTTACCACCGTTCTTTCGTAGCAAATCACAAGGTTTGTTACAAGTTGCAGAGAAACATGTCTTCCAATTGATTATGCTGCATATCATCATGTCCTCGATTGATATCTTTTAGCATCATCAGATCGCATTACCACTGCTGTCACAATCCACTCTTTCGATTTCTATTGATTTAGTCAACGAAATTGCACAACGTTGACATTTGTGTACGAATATCTGGGTTCGGAGATAACTACATTTTTTGAAGAAGAGCAAACTGGAACACGTGACATACTATTAACTGCTTAACACATAGAAATAGATTGTTTATCTGAAGTTCGCTAGAATGGAAATTGACTCAAGGTCGCGGCACATCCGGGGGAACTAAGTTGGGGCATGAAGAACCAATTAAAAACTTCGTTTACCTGATTTGACTGATTCTAACCCAGACGATGACAGTGACAGTGCAGTGAAAATGCGTTGCGATTGTGCGTGCGGATTTATTGTTGTTATTTGCAAAGCATAATTTCTATTTTAGTTATTCTTGTTTATTTTTTTTATGGCTTAACACGGTGTAACGGCTTTTGTAATGACTACGTGTATATTGGTCACTGGACATAACTGTTTCACTGGAACACATTTAGCTAACTTCTAAAACACAGCAAGTTACCTTGCCAGACATCGATTAATGTTCCACATGAATTTTGACTGAATAGTTGGTTAATATGTCCAAAATTACAAAGCATTACGTATTCGGTCAATGAATCGAAAATAATATATAAATAATACCAATTATCAGCTACGAGCATCTATTGCTTTAATCTACGGAAAGGCAAAAATAAGTCAAAGCTGCTGAGAATAACTCAGTAACTTACTTCTCTACTTTCGCCAATCGGCCATCTCATGAGATAGTGTTAATGCAGCATCTCTCTCCAGGAGGCCGGTTGGTAAAATATAGATAACTAAGTTATTCGAAGGTCAGTGTGAGTCGTGAATGGGATGCTGCATACTGTACGTTCTTTAGAAATTTAGAAAAAGCTATTTGCTTTTCTAAGTCTAAATATTCATACAACTCATCGAACAAAAGAGGGATTTCAAATGCGACGAATTTCAATTATTTACGCCATGGATGAAGTTACAGACATCCATCATCACTTTCATTCATCGGGAAATCGAATCGAAATTGCGTAATTTCCAGTCTCAGTTAGTCATGTGCTCATGAAGCAAGTAATAAATAAAAACACCTTCGGATCGCAACTTACTGGTAAATACAAGTGGTTGAAGTACAGTATACTTCTATAATACGCAAGGTTGGCGGAAGAGTTGACGGTCAAGCAAAAATAGCCCATTACTCGAGGCATCAATTTTCTGAGATAACTGGTTCCGACATTTCGGTTCAGTTGCCATATATGGCTATTTTACAGTAACAGTAGGCCTACTAGAGCTACAACTAGTAGGTCTGCAAGGTGAAACCTGTAATTCTATTTCAAGCGAAATTTTATGCTGCTGCATTTCGGTCATGATTAGATCAACACCAGTAAATCTGGATCAACGAAGTGACGGTAACTGAAATGAAGCCGAATTATGAATATCATGTTCAATCATGCAAATATACCACGTTTTGCAATGCTAGTTTCTATTACCCTATTGAGAATGGAAATACGAGTATGTAAAAAATCACGCCTGCTGTTAGCATGTAGCTTCAGTTATGTAATGACTACAGACATTGATTTTGAATTGCATATCAAAAGCTAAATCTCAAGATCAGTTCGATATTTTTGCCGGTAGAGAAGGCTGAGAAGTGCTGTGTTTAAGGTTTAGATGAATACTAAAACAGTTGACAAATATTGTTTACAATCAATTATAATGTATGTATCAAAATCATTATGCGTTGTTAATATTTATTCTCAAAATTCTGTGTTAGTTTTGCATTTTATCAATGCGCTGAGTTTATCTACGACTAATTTAAAGTTAATTATCAAGCTATAACATCCAAGTTTCTTCACCAAATTCAATATTTCCCCACGATCTTTCAACGAATTCCAGGTTTCCCAGGTCACATAAACAAATCCCAGATTTGCTCGTGTTATGATTCAAGGTTGTTTCGCTCTTTGGTCACATATAAAACGCAGTAGCCGTGGTTAAATTTCTTGAGACTTGAATGAAATTTTACTGAGATACGGATGAGCTCTCAGTGCATAATGTGTACTCATATTATGACACCGAGGCCAGGAACAATGATCACATTGATCATTGTGCTTGAGCTAGTCTCAATTTCAGGAAAGATCCTTTAAATTGTCGACAGCTCAATGTGATTTGCATGCGATTTCGGAAAATGTACGTGAAAATTTCACTAATAAATTCCGGATCTCTTAATAATTAGAATTTACGAAACTTGCTATGGAATACTCTGAGTAATTCAAAGGCTTAACAATATGATACCAGACCGTTCATGTTGATAAATATTCATGATCCCCAACCTATTTACATGATTGATGTGATTCATTTTATAATCAACTACATCCACATGTCAATCCTGTAAAAATGCGAATGACCTCTACTTCCAAAGCTGTACTATAATCATCTCTGATCATTTTTGTTTATTTCACGATATTTTCATCTGTAAATATTTCTTTGCCTCTCATTTCTCATCATACGTACTTGTTATATTATTCATCGTATCTTACGCTCATGTTCTCCAGTTGTATGGTGCAGTGATTTTTGGGACGATTGAGTCATGGAAACATCAAAATCAGGGGGATGTTCAAGACTCGGGGTTTTCAAAGCTCAAAACTGATTAATTGAACTAAATTCAAAATTAAGATAAGGTTCAGTGCATATTGAATGTGCACTCAAATGTATTTCTTCATGGGTGCATGTGAAGACCTGTGTAATTGAACTGCTCAAGACCAACAAAAAATTAGTACGTGGCATGATACACAACCGACATTGTAACCTTATGAATAGTAAATTATCCCCATCGCACTTACAGCCTTACAGGTTAACTATTTTACGCATCAATTTAGTTTTTTGAGGTGTCGATTCATGCAATCGGTCAGTCAATTGAAAAATTGATGCACAACATTGCAATAAAAATACGTTTTACAAAACATAGCTGCGGTTGATTGATTAGTGATCGTCATGAGGTTAATTAAACTTGACATTGAAAAACTTCGCTGAAGCGGTGTGATGCTTGTTAGTCCTTCCTGCTGACTTTCTATGATGATAGCGGGACTTGACCACATGACTAAAGCACAATGCTAGGTCCAAAAACCAATAACTCGCGACTTATTTGACAATTTAATATTTCAGTCATCGCTTCGAGCAAAGAATAGACGAAGTATCTTTTGTCATACATCAGAGTCTCTAATCCGTCCGAGAGTCAGATTTAAGAAGCTAAAACAAGTAAACAACCGCGCTTTCTCTTATTGTGATGCCAAACTTCATCAGCAAGCATGTGCCTGACTAGTAATCAGACAGGCTATCTGACAATAATAGCATGATCAACTTTATAACGAATTTTATTGCTCATACTAGTCGAGTTCACTGCTGCCACAGCGGGTTTTTAAAAATCCTCCACAGCCCGATTTTCCCGCAGTTTAGGAAGTAGGCCTAAACTGCGAGAAGACTTAAAAAAAGTATAAAACAATTTATGATAGCGTAATTTTATGGTATAGACATAATCAAATATTGATAAAAAACTAGTCAAATGATTTGAAAGAATGATACAACAATAATTTAATTTTTGCGTTCAATTACATGTAAAATTCTTCGAGTGAGAACGTCAAAATTTAAAACAATTTCTATTGAAAAGTGATTTTAGAAAAATACAAAACGAAATACAGAAAATTACACAGATAATCTCTGTTTGATATGATGGATAATCTAGAAACACTATTGAATTTAGAGTAACCGGCATACCACAGTTACGAATTATCACAAGCTGCCTCTATTATGGCTTTGTTAAGCGAAGTCTTTTCGTTGCGTTCTACTCTCTCCTTCAGTCGAGATTCCTCTCTTTGAAGGCGAATTCGTTCTTTCTGGATTGTCACCACTTTCTTAGAATATTCTTCCAACATCGCTCTTCCTGCAGTCACTCCATTTTTTTCCAGCGATTCCTTAGAATTCTCGATCTTTTTCTCTTTTTCTTCCAATTTACGATACCGTTGACATTTCTCTTTCTCTACTGCCAACTGTTCTTCTGTTTTCCTTTTTCTCTGAATTTCTTCTTCAGCTTTCGCTTCGTCAGTTTTCTTTTTCCTCATTGCCTTATGTTCCGAGGCTCGCGCACGGAATCCTAGTTCTACTAGTTTGTCATTTATGGGATAATGCATGCAGGTATAATCTGAGAACAATAAATATCCACTAAGAAGTAAGCAGTCATCGATGGACTGTTCCCTAGGGAGTTGCGCTTTCTGGTCAAAATGTCTGTTAATGTACTGAAAACCCCTTTGACATCCGCATTGCCATGCGATACGCTCATTGAAGCATACACAATTTTTGATAAGGTTGGATACCTTTCAGACTCAAGAATCGATATCCAGTTCTCCACAAACAAGTCGTCATCTTCATTTCGTTCTGACAACCTATATGCGAGCCATTCAGTTAACAATGTCGTTATTTCTGCAGCACGTAAGCTCATCATTCGAGCGATGGCGCAAACAGATTTGTCGTCAGCGCTTTTATGTAAAAAATTAAGAAATCTCACATGTAAGAACAGCGAATCATCAAGAGGAAGGTTTTTTGTAATATCTTGTCAACTCCAAATAAAAATCTCAGCATTTGTTGAAGAAGTCTCTTCTACATTTGTCTTGACTCTTCCTTCATTCAAAAGAATTTTGCAGTCCTCACCTGTAAATAATTCGTCATCAGTACGCCACTTATCAGATTCGAAAGTGACTGCTTTCAGTTTTGTAGCGGATGCTACGTTATCTCTCTTTAAGAAGAAACCCAACAGAACTCGAAAGAGATCTCTCACGTCATGGTACATTTTAGGAATCAAAACAGCTTTCATTTGATAAATGCGCTCGAAGCGACCCAGATATGGAAGAACCGCTTGAAGAAAAGACAAGTCTAACTCTGATTTAACATTTTCTAACTAATTGCGGATTTCAATAACTCTCGAGTTCATCAATTTATCCGGTTTTTCTTTCGGCAAACAGTCGAAGAAGTGCCTCTTTAGTGCAGGTAGCTGCTCTATCAATCGATTAACCACTGGAAGAGCGAAAAGCCAAAACGAAAACGATACCGACTTTGAATAGAAGAAAATGCACTGTAGGGACATGCTGCTAAGGTAAAATACACCCATGCTTCAAATTTTATTTACAAGCTTTATTATTCAATTTTTATCAATGTTTCAAAATTATTTTTTGAAAAGAAACACGATTTGATCCAATAGAATCCTCGCTAAAAATGGAGGCCATACAAATCCTCTGCAAATCCGCAATGAATCGAGTCACAAACTCGACTCAGTCAGAATCACATGTACTACATGCACATCAGTCATCTATTCATCACTCTCAAACATTATCATTTTCGCTTCAAAGTAATACATCCTTCAAATGCGAAATTATCCATCGAGATAGACCAACTCATCTCAATATATCAACCAACAGGGTGCCCAGCAAAAAACCCAGTAATTTCCAAAAAATATTTTTTCATCATGTAAGAAAATAAAGATGACACTAACCGCTATTACAAGTGTTCAAAATGGCCTCCGTGAGCTAACACACAGCGCCTCAAGCGGGATGTACATGCTGATGTCGCTGATCTAATCATCTCTACGGAGATATCATTCCATGCATTGGTCAAAACATCCTTCAGTGTCTCTATAGATGTTATTTCGGATCGCACTGACTGCAGACGAGAAAGGAGCAGTGACCAAACGCAAAAATCCATGACATTCAGATCTGGACTCTTAGATGGCCAATCTGAAGGAAGGATGAGGTCCGTAGTATTCCGTCTGAGCCAAGCAATCGTTTCGTTGGCAGTATGTGCTTTTGCAAAGTCTTGCTGCCAAGTCCACTGGTCGCCCATCACACGATTAATGTCGGAAAACATCAACGGGCACATTTCCTCTCTATACACCGTTTGGTTGACGGTTTTCTTCTTCCGTCGGGAGGGCGGCAGATGTCCTTGATCAGGCGCCCATCCTTCGATAAATCTCAGTTCTGTTTTACCATGCCATGATACCGCACCATAGCACATGATGGACGGCTGCTGGCGATCTATTTCGACCAAGAGGTCCTTTTCTTCGATGTCCGTCTTCACACTAACTTGTCTGTAGATGCGCTCGTTTTGTCTGTTGATTGGAGCTCGGAGCATAAAAGATGATTCATCTGAGAACCAGACATTCTTCCATCCATCACCTTCTTCGAAGCGGTCTATCATTGCCATGGCTTTGGCTTCTCTTTGCTTCTTGTGATGATCAGTTAGGCCATGGCACTTGATTCGTCGGTAGCACTTCAGACCTGACTCCTTCAGAATATTGAAGACACTGCCTTTGGAGATATTCAACTGAGCAGCTATCTGTCGTTGACTGTGATGACCGCGAGTCGGTGATCCTTCAGGAGTTATGGCGAGTCGTTGCACCGATTGTTTTAGCGGAGTGTCAAACTTTCTCGATGTTCCAGAGCCACGTCTTCTCACGATCGCCTCCTCCTCACCATCATCCCTCAGTCGCGAAGCCACTAACGAAAATTGATTTCGTGAAATTTCAGAAAAGAAATTAGGAAGAATTTCAGCACATCGTCCAAGTCCCCATGTAGGATGTTCACTTTTGAAGATAACGATGACTTGACGTTGCAAGTCAATCAGTTGCGGCATGATGGCTTGAAATGATAACGTGTTGAACTGAACGCATAACTTAAATCTGGGGGATCAATTCAATAAGTTATAGTTTGATTCGAGAAAGAGAATCACAAAGATTCCCATAGATATCTGATCAATTCATGTGAAGCGACGAGTAAGTCTTTGATCATCGAGTGACTTTCATCATCACTTGAAAACGAAATTACTGGTTTTTTGCTGGGCACCCTGTAGATGACATCTCATTGACATAAGCGATAGGTCTAATCATCCTTCCTAAGAGAATTATTTCATTATCCACTGACATCCTAAATCATGTAATAAATCACATTTATTTGAAAATCGCTCTTTAATCAGCACTTCAGTAGAAGATGCACTCTATATACCAGATTCTTCATTCAAAGCAGTATAGTATGTCAGTATTCAGGTGGAATTACTCGTTTTAGTGCAAGCAAGGTTTTCGTGAAATGTTATTTGCTTAGCAACATCAATCATTAATTCACCAGTTTACAGTTTACAGTATTATTATTGTTCGATAGACAATTTCATAAGACCACTACTTCGATGTAACCAAATAGAACGAAAGTTCCAGAAAATATCGCGTATATATATATAAAAGAAAACAAGTAAAATCCCAAAATGCTCCAATAAATGTAAAATCAAAAATTAATACGAGGAAAAGCCATACTTCCAACCGCTTTCACCCTCTTGATATATTTATAAAATTTAAAGACCAAAAGAAATCTAAATACATTAAAGCATAGATTCATCATAGAAATTAATCAGAATTAAGACTGGGACGAAACATAGAAATGAAAGTCTGTTCCTGCCTCTCTCTGTCTATCTTAGTGGAAGAGGCACATAATTTATAAATAGGAGCCGCTGAAAACATAGGGTCTTGGTCTTTAGCACACGACGCAATATGCTGGCTGACCTTCAGAACTCTGTAGTTGGCATGAGCTATTTGCTGACGGTGAACAGTGAGTCGGTTGCGGAAATAGTCGCCACTTTGACAGATATAATATATATATTACATATATATATATATTTGTTTATAAATTTTGTCCAAAATTTTGGCCATTGCGGATCAAGTTGTTTTTTTGAAATTGAAATCAATTAATTGTTGGCCTATTAGCCCTTCTTCCGCAAATAAAACAATTAGGTAGTTCTCCTTTATTACAATTAGGGAGAACTACCTAATTGTTTTATTTGCGGAAGAAGGGCTGATGGGCCAACAATTAATTGATTGTTTATGAATCTACAAAATGCACATAATAGCATATGCGCATTGTGCATATTGTGTTACTTTCCATATTTGAAATTGATTTGATTTTTGTCAAAATTTGATTCGTCTAATTGGGAAGTGAAACACAAGCCACATAATAATTTGAATGAAATTTTGATAGCCATTCCCCTAATATATTTTACTACTGTTGAGCGAATTGGAAAGGCCCAATAAAATTTTTGATTGCTTCATGGAAAAATGGATTACCTGTCCTAGATACACATCAGAACTCAACGTCATCTTGACAATAACTTCTTTTATAGTATTCACAAATGGACACAAAACCATTTTCTTCCCAGAAATTACAGGCTACTATCGCTTTTTCCTTTCTAGCCCTACCTGAATGGGTAATAGATACATCATTTGTTCCTGTCTAAAATGAATTAACTTTTGATCATGATGATACTTAAGAATACAATACAACCATTGTCTCACACAGCTCATTCAATGAAAAAGCCTGAATGTCACGATCACATGCTAAGACTGATTTAAGTCATTTTGTAAGTTGCATCATTCATACAGACAAGTTATGGCGACATTAAACAATACCACATCCTGATGCTCAGACAGAATATTTATAGACTGAGAACTGAATCGCACAGAATCAACTAAGCCGTCAAACATCGACATCATTGTTTCTGGTCTTTGCAAGACAATTCACTGATGAAAATATAAAAATGAAGGCAAATATAACAATGTTGGAGTTGAAACATGACTACCATTACTGCAGCATATGAGAATTCAGTGACAAACATACTCTTCAAACCAACAACATCGTAATTAGAACAGACCAGCAGGTATGGTTGATCGCACACACATTCAGTTTCAATCAACGCAAAGTTCTCACCTGAAAGGTGTAGCGACTCTTGGTATAATTGGTGATCATTTCACCTTTCGACAATTGATAGCACCATGAAAGTTTTCGACCTGAGTGATTATGTGAGTAGAAATCCATGAAGGCACCGTGACATCGCTCCAACTCTTCTGGAATGGCGAAGGCTGGAGCCGCTTGAAAGGGCCAAGCATTAGAGCTGAGCACCATTATACTGAAGTCAATGGGTAAGTGATGACCAGATTCGCCAAACTTCGAATTCAATTCTTTTGTATGCCCAACGTCCTGGAACATCCGTTGAAGTTTGCTCGTGTATTCAAATCCACAAGCTTCCTTCAATTTTGAGATCATTGTGGCTTCAGCATCGTCGCTGACAGATTGATGATTTACCAAGCGTCGTGCCAGCATCTTGGAATAAAACTTCTGGAAAACGTCTTTGTCCTCCACATATTTGAAGACTGTCATCTAAAAACATAGAAAAACGCCTTGCATGAAGATTTACATATAACTGACACGCAATCAGTGCCATATTCACAGAATTCTGTGGCCATATTACAGTTCTCAAAAAAATGTTTCAGTCCTTCATCACATCAAAAGTAATACAACAGCTCACAACAGTCCTACAGTATCTCAAGAAGACATGCAGTCAACGGTGCACGATTAAAAACATATTTGAATAGACCCTTCATAATTGTAGATCAGAAGTAGGATACAGGGTAAACCAGTACCAGATGAACGGTTGAAACAATTAAATTGCGGTCTTCTTGTAATTCAGCAAAATTAGCGAACTACAGAGATTAAATCAATAGCAAAACGATCTGCGGGTTTCCTCGTTTTACTTAATAACAGTGTGATGCTTTCATTGACAAGTGAAAGATAAGCATCAAACAAATAATATGGGAAACTTAGAACGCGTAAGAGAGCAACCTATTTTTAGTCCATCTGAATCGAATATGAAGTGAATAGTACATTAATATAAGAAATAAAGTTAACACCCCAACCGTTACACGACTTGCATAATGTGTGAGCGGTAAATGACATGGAACAGAATGTTGATACTTATTTAGTCAATATGTACTTATTTCCGCATCGTTATCATTTATAGTCTTCCTACAACCGCCACGTCATCAAAACAATATAAAAGCCATGTTGTGCAATACCATAAAAATAACATGGAAACGGAACAAAATTTTAAAACAAGTGAATAAGTGTAAGTGATATGGAAACAGAAACCTACACATGTACGTAGTTCAATAAAATTTCTTTTAAAATGGATATTTAAGAAGGCTTGCACTACTCCAAAATCGCAAAATTTTTTTCGCCAGTATGTAAGAGATAATTGCTGAAATTCTGTGAAGAATCTCGGGCCAAATAGCCAACATGCATCTTGCAACTCCTCAAACAATTATTGTCAATTCAAACTAGCTAAACATTAATCAAAGTTGTTATCTGAACGCAATATTTACTCACCACCTGTGTCAGCGTATCGTCTAGATCACCGACTACAACGTCTTTACTGCTCTTTCGTAATAGCAAATCACAGTATCGTGCCAACAACTCCGGTGACTTCTGCACGTTATTAGCCAAATCCGTGACAGCATTTCGGTTGATGAACCTTTCACTGGCTTTGTCAAGAGCCTTCACAAATCCAGCATCCTTTTGGAAAGCGGTAATCACCAACGTCTTATTTTTCTGATGTACCTCCAATATTGTGTCGATGTACAATTTGGAGTCCTGCAAAATGCAACAGAATCATCTGAATACTTGTCAAAGTTAAGCACGTTAAAATAGATGCAATATTCATGAGGTGAGAGTTCTACTTCTACAAAACGATGAAGCCATCTTAACAGGTTGTTGAGTTTCAGAAAAAGTGGGCCTGAATTTCTTTCATTTGTGTAGGAATATTTATGGTGTTATTGAGCATCGACTGGGTTTTTGGGCTTCCTTCCTAGGAAGGAAAACCAGGGGTCGATTGCACGAAACAAGATAATATCTTAAGATAATGCAAGAAATAAGATGGGTTACATCGAAATGATATTATCTTATTTCCGAGATAATAATATTATCTTAGTAGATGTTTGATGCAACTATACCATCTCAAGATAATAGGATTTTAAGATAAGATAATACGGTTCCACCAACGGAAAATGTTGAAAATATTATATTATTTTCCCTCTTAAGTGAGTATCATTTTAAGGCGCTTCTACCTTCGTAGATCATTGACAACATTTCAAGAAAGTCGAGGACGTTACTGCTATCTTTTAATTGATTATTACAGGTCCAGACGCAGCATTTAGTTTATTGCTTTACACTTAACTTTTCAAATGGATATTACCTGTCTATACATACTTTCTTTATCCGTAAGTTACATTACCTACGTTTTCCATCATTCTCTTGAATATTGTCCAATCGACAATACATCCATTATTTATTCGTTCAGACTTATTCTATGAATCAAGGTAAAAAAATACTAACAGAGAACAATCAATTAACCCAAGTCTTTGAGAAACCAACATTAATGTCACGGAATAGCATGTAATTATGTATGCTCAAAACATATACAAATCTGGGGACAGCCAACTTAAATCCTTTAACAACGCTAGACACTGAAACTGAAGCAGCAAATTTGATAAGTTGATCACATGTCTCTAAATGAACTTTTACCATACGCAATACTTTCATTTTCCCTTTTCCTTTGCTTAAAATGTCACTCTTCAGTGATTCATTTTTAATTTTGAGGTCCAATAAAATTATTTATTTGTCATGTCGTTCGATGTTTTGAGCTATCAAAAGAGTCTATAGATCACTTTTCTTCGATAACTTACATTTCAGATCAGTAAGTTTTTTTGTAGGCCTACTTTCGTTTGGCAATCCGGTATCATCCTGATCAGATTGAATATCAGATTGAGCCTCCTTCTCATTCAAAAGTGATGAGTCCATATTTGAACCAATGCCGTTTACTATGGGTTATTCTCCCCATAAGATATTCACGATTCTCATGGTAAAAGGAGAGAGTTCTCGAGGTGGTGGTCCACCGCCGGTCACGGATGTCTCTCGCTTGTGTTGAGAAATAAGTTTCAGCCTGTCACTTTTCAAAACTGTAAATTTTCTTTTCACATCCTCTGTGTCTCGTTGTAAACTTTTCCCGAAAGCGTCCCATATTACCGCTTTATCCTTCTTCCTAAAAGTTGAGGTGAACCGACCGAAAAATTTCTCATAATTGCTCTCCATCAAATCTAACAAAACATTTACCGTAGAGTCAGTCCAATTTTTCTAGCTACCGGACGAACAACAATTCGAAGAATAGAAATACTCCGGTGATTTCACGAATATATGCGCTTGACGAGGAAGCTGAAACTGCAGCTACTCACAGTCCGACCTTGATTTACGTCGTCAGTTATTGACTGAATGACGAATAAATAGAAACGGCTGATTATGACTTTGTGTGATATTCTGACTGAGCAGCATCGCAGTTCAAATTCCCACACGCAGAAATATTTGACGATGGATGCGTTGCGTGATATCCGTCAACTGGAGCAAGTTGCACATCTTCGTAGCGAATTGCTTTAAGTAAATCCAAAACTCAACCATAATAGAATCACGCTTTTAGTGATGAGGAACTTTACGACAGAATTCGCTTGAAGTGGACATCTTTCGAGCTCCTTATAAAGTTATTCGTCGAAAATCAAGAAGAAACAAATCCCTTTCAATAAAGGAAGAGACTTATATTGCTCTTCTATCATCTCAACAATTATCATTACAGGTGAGAAATTTTTCCTGTATTTACATATTTGTAATGAAGCAATTTCTTTCATTTATGTTTCGTGTGCATATGTGTTGCCTGGCCGGTTCACCTATTGAAGATTAGAACACGGCAGGAGGACGTGGGTACATATATTACTAACTTGTGTTGAAACACACATTTTTGAGTTATGCATCGATTGCATCCATGTACAATTATGTCGGCTTTATAATAATATATTATGTCATGTGTTAACATCGCAACTACCTTTGATGAATTCAAGATATATTTGAAGATATACTAAAACAAAGACCTTGCCATCCTTCAGTCGCCGGCTAATTGCTTTTTATCTTTGTTGTTTATAGTGTATTTTTTCGTTGTTGTCAGTTTGTCCAAAGTTGCTAGCAATAAGCTTCTGACTTCTAAGATTCTCTGCTACTGGCTCGTTTGTGTAGTTGGTGATACTTTTGGGGTGCACAAGTCCACTATTCATCGTTCCATAGGACTGATAATGGATCGTCTTATTAAGCTCTTGCCGCTTTTTTATATCCACAAAATATGTTGACACTCGCCGAAATCGTGAATTTTTTATTAAGAATGAGAAGAAACTGCCTCGCGTTGTAGGTTCGGTAGATGGTTACGCATGTAAATATAGTCGCTCTCAAGGATTTCGAGCCAGAGTATGTCAACGGAAGGGAAAACACTATTTGAATGTTCAAGTCGTTGCTACGGGTGAATTGTT
This sequence comes from Prostheceraeus crozeri, assembly GCA_907163375.1. NCBI lineage: Eukaryota > Metazoa > Platyhelminthes > Polycladida > Euryleptidae > Prostheceraeus > Prostheceraeus crozeri. The sequence continues at coordinate 365,015 of CAJQUW010014449.1, forward strand.
GATAGCGGATGTGGTTGCGGACTGCAAGGCAGGAGGAAGTCATGATAGCGGAGTGCCTAGACACTCACGGGAGATTTTACATACTACTTCTGAAGATTTCGAGAATGGAAACTTCGGCGACTGAATTATTCTTGGGGATCAAGGTTATCCTTTTCGACCTTGGTTATTCACTCCAGCAATTAAACACCGATTGACATCTAGTGAATCAGCTTTCAATGCTGCACAGAAGTCAGCAAGATGTTCTGTTGAGAAAACTATCGGAATTCTGAAGAGAAGATTCAATTGTTTAAATGGGCTTCCTCTGAGCACATCCGAGACCGAGGAAATCAGCCGAATCCGAGGAAGGCAGCTCGTGTTGTAACGGCGTGTGATGTCTTGCACAATTTCGCTGTGATAAATAAGGACTTCAACGAATCTCTTAAGCAGAACGATTCGAGAGCCGAGACCAATGAAACACCCGTCGCAGGTCAATTGGAACAGCCGAGTGATTACTTGAGCAGTCAAGCACGCCGAGGATTCTATGTTCAATCGCACTTCCGATAAAATTCAACTTTTATGTATGTCTAGATTATAATAATTACTTTATGAGCGTCTTTTGTTAATGAAGTACTATATTAAAACCTAAATATCTAAAGGTTAGACATTCGAACCTAATAGATATAGCCAGGGATCGGAAAAAATTGATTGATGACGCAGCAGTCAATTAAATTTAGTTCAATTGATTAATTGTAATTGGTCCCTACATCAATCAATTAATTGACAGTAAACTACTTACTTGAACAGTGAAAAAAAATTTGACGACTTCTCTCTTATAACCTCTTGTGGCCCATCAACCTATTAGCTTGTTACATGTATGTTGTATTAGCCTGTTGTATACAGTAGTTTGACACAAGCCAACTGATTCAATCAATAAAAGTTTCTCCGAAAGTCTTTCAATCATAGCAAGAACACTTAAATAATCAAGAAGGTTAGACAACATGAATAGAGATGAATTTGACTGCAGATACTAGGATTGCAATTCATTCTACACACATTCCGTTCTTTCATAAATATGTCGCAATTACAATTTACTTTACAATTTGCATTACAACGAAATGTTTACGCCAGGTTCGATCTGATCTCTGTAAGTAATAATAAATAGTAAAGCTCTCAGAGTGAATCCCTTCATCTGTAAATCAAGAAATAGAAAAAAAACTTCTATTCTAAACTTCTAAATAATCTTGTCATTGCAAGTGGTCAAGTGTTACTAGATGTACATGTACATAAGCTAGACTTTGTAAACCATGTCGTCAACTAAGTATAAGATTACTAAATTTCAAAAATTGTTTGAAGCACAAACTGAAAGAAGCATAGCATATGCCGGTAATTAAATTGCTATGATTGGTCATCGATCAATCAATTGATCACTTTTTGATCCATGATCAATCAATTACAATTATCAATAAAATAAATTGCAATTAATTTTTCATCAATCATTTTTTCCCGATCACTGGATGAAGCAGACACCAATCAGCATTGTACAATATAAAACATTTCAAATAGAGATGATATTATCGATAGAGACGTCGCGATGGTGCTCTTCATTCCTCAGCTGAATTACCTGGAATTCCTATAATGAGTTGCATACTATTTTTATCGATGATAGCTTTATTCTCGACAGTGATTGGATAATAACATCATTTAATAGTTAACGCGTCAGAAAACGTCACGATCTAATGAAAAAGATGATACAATTTTTGATGCAACCGACATTATCTTATCTTAATAGAAAATATCAAAAGTAAGATAATATTGGTTTCGTGTAACTCAACTATCTTAACTTAAAATTATATTATCTTATTTCAGTGGTGCAACCGTCATTATCTTTTCTTTTAAGATAGTATCTTTAAAGGTTTTTGCAACCGGCCCTAGGATCCTACACAAATGAATAGGTTGTTGAGTGTTATGAACGTTGATGTTGAGGAACAGCCACTGACCGAGCTGAAATAAGCGTCACTGTACTCAGCGTCGCTGGTACAAAATGTAATCATAAGGATTCTGAGAATAACAAACAAGGAGACAACTTTAAAGGCAGAGGAAAAAACTAAATTCTAGCAAAATACAATTATATATATATATATATGAACTACACCATTTTACCACCAAATTGGCAAAAGTGCGCCACCAAATTGGCACAATGAGAACACCAAATTGGCAAAATCAAATTGGCACACTTTTTACAAAACAAGTTGCTAAGTTATAAACATAATAAAGCAATGTATGATATTGAATGGAACATGGCATTGCATCCATTCGTTCCATGATTTTGATATTTCATTTGACAGATGAATGGAAACGAATATTTTCGTCACTCTTCTTTCAGATGCTATGTAAATCGCACACCGGTTGATTGTATGTCAAATATATTAATGGCGACACAGTCAAGAAGATATCTATGATTCCCATGGTTTGAATAAGTAGGTGAGACAGTGATTCCATAGCAACGAGTATGACAAATTCTCACTCGATAAATTGCTTCGTGATTTACAACCAGCATCATAAGACGAGATGGCACCGAGAAGAAATACATACAAGAAAACCTCCGAACAGCACAAACAACTGATTTTAGACGAAGAAGAAGCTGGAGGAGATCCCATTGGCCTTGCTCAACAGTTGGGTATTAACAAGAGAACGGCTTATAACATCCTCAAACGAAAAATGTCAATATTCTCCTCGCTGTGGATGATACCCAAGTAGTTCGCTGGAAAAGCGTTGTTGGAAGTTGTAAGGAAGTATTTGTTGATTTCTTCACCGAGTTGAGTACGAAACTTGGAGAACAAAATGCAACTATTTACTTGGACGATGCACCCTCTCACAGAAAAGTTTCAAACTTCATCAATGTTCGACAAAATCATATCATCAAGCGTTTTGATGCAGCTTACAGTCCTGAACTCAATCCCGTGGAGGGTTGCTTCAATGTGATCAAATCATTTATGAAATCACAAGTGCGAGGTTCTGATCCTCAAAACGACTTCGCAGCTGCTTCATCAGAAGGAAAAACTCTGGTGAGATATAGAGAGGAGAAGCTGGTGAGCTTGGTTGAGCCTGCAATTAATAACATCACACGGGAACATTTAAGAAATTTCTATCGACATGTGGATCAATGGATTTTGAAAGCAACAAATTCCATTTACTGGTCAGTCGTGGTTCTTGTGAGAACTCGTGTATGACGTGCTAATTTCTACTTTTAATCGTTTGTTTAAATCTTTTGTTCAAGTTATGAAGTTTTAATTTCTGAGTTTGAAAATATTCAATTACAAGCAATCAGTTCGTTTTTTATTCTGACCTTCATAATTATGGTGGGTTATGCGATAAATCATGTGAATTCGAACAATCAAGTTTGTGTAAAATAATTTATTATTTCAATTCCTAATGATCCCACAAGACTTGATAGAAAGCCTCAAGCTAATTTGACTAATGTAGATTCATTAGCACCTGACTTTTTATTGTCTTATACCTGATGATGATGATTACACATATTCGAGGTTTGAATGATCTAAAGCATGCTACATAAATTGCTGCTAAAAACATGAATCAATGTCTGCACATGTAAATGAAAAATGAGGTGAAAATAAGAATGGGTGAGTGACAAACGATGTCTTGCTGTTCAATTTATGATAAGGTACAATAAACTATTACATGAAATATGAATATTTTATGTATATAATTTCATTGTAAGATGAAAACAAGTTATGCCATTTTGGAAGCGCACTTTTGCCAATTTGGTGTTCCCACTGTGCCAATTTGGTGTTCTCATTGTGCCAATTTGGTGGCGCACTTTTGCCAATTTGGTTGTAAAATGGTGTAGAAGTGGCAGAAAATGTCCACACAACGGCAGTTAGTCCGGACCGCCTGACTAAAAGTCAGGAATCCGAACAGACAACATGAGAGCTATTATACAAGCTAGTTACAACGAAACATTAGCATATTTTCTAGTCAGAATTCTTCCTTTCAAAAATGGCATCGCGGCTCAATACATGTCTGAAGCATTCTACCATCTGTACAAACACCCTGTGGCCAAGTTCATACTAAATAGCATGTCATTACCTGCAGTGTCGTGGAGTCGCCCAGTTCACTCTGCGATCTCATCAACCATCTCGCTCGAGAATTAATTTTCCGTGTTTTTAAATAATGTCGCTGTAATACGCTAAATATAGGTCTTTGCATCACAGTATTTTTACTGGTCCATCGAGACACAGAACCATGCTATCAAGCTAGGTATGGAGCAGCCTTCACACACTCGCAACTCTCACCAGGTTAGGGTTAGTAGCCTCTGGTCAGAGAGATGACATCTCTTGAGACGTACAAACGCGAACCCTGGACCTTTGCACCGAAGCGCGGCCATTAGCCAATTGAGTTATCCTACCATGCAGTCGAAAATATAAGAAACAAATGCTCCCAAAACATCGTGCGGTGAGCAGATATGTGAAGACAAAACATCCATGGGCATAATTTTGACATTTTGGCTTGGCTTTCGAGAAGTTAAGATCGAGAGTGATAACGAGCACATTTTTGCAGTCTCATTAGACTACGTGGTTGCACACGTCACATCGAGATAAAATGATGACCGAAGCACTGCATTTAGCATGCAATTTAATCTATATGAGATAAAAATCAAGGCGGACATCATTACCTCCGGAAGCATTACATGCATGCGATCATTTACCAAGCAATAGCTACGTGAAAAAACTTACTGTCATGGCAGTTTGGGCAATTGATTGGATGGAACCGGTGCCTTGACTAACGATATGGTTTTCTAGGAGGTTGATGAGGGGATCTAGACCGGATTCAATGCGGTTGAGGAGATTATACATTCGTTCCAGATCTGTAATACAAAGCGATCTCATACATACAACAGCATTTACTTCAGTGCGCCATGCACAAAACTTACCATCGGTTTTATCGTCATTGAGGAGACTCTGGAACTCACAATGGAAGACACACGCATGTTTCTCAATGAGGACCCGCTCGCACGTATGGACCAACTTCTCTTTGGTACTGGGATGGAGATATTCGTCGACACGTTTCACCTGCAATCACAATATACGACTCTAGTGTAACTAACTCGCCATGCAATCATCTAAAACCAAATCTAAGTTAACTGTTGATCCCTGTTACTTCCTTATTGTGGATTCTACTAACACATTTTCGGTTTAATAGCAATGGGCAGTTGGGCACCCGCAAGCTGATTAGCATGATAATTGCACACTGAGTGTGATTCGCTTCCGCCCTACTCTGCTGCGCGATAGGCTACCTGCTTCCTGTTTTGACTTTGTGGTATCGACGAAATATTTTTAAATACAAGTTTAAATAACACTTGTAAGAAGAAAGAGCCCATGCGCAAAACATTCTTCAGCAAATATCAAGGGTAAAGAAGTTTAAAAGTGAAGCAATTTTCGGGATCATACAGTAGAACACCCAAGCAAAATGAATGGAGAGATATAATTGTTTGAATTTAAATTCTAATGAACATGACTCCCTCAATGATGAGATTTAGATGATGCATGGTTCAAATTGATACTGCTGTTATGGTGTTTCAACTTGCACGCGCACGCTAGCATTAAGTTTTCTTTAGAAACCCTGTAACATCCAGTTCAATGATGCATTTAGCAATGGCTTCGTGACTATAGGGGCTACGTTCAAACTTCTATAAACACATTTCATTCCTTTACCTCCTCATACAGCCGTCGCTCTGCTTTCTTCATGTACTCCGTGACAGGATTTTGTGACAGAAACTCGTCGCTCTCTTGTGTGTAAAAGCGCTCAACGTCTTTCAAGAAAGGAGTTTCGAACATTTCCTGGTATACCAAACCAGCAACAGGAGCACTGGAGCTTGTCCGAGAATTCACAGTTGATGTACGAGCGTTGGTGCGCGATGATTCTGAATTTGGATGGACGGGTCGCATCATCCTGCCACCACCCGCAGCCTCAGCGCCCTGAAAATTTGAAGTTATGACCTATACACAAAGGATCTTCAAAAATTAACACTGGAAATCATAAACTTAGTGATACGATTTTTTTTGAATAAAAGTTTGACACTTACGTGGGTACACCCATGGGTGCTCGTGCCTGAAGTCATGCATGGCCAGAGTCACCGGGAGACGCGATTATTCATTGCAGCATCACAGAAAAACTCTATGGGAATCCTTTGGGAATTCCCACACACCGCAGGAATACGCTACTTTGCATTAAACATGTTGGTATAGTGCACGATTAATACGAATCATGCATGTTGTACCTCTGTATTGAAGGCATACGAATTTGATGCATGTAATTTTGATTACTACAAAAAATTGGAAGAAGCGGCAAAAGCACATCACTCTGCTTTCTACATTCCGCCTATTTGAGTCAAAACGATGTTGTTGGCCATATCTTCATTTTAACAAATTTCTTCAGTAGCCATACAAAGTGGTAATTTTTGTTTGAAGACTTTTATACCTTGCATGTGTTCTGATTGATAATGCTACAATAATTTTAATGTCTGAATAGGCTGAGTGAATTATGGTCTCAATTTTAATGGATATTATCAAATGTATAGAAAACTAATGGTCTAAAAATCAAAAGGAATGCAAGCTAGACAAACTTGACTTTTAATCACTGATTTTGAGAAATATTTTCAGAATCACGCAATTTTCGATCAATCATGCACTGAGTCGCACGATTCATAATTGCTCCCGCCACTGACATGCATAAGGGAACAAAGTCAAAAACCTCAAAGTTTCAAGCTCATTCATACTGGATCTGATTGTTGAATTGTCAAGTACAGATTACATGTACAGTTTTATCAAGTACAGAGAAATCAGTTACATATCACACTGGCAAGGAATTCGCATTTATCACTCTCATAACTGCAGTACATGTGGTCTGTGACTTCTTGCATCGTTCAGTAGGCTTATCAACATCACTAAGTAATGCCCAATAAAACTAAAATCACTATCATAATTGTATCGCTTACGAGAAAATTAATAACATCGAATTAATTGATAGATCTGACAATCATGTCTCCTGCAGAAACATCTTGTGCCATTTTTTAGCAGCATATAATATAATAGTTCAAGTTAGAGCTTCGTATACGACAAAATCTTGCAGGCGTTGAGATGCTTCTATGGGGAGATTCAGTCTCACGCGGAGCACTAATTTCTGATGTTCAAAAATCGTTAAACCAATTCTTAATTTATTCAAATTGACAATTATACCTACATGATTTCCTGTGCTACTATTCCGCTGATAGATCGATTTAGTGACAAAAGCATCAACTGCGAAATTTTCATGCCAAAAGAAAAAAATTCTGATTTGCGACTTTAAGTACATGCAATTGTAATATGAATGTCTGGGTTTTAAGGATGAAACTCAAGAAGAGTGGAAATCATAAGCACGATGTGTGGGAGTATTGATACTTATTGTCAATTTCATAATTCTGCTCTTTGGTTGGCAGATGTCGTATTTCTCAACAGAGTGCTCCATTTTCGAAGGACTGGGCAGCGATGATATTTTAGGATATACAGTTATGGCCATAAAGATCCGACCACCCATACACTTTTACGTTAACGATATTTCAAAACATCAAATTCCTTTCCCTAGTGCATTATATTTGGTTGTGAAGACTATTAAATCTTAGAAAGTGTATAAAAGTAGGAAATTGCGTACATAGGATCTAAAATAGCGCAGATTGACTGAGAGATCAATATTTTGTTGCTCTACCACGTGCCTTCAGAACCGCATCTATTCTTCTCGGCATAGATTCAATGAACGCTTCGCAATATTAAGGGGTAATTGTCTGGCACCATGCTTTCAATATCGCTTCTTTTAAGTCTCGATAGGATGTTGGGTTGTATTTGGAGACCTCGGTTTTCAATTTCAGCCAACAATTTTCAATCGGGTTGAGATCCGGAGATGAGCCTGGCCAAGGTCCAAGAACCATGATTTCATTTTCTTGAAAGCATGTTCAACACTGTCTTTCTTCGATTCATTGGACGTTGTTTCGTCTGTTATTAACGATCGATTGATAGTAAAATAACTGCTTGTTGATTGGCTGCTTGAGAACAAAGACCAGTGAATGTTGTGACTTTCTGCATTGTCACGTTAACATCGCGCATGTAAGCATGTCTACCACGTCAGCCTCGAATCGAGCTAAAGTTGAACTTCTGTATCAAGATGGTAGTTCCGAGCGTGAAATTATGAGACGTTTGAAAATGGCCAAGAGTACGGTGCATGATATCATACAGCGCATAAAAGCTACTGGCAGTTCAGATCCAGGAAAGTCACCAGGAAGGCCTCGAATAACAACCGAAAGAACTGATCACCTGATTCATCGTACTGCTGTCAAAGATCAATAGCTTCGAGTGCCCAGATTTACGCTGAACTTCCTCCGAATGTGAATTTTACATGGTAGCAACAAAATATTGATCTCTCAGTCAAGCTGCGCTATTTTAGATCCTATGTGCGCAATTTTCTACTTTTATACACTTTCTAAGATTTAATAGTCTTCGCAACCAAATATAATGCACTAGGGAAAGGAATTTGATGTTTTGAAATATCGTTAACGTAAAAGTGTATGGGTGGTCGGATCTTTATGGCCATAACTGCATGTGATGAAGCGGTAGCCCCTATCTCAGGAAATTCAGAAGTATTCATGGCAATATGAATACTTCCATCTTCGCATCACGGACCAAACATAGATGCAATAAGTCAGTTGGTAGTTTAAAGGCGCTTGCATTATAAAGTTGCTGTACTTGACGCCTTGCTCAAGCCTTCGACGATGCAAGCATGTCCTTTCAACCGCGCTTCAAGCGACAACGAAAATAATAGAGGACTGATGAATTTCTATATGTCATAACACATGTATTACACTTCAAGGGTGTAGTTTTTTTCTACGCTTGAGAACCTTCGCCTACTATCTCTAAGATTGAGGTCACATGTAGTGTATCTTCAATATAAATATATGTGTATATCAGATGCTACAACGCATCTACCCACCTGGAAAGCATGACCTTGAGCTTGACTGCCAGAATTAGCCTGGGAATGAGGAACAGTGGTCAGGATAGCTTGGTCCTCTTCAGAAAGTCCCAACTCAACAAAACATTCGATGATGCTTTTGAGGATACGTGTAGTAACATATTCTCCGCGTCGTTCTCGCTCTATCTCCTGTAGAAGAGCACTGACAATAGCAGCTTGATGGCTCTTGAGGAAGTAATCTCGCCATGTCAACAAGGCCAGCTGAAAATAAGTGCAATTTTTGCTGTTAATCAAGATTGAACAGAGATTGGTTGTTGGCTGCTGCCCCAATCATTATATCAGCACCCGATAGAAGTGAAATCATTATTGTCTTCATTGTAGCTTATAACAACATTGAATTATTTAGCTACATGACTTGATTTCCACTCACCATAGCGATTGGATAGAAAAAAACTGTGTGAATTCAGTGGCAGTTGTCTGATAAACATGCCAAACCAATTATATCAACATATTGACTTCTCAGCTTGTATACACAGCTCAAAACGACGATTTTAGAGGATATCTTTTAATAAAAATTGAGAATTGGTCAAAAGAATCGATTATTCATGTATCATAGAAAAAAAGTTACTACAACCTTATTATAGCTCAGTTATAGCATCCTTGTTACCATGATTAGCCAACATTAACTGTCTATTAATGTCAATAATACTTTAGTGTGTTATAACTCTCATTTGTTAAGATTCTATATCCCCTGGAAGCTTTATTAAGAGGAAAAGCAGCAATGCCCTGAAACTTCTTGTCACCATAAAAGAACATGGATTCTTTGTGATTAGTAGCATCATAGATGTTTATCTGCCTTCTATTCAAGGGCTTTAATGCAGTCAAAATAGAAATACAACTCGCAGTAGAGCCCGGTCGATACATTTTAATTCGAGCTACAATACGAATAGTCCCATTTGAATCGGGATTTAATGACGAGATCTTCGGAAACTAACGCGCCCTCAGATTATCGCCTTTAAAGTCCCCTTCAGATGGGTATTATTTCTATGCTACAAAAACACATGTTCACTCTGTTTGTTTCACGTAGTCTACCAGATCCTACCAGTCTTACAACTTTTCCTTCTTCACACCAATTCCTAACAGTTGCAAGCTATGTGTTCAATTATTTTCCAAAATTACGCATCCTACCTATAAAATGAATCATTCCCACAGCCATACCTTTTACATACGTATATTCATCTTGGTGGTTCATCATGCATTTACGACTGTCAAAAAAAGACAGCAAACTTTGCAATAATACGATGTCTCGACTTATCCATTTAACAGCTGCCATTGATTAGTGATGACAGAAGAAGTTTTTCTGTCACGCAATATACATCAATACGTAGAAAATATACAAGACATATATATCAATACTATATACGTCCATCAATAAATCATGCTCTTTGTGATCTCATGTAAATAAAACCTGCAAATTTTCGATTCACATACCTAAATACATCATGCATTTTATCATACGGAAATACACAAGGCTTTCATTCAGTCTGTTCACACGTCAGTCATCATGCTTCAGCAATGAGAGCTTCTCATCTTCCTTAACCTTTTCGCTCGCTCCGGTAGAGAAATTGCTTCACAACCGTTAAATACGGCACGGGCATACCTGACATGCCCGGACTTACATGAACAAAAGTTTCTATTCAGTTTGGGCAGTCTGGTATATCCTTCCTGTATCGTATTACCTGATATTCTTTCTGTAGTGAAAAGGTTAAACCACGATCAGCGTCGTGTGCTCTCTCTTCAACGCTCCACCACTCCGATTAATAAAATTTGCTAGTCATGAGTCTTGCGACTTCTTATTGTCAAGGTAAACATTTTAATCGGCAACATCAACTTCGATATTTATAGCAAAATAGATCTAGTGTGAGCAACTGAGCATTACAAATTACATCTGTAAGTCTCTTACCGAATATATTTGATAGATTCCTTTGTGCCCTTCGTCGATTTCTCTTTTGATCCAGTTTCGATTAAGGTAGGCACAAACACCATGAAGGACTTTGCTGGAGAAGCGGTAACGTTCCCATGATAGCTGAAAGAATTTGAGCATCTCCAAACCGTTGAGACCTTTTCCTTGTTGCTTTACATTAGCGACGTGGCTTTTTAAGTAGTCTTTCAGTTTTTTATACAGTTCAAGCCCTACAAACTTGGCACCAGGTGAATTTACAGATCGAGCTGAGGGCTCATTAGTGTTACGGCGATTGCGTGAAACAGAAGGGGAAGGCACAATGTGAATGTTCTGGCGTTGGGCACTACTCACTTGAGGATCAACAGAGGTACAGTAATTATATACATGAGAGTAGAGATCCATGTATCGTTTCTTTTTCAGGGTATCCATTTTATAAATACGTTCAATACCATCTTTTAAGTCATTCCAAACTTCAGGAAGAGACTGACCAGCTATCGTGGGCATCACGCCAGGAGGTGGCGGGGGACCCATCGAATACGACATACTATGTCACCAGACTTCTTTCTGAAATGTAGAAACGCATTGCTAGAGAAATTATTGACCACAGTGCACATAGGATTGTGAATATTCCAAAACTTAGACTAGGTTTGATTCATAACTGGAATAGTGCGAATCAATTTATAAATCACTGCAGAAAAGTAAACCATAATTCGCTTTTTGATATATGTATTAATTCTTTCGTGCATGATAATTAGGAACGAATATAAAAATTCGTTTTTTGTTACTCGGGTCGCCACATTTTTGTGCATCGGAGAATACGAATTTCGAGAAAAAAAGATGCATATCACGAAAATTGAATATTATCGAAAAGACTACTTACAATGATGAAGTCGGTGAAGCGGCTGTACTGTAGTCAACGATGTCTAAATGTTCCTTTTTTGCAGTCACACTGTTTATAATAGTTGAGTTATTATTTGCCAACACGCAACTATGAGGTTCGAATGTGAAATTCATACACAGAATTGTTAAATAAAAGGAGAAATTTTGGCTAGCTTTCATTTTAGCGGTCTGAACGCATTTTGTGCAATTCGTGAAATAAAAAAACTCACGAAAATTTCCTGATTTACAGTAGCCTATCTTGTAGGCGGATTGCAACATAACTAAATACGGTGACGGATATTCAGTGCAGCAGTCGTGATAATGTTGTTAGAGTAGATACGAAGTATTCCTCACTGTAAAGGTACATGGAGCTATTGAAGGAATACTTTATATTCTAAAGGAAAAATTATGAAAAACCTTAATTCGAGATGAATGTGATTAATGAGGATTATCCAATATCTGTTGAGGTCATAATACATATTGTTAGCTTATTTCAATTTCTCTATCCAAATCGCTCCCAGTTCTCCTCTCGTAGCAGCTCGTAGAGCAATGCTATTAGTGCAACATGATAAAGTATGCTCGCGTGCTTCATCTATAACATTTATACTTGTACTTAAGTGTGGCATGACACTATGTTTGAGTGACAATCATGCATCGCATTGACTTTTCTTCTAGTTACTGTAATATAATTTCCCTCTCTTACAGAGGCTTCAGCATTGTGTTGTTGCTGATGAAAAAGAAGCTAGCTTACAGCCTGATGAGTGCTTTACGAGCGAAGCATGGCTTAAAACGCTAATGCATTACGAAAAACGTTTACATTTGTTTTGTATTTTCGACAAAAGACCTCCACAACACATCGAAATTTTTATATGGTGAGTTCCATCAACCAATACGCAGGAATTCAAAAACTCCGTGAAAAAGTTCCAAGGTAGTGTGAAAATGTTATGAAAATTCACTTCCACTATTTCATATTTTACAAATGATAATTAAAAGGAAAAAATCCTTCGACCTCATCTAAAGACAGCAAAGCATGGAGTGTGAACAAAATTGTATACCATGACCTTGTGTTGTAGTAATAACGTTTGATCAATACAGGCTTTCTGAAACCTGTAAAAACATAGGTCTACTGATATTTGCTGAAAGGCACTCACGACCATTTTACCTCAGTAGGAAAATTTCACATGGGTGGCAACTACCCGGTTGCTTCATCTGATTTAGAGAGCATAAGAGCATGGATTGTCATATAGGGCTTTTAAGCCATACTTCATTTAGTGACTGAACAGGTTCTTTAAATTCACCATTGTTTGATCGAAATCAAAAATCAAATCTCTCCCTTTTTGTGTCACGAGGTTTTATTGAAAATAATATAAAGTAATAAGTATAACTGTAACGACAAACATTTAGTTTGCGTTTAATTTTCGTGTAAAATCTGTCAAATAAAATACATTGGTCAAAGTGGTCGACCTTTTCGATCACGGTATAATGAACACGAACGTAATGTCAGAAATAGAGACAAGAAAAGTGACCTGAGTGATTATCATCTAAAACACCATACCGCTGAAATGATGGACATTAATTATTTTAACTGCAGTATTTTGGATAAACAGAAATCGGCGATATCTACTAAGACGGCTGAATCTCGCTGGATTGCGTAGAAAATGCCGAATTTGATGAATAGACGTCATGAGCTAGTTTGAGGGGAAATCAAATACAAGACCTGAGAATATAACAGTTATCATAGAGTCCTGTCAGTGTACCCTTGAGTCTTTAAGACGAAACGCGTCGGGTCATTTTACTTTCAATAAAACCTCGTGCTATAAAAAGGGAGAGATTCGATTTTTGATTTCGACCAAAAAATGTTGACTTTTAAGCCATGCATGAAATTACGGCAACAAGCTATTTCCGGAAAATCCCATTTTCATTGTGTGGTTCAGGAAATCTGGAAACCACATTTTTATGCTACCAACTCTTAGCCCGATAAGAACTGCTAACAATCTAAATGGCATGCCATGATACATTGTAAGATTTAAAAGAGATTCTTTAGGGAGAGCTCTTGATATTTAATGTCATCTCTCAATGGAGATAGCCTCTCTGCGTTCTTCTTGAGCTATGCCACACCAACTTACTTTCGCCCCTAGATAGACGCAGCTTGGGACCACTTCCACCCCAAAATGTTTGACTACCGTTGACTGTGGGAAATGGATTTACTTACAATCACATGAAACGCGGGTCCGTACACACACGCGCGCGATGGTAAGCATTGTGCAAGATGACCTCGAACATCTAGGGTCTCCATCGGCAACTAGCTTTGGATCGACTCTCTTGTCGATTCTACAGCGAATTTTTTCTCAATCGTAACATTCATTTGTGGTTTCTTATTTCATTTTTTTGTCTCACAAGGTAGGGCTGCTCCGACTAAATGGAAATCAAGGCTTTATGTTCAACGCCGCACAGGAAGACATGCGCTAACTCCGACTCAAAGAAGGGCACACAAGACCGACAGAGGTGAAAGATGGCCATCAGGAGAGGACCTTCCAACAAAGCGGAACCTAGATGACGTCCGTTAAAGAGATGAGTGAGTGAATGGAAAAATATTCAAACTGCAACGCCTTCTAATTTCTTTGAAATTATAGGTGATGAAAGGGACGACAATAAACCGATTTCACTAAACAAATTCAATGTCTTACAGTTTATGGAAGATCGAATGAGGGCTTCGAGAATTGAAGGGTCCATTAACAGAGCGGATCATAATTTTTCGGCCACGCGGATTATGGACGATCCATTACCGGTAAGTTATCTGTCACCGGTAGACAATCAATAAAAAAATGTATTTCATGAAGCGATGGCGAATCAAAACATACGCATCGGGGTGTCCAGTCCACCCTGACGAAAATTCACGCACAATTCGCGTACACGATAAAAAATTCGCGCCGCACCAGTGATGCTAGCGCTGAATGGGAAAATTCTCCCATAGGCGAAAACAGTTTAGCATCTGGTCTAGAAACTTTTATATCTTAACTTACATGTTTGATTAGCCCTTGCGACCGGACTTACATCATTTAATGAAAATAGATGTACACGGCATAACGTATCGTTCTAAGACCATGGTTCCCGCGACCTTATGTTCCGGAACATTTAAGGACTGCGGGAGACTGACCTATCATGGTTGCTGACGGCTGCGGTGGGAGTCGCCTTTGCAGTGCTATGATCCTTGCATACATTGCCGAAATCTGCCATAGACCTTTCAGATTTTTTTTGAAAATCATGTGAACTAAGATTTTGTAAGCCCTTGCTCCCTTGTAGTTGGCTGTGACAGCCGAAATATTGGGTAGATTAATATAATAGCTAAAAACATATATTGCAGCTTTAACTCTCATTTCATTATTATAATCAACCATGCTGCTAAGACGGAGCTTCATTCTGTACTTAGAACCCAAATAAATCGATTGCTTTGCTGCGCACGACATTCTACTTCCTCTTCCACCGTCCTCGCTTTGAGGGTTGACCGAGCTCACTGTCACGAGTCGCCTCCAAACCCACTTGTTACTCACAAGTGTCGAGTCAAATGACAAACGATTGTCCGGTCCAGTACACACATCACGAATGACAATTGATCGTTGGGCGGCCTTGTCTTCTCATTACCGGCATCACGCCGGTTTAATTGTCTTTTCCAATGATGATTCTCTTCGTAAAGCATGACCTGAGAAATGAAGCTTCCTTTTCTTAATGGAAGACAAATATTTTCTCTTGGTTCCAATCATCTGCACCACCGACGCATTTGATGTGTGATAACTAGTGCAATTTTTTATGACATGTCATATTTTTAGGGTAAGGTAATGCTGTCATATTTTCTTTGTCTAGGGTAAGGTAATGCTGTCATATTTTCTTTGTCTCATCGCATTTAGTCATATTTTGGTCATTTTTTTCAGGGCTGCCACTCTTATCAAGAATAAAAACCGGAAAGTTAAATCGGAATGGGCCCCCTAGATTACGTAGTCGTGGGCCCCTCAAAGTATGAAACTTACAATTATTCGGTATCACATACCCGGCAAGTTTTGAAAGCTTAAGGCAGAAGTTGGGTCTCTTCTAATTAAGATACCTCTCAATCCTCACAGTTAGCAAGTAAATGTATTAAATTATTACTGATGCTTATTCTATCATCAGTTTCATCAAGGTGCACTAGAATACATGACTAGAGCAGCTACTATTTTCAGGTGAACCGTTTTCGAAGGTTAGACTGAGTGTATTACAAAGACCCCTCTACCCTCCCCCCAAAGCAAAATCAGCATGAAGTTATAGAACGATTGACGATTTCAGCTCGATAAAAAGACTGCATATTATCGAATAATCTACATGTAGGCCTATGGATGATTTTACTTAACTGTCTCAGAGACAACTTTCTTCATTTCGCTCAAAACTTTTACATTCACATTTATAATGCACTATTCTCGTGCA
Organism: Prostheceraeus crozeri; assembly: GCA_907163375.1. Taxonomy (NCBI): domain Eukaryota; kingdom Metazoa; phylum Platyhelminthes; order Polycladida; family Euryleptidae; genus Prostheceraeus; species Prostheceraeus crozeri. The sequence goes on from CAJQUW010014449.1 coordinate 381,306, forward strand.
GCTTTGCCATTTTCTATTAATCGTGCCATGACATCACACGGTGCAAGATCCTGTCTTTGTTTTGAAGAATTTTCATGATACCGCTAGGAAATTGCTGTTCAGCTGTTCTACGTTTGGAAGACCGCTTCAGCAGAGCGGTCTGGTCACAGCAAATATCTTCATACAAAATTCATGGTCAGCGCGGTCTAAATGCTTGGGCAAGCCATTTCCTTTGAGAGAGCCATCATTCTTTCGCGAAATCGAGAATGTGTGGTTAAGTCTTCCTTTCTATGCTGCATAAAATATACCGAATGTCATGAAGGATAGGAATATCTTCATGCAGGATGGAATGTCAGCGCGCTACTACAGACCGATCGTAAATTATTTAAACAGCACATCTTCTCAATCCAGGGATGAGAACGCGGTGTCAGAAAAAAATCCAGGTATCTTTTAGGGACCCAAAAATTACCTTTGTTGGGGCCCATTTTCAGTTTTGATATGATTATTACAAGTAATCCAAGATTCAATTTTAAATAGTTATGAATCTTTATGCGCCTACACACTATATGCCATATGCTGCGACTAAAAATAAATTGATTATTAATGCATTACGGCCATAGATAATAATTAATTGCAGCTCAACCATTTTGAGTCAAAGTATCACAAACAAAGCCTCCAGCGTTTTATGAGCGCAACTAGTAGAGTTTTGATGTTTTTAAAGCGCCGCAGGCGAAACCTGCACCCTTTTGGGAGTATAACCAGTTGAATTTTGATGTTTTATAAAGAGCCGCAGGCAAAACCTAGAGCCTTTTGAGAGTGCAACTAGTAGTGTTTTGATGTTTTATAACGCTTCGCAGGAGAACCCTCCACCCTTTTTGGAGTGCAACTGGTAGAATTTTTGATGTTTAATAAAGCGCCGCAGGCAAAACATCAAGGCTTTTGGGATAAACCTCTGACTGTTTAATTCTCTAATATTTACCTATATGAATGGAATGAATGTTCAATATATCCCTCTTTTAGAATTTCTCAAAATTAGGGTACTTTGAAAAGTTCCCACCACCAATAAGATAAAAACATTCCCGGTAAACTCTTGTTTTATTTTGAAAGACGAATGAAACGAATTATAAGAGAGTCTATTAAGTATCAGATCAATTCACAGGTCTTCTTCACAGCTTTTGAAGACCACAACTTAGGTCATTACTATACTCCCCATCACAGAACTGACAGAAGTTACTTGGGTCACTTGTTTATGTTTGAGGCTGTGTATCCATTACAACAGGTTGAGTTGGACTGGAGATATTTCGTGATTTTGTTTTCTTCATAGGCCTATTTTCTTTACCTTTGTTTCTAGGAGTGGATTCGTTTTTCTTCTCTGATTGTTGAACTTCGGAAACATAGTTGGAGGTAGTCAAGACACCGGATATCTTTGGTCTCCCAGCTGCAGATCATCTTTGTCGCTCAGACGATGAGGTTTATTAAGCTGGAGAGACTTAGAGTGTCCCATATTACCCGCCATATATATCTTATTTTAAAAGCTATAAAGATATTTGATAAAATTCTTAAATTGAAAAAGTGAAATATTTTAAGTATAGCACAAGACCCCAGCTTCCATATCCAATGCATTTAAATTCATGAGAAAACTTGATTGATGATATAATAATAGCTTTACTGAAATCTAAATTTTATAAATCAGCCCTATTATTGACCGACAAAAATTCGTATATCACTTGTGTTTTTATCACACAAGCGGAAGTATGCAGCCGATTTCGCTTAATTTTGTGTTTGCAGCTAATGATCACACCAATAAATAACCACCTTCATTATTCCAAAATACTTGAATGAAGCATCTTTATTCGAAGATATTTGTTAAGTGTCCCATATTACCCGCACATACCCTAGTAGAATTTTGATATTTTCAAAGCCCTGAAGGCGAAACCTCCAGCCTTTTGATAGTATAACTGCTAGAATTTTGATGTATTCAATGCTCTGCAAGCGAAACCTCCTAGAATGTATAAAGCACTTTCTCGCAGTCTCAAAAGGGCCCCTTCAGTCTCAAAATGGAACCTTAGATTTTAGAGAGGACTATTCGCAGTCTCAAAAGGGCCCCCTCACGGTCTTAGAGGGTACCTTCGCAGTCTCAAAAGGGCCATTTCACAATCTTGAAGAATCCCTTTCAAACTTTATATTGTTCAAAATCCAAATTATTTGTTCCCTGGCAAAACATTTTCTCATTACTTAGTTTATTCTAAAAAAAACGGAAATCCGGTTAAAACCGGAGGAGTGGCAGCCTTGTTTTTTGTAGTTTTAGACTGCTAGAGTTGCCGGGAAGAGGGGATACAAAATGACCGATGCTTGCAGAATGACACAATATTGATTTTCTCAGCAGCAGTCTGAGGACATTTCCAATGCATGCATTGCCTACAGATATTAATGCTACCGGCGGCGCCATGATGGCTCGCCTGTTGTCTGCCTCTCCTTGCCAGCAAAGCGCTGTTTTGCACAATTTTTGCTGTATTTAAGATATTTAAATCTTGATAGATTACAATTTAGGATTTTTAGGTCGTATTTTGCTCACATTTTGAATTTTTAGGTCATATTTAGTTCTATTTGAAGCTTTTTTGGTCATATTTGGTTATACTGTAGGTCATATTTTTTCGATTTTTAGGTAATGAAAAAATGTCCCAGTGATGAGCAGTGCACCTTCTCAACGTCCTCATCTCGAATGCCTCCCGTCTCCTCTCGTCTTTCAGCACAATACAGCCCTCAGAGCCATACGTCTTTAGCGAATATGGAATGAGTATGACCTCCAAATAGCAGCCAAATTGCCAAGAATTTCTGTGGCCATCGTTATTCTCAAGCATATGTCAGTGCGCTTCGTGCGTCAATTGTGACATTGGTTGCCTGCCCATCAGTCGACATGACTCTTGTCTTCTCCGGATTCAGATGAAGTCTTACTTCTCCTTCGCAGCCACAACCCTACACAGCAGGTCTTGCAACTCAGCTTCTGGCTTACGATCAGAATCAAATATCTACGTATCGGAAGTCAGTCAGCAACGAGCCACCAATTTGCATATCATCAGAAGAACCCTTCAATGCATCGCACATTATGACTGAAACGAACAAAAGTGCACAGGTGACATGACGCATCGTTGCCTTGCTCCGTGCCCGTCTCTAAACCATTCGGAGACCCAAGTTCCAGCTGCTCTCACGGCTGATTTTTGAGACATGTATAGGATACGAGGCAATGAGTCAAGGTGCAAGGGAACCCTCATTATTATTTCAGCTTGCCGAAACACTTGAATTACTGAATCAAATGATTTGCGACAATCTAAGAAACAGGCGAAAAGAAGTGGACGCTTCTCTTGCGCTTTCTCCATCAGAGAATTCTCACGTTACAATCCGGGTTGTTCGGCGGCCTGTTAGGTCTCACAGCAAGCAAGCAAGCATGCGAAAATAGGACAAGCGCAGTAGTATAAAATCTATCCGACAATACGGGGGCATGTAAGCTATTTTTTATTATAGCCTGCTGGTAGTGCTGGTGCGTAATACAGAGCTATTCATCAGATACATGTTTTGATTTATTATTCATTATTTCATCTATCATATAATTTGTTTTATTTTTTTGACCTGATTATCTAATTTGGCAAATGATACATTGAAGTAAAAATGACCCTTTTTGAATTAATTCAGAAACCTTAGTACTACTACTGGACATTTCTCCGTCCGTCATAAAAAAGAACTTCATCCGATCAGAAGAACTTCAAAAGAAACCTTAAAATCCATCCGTTCATTAATTTCATTGTCTCACATAAAGTAAAAGCCTACTCCTTTCGATAAAGTTTAGAGATACCGATGTAGGTGTGCTTCATTTAACAAATTTCAATCGTTCCTTCCGTCACTAATCTGCATGACGTCATCAAGCAGATTTGGAGAAGCAGAATAAAACAAAAACATTGTCATATGATTGCATGACCTTAGCATCTCCATGTATAATAATACTGACTTCTAGGATAGAATAAGTTGAATGCGATCAAACAGATCAAATTTCCGTCCCTTCACGAAATCACGGTTTGGGATATTGCCCTACAATAGAGCACTCAATAGATGCCCTATCTATTGGACAGAGATCTAGAGTTCAAGAGAGCGTAAATGTTCAATGAAGATCACATTGGTCGTTTCCATTTATTAATATAGTCGATTCAGAAAAGTTGCTGTGACTATGCAATGTTACAATAATAGCCTAAAAAGGAGAATCAGCTGAATTGTACCATATCCATAGAGCATATGAATTACTATGGGCCTATGCACTTGAAGAAAATTTTTGTCGTAAGATATCTGTATTAGAGGTCCTAAAATGTTTTGTTTAAATCACGACAAATAGAGCACAAGTCATTTAGCACTTCCACGACGAAAACGTCGACTTTTTATGATCGATTGCAGCAAGTCTCTCACTCATAGATAAGAATCACGATAAAATACGGACGGAAAGTGTCAAGCGTTTAACCGAGATAGTATAAATCCTCCAAAAACAGGAGAGGGGAAAGAAAATGCAGAGTATTCCATTGATAGAATATACCGGCATACTCCAAAAAAAGGGATGAAAAATGTCGAGAATATATCAATCGAGATAGGTCTCTCACACTGCCCATAATCAGGATGGAAAGATTGAAGAGATTTCCAAAAAACCTTCATCGGGGAAAAGAAACGTAGAGTGTTTAACGATCGAGACAAATCTGCACAGAATCAAGATGGAATTAGAGAAATTCTCTAAAATACGTGGGAAATCTGTCCATAATTTTATCACAGAGATAACGGAAGAAATTCATCCCCAACGCTTGGAAGCGGGAACAAGAAAACGTCGACAATCTAATGATCAAGGTAAGTTTCCCGGACTTCCGATAGAATAAACTAGCAACATTTGATAACTCATATTTAAAAAAACTAGCAATTACTGTTAACTCGAAATGTACTGGTACCGGTACCGCACCGTATAGGCTCAACTATCAATAAATCTGTGCTTGACACCAAAAAAGAACCACGAAGTTGATAAATTCCGAAATAGGAAGAATAGGAGATATGTGAGGCCTGAGGAAGACTTGTTGCAATATGATAGATCATATTCTTGCAACAAAATCGTGCAAACTTTTAAATTTGAGCAATCTACTAATAACTACTTAGAATTAACTAAGTCATAATATTCTTCATGTTTCAGGTCATTGATTGCTTTCGAATTTCAGACGGTCTCTGCACCTACCGGTAATTGGGACTGCTACCGAGAAAACATCTAGTGCCTACAGCATTCTCTGCAAGACAAGGAATTACAATCACCGTAAAGTCTCCGTTGAACGGAACAGTAAAATCTGCCAGGTCAGGTGGAAAAAAAAGACAACACATTGGAACTGAGAGACAGTGCGAGACACGAGGAAAAAATAATAGCGTAACAATACACATCACGTTATCATCAACGGTATTAATCGAATAATTTGAAATGGTTCTATTGTCTAACTATTATAGTAGGCAAATAATCATCAGCATGCGGTTAAATTTGAATTTGAAGAGATTGTAGGAAAAATGGAAATTAAATTTATTTTCTTCTGCCACAGAAATATGGGCTTAGTTTTTCTTCCGGTAAGGCAACTACTTCATTGGTTTCCATTTGGATTGCCACTGAACTAGGTACTGCCGCAACAATGTGAGTTTTCAGGCGGAGGATTTTTTAGAATATAATACTGGGTTCGAAATTGGCGACAATGCGTTCTATCACCGTTAATAGCATAGACGACAAAATTATTCAGGCGCTGATCTATCTTGAAATTCTTGTTAAAAATGACGTAATTATGATCTGGGAATGTCGCATCAAAAATGAAAATGCTAATCTGATCATCCGCTACTGTGACAATTTATAAAACTGATATGCACGAAGACACTGTTAGGGTGGTTAAGTCCGTTTCACGAAGTCATTTCTGTAAGCAATGTACTAAATATTGCTAAATTGTTATTGATCAGCCACCATTCATAAATATATCAAATAACAAGTACAATTTTCTCAAGGTTTTAAACAAATAAAGACAAGTACATGATCAGAATGATAATCAGAATGATAATCGCATAGAAATCCCACAATATATAATGATGATGAAGAAACAAAGCGTACATGGACAGTAGTGACGATAGTTGGTCGTGGGCATATGATGTAATGGCAGCGATGCCCAAACTATGTCGGCTTCCAATCGTTGACATTGGTTAGCGGTTCGGACTTTGTCAACGTACATAGTATTCAGTGTTGTCATCATATTCTATGGTTATTATCATGGTATGATTTCATGATACTCTAGATTTATGTTTCACTTCTTCAATCTGAATAGCAAGGCGGAGCCATTTACATCAAAGATAATTGTGATCATTGTCTTTCAATATCACTTTGCTCCTCCACTTGCACGTAGCTTGTGACATCATCATGCTCAAGAAAATCCTCATATTGTTGGAGTAGCATCAAGGTTACTTAATTGTTTGTATATCTAATTAATAAAAGCCCATCAAATCGTCATAATCATAGAGTAGGGCTATATAGGTAGAGTGTCGTTCAGTTTTTCAGTTTTTTGCGGAGATTACGTTCCCGAAGTCCAAAAAATTATCTGAGCACTTTTGAAAAAAGTCTTGCCAATTTATATGACACCGAGATGACTCTCCTACACAAGTAGTATGAAGCAAGTTGGATATCAAAAGGAATTAATATTTGCTTATAAGCATCTTAAAAAAGCTGAAATCAAGCTGATTATCAAGGGAATTCAATTAATTGCATCATAATGAAAGCCTTCATGAAAAAGTCGCCATATAATTCGTGCTCTCTTGGCTGAAATTTGAAGCTTCTAATTCAATTTTCACCTGCATGATTTTATGATTCATTAAATTCATGTTTCACTTCTTGAATTTGAATGGTGATGTAGACCCATCTACATATTTCAAAGTCAATTGAAATCATTGTCTTAATTTAATTATGTTATTTTGCTCTACCAGTGGCAGGTTGTATGTGATATTCACGCTTAAGAAAACACTCTATGAGGTTCAGCATGAAAGCAATAGCAAGTCGTTGTTACTAATTTAACAAACATTGCCTTTCGAAAGTTGTCATGACACTGAGAATCTGTAAAATACTATCATTCCCTCTGCATTTCTATAATGATCATTGAATTCCGTAGTAATGTCTTCATAACTGCAACATAATTTGCATATCTCACATCTGGCAACAATACCCAATTGTATTCACCTCGAGTTCATTTAATAAAATCGAAAGTGTATGGTACATATATTGGGATTTAATAAATGCGGAGTTACCATTCTACCTAATATACTTACTCTATGGAAAGTGTACGGCCATTGGTGATTTGTAAATGCGGAGTTACCACTCTATACCAGTAGCTTGTACTAAATAGTTAGCATTTTTAATTATCACACTGACACCGTTTGGGATAACGTGAATCTTGCTTTACAGTAGGGGTATAATTTCATGCTATATGAAAGATCTGGAGCTAATTGTTAGCTTGAAAGTTAAGCTTTATTATGCACCGTTGATCATTACAAATTCTCTATGTGTTGATGAACATGTGATGAAGCACAAGCACATGTCCTACGCAGCATTCATGAGCGACCATATTGGAAGATGTAAAGACTGTAAACTCGTGAGATATTTGGAAACTAAAGATCTCTGTGATGAGTAGAAGAATATCTATGATAGCTTCAAACTTCTGGCGCATTGTCCGATAACTTCGTTGAGGATACACATCCTCCATTTCTAGTTCAGATGGTTCAGATAGTTCCAAATCGATTTCAGATCTGCCCAAATGAAGTTCAGATATGATCCAGATGAATTGGAGATCTCCAGTTGAATGAAAGATCTTTTCCAAGTTGAGCTTGGGACAGATATCTGAAATTCAGCTAGAGAAATCTGAAATCCATCTAATGTCTAAAATTTATTTGGAAAGATCTGAAATAGACATGGAGTTGGTGCCAAAAGCTAGCATACAGGGATGATATATTAAAGAAGTTTTCGAACTTTGAATATTACATATTCTTTTCAAGCGACTATAATAAGTCTCCAAAACTAAGGAAAAAACGTCAATCACCGAAAAATAATTTTCAAAATTTTCCAATTGCATCACTAAATATACCTACTCTATGCTTCCGATCATTATTCAAACAGTAGCAGGCGTAAGAAAATTAATTCACTTGATATTTTCACATCCTCCTCTCCTCGGCATTCTTCACTGTGTAGTGCATACACTGAATCGAATGTTAGCCAAGACAGCGAATTTTGGTGTGTGCAAAGTGATATCACAGCACACACGCCTCTCTCACTGGCTCTGGCTCCTCTGCTGACAGCTTTTTGTTTGCCATTTCCAATAGCAAGCGATACACGAATTATCCATTCGAGCAGGAGCAAGTTGTCTAATTCTGTGATGTGCCAAATCGACATTCAGGTTAGATATGATTCTTCCTTTCTAGAAACCGAAGACACTCGCAGATGAATCTAATTCTGTGGCATAATCCCATGAAACCGGGGAAGATTCTCCGAGTTCCTGTCAACGTGTATTCTACTCGTACATGTTTTGCCCGTCGCAGAAAGGATCAGTTACAATAGAGCATACAACTCCTGTTGATTTCTTCGAAAGGTGATGTTTTAGGGCCACATTTCGATCTTTGGCCCCGGATCGCTCATTCCTGTAGATGGGAGTCTAGTATGTCTACATTTCATCTACCTAGTATGTTGACATTTTATCTCAACATTTGCGCACTTATTGCGATGTATGGCTTCCTGACACTGCTGGTTCAAGACAGCGAGCCTTGCCAGCACAGTTCATCCATGCGAAATTTCTTTAAAGAACAATGCATTCCGGTGCTCCGATGGCCAGTGAACAGCCCGGACTTGAGCTGAATAGAAAATTTGTGGGCAATACTTCATCGATACTTTCTGCGAAAGCTCACATTACCAGGGAGGCATTGATTGCAATAGCGCAAGCCATACGGGAAACAGACGACGAAATCAGAGCAGCATGTTTAGCAAACAATCCAGAGTATGCCATTACGCAGGAAGGAGTGCATCGCCTACAGAGGTGACTATACACACAGTTTTAGTCTTTTTTCTTTTTACATTTTTATGACCATTCTTACGAGACTGAAATGTTTGTTTAATTTGCATTAATAAATGTGTAATGAAGATATTCGCACTTGATTGCAAATTTGATAGGGTGGGCAATTTTGCAGCACAACACTGCTATATGAAGTAAAACTCAATTACCTTTGCTTGCACTCTTAATCATTCGACAATCTCATCCGTATTTCGAAAGTTCATGTGAGTACAATTTAGGGAATCCGAGTTCGAGCTATTTCTTATTAATAAGATAGGTTTATAATTCGTCATAATGGAAATCACTAAGTTGCAATGGTGTGTGACGATGTAAGTCGCCAAGCACACATTTACAAGTCTAGCTAAATTTTGATCCGATTTTTCAACCTCAAGAATTTTTAAGCTACTAAGCGCATTTATACCACAAAAGCTGGTATAACAAAGTGACAAGAGAATTTTGCATGAGGAATAGCAGGATTACGTGCTGCAATCCCCAAGACTTTCCAAATCCTCGGATTCCGACATGTCTCTAGACAGATAAAGTTTCTAAATTGATCAGCATTATACCAAAAGGGAAAGAGAAAATATGCTTTACAACTGTGCAATTCCAAATTGAGATAATATAGGCCTACCGTTATACAGATAACATGAGTCAAAGAATGCTTCATTCCTATTATGATAATCAAATATTGCTTGATGCAAAATATTGCTTTATTTCTAACCAAAATTATTTAATTCATCACAGAAATGTTGCAATGCTTGAAATATACTTCGGGTGGAACAAAAGTTTTGTCGTTTGTCTGATAACGACTTAAGAATGAGTAATCATGGTCATTGCGATACATCATTGCCAACCTTGATGCATTCGCCGATCAGATATTCAGTTAGATTGATTCTCTAATGAAGTTTTATGACTCATTTCGGACAATATTCATTGGATGGTGACGTCACTGCAACGAACAGCGATTGGATGTCTATTGTTTCGATTTTAGTAAGGTTAATGTGTGTCCTCACACTGTTTTTCAATCAACGGTCTCAACATGAGTGCAGAAAAATCGCATTACCGCTTCCACGCTATAACACGTCACAAACGTGGCATGTCGGCTACGGAAGTTCATGAAGAACTCAGGAATGCCTGGAGCGAAGATTCTCCATCACTGAGGCAGGGTTGTAACCGGTTGCCGGTTGACCGGTACCGGTCACCGGTTGGGTTGGGTTGAAGTTTTGCCAACCGGCCAACCGGTAACGGTTGAAAAACCGGTCGAGGATCATCGAACAAGTTTTCACATTTTTGAAAAATGATTGAACATATTCAAAATTGAATGAATATTTGTTCTAAAGTGCATTGCAATCGGTGCAGAATTCGGAAAAATACCTATTGAAAACATATGGTATGGGAGAAATACAATCAAGAAGGTGTGCATCGACTCATTTCAGTCTTTCGCCTCAAAGATAAAAGCTGTTTTGCATAAACCAATCGCACGCGGTGAAATAGCATGTACTACAGATCTGTGGACAGATGATGTGAACCGACGACACTATCTCGATCTAACCGCTTTCTGGATAAGTGATAGTTGGAACCTGAAGCATACTATGTTGAGATGCAAAGTTTTCCCGGATGAACGGAAGATCGGGGAAAATATCACCAAAGAGTTGCATGACATTTTTGATGAATTTGGATTACAAAAAGGAAAAACTTTCATTACTACAGATTGTGGTACGAACATTGTAGCAGCATTACACGATGAACCGAGACTAGCATGCTTTGCTCATAGCCTAAACACTGTGCTTCATGATGGATTTTCTTCGACAGAAGCAGAGTGCGAATCTTTTCGTTGCTTTAACTCAGCTGTACACGACCTTATTTCATACATCCATCGTTCAGCAATAATAAATAAATCCATCGACTGAGCAATATTTCATGTGATTTGCGTACAGCAATCGCTGATCATTTCTCCCAGTATAACTCTGTGTTTGATTTTCTGGAATCTAGCAATGCACCGACCTTGCAGAATGTACTGCCTTCATACTATCTAGTCAGAGATAAAATTTGTTCAACTGTTATCACCGATTCAATTGTTATATCGACTCTGAAGAAGAACATCAAGAAATCTCTTGATTCAAAATACTGGACGAATATAAAGGCAACGAATGTTCTTGCGACTGTTTTTGACCCAGGCTTCAGGCAATTGACTTTTATTCCTGAACTCAAAGATCGCGACACCCTGCTGAAGGACTCGATGGCTAGTCTTCAGGTGCTTGCAGCAGACGTCTTCACGATCACTGATTCACAAAGGAAAAACAAGAGGAACAGAAGGAAGAGAAGCAGCCAAGGATTGCCAATGAAATCAATAATACTGAAATTGACCCATTCGCCTCCATGAGAAGTAGTACATCAAATGTTGAGTGTGCTCACAAGAATATATCTGACAAAGTGAAATACGAGCTTCAGCGTTACACCAAAAGTGAACGAATAACTTCAGATTCAAGGAATCCTTTGATTTTTTGGCAGCGAGAGCGTGATGCATTTCCACTATTGTCACAGATAAACCGTCGGATTTTTGTGGCCCAAGCATCAAGCGGAGAAAGTGAGCGACATTTTTCAATCGCTGGAAAGATAGCTTCATTCGATCGATCTCTATTATCGGCAAGTAGTGTTGAAACTTTGGTTGTGCTAAAAGAAGCTCAAACTTCTTTGGTAGCTGACATGAATAGTACAGAATCATAGAGTCAGTTGTGAATCAGTTTTCTTGTTTATTCATAGAATTCTTATGAACTAGTTTTGTAATTATAACTTAGTCTGACATGAGCACGTTTTTGCAATGCCAAATCTCCTACATGATGAGGATTGATCAATCACTGAATCTGCAAATGCTAGGCACACAGTTTAATTGTTTCATTCAAGGATTTACATAATAAATTGAAAAGATAATTGTAATGCCGTACTAATATTACTGCCAATGCCCCGGAAGTGTCATTGGAAGTCGACAGGAAGGGCATCTGGACTAAAATGCATCACATCGCTTTAAGCAAAGTCTGACTGATGTCAGCATCGTCCAAGCCCCCAGCAGGGAGAAAGGGGACGCAAAATTTGCGAAAGATGCATTACTGCATAGGCCTATAAATACTACTATAGTTGCATTTATATTATGCATGTAGGCCCATGCAGTAGTAGTTTTGTATACAAAAACAGAGGATCTTTGTGCATTATCTATATATATACGCATGTGAGTAAAGACATGTCAATAGAAAATTGCCGGTGTGACCGGCCGGTTGGGTTGAGATTTTCCACACCGGTTGCCGGTTGGGTTGGGTCGAGCAAAGCCTGACCGGTTACAACCCTGGAGGACTGTCCAACGTTGGCTAAAGGACAGGATTGATGATGTGGAACTTTACGACGCCGCACGTTCTGGCCGCCCAAGGACTTCCAGGACAGATAAAGTGACGAATTTGGTGTCCGAACTGATCGAAGCAGATCCTCATCTCTCATCTCGAGATCTTGCTACGCAGCTCAACAGTGACCACACCATCTTACGCATTCTTCGGGAAGACTTGCAACTTCGATTTGTCTGCTCTGTCTGGGTACCCTACGAACTTTCAGACGACCATCGACAATTGCGAGTCAACTGCGCAAAGCATCTGCGTCGTGCTCTGTTCGCCATGAAGGACGAGAAGTACGACCTATACGCCGTGGAGGATGAAACATGGATCCCATGGGATGCCCATGGGACGAAATCAGATAACCGAACGTGGCTTCGCAAGGACGAACCAAGAAGGCAAGTTGTTCGCACATCGAGCATGACAACACGAAAGTCGATGCTTCTTGTCATGTTCACGGCAAACAAGCGGTTCTCTGTACAAGCTTTACCTCACAAAACAACTGTAGACTCTCAAAGAATGATTGAATACCTCAAGCGTACTGGACACCGTTGGAGAACACTTCGTTCAAGGCCGGTGCGTTTGAATCAGATCAGTCTGCAAATGGATAATGCACGTCCCCATACAGCAAGTCTCGTGAAACATTTTTTGACTGAAAGGAATGTAACGACACTTTGGCAAAGTCCATACAGCCCAGACCTCAATTTGTGTGACAGATTTCTTTTTGTTTGGTTGAAGAATGCATTGCATGGTAAGACATTCAACAGCTCTTTGGAGGTGGAAGAAGCCTCGTTGCAGTACCTTCGTAGTGTCTCCGAAGATGCTTTACATGAACAGGTTGACTTGCTCTTAGAGCACTGTCAACAAGTCATTGATGCACAAGGACATTATATTACTGAATAAAAGTGTTTTTATGGATACAGAATGTTGTTTTTCTAAAATATAAGCCTAACGACAAAACTTTTGTTCCACCCAAAGTATCTAGGACTGTAAAATTAGAGTTGCCGTAAATCACAGATGTACATCATATATATACCTAGGATAACTTGAGACAAATGATGGATCTAGGATGACTGAACTTGATTTTTCCAAGAGAAAATATAGCACTGTTTTCAAATGGCAACCGCTTTAAACCAGATAGAGTACTTTATTATCATACTCTAAGAATATAGAGTACTAGACTTTCGGTTTTCATGCAGATAGATTTGCTATGTAGTATTCTAGTTGAACGTAGTTGATAGACTGCGTCTGCATGTAGGCCTACTTGTAGTCTTAATTAATCTAATCCCATTTGTTTCCAATGTAGACTTTTCATGCTTTCATTTGTTTCCAGTATTCATGGATGACATTGGGGCTGCATCCTTCTCTGATGATGCTTCCCACTTTGTGCCTTCCCAAATCAATACCTCCCATCTTGTTTGATCTCACTCGTGCAGATTTCGAGAGATTTTTGAAAACGTATAAACCTAGAAAAATTTGCATTTTGGGAGGCCTGAACTAATAGCAATATTTTGATATCGTTGGAAAACTAATAATACTGCATAATAATACTGCATAATACTGCATGTTTTTGATATTTGATGATTACGATTGTCGTAAACCGACGATTCTTCATGATGAACCAAAAGTACATTGAGGTATCTTCTTCTTAAAGAATTTATTGTCCATGAAATTGTAATAAAATTATGTAGGCTTACAGGCCCGACGTTTCACATATTCACGCTTCCTCAGAGGCAAAAAAGCTAAAAACAGTCAACGAAAAAGTCAGTACAGCGTCAGGAGGGATAAACATAGTCATTTGCGAAGTGGATTAAAGAATTCTCCTTCCAATTATTGGCTAAAATCTTTTAGGCCAAAATCTTTTAGAGTGGGGAAGAAACATAGCTATTTACGCAGTGGGGTAGAATTTTTGGCCAAAATCTTGTAGAGAAGTTGCCAGAAACATAACGTAATAAGGATTTTTTGCTTTGCTTCATCTTCGAATTGACAATTTTATTATAGAAGATACCTCACGACAATTATCTGAAGTAGATTTGCTTAATTAAAATTCGAAAGCCTTTCACCCACTGGACCCTATTATGTGAGCCTAAGCATCCTTTTTACCACTTAATCATGGCCCGGTGATGTGTCATCGATTTCAGTGTTACTTCCTTTCGAGTGACACAGAGTGGTCGAATGCATGAATAATCCATTTCTATGGCCTGATCTCACGAGTTCATAGATCAAGTTGCACAGAAAGACCAATATAGCAGTCAAACAGCCGGATTGAGGTTCTGCAAGGAACGAGACTTTTACAGAATGAAATATGCCTACCTAGAAGCTGCGCGTCTGCCGAGTTCTATCCGGTTCCTCATCTTGTCAGACACGATCAAAGGAAAACACATATTGATGCAATAGGACGAAGATTGGAGTTTTTGGAAACAGTTGAATTTTCTATGTTTCCGGTTATGTAGTTAAAAATACTGTCGAGAGATATAATTTTTGATATGGAATTTCTTCAGGTCATTTTCTATGCATGCAAACCTGTCTGTGAGGCTAGCCAAATTCAGATTTGGCAAGCCTTCTAATGTTGACAAATACAAGTATTTTCAGCAATTTTTCATGTATACCTCAAATTCAGTAGTTTTGAATCCCTATGGATGCGTTGTTGTATCCACTGGATTAAAAATTATGTTGCTTGAGGCTTGTCGGCATCTCTGTTATTTTTGTCTGCCTTTTCTGTTATTGCATGAATTACATGAATATTTTAATTGTATATACGTGTAAGCAGGTAAGATGGGAATCATTATTCGGTTTTCAGCCAAAAATTGTGCCAGAAGTCAGTGGATCCCCGCATTGTATAAATTAAAATTATCTGTCCGATCTGAGGATTACTTGATCTTTGAATTGTTCAGCATTGGCGGATAGCTTCACGTATCGAATGCATTACCAACGAATATCGAAATCATGTAGAGGACAGCGTAGGGATAGCTATCGGACATCGAAGTCGCGACTTTTACACATCCGTTGCTAGCTGAGGGATACCAGGCGGATAACAAGAATGCAATGCCGATAGCACGGATATCCGTCAAAAAACAACGAACCAGACATCGGTTGGACATCAAGCATATCCGCTAAAAAGATGCGGATCTACTTGGGACAAAAGTCTGTTATCCGCGGAGATAGACTGGATATCCAAACGGCTCCTGACGTAGAAATAATGGCGTGCATCTGTTCAACCATGAAGATCCGTGGATATCTGGAGAAAGTATAAGATGCTGATCGGATATCCGTTTGCTCGGAGGGGTGCGATTTAAAGAAGGCGACAATGATAATGCCGTAGGGCTTCAGCATCATCATTGTGCTAAAGATTTTTTGTTTTTTTTAGATTTTCTCACTTTCTTATCCCAGCATTTTAAAAATATCTTTAACAACCTGAGAGCCCTTTCGAATGCTTGGAGTCCATTTTGGTAGCCTATAAAAAGCATTGAAAACCATAGCCTGAAAGGAAAATGACATCTGATATCTTACTATACTTGTTCTTTGTCCTATTTAGATTTATTATCTGTTGCCAAGCTTTTCCTCCAATTTTTGCATGAGGACTATAAATGCTCTGCTGTTTTATCACTTTACAAAGTTCTTATTGACAATTTGTGTTCGGATATTGTAGCTTCCATACTGTACTTTCCCTCCACATCCTTGCTAAATTCACATTCCAAAAATTAGACCTAAACAATTTTCTCGGTTTCAAATCCATTAGTCCTTCCTCCATTGTCATGTATTTTCAAGGAATGACATGCCTGCTTGACGATCCCTTGAATAAGCCAAAGAATGTAGGCAAGGCCTACTATTCATGTCATGTCGTTGCCCTCCTGATAAACGGTGTGTCAACTTTCCGATCTCATTACTTGACATGAGATGGCAATTTTCTAATTAATCGATTCGAACATTCTGCAAATTATATAATTTCGATTACGATGCATGTTCCAGATGACAGAAAATTAGTAGTCGTGTTTATTGAGTCAACAATGAAATCATTTTTTACAATTGTTAACAAAGCGTGTCACATATGGCAAAAAAGAGAAATATCGAACATTGATACGAGAAAAGTCAGAAACGCATTTCAGTGATCGAGGCAGTTTTTCAGGAACTAACTTAAATAAAATATGGTGCTCATCTGTACACAGACTGTTAAAAAAAAACGGAGAGATAGCAATTTACGAAGCTCAGTAAGTTCGTTACGTGAACAATTGCAAGACTGGTCGTCCATTTTGCAGTTTATAATCTTATGTGCACGGCGATCGATTGACAACAAAGGCTGAGAGCCATGGCAGCTTATGCCGACAAAAACAGGGCAAGAAAATTCAAGCTATGATCTTATGTAGCTCGCATATAATTATTACTCCTGCGATTGGCTCATAGTGTGATGATCATCATTGAAACTTTGAGCAATTTAGCCTGACAAATAATTCTAACTGCGGATAGCATTGAGTTAGAAGAAACCATGAAGCGGCCGTATTTCTGTTGTGTAGAATTTATTATGAACCGCTGTCTGAACTAAGATTGCTAATATTGGTCATCATCTAATATAGGCCCATTTGATTCCAAGTCAACTTGCTCTTTTGAGACAAGCGCTTTATTCGATACAAAAAAAATGCTGAGAGAACTTCTGACAGCATATGTATAGATATCGCATTGCATTATCGATCGTTTTTTGAGTCAAATGTACTAAATGTGTAAAATTGTCCGGCCGCGTCAGGAAGTTTTCAGAATTTATTTCATGATTTTGAGTGAAATATACTAACTGCGTCAAAAAGTCTAACTTCAGTTTTCATTTGCTTCAACCTGAGTCAAATAAACTTCTTGCGTCTAATATATCATTTGCGTCATAAAGATCGACTTGCGTCACGTCACGTATCTGAAGTGACGAATTCAGTTGGTCAAAAAGGTTTTCTGCGTCAAATTGTCCGTTTTGCGTCATTGAAATCTGTGACCTCCGGTCACGGCGTCGCTTCAGGCGTGAAGGCACCACCTTCAGCCCCGAATCCCTCCTCGGATCGATCCGTCGTGCCCTCAGACACCTTTCCCATTCCCCAACCCACAACCCCTCAGCCATCATCCTCAAGCGGCAGAGACCCGCTTCCCATAACACTCCCTCCCTCGGCGCGCTCTTCAATGTGCCCCTGATGGTCCACTCACACTGAAGCTGGACCATCTACACTATACCTCCCCTCCTTCTACGCTTCTGCTCCTCTCCTCCTCTACGCTTCAGCGGCTTGATCCGTGGGTCTCGGCGGGGCTGTTGTTGTTGGATTACTATTGTTTCACGAAGACGAAGATTGGTTTCATCGATGATATTGATATCAAGCTTATTCCCTATCATGATGTCTGTCTCAGCACTGAATTGCATGTTAATAAACTGATGATTGTTTATTTCTCGTGTGTTCTTTGATACGTGTACGCAGTGGTCGCATTGTGCTATCAATATAAGGTGAAGAACAGATATGGCATGCAAGTTTGTGTGCCATCATTCTGCGATGGAACAATTTGTTGTTTCTGATCGGACATTCTGTCATTTTGCATTCTTGTAGTTGCTTGCGTTGAAGATGGTTTCTCAATGTATTGGTTTCAAGCGTTATTCGTACATTGAATCCTTCTTGCTTGATTATGAGCTTTAGTTTGTAGTCAACTTCATCGTTAAGATACGGGAGTTTTAGATAAAGATGGTTGATTTTGTTATTGTTTCTGATTTTATTTGGTAGTGTTCTGCTGTTTTTGATGACACGTTTAGGAAAACCATCCAAACGTAGCGTTCTGTTGAAGTTTTCATCATGCTTTCGTTTTGACTCATTGGAAGTGCAACAGTCGTTGATGCGTTTGCGTTCATTTCTGATGATGGAATGTTTCATTGATGATGATAAATGTGATAGGTGATGGACAAGAATGTTTTTGTTTGCAGATTTTCTCTAGAAATTGAATATAGGGTTCCTTCTTTCAAGATAACATTGAAATCGAGAATATTTAAACTTTGATCTTGTTGCGGACTTCACAGGTGTCCTACAGAGGTAATGGGTAGTAGTAAACTTTTTACAAAATTTGTCTATGATTACTCTAGGTTGTAAATCTCTCAAAGAAAATGACCTATTTTGTACAAGTTTACTAAATTCATGCACACTCAAAGACATGGTACCTTAACCAAATGGTCATGGAATCCTTCACAGCTGTCCGACAGAGGCTATGGGTAGCAGTAAACGTTTTACAAACTTAGTCTATGATCAAACTAGGTTGTAAATCTCTAGTTTTCAAAGAAAATGGCCTATTTCTTACAAGTTTACTATATTTATGCACACCCAACGGCCACGAAGCCTATCTAAATGGTCATGGAATCCTTCACTGATGTCCTATAGAGGTAGTAGGTGGCAGTAAACATTTTACAAAATTAATCTATGAATATACGAAATTATAGTACTTATTATATTGCTATGATTTCCTCCATATTTCACTCCATTACTGACGGTCGTCGAAAACTGATGCTGCATTGACGTGCAGAATTTATTCGTCGTTTTAAGAGTCCTTCCTTCCTAACTATTTGTGTTTAGTTGAAAAAATCGTCCTTCAATCTGTTCACTTAACTGATGAGGTGTTAGACCAGATAAAATAATGTGGAACAAGTTGTCTTTCAATCATGAGTCACAGAATCACAGCGTATGACATGGAACAGCTGTTTGAAACATCGGAAATTATAAAATAAAGGTTGAAATGATATGAATTGCTCACAAAAGTTTGCTTCATTTTGATTGGTTCTTGGAATTTTCGGATTTACAAATTTACAAGTTTATTAAGTTTAAAAAGTTGCACACAAGATGTTGGTATCCATGCTGTTGAAATTGCTTAATGATTCGAGCGCTTCTGCCTGATAAAGAAATAGCAGGAAGCAATCATCAACGCAACGACGAAAGAGTGGAACTGTGGAAATTGATTGTAGTATACGTCGTTCAATAGTGTCAATATATAAAATAGCTAAAATTTCAGAGGGCGAGGACCACATTGGAAGATCCTTGGTCTGTTTATAAATACAAGAATCAAACTGTAGATACGCACTTTCGATGACAGTGAATAGGAGTTGCTCAACATCTTGAATCGAAAAGCTTTTAAACTGGAATGTTTGATTTATTGTCAATGGCATTTCTTATAGGGACTGAAGTATACATTGATACGATGTCAAGACTGCATAAAAATGATGTTCGGTTTGTGAGATTGACACTTTTATCGCATTGATCATTTGAAGACTATCAGTGAGATGCGCTGGGATAGTGGATAATAAAGAGGCAAAAATTTTAGTCAATAACCATGCAATCTTCTTTGTGGGACCGCTAGAGTTGAATGCGATTGGTCCAATCTCGGTAGGTCCCGTTTTGTGCGTTTTGATTACATGTAGATGGCAAAACATCGGTAATGTTGAGTTAGACGCAACATATCTCTTAGTTATGTATGTAGGGATGCGATTTTTGTTAGCAATTCGTTTCCAGGTACCATTAATACGTTCTTCGATTGTTTAAGCGGCTAGATGAAGGATGGGCACATATGTAGTTTCGTAAATAAGATGTTCTTTTCCAAGTTGGAAGCAATCAGAATTTTGAATGATGCAAAACTCGCCACCTTTGTCACTCGGTAGATAGGTGTATGAGTTTTCTTTAAGTTGTTTGAGCAAAGTGCGTTCTGCGTTTGTCAAATTACCAAGCGGAGGTCGATAGGATTGCCCTTGAATAATACCTTTTGTTTTCTAGCAAATACGTCTGAGTTTATCTTCCAAATTATATTCTCGTATTTCACTGTATGGCATAGTCATCTTGAGTGCCAAGGGTATTTTGACTTCAATGTTATCTTGAAAGAAGGAACCCTATATTCAATTTCTAGAGAAAATCTGCAAACAAAAACATTCTTGTCCATCACCTATCACATTTATCATCATCAATGAAACATTCCATCATCAGAAATGAACGCAAACGCATCAACGACTGTTGCACTTCCAATGAGTCAAAACGAAAGCATGATGAAAACTTCAACAGAACGCTACGTTTGGATGGTTTTCCTAAACGTGTTATCAACAACAGCAGAACATTTTAAAATAAAAACGACAAGTATTGGTCGATCGATTTCATGTCCGTTTCCATGACATATCTTCAGGACAAACATAAATCTAGATAAAACCTTTAAATACAACAGGATGAGAACTTGTCAAGCTAAAAGAACAATTGGCAATTGCGTCTAACTCCTCGAAAATTGAATACAAGCTAAAACAATACAATAAGAGCTGATTTACATTTACAATTACGTCTAAAACTGTCAAGGTCACAATGCTAAAACAATAAAATTGGGACTGAAGATTCGTGTTCGTTCATCAAGGTTGAGCTATTGATTTCTTTCATGACCAGACTTTCAGCAGTGCGAGTGTACTTTGTGCGAAAAACTATTTGGAAATTGTCATAGCTATTTCTATGAACGTGTTTGGTAATTTCAGAATCTTTAGGTCTACCTTCCAAGTGTTCACGAATTCTGGTGATAAAGTGCCTACGAGTCTCACCAATATAGCAATTGTCACATTGCCAACATTTCAATTTGCATACAAGATTAGAGGCGAGACTCATAGGCACTTTATCTTTGTTCGGAAACAATTTGCTCGTTTTGAAAGTATCGAAAACGACAGATAATTTGCAAGTGTCAGGCAAAATTCGATTAATCGAGTGAACAGTTTTGCGAGTTTGTTTTCCTTTTTCTTTAATATACGGTAGTCGCCAATAAATGCGCTGACGATCCACATCATTATCACTTTGACCATTACTAGGTCTGGAATTCAAAATTTTGTCTCTGATTTTCTCGATGGTAAATTGAATACTTTTATGCAAAGAATTCAAATAGTTGAAAAATTCGACAGCTTCAAGTTTGTTTTTGAAGACTGCAAAAACATCATCGACATACCTCTGACAAAACAAAGGTTGTCTGTCAAATTGCTTTTCTATCAAATCCATCGCAAAATTGGCGAGAGTGGGAGCTAATTTTGAGCCCATAGCGACGCCGTCATTTTGAATATAAAGTTTTTCATCGAATTGGAAAAGAACGTTTTTACAGGCTAAAGACAAAAGTGTCTTTAGGGTTTTTTTTTGATCGGAAATTTTTCAAAATCAATAATGCTACATATGTGATCGATGGTATCATCAAGAGGGGAACGTTAGTAAAGAGACTGCGGACATCAAAGGAGACCATATAGCTATTCGGTATGCTGAGACCGTGCATCTTTTCAACAAAGTCGAAAGAATCCTTGATCAAATAATGTTTTACTTTGAGAGTGCTTATAATAAAATCGCGTCGATTTTTATTAACAATGGTTTTCATGCCAAAGTCATCGAGAAAATCAGAGACAAAATTTTGAATTCCAGACCTAGTAATGGTCAAAGTGATAATGATGTGGATCGTCAGCGCATTTATTGGCGACTACCGTATATTAAAGAAAAAGGAAAACAAACTCGCAAAACTGTTCACTCGATTAATCGAATTTTGCCTGACACTTGCAAATTATCTGTCGTTTTCGATACTTTCAAAACGAGCAAATTGTTTCCGAACAAAGATAAAGTGCCTATGAGTCTCGCCTCTAATCTTGTATGCAAATTGAAATGTTGGCAATGTGACAATTGCTATATTGGTGAGACTCGTAGGCACTTTATCACCAGAATTCGTGAACACTTGGAAGGTAGACCTAAAGATTCTGAAATTACCAAACACGTTCATAGAAATAGCTATGACAATTTCCAAATAGTTTTTCGCACAAAGTACACTCGCACTGCTGAAAGTCTGGTCATGAAAGAAATCAATAGCTCAACCTTGATGAACGAACACGAATCTTCAGTCCCAATTTTATTGTTTTAGCATTGTGACCTTGACAGTTTTAGACGTAATTGTAAATGTAAATCAGCTTTTATTGTATTGTTTTAGCTTGTATTCAATTTTCGAGGAGTTAGACGCAATTGCCAATTGTTCTTTTAGCTTGACAAGTTCTCATCCTGTTGTATTTAAAGGTTTTATCTAGATTTATGTTTGTCCTGAAGATATGTCATGAAAACGGACATGAAATCGATCGACCAATACTTGTCGTTTTTATTTTAAAATGTTGTCACTGGGCTCGCTATCTCACAACAACAGAACACTACCAAATAAAATCAGAAACAATAACAAAATCAACCATCTTTATCTAAAACTCCCGTATCTTAACGATGAAGCTGACTACAAACTAAAGCTCATAATCAAGCAAGAAGGATTCAATGTACGAATAACGCTTGAAACCAATACATTGAGAAACCATCTTCAACGCAAGCAACTACAAGAATGCAAAATGACAGAATGTCCGATCAGAAACAACAAATTGTGCCATCGCAGAATGATGCCACTAGTGTTGTGCGGTTAGACAAGTTTCTTAACTGTAACCGACCGTACAGAAAACTTCCGTAATCGTAACCAACCGCAACCGTGGGATTTTTAACCGCAACCAACCGTAACCGTTGGATTTTCAACCATAACCGACCGATAACCGCAAAAACATATATATCCAACTGTTGATCGTATGAACGTAAAGGCTCGTTGAGTCAATACCCTAAATCAGTTATATTACTGGTCATCGTAATAAACCGAAACTTATACAATAGTCTTGCATGATAGGCTATGCTTCGCTAATCGACAAAAAATACTGACAGCAGCCTAATAGACTTGGGCCAGTTTGGCTTACCTTACCTTGCCATTATCATACAAAACTTCATTCTTGTAAAATTCGTAGCTAAAGCAGTTTATCATATATTTCATGTACACATGTAGTCAAATGCAGTGGCTTTGCATATAGGCTACAAATGTGAATCATAGACGTACAGGCACCGGTTCCATGGACCTATGGTACAATAAATGATTAGGACATTCTTTCTTTCTTTTGAGAGACACTTCAATCACGATAAGCTTACTGATAATTTACCGTAATATACTGTGCCTTACTGCACATGATGTCCCATACTAGAATGCTTATGAATAGAATGCAAGAAATAAACAAAGACGTAATCACGGATGATCAAACATTTGTGTCATTAGATATAGTTAGCCTTTACCCAAGCATTCCGATTCAATATGGAATAGAAAGTGTGCTCAAATTTGCTGATGAAAATTGGAGAAAAATAAATAACTTTGGCATCAATATAGAACACTTAAAAAAGTGTCTTACTTTCATAGCATATAATTATGAAATCAGTTTTGAAGATGAGACTTATTTACAAATTCACGGCTGCCCTATGGGTTCTCACTTCGCGCCACCATTTGCAATCATCACTGTGCACTTCATAGAAGCTTGTGCTTTAGAAATCCTCGAGTCTAGTGGCATTAAACCAATCCTGTTTTCTAGGTACGTGGATGACATCATTCTTGGTCCATTCCACAGGGATCTGGAGCTGTTCGACAAAATAATTCGTATTTTCAATAGCATCAATTCGGACATTCAATTCACAATAGAAATTCCTGACTCGGGCTCGGCCCTGAACTTTCTAGATTTGCCAATCTTTATAGAAAATAATGATATTAGTTATCAGTGGTATTCGAAACCTAATCATTCGGATATTACGTTGAAAAAAGACAGCTGGGTTCCACGACATGTCAAAGACAATTTCGTTAGAAGTACGGAACAACGTATAGAGAATCGGTGCTCCAATCCCGAATTAAAGAAGAAATCTTTAAAAAGGATGCAGAACCGACTGTGCGATAACGGATTTGATCAGCGTGATTTTAATAAAAAGAAAAGAACTAACCCAACTAGAAAGAAAACGAAAAATGACGAAATCAAAGTAAAAATGACTGTTGATTACATAAGCGATAGCTGTAATAGAAAAATTAATTCCCTTATTAATAAGTATGATTTACCGGTAACCTTAGTTAGCAAACCTAACAAAACTTTGAGTCAATACTTGAATGATAATAGGTCTCGTAAGCATAAAAATTGTGACTTATGCAATGGCCTTAATGATAACTATGCGTGTGATGATCGTCATGTAGTGTATCAATTTACTTGCCAATTCTGTCAACAAGCGTACATAGGTCAAACTAGTCGTCCTTTTCTTGTCCGTCTAAAAGAACATACAAGTAGTTTAAAAGCTGGTAATAATAACAGTGCCCTTTCTGAACATGCGAAATATTTTCATCGGCGTAACATGACTATTAAAGATTTCAACCTCTTGATTCTTAGCAAGCACAATTCACCTATTGAAAGCCGCATTACTGAAGCTAGGTACATTAGGACTAAGAATCCAGGTCTGAACAGGAAACAAGAGCTGGTTGGTTGACGGATGCTCGCGACTAAGCGATCGAATCGATTAGTATTTAAGATCCACTTCACATTTGTACTTCTGTCACATTCTGATTTTACTGGCACTGAGGCTGTGACAGAGTCACGAAACGTCTGCCTTTGTAAATAGTTTTACCTTCAAATTTTATTAAAATTACAAGTGGATAAAAAACAGTGGGAGAGACTTTTTCACTACAAAGCTACTATGACCAATTACCTCCCTATGCCACAATCAATTATAAATATATTTATTTCCCAGTTTTGGTCTTAATCGATCATGTACTCATCGAACATAGCTGTAAGATTGTAAGTATTTGCCATTTCTTCTATCAGTACTGAAATAAGCATAATCATGCATCAATTAAATCAAACTATTAGACTTATAACGCTTTCAAAACATTATAGTCTGGGAGCTAGCGTGAAGTTGTGCAGGGAACGAGGTAGTAAATAAAACTTTCACATAGCATAGTACACCTCTAACCTACTGCAAAACTTCGCGTCTGCCGGATCAGATCATTTGCTTTTAAGAAATAGAGAGGATAACACAATCCTATGTATTTCCAATGGTAAAATTGTGACACTTAAGGCAGGGCTGTGGAGCCGATGCGTTATCTCATCGGCTCCGGCACTGATGTGAAAGGCTCCGGCTCGGCTCCGGCTCCGGCTCCGACTTCAAATTCAGGTTCTATCTGTGCTGGTTATCCTGGATCCGTTGAACGGGTTTTTTGGATAACGGTGTGGCCTTTAGAGGCTTGCTACAATCATCAAATTAGTTTTAATTAACAAGCAACGACTTAAGTTAATAATAAAAATGATAATAGCCTAATATAATGACAAATAACATACTTGTCATATATTTTTGCATGAATTGACTATCTCCGAAAGATAAAATAAAGTTATAGCCAGGACTGGTTAAATTAGATAAAGATAAAGCAACCAGTCTACTACGAGGCTACATTAAATAAGACCACATGAGTGATGATGATATACCTAATTAGCCGTCACAGGGTCCGAATAGTAGTATAAGCTTTTTAACAAAGCTTGAATATGAAACTGGATAGCGTATGCCTCTAAATAGCTTATAGGGCCTGTATCTACTCGAACATGGAAGGGGCATCGGCTATATAACCAAATATACCGTATCAATAAAGATATCAATTGCTTTATTGAATATTAAAGTGTATATAGGCTAGCTTAGGTTGTTATTGTTATTTGTTATTGCCTTTATTCAATAGTCTGTTGGTCCATGAATAATATGATCGGTGGGTAGCCCACGACTCATCATCTGTAGAAATTGTAATTTAGATGGCCTCATTGAAGTGTAGGCTAGAAATGTACAATTGAAAATTATACTTAAAAAAATTGAAAATATCTAATTTAGGACAAGTTTTGTAATTCTATGCAGCATACTTAATAAATTAAGGCCTAACTTACATTATATTAATTTCGTATTTTTCATTATGGCGTAAAGTTGCACTAAATAATTCATCAATGATTCATGTACATTATTATATTCAATTTATGTATAACACATTACCACTATTCCTCTGATGATGGTTAGGCTGATGAAACTGAACTCGGAGTATCACACAGTATGTTGCAGGGTGCTATGCATAATAAAAATTTGACTGCGAGCACCGAGCAGAAATCCCATCTACTTTGCTAGCTTTCGAATGCGCGTGCGGTTTAATGTCACAGACAATAGAAAAGGGAGGTCAAAAGGTGCCTTTATTGAGAGCGTGTCAGTCTTTTTTTATTGTTTACGTATAAGTCAGCATGATATCAGCATAAAGTGTTGACAGACGGAAAAAATAATAATGAAAATTCTTGAAATCCACAGGTCTATGACATTTGGGGAAATATTATTACACGATACGGCCCTTGTGCAGTCCTCCCCCCCATTTTTTCTCTGGTCAAAAGATGCAGCACCATTGGATGTCCGTTTCAGCATCACCGGTTTGAGTGAAGCATTCCGTGCTGTTGTAAAAATCTACATGGGTAATTGCGATGTCATGGTCGCAAACTTCGTCAGCAAGTCAACATTGTAATTTGCCTTCGGGTTTTTCACATTGAAATATACCCTTTGAATTTTGAAGTCAAAGGAAATTCATTGTGAATGAGATACCTTTAAAATAATAGGGCGCTACTAGAAGTGGCTGGGTCGCTTATTGCTATAGCCATGTGAAGACTTGTAGTCAGGTCATTCGTGTGAGTGTGAAGAGTTATCCCTCCAATCAAAATTGATCAAATTGAATAATCGATTGTTTTGAAAAATGTAAGTGGGGGGACTGCACAAGAGCCTACAATACAATCTAAGGAAATTGGCATTGTCACAGATGCCAGTAGCCATACCGATAGATGATAGCCTACATAGTAACCGTATTAGATTTAAGACATTGCGCAAGAAATGTAGCTATATTATCTTTGCTGACTGGAAATGTGTACATAAATGACTGGCGACTTGTCTCTAGGAATCTACAATCATCTAGTTAGCATGCATATAACAAGTCTTCAAATTAATGGATTTTGGAGAATACGTTGTCAATATGGAAATTAGTGTTACGAAACATATGCAATAAAAAAATATTACACATGTGTGTAAATATATAATAAATATAATACAAAAGAAGGCGGCAACTGCAAAGAAAGATGTCGTGGAGGACAGATCATTGGTATACTTAAAAGACATATCTTTAGGTTTCAAATGATTTAATTTTTTTATGATGCCAATTAATAACTTTCAAAATTCTAGATTTATATCAAAGCTCAAACTATCGGAGCCGGAGCCGGAGCCTTTGTGATAAATCGGCTCCGGCTCCGACCAAAACCATCGGCTCCTTAACCTTTTCACTACGACTGGCATACCGGGTATGCCATGCAAATCATTCCGCCAGCAGCGGTAAGGTTTTCCCCATCACGCGCGCATTTTACGATTGTCTATTGAACTGACAACGAAGTCATTGCTCCATAATACGGTTAATTTTGCCTGTCGAGGTATGTTTTGTTGTTAATAACTAAACACTAAACATGAGGTTAAGTTAGTGAATGAAACTGCAATTTATGAAAATCTTCTAAAAAATATTGAAGCAAACTCGATCTTACATAATCATCAACAAACTAAACTCTTATTCATTGTTGGTAGCAGTTAATAACAATCACAAGCTAATCGAGTGAAAAAGTTGGAAGCACTTTCCAGTTGAGCACAGTCCAGGTTTTCCCGCATAGACAGTGCATTGGAACCGTGACATCTTTCGAAGACCATTTTTGAAACAGATTCTGCATCTCTTCTGGGGCTTTGAGATCAAATCAGTAGCTGGAATCTTTTCCAAACAATGCTCCTGGCTATTTGCAAGCGACATTCGCGCTCCAGAGTTGTTTGCTTGTTGAGATTCTCCGCTAGTTTCAATCAGTCGACGACGGTTAGGTTTTCGTTTGCGAGCAGAGCCAGTTTCAAGTACGAGATATTCGATGACTTTGTCTGTGTAGCGTAGAAAAGTGAGTGAGCCACCGTACCTTTGATAAAGCACAAAAGAATTTCTGACCAATATATGAATTAGCTAAATAGCGTCTAAACCACTTGTATGTTTTTCGTGTGGGGGAATATGGTTCCAGGCATCTGTCTGCGAGATCTACCCCGCCCATGTTTTTATTGTAGAGCAAAACTGAGTTGGGTTTGCTGACAGCAGTTGAAACTCTATCCTTTGAGCGGGACACAACTTCCGTGGTACCAGCGTGGGAAAAAGAATCTATCATGTAGATCAGTTTTTTCCGCTTGCTTTTTTGTCATCATATCGACTGATTAGTACGTCACCCTTGCGCATAAAAAGACATTGCTGCGCTTGAAAATTGCGATTGCGTAATTGAGGCGGGGGCCTCTGTTGCTGCGGATTGTTCCAGTAAGTAACGTATCATATTCCAAGAGATATTCGGCGAGAGCACATGAAGAAAACCAATTGTCGAGGAAAATGTGATAACCCAAATCAAAGAGCGGACGAGAAAGTTGAACAACAACTTGTTCGGACTTCTTCAATGAGCAGTTTATTTAATCATCCCAAGTGTTTTTTCCAGAATACAGAAAAACATTCCAAACGTATCCAGTACTCGCCTCAGACAAGAGTAGTGAAAACTGTGCCCTACTTGCCACGGATAGGTACATGGATAGGTACATGTAAAGTTTAGTGTTATCAATAGGTACATGGATAGGTACATGTAAAGTTTAGTGTTGTCAATAGGAACATGGATAGGTACATGGATAGGTACATGTATACTTTAGTTATCGATAGGCACATGGATAGGTACATGTATAATTCAGTGTTATGAATAAGAACTTGTATGAGATCTGTTTTACTGGATAGGTACATGTGTTTGGTACACTCAGTTGAGTACACTGTGTTTGGGAACGTCTATGATCGAACTTGTGTGGTTTGGTTCTGAGCACTTGGGTACGTACCGATAGACGTCCGTTGTTTGATTTTGAATGGGTTTGCTCAATTGCGACTATTGTGACTATTGCAACCATTGTAATCAAGATGACACATTGATTTTCCTTTTACGTAGACAAACTATGCTATAAATATGAGATAGTTTTTGATGACATACAGAATGATGACTAGTATCCCAACGTCGTGGGTTGTCGCAAGAGACCTTGGATATTCGTTCAAAGCCATAGAAACTGTAACAAATCTCAGTGAAAATATCAACGCTGGTGATTTAGTTGATCGACTAATGGATCTAGATGAGCATGCTATGAATCACAATTTGGATCGTAGGTGGATAGAGGATTTCTCCATGCTACACTGCAGTGATAGTGAAATTAGGAGGATCAAATTGGAACGATATGGAAAGAAGGAGACATCTGACAGTGTTTTAATAAAAAGTTCTCCCAATAAAAGTGACTTCAGAAGGAAATTAGAACAAGAGACATTTAAATTATTATGTGAACGGAACTGCGTTAAATGTTTGAAACACAGGAACGATCCCTTCTCTTTTTGCCATGTTCTCATAGCGTTATGTGTTCTACATGTTATGTACCCTTTGAAACTTCATCTTGTCCCCTTTGCGATGAAGAAATATCTTCAACAGTCACTGTATATCGTGCATGATGAGTCATCATGCAGGTCTGTGATTGGTCACTATTGTGTCTTTGTGTGACTTTTCTATATAAGGAGGACATTGTACCGTTCTATTTCAAGCATAATTTGAGGCTAATACAATGTCAATCAGCATGTCGTTCACTACCAACATTCCCATTTCAATAATTTACCGAAGTCAACTCTTCACGGGCAATATATTTTATTCTGCCGTGAATATAACTGGCTATAAAGCGGATTTGGTGGATCTGATGGAGGAAATAGTGAAGTATTTCCGCTGCGGAGAGGACGTTGTGGTGCAGAGAATGTTGATGAGAGTCGTGAACAACGCTCTTACACGAGTTGCAAGATTCTGGCTCAACGAAGTATTTCGCCCACTATCTCAAACGGAGATTGTACCGGAATACTCTCGCTGTTGGTGCAGCAGTATCCAACGGAAACTCAACACATGTCTCCATGACATTATCACCTCCAGCTACTATGATGAGAAGGGTGAGAAGTGCAAACTGGACTTGTTCAGTGGACCGCCATCAGTAAGCATCAATGTGGCTGCTCAAGGACATTCTGAGGTGATCAGTTTGCGGGCATACTATGCCACTATTTTAAAGACTTTCCATTTAAAGCCTTGCTGTATGTGCTGTCCTATTTCAAAACATCTAATGAAAGACATTGAGCAGCTCATAACTGCTACAAATGAGACTCTAGCCGATGTGAGTGTATATCAGTTTCCCTCTACAACTTGCTAAGTGTTTTATGTAATTTTATACGTACCAGCAACAAACTCTGTGTGAATGCTTGTAAACTTTTGTATATAATGTTGTAAGTACTAAGCAAAAATTGTAATTGTATTATCTATTTCCATATTAGAATAAAAATGTCTGTAAAACGGAAGGCATCTTCTCGTCAATCGAAACGGTCCTTCAAACCTTCAAGTCAGTTTAAAAAGGCGTTGCGAAAGTTAAACAGGATACATGATAATAAGAAGAAGTGTAAATTGATTCAAAATTCAAGTGATGATTTCATTCGTGATTTAGCTTTTGCAATACACAAATGTCTACCTATTTACAAGCCTCTGTTGAATGCTGGCTCTTTGAATAGCATAAAAAAGTTTTCAAATCCAAGGAGTAGTGATAAGAAAAGGCGAAACTTAATTCAGCGCGGTGGTGGTGGGTTTCTAAGTATGTTAAATGATATTGGAAACAGTATTAATGGTGTAATCAATAGTCCGCTTGGAAGGATTGCAGCAACTGCTGCAATGTTAATATAAGGTTAGCGAATCATAAAGTGACACGTCATCACTTTGATTGATGAGTCATATATAGGTGTATATAAGGAAGACGCTTTAATGATATTTTACCACTTTCAAGTGACAATTCATTTGCGCTGGTTGAAAGCTCCGAATTAGTACTTGTTGAAACATGACTCAGAAAATGTATACAATCAGAGAGGAAGGTGACGCTTTTGAGCAAGATCTCTTGAAGCTTCGTCCGACACGAAAGGTGCAAGGGATTGGAAATACGTTCTACTTTCAAACCTTGAATTATGGTGATGATGGCTTTTATCTTCAAGTTCCATTCTTCCACAGTAATGGTATGTCTACATCAGGGTATAGCAATATGAGACAAATGCGAGTGACTTTTCCAAAATGGCAACAGGTGATTCTTAAAACTATTGACTCTTTCGCGAAAGAATGTGTTGAGCTGCCTGAAAGTGCTCCCACTCATTGGAGAAAGGCATTAGAGGAAGGAGTTGGTTATAAGGAATTGCCGGAATTCGATACACTGTTTTTAAAACTATCTGATCATTTTCAAGCATTCGATCTCTTTACAAACGCGATGGAATGTGAGGATCTCAAACGGGGCCGCTATATGGGCTTAGTTCACGTTACCGGACTTTATATTGGCTCACATGGTTCGGCTGGTAAAGTCGCATCTTTGCAAATGAAGGTTCTTCAACTAGTCTATGAACCACTACCAATTGATAAATGTTTGATTAACATTGATAAGACTGCTTCAAGTGATGGGAAGGAAGAGAGCAAAAAGCGAGGTCGGAAATCTAAAGATGGGAATCCTAAATTGAAGTTGAAGCGCCAAGATGCTGACTTGAAAACTTTCTATAATCCTAATTGTGATGAGGAAACACAAATGTTTTAATTTGTAAATGTTTTAATTTGTAAATGTAACTTGAAAGTTTCTATTCTGAATGTAAATAAACTTGATCTGGAACATGTGTCTGTTTTGTTGTTCTAAGCAAAATTAGCGGGATGATGAGTTTAATGTTAATGGAATTATAAGATGACAGATTTTCGTCTATTCACTGATCGCACAATGTGTGTCGCTGGACCAAGTCAGTCCGGTAAAACTACATTTGTAACTGAATTGCTACAATATAGAAATGAAATGTTTAACAAGGAAATTAAGAGAGTCAAATGGTATTATGGAATATTTCAACCACAACTACATTCTGCACTTCGCCAGAAAGGTTATGAGGTGAAGCAAGGGTTGCCATCAACTGAGGATATCAAAGCAGGTGACTTACTAGTATTAGATGATCTATTACGAGAAAGCAAATCTTCAAAGGATGTAACTGAAATGTTCATTCAAACTGCACATCATAGGGAAGCTTTTATTATCTACATCACCCAAAACATCTTCGATGGAGGGAAAGAGCAAAGAACTAGAAGTTTGAATACACATTATTTGACAATATTTAAAAATCCAAGAGATAGCAGTCAGATACATCATCTCAGTAGACAGATATTACCTCAACAACCTAAAGTACTTTCAAAAATATATGAAGATGTAACAAAGAAACCACATGGTTATCTATTTATTGATCTAACCCAGGAATGTCCGGAACGACTTCGATTTCGAACAAATATCATACCTAATTCCGCTGAACCAATGACAGTTTTCTCGGTTCACAGTTAGTTTTAAGCAATGTACTTTGTTGCCTTATTATTTTCAAACATGTCGTATTCAAAGATGGTAGTCATTCCTCAAGAGGAGTATGTACAATTGACTACATTACAAAGTGCACAGGAAGTCAAAAATATAGATCAACCTATTACGAATCAACTTAAGGAACTAACACAAAAGGATATGGAAATTCAGAAGATTAAGGATCCCTATCGACGAATGCAGTTAGCAGCTGAAAACATTGACGAGAGGCGACAGATTCGTGACAAGTTGCGACGATTTATAACCTTGTCAACACCTCGACCATATCGTGTGCGCGCTGAGCGATTATTTGACTTCATTGATCCACATGTGAAGTTCAATGAGAGAGGGGAGATAATAGATGAAACAACTGGTGATGTTATTAGAAATAGTCACATAGATGACCTTCTACAATATGCTGTCAGAGATGTAAGGCGAAAACTAGGTGCACCACAAGGGTGGACATATTTTCAGAAAATTTTATCTGATCAAAATGTACCTCACAATATTATTGGAGGACCGACTGTGAATGAATTGGATAAGGGTCACTTACAAGATGGATCAAAGAGTAAAACACCCACGATGGCGGTCAAGCGAGAGCTTGCAGATCCCGATGATCTGCAACCAAAAAGAGCTACTAGGCGCTCAATGCGTGTTGCGAAGGAGTATAGTAAATATTAAGCAAATATGAATTAAGCCTTGCCTCTCTCATATTATGTCGTTACAAAAATTTTGCTGTTGTTTGAAATCTGCGCTCGAAGGCAAAGGAGAAGAGGGCATAGAGGTTGATATCAATTGTGTTAGCAGTTGCTGTGCGAGTAATACGCGTGCAAATCAGAACAAAGACGATGAGTACAGCAGTGAAACTCAGAAAGATTTATTACGACTTAAATCATCCCGCAAGTTTCAGTCGTCCGGAGGTTCTAGCTCGTGCAGCAGGTGTGGGAATAGAGAAAGTCAAGAAGTGGTTGAGGAGTCAACCGACTTACACTCTTCACAAAAATGCGAGAAAGCGGTTTCCAACAAGAAAATATGTTGTTAACAATATAGATAGTCAATGGCAAGCGGACTTGGCTGACATGCAACAGATATCACAGTACAATGATGGCTATAAATACATCTTAACCGTAATAGATATTTTATCTCGCTATGCTTGGGCACGTGCGCTGAAATCTAAACGAGGACCAGAAGTTGAAGCGGCTTTTCAGAGCATTTTCGATGAGGGGCGTGTTCCGCAAAGAATACAGACCGATCAAGGGAAGGAATTCGAAAACTCTCATGTTCGAAGTCTCCTTAAAAGTCATAATGTGGAATTGTTTAGTGTCAAAAGTGCTTATAAAGCTGCCATGGTTGAGAGGTTCAATCGCACACTGAAGACAAAAATATGGCGCTATTTCACTGCAAAAAATACACATGTTTGGGTAGGTGAGCTGCAGAAATTTGTTAAGAATTACAATGAAAGCTACCATCGAATCATTAAGATGAAACCAGTTGATGTTACCCCAGATAATGCGATGGATGTATGGCTTCGATTGTATGATAAGAAAGCGAAAAACATTTCCAATGAAAAGAAAATTAATGTTGGTGATAGAGTTCGGATTTCAAAGGTTAAGTCTACATTTGAGAAGGGGTATCTACCTAATTGGACTGAAGAAGAGTTTTTTGTGGATGAAGTAAATACAAAATTTAGACCCACCATGTATAAATTAATAGATTACCATGGCAATCCAATTGAAGGAAAATTTTACTCTTATGAATTGCAAGTAGTAGACAGAAGTGAAGAGGTGTATATGATTGATAAAATAATTAGGAGGAAAGGTCATGGCAATCAAAGGAAATATCTAGTTAAATGGAAAGGATATCCTGATTCATTCAATAGCTGGATAACGCATCAGGATCTACAAAATGTGGAGATGGGAGACACTCGTAACTTTTAAGCTAATATAGCATGTGACTTCTTCCATATATGACTTTAACATGTCTACTAACTTCAATATCATTCTTCCAAGCAATAGCAACCCCAAGATATTCCCAAGTAACAAACCATCTCTATACTCTGTTGAATTCGCTAATCCAATTACTCTGCATGGACCCCATGAAGTTGCTCTAACTGAAATTACTTATTACAACGATATCAGTTTGCTAAAGAACAACTATTTTGAATTACATAAAGAAGTGCGAGAGAAGGATGATTGCTTTCGCATATTTCAAAATAGTCTACATGGTACATGGGCTTTTCATCATCTAACTTTACATCCTTTTTCAACATCTTTACCATCTGTTCAAAACATGATTAAAATTCAAAAGGCATTTGCAACGTCAACTTTTGATTCTAAGGTTCCCACAATGAGCTTGCAAGATACAGAAAAGGAAATCGGTAGAATGTTTGAACGAATAAATGATCTCTTCAAGCTGACTTTGAATAAATTCTACAAACCAGTCATAAAGGGGTCAACAAAATTGATGAAGGAAGGGAAGCATGTTCTTCTTGTATTAGGTAAGGATTTGAGTCATACTTTTGGGTATTCCAGAACAACTTTCTCATCAAGGTATTGGTACAATGGACGTGGGTGGAATTCGGAGAGGAAAGTCACTGATTTTAAATGTAGAATTGTGCCATTGTATGCATTACAAAGAAGGAGCATCCGAGTAAAAAATAAATTTGAGGTCATTAGAAGTGTTGAAGACTTTGCAAGAAAGTTTCAAGGATCAGTGCCAGAAACGTTAATGACTTGTGAATATAAGAAAGAGAAAGTAACTTTATTTACTGTTGAAACGGAGGCAGAATTTATTGTTTTTACTAAAAAGACACCATTGGAAAAGTCTGAGTCCGCTGTTATTGAATTTGGATCTGAAATGATTGGGATGTTTAAGGGCCTTGAAAGCGCACCTTGGTTGACAGAATTAAATGATACATTCAAGGTTCAATTGTCCTCTTCTAAACTCAAAGCATCAACAAATGCTTCATGGGATATCCACGTATACAGCGAAGACATATCGGGTGATGAATTGTCTACTTCCAGTGAACTTGTAAAAAGAGTTAATTTGAACATTGAAAGCTTGAAAACGCCATCTGAATTGTGTACAAAGTTAAATGAGTTTGGTGTAGATTACCTTGATGCAGATGAATATCACTTTTCTTATGACCCACATAAGAAACGCATGATTCTAAAGGTAGGGAAGAACTCTCTTATCAAGCTGGATAGCGTGTTAACGACCACATTGGGATTCTCAAAATCAACTATTTATGAAGGTACATCAATAGGCGATACAACCCCATCACTAGAGCGTGATATAAGTAACTTATACGTCTATTGTAACATTATTGAATATACAAGGGTTGGCGACATTGAGGCCCCACTTCTGCGCACATTTCCTCTCTCATCCGTAAGGAAGCAACTAATCAATCGAGAATTTTTTAATACAATGTATCTACCAATCAGCCGAAATTTCATCAATAGAATTGACATATCAATTCATGATGACGCAGGAGAAGTAGTACCGTTCTGTGGTGGTGTTACTGTTTTGACCCTACATATTAGGTCACGAGAATAAGGCTTTACGCTATTGTGACTTCCATAGTTATTCAATAGTCATAATGACAGGCATTTACAGTAGACCATCATATCAGAGCGGTTATCCTGTGTTTGTTGGAGGTAGACGACAAGTTGGAGGAGGCATATTTGGTGCACTAAGACGTATGGTTCTTCCAACACTCAAAAAGTATGGCGTACCAATCATGAAGCGTGTTGGAAGCAGGGCTTTAGATTTTGGTGCAAATGTTGCAGCTGATGCGCTTCAAGGTGAGGATATCGGTGAATCTATGAAAATGCGCGCGCAGCAATCTGCCATAGACGCATTAGATGATTTAACAAAGACGAGACGTACAGTTCGGAAGAAGCGTAGGAAGTCAAGACAAGTTGGATCAGGCCGAGTTACTAAGCAAAGACGCAGGAAAAGTAAAAAGCCGACTAGAGCAGCACGTTCTAAATCTAGACGTCGAGTGAAAACAAGAAAGCGCAAACGAAATTCCACAGCTACTAGAAACAAGTCAAAACGAAGGAAGACAACATATTTGTAGAGCTAATACGATGCAGAGTATCAATTCGGCTTTGTGTTTCTTCGATTCTCCCCCTCATCAGACAGACATCATCTCCTCAACAATTGTAGACATAGTCCCCACAACAAATATCGATGGTAACCAGCAGCCTATTCAGTTTGATATACCTGCCAATCCTCAAGATTATATTGACTGTCAATCCATTGATTTAGAGTTGTGTATACAAATTAAGAAGACTGATGGTACAAATATCGATTCATCCAAGGATAAAGTGGGATTAGCAAATCTTCCTATTGCCAGTCTGTTCTCAGATGTGTATCTAATATTGAATGACAAACAGATTGAAGGAGGGGATCGAGCATATCCATATGGAGCATATATACATACAATGACTCAATTTCAAAAGCAAGCTAAACAGTCACACTTGCAAGTTTCTGGGTGGTATGATGATCAGCAAGGGAAATTTGATGATGTCTCAAATACAGGGTTGAAAAGACGAATGGATTTAACAGCGGATTCAAAGGAATTATACTTGAAAGGACCCGTCTATCTTGATTTCCTTCGTCAATCTAGATATCTGCTATCACAGGTTAAAATGCAAATAAAATTTATTCGTGCAAATCCTGAGTTCGCGTTAATGGCTTTTGGAGCTACAAACTATCAAGTCAACATAAGTAATGCCGTGCTCAATGTAAGGCGAGTAACAATGAACCCGTCAGTCATCAACGAGCATGCGACAGGATTGAGGAAAAACAATGCAATATATCCAGTTAATCACAGTGTGTTGACAAACTTCACAATTGGTGCGGGATCATCCTCACATGCCTACCCAAATCTTTTTCCCACTGCAATGCCAAAGGCGGTGTATATCACATTTGTGGAAAATGAGGCATTCATTGGTGCTTTTGAAAAGAATCCATTCAATTTCCAACACTTTAATGTTAGCAAACTAGCACTCTATCAGGATGGGAAATTTGTATCTTGCAAAGCATATGAGCCTAATTTCAAAGATGGTAAATTCGCACGTGAATATGGTTCTATTTTCACCGCCCTCAACATGTTTAATACGGACGATTCAAATGGAATTACAATGGATATGTACAAGAATGGCTACTTCTTCATTATGTACAACCTCACAGCAGATGCAGATCTAGGTGGTGAAAGCGTAGGAGTTACAAAGCCTGGAAATCTACGACTGGAGGTATCATTTGAGTCACCTTTGAAGAAAACAATTACTTGTCTCATTTATGCTATCTATGATAGCAAAGTTGAGATAACAAGAATGAGAGACGTGACTGTCAGCTATCAGAGATGAGTAACTTAAGCAACATAGAAATCTTGAGGAAAATGAGGAAAGCTCATCCCTACTCCAAGACAATATTTCTCAATGTCTTTTCTAGAGATAATTTACCTGATTCAATTCCTTTCTATCCTTGTTCACTTATCATCAATACGGATACCAACAATCTTCCCGGAAAACATTGGATTGCTGTATACATCAATCGTTATAAAGTTGCCGAATATTTTGACTCTCTTAATCAACCTCGTTTACATGATATCGCATTATGGATGAACAGGTTTTCCTGGACTGTTAGGAAAGTGACATCGTTCCCACTTCAAAGTAATACATCTCTAATGTGCGGTGGCTATGTACTCTATTTTGTCAACGAGAGACCATTGAAAAATAACTGTAAAAGTGCTTTAGAACTATTTTCAAAAAACTGTGATAAAAATGATGTAATTCTTACTAAATATGTTGAAACAGTTTTGAAATAAAGTTTTATGTTGTATCATTAACTTGCTCTCTTTTTTCCAAAACAAGGGTTTATAAGGAAAACAAAAACTTGCTCATATTTCATTATCTATTCACATATATACAAAAAACAGGTTCACATTTCATTATCTATCCACATATATACAAAATCTACAATTTGGTTTTCATGAAACATTTTTTCAAATCACATATGATGGGAGGCACATCACTTATGTCTTTAATGCCGGTTATCACAATCTTTCCATTATGGAACACATGAACATGATATGGATGCCAGTTAGTCAATTGAGCTGCTGGAAATAGCTCCACTTCATAAGTTAGATTATGTGATGATGTAACTTTACGGAAATCATAGTGATAGTGTAATTCACATAACACGGTCATTGTCTTCACTTTCCAATCAGATAATGAATCACCAAGTAAATGTTCCAAAGTTAAGTGTAAATATGAGAGATCACCCTCCATGACCCTTCCAATACATTGGATTGTTCCATTTGGAAAGAATAGGATAGTGAGAGATCTATCCTTCCTCTGAATCCTCCATGTTAACATTGAGGGTCTTCCAAGATGTAAGCTCGTTGTCGGCTTCAATTTGCGTTTTATCAGTAACCATTGTTTTCGGTTGGGTATATTCCTCTCGATCTCTTGTAGATTGAGTTTTGACTTTGCTTTTGTAGTTAACATCCGATTTACAACTTCCAACCGTTTGATGTCCTCCATCTTTAATGAATGACGTTATCTGTGGTAGTATCTCCCTTGTAAAGGTTTCCCATGTGACGTCACTGAAACGAAAAAATCGATATTCAACATCTTCACGTTTTGGTGAACAGACGTATAGTTTGACTGATGAATCACACTTTATCCATACCTTGTCATCGAGAGGAATCTTGATCCGAGTCTTATGGTTGTCAATGAGATCCACAAAGTCTTTCAGTGAAGGCAATGAGTCAATACTAATGCAAACGCCACGATGTTTTCGATCACTATTTGCTATTGAATGACGAAATGCTATTCTTTTAGAATTTGTTATGTGAACGTTTTGAACGTCACTAAGTTTCCATGTTCTAATGTAATGAGGCATGTTCCGAAAGCTATGTTTCAAATTTAGGTTTAATGTTTGCCTAAAGTTTGTTATTTTATTAGCTCAACATATCGGAATGATGTTGAGTACAAATTCTTCACATATTCATTCACATTAGGACTACCTATTTATTAGTAATCATTTCTACATATCGGAAAGATGTAGAAATTTCAATTTTAGTAAGACTACTTATGTATTAGTAAGTGTTGCTACATGTCGGAAGATGCAGCAATCGCAAGATCTATTACAAGTGGAATATTATATTGTTTTTATTTAGACTCATTCTACATCACCTGTGACAGGAAGGCATCTCC
Source organism: Prostheceraeus crozeri (assembly GCA_907163375.1). NCBI lineage: Eukaryota > Metazoa > Platyhelminthes > Polycladida > Euryleptidae > Prostheceraeus > Prostheceraeus crozeri. The sequence goes on from CAJQUW010014449.1 coordinate 421,391, forward strand.
TTCTCTTCGACGGTGGGGGAAGACCTAGGCTATAGTGTCCATATGGTAATGATAAATTTTTATCCAGCCAACAGCGCTTATCCTCCCAAAGTGAAAGACCTCGCTTCCTAAATGATTTTGTGCTAACTATGTGATTTTTTGAATTTATAATTGTCATATCTTCAGTTGTATCATTCTCACTATAATAGACACTCCTATAGTCATCATGTTTCAATTTTTTAACTGCTGCTCTCTGAATTCCTTTTGCACGTTTGATGCTATGATTCGTAGAGTCTAGATATTTCATGGAATACATTTTCGGTTTTAGTAGGATCATTTCCTCAAGCAACTTTCCAGCACACTCATCCTTAAAACAACCTAATCTAGCTTTGTTTGTAGTTGAGTATAGTCGGTGATGACTGTCATAGTTTGAAGAGTCAAACTTTTCACCGAAGTATAGAAGTATATCTTCCAGACGGACAGATGGTGATGTGTATAAACATAGGAAGAAACTGTCGGTATCACCTCCACAAAGCCGCGTTCTATTTATCAGTGGACACCCTTTTAGATCATTGTAATATAATTGATACATTTCCAACTTACTATAGTCAAGTACTGCTTGACCAACATATATTAATTTATTTAAAACTATTGAAGGTTTGTACATTTCCATACCAACCAGATCTTCATCAAATATTTTGTGTTGAACATAGAGAGGATGATTTGACAATTTCAGTAGTTGTTTCTCATTGTTGACTAGTTTAAATTTTTTCCTTCTCCTTACATTTTCCATTGTTTTACCATATAAAGAATTATTTTTCAATTTGTAGAATGACTTTTCGAAGTCAGTGTTTGATTGAGCCCTCTTTTGAGAGTTCATATCAATGTATGTTTTTAACCAAGGCTTTTGTGTGAATTTTATGCCACTATGAATCTTCTTGATTCTCATGCCCATGGTCAAGTAAAATTTTAAAATTGAGTAGTGGACTACATAATTTTCCCTATCAAATTGATGGAGCAGAAGTTTCTTGATAGAAGAAAAATGTGTATTTGGTCTTACTTTTTCATATAGATTTTTCATATAGTGTGAAAACATTCTCTTTTCAATCATCTGCATTTCTGGAGCTAATGGGAAATCGGCAGTGTCATCATGAATGGCTGCAGGATACTCTAAATCTAAATCAAAAATGTAGCCGATTTCACCATCATCATCTATATTTTGAACATTTTCTTCATTTAAAAAATTATCTAATTCACTTTCATTCAACCATTTGAAATTTGAGTGGGGTAGATTCCTACTGAGTGAAGAACCGTAAAGGTTATTAACATCTAAGTAGGTCAAATGTCGACTTTCATGTATATTATTTCCTAATTCTTCAATGCGTGCACGCGCTCGGTGAATGTTGGTGAAAGTCATACCCCCTCTAATTCCTCGTTCAAATAGATTGTACATATTTTCATCTTGTATGTAGTGTGGGGGATCATTGGAAGAGAAATTTAGTGCTGAGGTAAAGCTAAGATGTGGGAGACTGACAAAATGTACAGGGTCGACTTCATCCTCACGTTGACTCAATGCTCTAAACACTTCAAATATGTCTGCCAACAATAAAACATCTAACTTCAGATATGCCAGCATGTAATCACCAAATGTGCTACAATTAAATTCAATCCACGCCTTGTTAGCGTGTTCATATTCACTATCGGAACAGTGCTCACGAGTAAGATCATTATAGAATTCAAATTGTGGTGGTAGACAGTCTTCCGTCAACGTGTTTAAGTTTTTGAAGTATGAATATGGAAACACTCCCTTCTGATATAAAACATTATCACTTAATTGTGGAAATTCTACCCTTAATGTCTCTACATGCTCATACGTTTGCAAACCCTTGGCTAATTCACTCAAGGATGCACTTAGAAATTGATATGAGTCTAAGAATTTTAGTTTAAAGTATACTGTCTTCCCTTTGTATTCATTTACAGGGACACTGGCGGATAAAGTTATATATTTTTCAGCAGTTGCTGCTACAACATCTAATTTCCAAGACTTCATTCTTCCAATCGCTTTATAGCAAACGATGTGGCTATCATAATTTTTAAAATTGTGGAAAAATATGGGGAGCTCCCGTCTGTTAAGTCTTAACCGGAGATTGCATTTCCTACATAATGTTTGCCTATATCGTCCGGTGATATGATCATGATCACGAACTTTTATGACTTCATCGCTGAATTTTGATTTACATTTGTTGCAACATTCTGCATTCTCATGGCGTGCTTTTTCATCCGCTGACAGTGACATTGGCTGCCTAGTTGTTGCACATTGGTTGTCATATAAGTCTTGGGCTACAGTTTCTAAGTGGTGCAAGAAACCAATAATGCAATTTTCACCTTCAAAGAGGTAATACTTGTTTTCAAATTTTGATTGAAGGGCATTATGCCAGACATGATAAGCTCCAATGGCCGCAGGTTTATGTATTTTATTATCAATGTAGCACTCTATATCTGCATAAATTACTAAAGGAGGACTTAGTTGATATTCCATGCTACTTGTTAGTACTTTTAGATCTGTCGGCATTTTTTCTATTTGTGCTTTTCCTCGAATGCAAAACTGGAAATGTCGTTCTAGTGTTGTCTTATATGTGAATGACTGAGTGCATCTTTCGCAGAAGTATTTATGTCTTTTTAAAGTTCTCCTATACAATCTTGACAGCTTTGGAATTCCACAATAGTGTGCTGCTCCATTGTTTAGAATTAGCAAAATATTAACCGTTTGCCTACCAGTAAAGTTACTATTGTAACGAACACCTTTGAGTCCATTTTCATAAAAGTGAATGTTAATTTTAATATCATTATTTTTCTCAAATTTTGGAATATCTTTGATTGATACTGGTGTGGAAATGCCTTCCATATTTAGCTCAGATGTCCACTCACTATATGATTTTACTTCATTCCTTGAATAAGGTACTTCATTATAATGCAATATTGATAAAACTGCATATAGGAAGCAATCATTTGCATTTGAATTAACATTAATGACAGCTTTAGAGTTTTTTAACTTCTTTGGTAGAGGAAATGATTGTCCACCTGACAGTATTGGACTTGTTATTACATTGAACTCTATATTTTGTACATCATCTATAATCCAATTGCTACCCTTTTTTGTGAAGGCTTCAATATGATTTATTAGACTATTTAGATGATCCTGAAACCAAGCATCATAGTCATAAATATAGTTTGAGGATGATGAGGTAAAGTGTGCGAGAAAAGTTTCTTCTTCTTGAGGATTAGAACGGACATAACGAATTTGTGCAATCAGACGACCGCGCAATTGATAGCTCCTTAGTAAGTCAGACACTAAATTCCCTAACATGGAACGCATGCTTTCTAAAAATGATGTTATGTCCACAGTAGGTGTTGTTGGCGTGATATCATACACACGTGCATGGCCATTGAGTGCGCTTTCACTGAGACTAACAGTTCCATAGTTATTATGCATATTCATCTCACTATTTGTGTTATGTACATTCATATGCTGTCGAAATCTACTTATAGAGTTATACGTTTTGCCACACCGAGAGCAGTATTGCATAAAGTTTTGTATGTTAGTTGAAGCGCTGGTTGTTGGCTTAGAAGTAGATCTATTTTGATTATTTGAATTTGACTCTGTTATGCTATCATTCGGTTTATTATTGCATACAAGTTTATGCCTCTTAAGATTATCCATCCTATTCGTCTTATATGGACACTTGCTACATTGATACGTTTTTCCTAACTTACAAAATTTTTCATGTCGTTGCAAATTGCCTATGAGAGTGAACACTTTTCCACACTTGGTACAGACAACCATGATTATTGATGAGGATTGAAATTAGCAAGCCCTTATATACATCTACCAGCTAATGACGTCAGCGTCATCACCAGCCAATACCGTATGTTCCGATCTGTTGTAAAGACAAAACACATATAATTTCAACAATTATTTTTTTTCAAAAAAGAAGAAAATAAAAGTTAAAGTAATAAAGTTACAGTCTGACACATTTAACAATACCACTATGGTAGAGTTTTAGGTGACTGCAGCTGTCACTACAGCCACCCAAATCGTCCATCCTCGTAAGGCGCACTCTTCTGATGCCATTTTGGGAGCATTCCAGGTGCACAAGCGTTTCTTTGTTATGCTGTTGGCTGGTGGTAACTTGGGAGGCCAACAGGAGGTTTGATTGAGTAATATTTCTTAGAGACTCAATCAAACCTCTATTGTCCTCCTCCAACTTAGCCTCGCGGGCCTCAGCCTCCTTTAGGCGCTCTTGGCAACGACGGAGTTGCACCTCAACGTCTTGTACCTCTTCTGCTGTCGCGTCGAGATCCACATCATACTGCCGGACAGGGAGAGCAGCTGGAGGTGCGGGCGCAGCAGCGTGAGGGGAAGGATCTGCGGCTGGGATCGGAGAGGAAGGAGCTGCGGCTGGGATCGGAGAGGAAGGAGCTGCGGCTGGGATCGAAGAGGAAGGAGCCAGTGTCATCATCGGCGATAATGGAAGGCGCACACTCCAGCTCGGAGAAGCCCGGATGTGGCTGAACGAGACTTCCTCCTGAGATGCACACATCGCGGAGTCCTGTAATCGAAAGAAACAATTGTTTATCATCTATTTAGCATTTTACCATTGATGAGATACAAAAGTGAATTTCTCTTACCTCCGGCTGGATTGTGACCTTCTGATCGGTTCCAACCTCCGTCTCACGGGGCAACGAGTCATTCTAAAAGATAAATCAATCTATTACAAACAAAAAACATATTTTAATAGAAAATTCTGTACTCATGCAGTTGACCAACTTTGATACTTACATTTGTAACAGGATCATCATCCTCATCGGAAGAAGATGTCGGGGAAGAAGTCGCTGACGACGTTTCCTCATCAGATGAAGTCGCTGATGAGGTTTCATCGTCCTCTGATGAGGACTCCCGAATAGGATACGGCTTTTCCTCATTCTCTTCCACCGATGTACTGGTCGCTGGCGTCGAAAGGAAACTTCGATGCTTCCTGAGGGACAGCGATCGCGCAACCTGCAGAGAAAAATAATATAACATGTTCGCAACTCATTGAGAAGCATACATGTTCTTGGAAATACTTCATGCATTGAGAAATATTATTGACAAATAACTAAACAATGACACTTACGGGACTAGGAAGACACATCTTCTCCGGTGTAGGCAAACGGGGTATACTGTTCACACCTGTAAACAGCTGAAGAAAAGAACATATTCAATTTCGCATAAAGAGCTAATGAATAACTTTAATACTTACATTTCTCAAGCATTCAGCCGCTTTCTCCTCTTCAAAACTGACACAATTCTGTTGAGGCAACTCACTCTGAAATGTTGTGACAATGTTGAAATACTTTTTACATGATAGAATAATTAATGGAGTAAATGTATTCTCACATTTTTAGTGACGATCTTTTTCTGAATTAAGACCTTGGTCTTCTTAGGAGGAGGCATCTCATCATTATCCTGAAATGATTAAACGATATATGTTTTTATGTATAATGGACCAATAATTAATTTATTCGGTTTTAAGAAGCTATCCTTTGAAGGTTTTATGTATGATTGGCAGAACTCACCTCAAAATCGCTTAAGGTGTCATCGATGAACTGTCGTGACTTGGGGGCTTTCTTTGGGGCTCGGGACTTGATAGGTTTCTTTATTGCTGTAGGCTCATCAACCTGTGAAAGGACACCTTCCATCGGCCTCTCCTTTTGAAATAACCGCTCCAACCTCCTCTTTTCAGCCTTTGAGGTGAGGTTGATTCCCTTCCTCCCATTTTGTTGAGCACATGGTGTATGTTTCTCAATGAATGCCTTAGAGGCTTCGGTATTAACCTTTTCAGTACTCCGTTTATATGACTTGCAGGTTAGGCAGTACAGATACGTGCATTCACTTTTGAAGATACAGTTCTTGTGGCCGCTCTTATTAGCATGTCGAACGGGTATTTGGCACGTTTCACAGAAATGAAAAATTAGGCGCTGTCGTGCAAGACTCTCTTGTCGGACCATCTCTATGGAGGAAAAAAATTTGATTATAATTTTATCTCTTATTAAATGAGAACTCATTTATATATCACCAACAAAACATTATGAAGTACTAACTTGATATTGAATAAATCTTAGAAAGATTTGAAATCTGAAGTTGAAATTGAAACCGAAAGTCGAAAGTTTAATTTTCATTCGAAAACGGTTTGCTCATAGAAAGAGTTGAAATTTACAAGTAGCTGTCTTGAAATTATTTAATTTCGAAATTAATTTGATGAAATGAAAGTGAAATTTCGAAAATTTCAACCAATCCTCAATTTGTTTAATTAAACAAGTTTGAATTTTATACATCTGTTAGCAGATGACAGACTGAATATTTAAAATGGATGAAGGCTTTATTTAGGTATCTTTTATTTATAAACAAACTGTGAAAATCTTGTTGATTCAAATACACTTACATTTAAACTGATATATTCATGTCTCTCGCTCAGTGACTTAATATAGGATGAAAAATTAAAAAAAACATGGTTAATAATATAACATAAAGTGTTCCTATCCTAAAAACCCAAGCTTCTATATTTAAAGCTATTTGGTTATAAAAACTTAATAAAGTTCCTACTCCCGAATATCCTATAAAGTAGCACAACATGACAATGAAACTCACTTCAGAATTGTAATAAGAACCGGAGAACGGAGGAACGAAGAACGACGTCTGTTATGGACACTAAATAATTTGAAAATGAGTGAAAATTCGTTGTGTGCAACTTCTTTATATATGAAATTGACAAAGCAACTATGAACAAAGACCTTATGACATCACATCTTGGAATTGGTACGGTTAAACAAAATTGATAACTCAAACAAGAATTGGAACAGCTGGTTTATTTTTAACCTTAGAAATGGAAGTGCCATCATATGTGTTGAAAGATTTCTACATGTAAACAGTAGAGTGAATTCAAAGTAATATGAACTGATGGACTGATGTATTATTTGATATACATGTTATTATTAATAGTCATATAATGATTCATATTTGAAGTTATAAAACGTGTGGTTTGAATAGAACATTAAAATTTGAATTAAGCGCTAAATTTCGAAAATTCAAATTTCGCGCCAAAATTCGAATAATCAAATTTAAAGATTTTTTCGAAAATTTGAATTTCGCGCCAAAATTCAAATAATCAAATTAAAATACTAGGTTAGGGTTAAGGGTTAGGGTTAGGGTTAAGGTTAGGGTTAGGGTTAGGGTTAAGGTTAGGGTTAGGGTTAGGGTTAGGGTTAGGGTTAGGGTTAGGGTTAGGGTTAAGGTTAGGGTTAGGGAAGCAAGAAGAGTATCTATGGCACCCGGAACCCATGGGTAAATAAATTTTCGAGTGCGCGAAGCGCACGAGAAAATTTATTTACCCTATAATCCGAAAAATTTCGAGGGCGCGAAGCGCCCGAGAAATTTTGAGGCCCCCCCCCCGCCGTGTATGAAGTGTATGAAGGTCAAAGGTCAAGGTCAGGTCTAAGGTCAAGGTCAAGTGTAGAGGTTTGTATATTATGGTCATTTTTGGTTGTAAAACTTTAACTTTGAAAATTTGTAAACTTAGTCATTTTTGTAAAAAAACTTGGAATTTTTCAAGTTGCATACAGATGCATACAACTAGGATTTTTTCATCAAATGGGTACATACAATATATCATTCGAATGCTCTTTTCATGCTGATTCTAATGGTGTATTGTATGACACATGTATGACATATAACTAGAGAGCTACATGTCTTTAAAGAATGGGCTAAAAACTTAGTGAATTTAAAAATCTAACATTTGTCTGCTTGCATACAGTTGCATACAACTAGGATTTTCCCATCGAATAGGTACATACCTTATATCATTCTAAAGGTCTTTTCATTCTCATTCTTATGGTGTCGTGTATGACACATGTATGATATCATCCTGGACTGCTACAAGCATTTTAAAATTAACAACATAACTGTTTCTTTAAAAGTTATATGTTCCTATTTATTTCAAGTTGAAGTCTTCATACTTGATTTTTTGTTTCAATTCAGTTATTGAACATCATTAATTGTAGATAGTTATTCCCCTTTCCCATTCAGACCTTAATTGAAGACCGATTTGTGAAATGATAAAACAAGTCTGTTCATATATACAAATAAATATTAAATAAAGAGATTAAGAAAAAACACACTAAATGTCATCAAGGTAAGGAAAGGGTACAAGTTTTTTCAAGTCCACTTGCACATGGATCCTGGTCTTCTTGGGCGCACAGGGACAGCGACGTGGTGTGTCAAGGTCGATGACCGAAAATTCGAGAGCGGTTGTGAGGTTCCGCTCGTTCGGCTCCATCCTCATGAACACCCGTTTGGTGTGATACTTTTTCGGGGCGTTCTTGACTTTGACCGTGACCCGTCCATAAAGTGGCGTTCGCATGGACTTCTTATTCATGTGACGCATCGTCTCAATTGATACGTCACTATCCTCATCACTCGAGTAGTCGGGCGATGCAGGGGCTTGGGTGAACACCACCGGCTCGTTTGGTGTTGTCGATCGCTCCATCGGAGATTGGGGAGGTGTACTGGTACGTTCCACTGGCGAAGTGGTACGATCAGCAGTACCGTTCTCAACTGCGGCTTTCTGTTTGCGATCCATTATGACTTGTAGATTTAAAATAATTGTAACTTGTAAACGTGAGGATTAGAACCTTTGATAAGAATTGGTACAAACCTCGGACTTATATACTTTTTAAACAAAGGAAATCCTAACAGCCAATCAGAGAGGTACCGAACTTCCCTAAAGAATATATATAACTATATAAAGGATGACATTGTTCCAAACTGTTAAGTACTTATCCTCAACGTTCCATAACAAGAAGCATGTCCTCAAAACCACTATTTTATTTTCAAAATGACAGCCAAGTCATTATGGGAGGTCAGTTGGACATGACCATGCATCTGTCTTGCGGCTGCAAAGTGGCCCTGTGGAAGACCTTGACTGTCTCTGCACTTCAAAGGCGGAATGGACTACCGGTGAAGTGTCCGGTACACGAATGTGACCATGACTTTAGTAAAAATCCGACATTCCATGAGTGGTGTGATGACTTCTTGAAGATCATGGAGTCGCCTGAGGGACGTGATTTGCACCCGTCATTTATTTTTCACGCTTAAATTAAACTTACATTGTAAATCTCTTGTCTTTTCATTTTAAACATAGTTCTGGAATTGGTTTTCTTATTGGGGAGCAACTAAATCATAACTGCACAGTAAAGTTTCACATCTAAATAGTGCTACATTAAAAATAATTGTCACAATAGTCGCAATTGAGCAAACCCATTCAAAATCAAACAACGGACGTCTATCGGTACGTACCCAAGTGCTCAGAACCAAACCACACAAGTTCGATCATAGACGTTCCCAAACACAGTGTACTCAACTGAGTGTACCAAACACATGTACCTATCCAGTAAAACAGATCTCATACAAGTTCTTATTCATAACACTGAATTATACATGTACCTATCCATGTGCCTATCGATAACTAAAGTATACATGTACCTATCCATGTACCTATCCATGTTCCTATTGACAACACTAAACTTTACATGTACCTATCCATGTACCTATTGATAACACTAAACTTTACATGTACCTATCCATGTACCTATCCGTGGCAAGTAGGGCACAGTTTTCACTACTGACAAGACAAAAGTTTTCAAACCGTGGCGGGCGCGCTTATTTGGCACATATTGCCGAAAGTGCAATCTACCTTTGAATAAAAGCACAGTCTCATCAACAGAAATTTCACTTTCAGGCAAGTAGTTATTCATACAAATATCACGAACCACATCACAAAAAGGCAGAATTTTATCTTCACTCTTTGAATCAGTAGAAAGCGAGTTGTAGGATGCAAAGTGAACAAATTTAGTTATTGAGAAAAATCGGTCTCGTGGCAAGCACTCCATTCGTTCAAAGAAAGGACTGAAGTATTTTTCGTCTTTGCTCCAGTAAAGGTGAAGTTCTGGCTTCTTGTTAAGTCCCATGAGTAGAGATAATCCGAAATATTTCCGCATTTCATCTTCCGTCACGCTGTCCCATTCCTTTGCGAGTTCATTATCGCTGCGATATATCTCATGCCTCTCATTTGTCCATTTCGCTATTGTGGAAAACAATTTAGATGACAGGAACAAATCAACGAAAAACGAAATATCTTCAACATTTTCAGGAACATCAAGTAAAGGGTTTATGCCAGGTGTGCCTAAGAATTCAGGCATATCAGTCAAACGCGAGTCTCTATCTGGTTCAACAAAATGCCAATCACCAGGATTTTGGATTTCAGTCTCATCCTCACTAGAACTGTCTTCGTCACCTTCTTCATCAGAATATGTCGGCTCTTCATCTGAATTGATGGGACTGTGCGCCGGGTGATGGAATAAATTGTTAATTGCGCTAGACTTGGCAGCTCTTGAAGATCGCGACATGATCCTTGGTGGTTGTACTAAATGCAGAAATGAATGCGTGTTCTCCCGCCTAATTGACCTGCAACGCTGTGAGTGCAAATTATCCAATCAAAAGCGACTTATTCACGGCCGATTCTGACGAACTTGTTTTTGTTCGAAAGCGCATTCTACGGTGGATGTGTTTCCCTAAGTCAATATCTAGAGATATGTGCACAAATGACGATAAAACACTGATTCTCATCTAAAAACATGAATCTGGCATACCAGGTATGCCAGATTTCCTTACCGTATTTTAGAGGGATGATTTGTCATGGCATACCTGGTATGCCAGTTTCGCTTACCGTATTTTGAATGATGCTTATCCATGGCATACCTGGTATGCCTGCCGTATTTTGAGGGAATGACTGCTAAAAGCTTACCGTAGTGAAAAGGTTAAGGCTCCGGCTCCGGCTCGGCTCCGGCTCCACAGCCCATAAAAGTTACATAAATTGGTGTTTTGTTAAACTGGTTATTATAGAAATCATCTACAGATCATGATCTTTCAAATGAGTTATCATTCATTGGCAGAGGATGAAGTAAAGTGTACAAGCAGGCACTTTTCGTTAAAGTATATCAACAATTTTCCTGAAATTTCTATGTTAAAATTTGCAGTTACACCAACGAAAAGTGTCTGTTTGTACACTTTACTTCATCCTCTGTTAATGAATGATAACTCATTTGAAAGATCATAATCTGTAGATGATTTCTATAATAACCAGTTTAACAAAATACCAATTTGTGTAACTTTTATGAGCAAAAATTCGAAAAAATGGAGTCAACACCTTAAATGTCACAATTTTACCACTGGAAATACATAGGATTGTCTTATCCTCTCTATTTCTGAAAAGCAAATGATCTGATCCGGCAGACGCGAAGTTTTGCAGTAGGTTAGAGGTGTACTGTGCTATGTGAAAGTTTTATGTACTACCTCGTTCCCTGCACAACTTCACGCTAGCTCCCGGACTATTAGCAAATCTTATAATAGAGAGACGTCCTCAGACGAACTAATATAAGCACAAAAATCATGTAGCAGCTGCGTTTCGCCTTACAAGTGTTCGTCATGACGTACTGCTCGGATGTCCTATAGTAGCTTGAAGCATTTAGAATTGGACGCGCTTCGTCTACACAGACTGTTAAGGGTTACAAAGTGTTGCTGTACAAGTGGGTTTATGTACAAATTTGTTAGTGAAAACAGCTGATCTGTTCGGCTTATGTCGTCTGTTTGGTTTTGGCATGCTCGTCGCAATGTAGCGAGATTCATCCACCCTAGTAGTAATCGCTGCTTGCTGTTTATCAATAATTTTGTAGTCAAAATTGTTAATGGTCACCACTTTATCACTGGGCTATCATCACATGTACTTTTCTTGTCTTCATACCGTAAACTACGCTCATGTTCTCTATAGCGAACTTGAAATCGGCGACAAGTTTGACCTATGCAATTCTGTTCACATGTCTTGCAGGAAAATTCATAAATGACGTATTTACGTTTACAGTTATCTTGGCCAATGTTTTTACAAATACTGCAAGAACAAATATTTTTATCAAATTTTTTGAAATTCGAAGCTAGCTTTTTGAATACCATATATATTTTTCATTTTGCAAATTTTTCTCAAAAAACTATCCCCAAGGAAACCAAGTGTCAAATTCGCTTTGTTTTCTTCAATGTTTTTTAATTTTTGATTTCTATTTTTGTGGTACATGTAATTTCTACTAAAAGCATTGTTACTTAAGTCTATTTTTCATAATCTCGTGCGATTTTTCTGAAGGGTCAGAGCATCGAGTCTCGACATATCGAAAACTATTTTTTGTAAAACTATTTTTCACGTGATTCGGCAACCAGCTATCCTTGCGTTAACTTATGCCAGAATGGCAAGGTCTACTGTACCAATTATATTTTTACCAATTATGACGGAAAAAATTGTGGACAAGTGTATCTGTCCATCTGGCATTGATTTCAATGAGATTGATTTCTCAAATCTTGATATTTCTTTGATTCCGGGGTATTACGTATCAGGGGTTCTTTGAGCGAAATTCTGCTTAAACAGATGCTTCTTTGTTGTGCGGTAATCCAAAAATGTATTTTTCGTATGGACATGCAAAAATTGTGTGCTTTTGAATTTCAAGTGAATTTTTATGTCAAAATCCTGCATGATGCTCAAAGTGATAGACATATTCTGCTAGAGCAGACGAAGACCAGTCGAATGGTGTGTTGAACACTGCCAGACCCTATATCGTGGCCACAGAAGACAAGAATCACTCCAAAACCAATAAAATTTCTGGATTTTACCATTTTTCCTCTACTCAGTCAGCAAGCAGATTCGTGAAAACTTTCGAAAATTAATTTGTAGATTTAAAGATGCAAATAATTTGAATTCAACTTGCTGTCGTCAGTTTTACGTGCAACAAAGCGAATATTTAATTTAGTAAAAACGAAAATGGTTCATCTGTTTTGTCTTCCCTTCGAATCTGCCACAATTCTATAAGCGCCTTTTCATCCTTATTAAATTTGTTTTCATGAATATGTAGGCCTACATTGCCAAAAAATAGAATACAAACATTTTCGCTAGTCAGTTGAACTGCTGTGCATTGAAGATTTGATTCCAAGATACAAAGTTGAGCACAAGACAACGGAGATTCGACATCGTGAACCTTTTCCAAAACGATGCGCATTAGCATGACTTCTAATCCTCGTTGAACACGTACCTTGTGCACTACATGGCAAGATTCTACATTTAAAACGTCAAAAAATGACAAAGCGGCAAGAACGAAGTGCCAGTTTGAAGGCATTGCAATAATACACAATACTTCTGATGAGGAATTAATTCCTTTTGCCACTGGAAGGACCAAGTCAATGAGAGTTTCCAAGTATTTCTCGACCTAGAATTCTAGTGGAGCTGCTGAAGTAGTAACAAATTAAAAAAACTCAGAATGTAAGATGACAAGCAATCATTAAAATTAAAAATTTCCATTAAAAATTTTAGCCATTTACTCGTATGGTTTAAAATTTCATGCTTCTTCTGCATGTATTTGCTCTTCAGATCAAATTTATTTAAGCGTTGCAATAAATGAGAAACCTTCTTTTTCATCCAGTTAATTTAGATGATTGCAAAACATCATTTTCATAATCTGAAAAATTATCGGGAAAGTGATCCCAAGAGATCATCTGAGCGTTATCTGAAGCTTATTTTCCCTAGAGTTTGAGGGCATTCAACTCTATCTTAAAGATGAGTCGCTAATACATGGCATATTCTGAGCGTTTTATCTGCCAACTTTGATTTTCTTTTTTATCTATTCCCCTTCTCGTCAAATTTGTTCGTGAAGGACCCGTCTCATCAATCCTGTTGCCGATATGTGACCTTTTCATATTGCTTACCAAGAGGCCCTCTGAGGCAAGTGAAAGAAGGAGTGCCCTTTCGTAAACCTTGTCAGACATGGAGGCCTATTGGTGCTCAGGGCGTGCTTTTAGTAACTATCTACAATTTTTGGTAAGAGGATGGTCTAGAACCCAGATACAGGAGGGATCCGAGATGCCTGGTTATAAACGCGCAGGCCTAACTTTCACCAAGGATGTGCACATATGCAACATGAATTCATATTTAATATGCTATCATATTGAATTCACTCTTCGTTTGTATACTGCACATGAAGTTTCGCCGCTAATTGAAAATGCTTAGCCAATATTTAGGCTTCAAAAAGCTGGTATAGGCTATACCCGAATTCTCTGAGGAAGCAATTAGGTCATTTATGCATAATATGCTCGCGTCGGGATGGCCCAAGTTATAAATTATGCTCCTATTTCGTTCATTCATAGGACCGATCGTCTGCCTTTTGACTTGCAGATTTTATGGTCTCGGAGATATTTGTCCGCAACATCCTAACCATGCTATTGTATGTAGTCTATTCTGAGAGGCCTTGTGTTGCCTTTTCCCTGAGCAGGGGGATTGATTGGAACCATGGTTTCTATATTCCAAAATGAAACGAAATAATGCGGTAAATCATGCCTACTCGATTTTCTGTTTGCAGGTTTCTAATTTTGTATAGGCAGCGACCACGTGGATAGGCAGTGACCACCTTCACATACTGTTTTTTTCGAAAACGTCCACACAACTCCCGATGGTGACACCTCCACCAAATTTTCTTCTGATCGCGTCTGATCACAGCCAGGGATCAGATATCAGAATGAGTACGTTCATCATATGTGATGGCCTACACGCATCTGCAACACCGGGATGGAATCTTCATCTTGGACCTCCTATCTACATGCACACTATGCAATTCCGTCAACTGTTGGCCGTGTCATCTTTGAAATCACACGCTTCAGTATAGCGGGAATTCGTCACCCGGCAGTATCTTATTTCGGCCTACTCCTCACAAGCGACGTTCACCTGAGAACAGGTTCGCTAGAAGAAGCGTCAATATAGTGCAGTTTCATTTATCAGATCAACAGCTGATCATCATGAAGTGTTAGCAACAATCACATATCAATAAATGTTCCAGGGGAGCGCGGATTGTAGAGAGAACTTGACAGATTCCGCAGCAGGGTCCAGGACACTCTGATTGGCCGGTGAAGCACTTTTATGTCGCAGCATTAAAACAAATGATAATTGGCGGTACAAACTTTACATTTGACTTCTACATATCGTCGGTAAATCGGCAAAAGGCCTTATGTGCAAAATTTCCATTTTCAGGAGAACGTTATTTATATTTTTTAAAAAGTGATACACAATATTGATAAAACTGAAATAGCCAAAGTTTTACCATTCAACATTGCCATCAAAATCTGCTGCAGAATTGTTTTATTGTAGATTGTCTTTTACGGTTTTAGAGGACCCATCTGCACATAGGGCCCTTTGCCTCCTTGATATGTTCACATGAAGTATTTTGCATTTAGATCGATATGCTGCTTTTTTGGAGGAAGTTAAAGGAAGACTTAAAATTATTATGGTCTCTGAAACTTCTCAACAAGACGAATTCAAAAATCAATGTCTCCATTTGATCCATTTAGTGGCTCAGTTTTATTGCAATTCTGTTTTACCAGATAGAACATCTGTTATGTTATAGATTATGTTGAACGATAACCATTGCAAAACGTACAAAACCAAGAAGTCGGTAACAAAACTTCAGTTTCAAATATCTGCTGCATCACTGCTATAACTTCAACTGTGTGATGCATCACGTGACTCTGTTGTCACCCATTCTTACCAATTTCTTAACAGAATTTTTTTGCATGAGCTCTGCTTCTTGGCTGACATTTTAGACACCTGAACAGTTTGAATGCACTTCTTTCCATGTGGCATCGCGATAAAATGATGTATCTGTCATCAAGGCGACTTAACTGTGTTCTTACACAGTAGGCCTACTTTCATACATGATGAGTTATTATTATGGATTGCAATGTCGGTTGCTTTTCGAAATCGCGGATTCTCTGGATTGATAAACTCCATATCTGAATTTCGGGATCGCACATTTTTACCTGATCCCGGGATTTCGAAACACCGTCCTAGAGTAGGTCTATTCGTACATTACATGCACATGAAAAATTGTGCTGGTTGGTCTTCTTTATGTACAATTTCACATAATCTAGCTGTCAGTGACAAATTAACGTAAATGATTTGAGCAGTGTGAGTCCTCTTGCTCGTACAGTGAGCCTTACTTTTCTTTCACTGCATGAACATTCATACCTACTGCACTTATTACTATTTTACATCATTTTTGGCTATCGGAGAATGTTGAATATTGCATATTGCCACTAATAACCGAAATAACTAAGCATCACCTTTCCAAGCCATAGACAAACTTCTACAGCAATTAATATATCATTCTGTAAAGTCTGTAGAGAAATAATTAATCAGTATTTAGCAGATTATGCCTATTTGAAAAAGCCATATGTGCCGAATTTAGAAGTTAATCCACCATCTAGGCCATGATCGATATTGACAATATAGTTGAACAGAAGAAGACGACTGTTTTGTTGTGATCCTTCTCACAAAAATTTGAAAGCTGAAATTATTATTGGAACGTGATACGAGGATCACCCGATTTATTTTGAATAATTATTGGAAATTAAGAAAAATGTTGGCCAATATGCGAATTCCAAATAAAAGCTGGCAAAACGGCTCTACTTATATCGCGGCTTGCAATTAGCTGACTCGCCGATGCCCTTACAAACGGATCTACTGCTGGAAAGAATCGAAGTAGGAAAATGTAATTATAGGAAATGATTCTGCAATTCTTGATGCTTAGTCACTGCAACTAAATGAACAGAATGTATATATGCAGAGCAATCAAGCATGTGCCATGTATAGGCATATGTCGACACAATTGTATTGGAAGCCTCCAACATTGAATCAGTAATATTCAGAATAATATTGATAATTATTCAAAATCTTTTCAGTTTCCATTTCCAAAGCAGTCAATAACTAATAAATTGACAGCACATTCATGAATGTTCTACGAGTAAAATAATTAAATAATTATAATAGTAAATAATTATTCTACGAGTAAAATAGCAACTGGGTAAATCCAATTTAATCCACAACATTTGACGAAAATGTGTCTTTGATTTGTAAAATCCATACTTCTGAACCGATTTCAATAGTTTTTTTTAATCGAACCGTAAAGATCTCATCTATTATGGCATGGTTTTTAAAAAGTCACAAAGCCAAGACCTTCTTCACAAGCTGCCGTTTTTTGCCGAAAAAAGACCAAAAAAGCATGTCCAAAGTTGCAGTACTCTCAGTTCAACACGGATTTTCGATTAGATACATTCAAATACACCCACTAATATTTATATCATCTGAAAGAAGAAGATCAGCTCTTTAAGACAGTCTAATTTTAAATATTATAATCAATATTAATCATTGAATTTTCACTGGGTTTCCATTGTCCTCTGACCGAGACGTTTCTGTCCTCTGACCGAGGTACCTTTTCTCGAAGAATATTGCTTCTTCCATTAAACGTTTTGCACCAAACAAATCCTCTAGTGTGCTAGTTTATAAATCCGTAAAGAAAATTCAGTTTGATGCCGTTACAACCAGAAATTTTGTCAGGAATCGATGAAATTTCACAGCATAGGAGGGATCCATGCTCTTAACATCTATGCAAAAGAAATTTTTCATTTATATCAATTAACCCTCTCAAAATCTCCAAAAGCCACGAAGATGTCCTTTGACCGAGACCCTAAAAAATCTCGGTCAGAGGACAACGTTGAAATTGAAGATCTCGGTCAGAGTACAAGGGTCTCGGTCTAAAGACATGATAATGTATGCAATTACATTTAGATCACTTCGTTTTACGCGTTCAAGCATTCGTCCAAAGTTCCCGCAGTCTCATGAACCCAAATGCACAAACCGAAGAGTTTCCTCTTCGACATCAATTTGTCCTCTGACCGAGACCTTAAAAATCTCGGTCAGAGGACAAGGTGGGTCACGGTCAACGGACATTAAATGCAATACATTACATTTTGGTCACTTCGCTTTACGCATGCAAGCATTCATCCTAAGTTCCCAGTTTCATCAGCAACCCAAATGCAGAAGCCGAAGAGTTTCCTATTCGACATCTATCTGACCGAGATCAATTTGTCCTCTGACCGAGATGTAGAAAAAATGGCTTTTTAAAAGTGCTAGATTTCTATGGAAAGTTTTTTATTTGGTGTGGTCGCCGCTAAGATTTTCGTGTTCAGCGTAAAAAAATGAGTATATATGCAAATTTTCACGGAAATCTGAGACCCAAAGTTGAAAAGACAGAAATGTTGTGGAATAAATTGGATTTACCCAACTATAGATGAATCTCGGGACTTCGAGATTTAGGCCTATAACATGCCACGGGATCTAGGGATTCGGGATTGCAGTCCTTTGTCATTATCGATTAATCAAACGTGGGAAACTTGATTGAGATCTATTTTATTACCATGCATCGCTCTGCGGTCCGGATACCTAGACCAGTATATACGACTGTGATCGAACGTACGTGTTAAAATTCATTTTGATCCATTGATAAGCCATACATCGTTTTCCGATCGATATACAAGTGGCTCGTTTATTCGGTTAGATACCGCTTTTTAAAAAGATTAGATGAAAGCCAATTGCCGTAGTTTACGACAGTTGTTTGTGAATAAGAATAGAATAAGTATATGCACATAGCTTCTTTTGCCGATTACAAAAATGGAAAGTGGACACACAGGGCCTTTTGCATTTTCTAAATTTAAGCAAATTTGCAGAGTGAATTTGAAGATATCCTCCATGAGACATGATGTAAATACAATTTAGAACATTTCTGCGCTGAAAAGTCATTATTATTTTTGATGTTGCACGTTAGGCCATTTGCCGACGTCAATTAATGAAGAGTCACAAAGGGGCTTCCGAATACATTCAACCTTTCTACAGCCGATTGAATTTTGAAAAATCCGGAGAGACCCTACAAAGCAGGACAACCGTTAAGTCTGTGGATCGAGAAAACTCGTCCCATGGACATCCCTATCCATTTTTCCTATGATCTTTGGGGAAAGCATCAAAGGCTTCTACATATCAGCATGGTCAAAGTCAGCGATGGCCAATTAGTTTCATTAGTTTAGGCCTTTCGTTAATGAAAACTCCTGTCATTCATATGGTTGCCAATCATTGTGACGAAAAATCATCAATCAAATGGTCCACATAACCAAGATGGTAGTGGGTTCGAATCCCACCAAACCAAACACACACCTTTTGCAAAGACAAGTACCGGTAGACATAACACCTATTCACTTCGTTTAATCAATCTAACTAACGTTCGTACAACAGAACCAGTCATCTCTATAAAAACATTTTATTATCGTAATACATGAAGTCATGCGCATTAATGAGGCGATATTAAAGCTCAAAAATAACAAAATTAATAGAGATAAAACCATCTCTTTCATCATAGCGCTAGAAAACGCTAAAATATAGTTATCAATGACTGAGAACTTGATCCCAATTAATGGGCATAGAAAATACTTCTTCTTCAAGCCATCGGCCGTAATTTTGCTTGAATTCATCGCTCAGGTCGATATTCTGGCCCATGACGCTCAGGTAACAGTTATCCACCGGCTTGTATTCGGGATCAAAGACCTGACCTGAATATCGACGAGTGTTAAAGCGATCCACACTAGCGCGCAATGTACATTCCTCTGCCTGGAAGTCCCATGGCCGTGCATCAACCTCTGAAACAAGGAAAAATTCAATGTCACGATCAGGTCTGAGATCACATAATTTCAATTAACTACAAAATATCCACCGATTCGGATTTTTGATTTACCTAAGTTTCATTTGTTGACGGTAAGCCGTTTCGCTTTCCGTTGCTCAAGAAACTCAGCAGCAATCAAAAGTGGTAAGTCAGCAGCTACATCTGTTTGTCAAACAGATACAAGTAGTCACAGCTGCTACACCAATTCTCGGCCGGCAGCAGAGAATTAGAATCCGTCCTTTAGAACAGAGAAATCAAAAATGCTCCTAACGCGGAAAAATTGCTGTCTGCATTTCTTTTTAAAGCAATGCCGATATAGTCCTCCACATTAGGTGAAGCTTATCATCGAGAGCGTCGAGTGACATTTAGCTTTGGAGGTGTTGTATTTTATGCATAGGTGTGCTCGTATTCACAAGTATTACCTCATAAGCCATAAAATTACAAGTTCCTAGCACGCTTGCAACGTAAGAAGAGCTTTTAATAATACTCCTTGAAGTGTCAACAATTTCTAATTGTTTGCTTTAAAAAACACATTATGAAACTTGAACAAAGGCCATCCATGTGTGGAATGATTTTTAAAGCTATAATACAAATTTCTGGTAATCATACAGAAGTATACCCATATTACAAGGTGTTATGCCAGATTATGATGAACATTGAACATACATTTATAAGCCAAATTAAATAATTTCCTTGTCAAAATCTATTATTATTCAATGAAAAAATGTGATCGCAGTTTGTGACGATGTCACAATTTTTTTAATCCATACTTCCAAGGATTTAACTTATAGCCAATGTAAGGTGATGCTATAGAGAGTAGCGCTACCAAAAGTGAAATTTCTCTTACGAATTTAATACAAGCTCGTACACTATTTAAAACGTAACAACATTCTCGAGAAGCCAACTCACGGTAGTCATTTTGGAGGAATATTTGTTCCATCAAAAAGTGAAATATATAGTCGGGTGAAAAGTCTTGAATCTATTTTTTCGCTAGATATGTTCGATGGAAATACATGTAATTGAAACAAGCGAGTCTTGAATCTTTTCACAGGAAATTAGTAGCAATCCACTTAGTGCACGGGTCTTGTCAAACCAAACAGGATAACAAATCCAAGTATGACAAATGTCACCAGAATCAATAAACTCGTATTTTGGTAACATTAGTCAAAACTGAGCAACATACGTGTGTTTAATCGAGTCTCTCCACAGACGGTAAATGTAAAAGGAAATCTAAAGGGAATAATGGTCACAAGAGATAACAAATTGAACCTGGGGAATTAAAAGTGGGAATCTCTGTGGAATGGTGAAATGTATTCCTCGAAAGCCTGCGATGTTTGAGGACTTGGAGAGTGCCTCGCGGGTTATGGCCGCAGATCACGAGCAAAGTTCCGGTCCTGGTCCCATCACTGGAAGTGAATTCACAATGTGAAAATGGACCTGCGCGATTTGCCACTCGACCGTCGAACTGCACAGGATCGAGGTGCATGAAGAAGAGCAATCTGTCCACAACATTAAAATTCCACAAGACATACTTTTCAAACCTTTCTTCGACAGGCAATCCTTCCATGCTTTTCATCAATCACGTGCATCAATCATGAGTATTTTATTAGTACATATTGGGTTGTTGTTATCACTGGCCTATTTAATAATTGGTGTTTTGGTAACAAACTTAATGCCTCTTCGCAAATAAGAATTGATTTGAAAAGGAAGCGATGTGCCCATTAGCCAGCTTGTTGGGTAATGAAGTTAATTCATGAGCGATAATAACATCTCCGAGCATCCTCTGAAACATATTTTTAGATGAGTTGCATGAGAAACATGTCTCTAACACATGATACCAGTAAGTCCACAATGCCTGAGCGTCTGTTATTTCTTCACGACAATTTTTCATGAGGCTACCAGAAAGATGTTCGTTTTTCCAGAAGTTTCCAGGAAATGCAGGAGGCGTGCGAATCTTGATAGGTTCTATGATTTTTGATTAATGGATCTCTTCAAATGTTGTAACTACATGCAACCGACATCTTCTAGCTACTTAATAGCATTATTTTTAAACCATCAAAAGCATGTCGATAAGAAAATTCTAATTTAGGATCATTATCAATGTCACATCAAAAATGCTAATTGAAATGAAATCCAAATTCAAATCTTAATCGCATAGGGGTATCCACATAATGTGCACGCATAAAAATCCTCATTTTTTGAATACCCAGCTCCCCTTGCACGCAGCTGCACGCATTTATCGACTCACCCCCTCAGTGTGTGCGACCAGTTTTTTGACCCCCCCCCCCCCAACATCGAAGTTCGAGACCGGTCCCAGCATGCCTCTGATACTTATAAGCTTAAATAATCATTAAACAGAAGAAATTGAAATCCACCACAGTCTGCATCTCTTGATTGTAGGTTCTAGTCATAGAAATTTACAAATACTTCTACAGGATGAGATGTGCTGTGGTAGTCTATAAACATTCAGACTAAAAACCCGCTAGTATCAAAACACATCATTCGTCAAAGCAGATCTTTATTTTGATATTTGCAAATAGGCTAGTAGTTTATTCATAAGATTTAATCGGTATAGAAAAACAAAAAAAACAAAATAGAGAGCGTATTGCAACAACTAAACAAAAACAATCAGGATTATCACCAAAATTAAGAGTAGGCTAAAGCTTTTGTGTCGGTTCGCCACAACGACGGTTCGCCTAGAAAACTACTTAAAATATGAATAAAACTCATTGTAGGCCTAAAATTGTTGGTGACTAAATTATAGATAATTTAGGCTTGCGCTCATTTTTCATAAAATAGAAAGCGTACGCACGCATTTTGGAAAACGGCCCGCTCCCCTTGCACGCAACTGCACGCATTTTGCCTGCCCCTCACCCCCCTCTGACTGCGTGCACACTATATGGATGCCCCATATCAGAAATCAGACGCACGTATCGAGCAACAAGTATTCAAACATATCATTCCAACGAGATGATACTTAAACAGCCTAGCATTCTGTTCAAACAAAAATATCTCAAGTTACAATGTAAATTACTTTGGTAGCTACGGATAATCGAAGCGGAAATCATCGCAGCCATCATTGAGATTCCGGATAGGAGAGGAAGAAATCTCTATCGAGAATTGTGCGACATAATGCTTCATTTAATGAAATTCATAAAATGTTAAACTCCTTATGATGTTGCGTGAAGTCTTCAGTGAACCCTCCGTGATGATTCGCTTATTAATGAAAACTTCATACACTGACAGACATTTCTTCCGTTGAGATTCCACCGATTGAGTGATCATAGTCCAAAAGATGAGACCAATCGGTGGTCCTGCTTAAAAGCTCGTGTGATTTAACAACAAAACTCCTGTTCGCATTGGAATGTCAGTCACTTAGCGGCATATCACCTTGCCACACTGTTAGTGCCCAATACATTGGCTATTCATGGAATTATAATTCGTCTGCCTAAAATGTTTAACTTTTCGAGTGATGAAGACATCCCGCACTTCTGCAGTCGCTCAGCGGAGCAGTTAGCGATTAAAGCAAAGGACAAAGACCATCCTCTAAATCTTATACATGAATCCAAAGCGAGAAGACATAATGCACAAATTGAAAAATCTCAACGTGGACAATGTAACGAACTGAACGTTTTAAGAATTTCGATTTCCATGACCTATTATCCATTACTCATGTTTATTATCTCTTGTCTGTCCCTGAAACGGTATTTCTGAATAATCTTGAATGATATGAAGTACGGATAAAGCGATGCTCACTATTACAGTCCGTTTCATAAAAAGTGGATCATCCTAAAATTTGACTAAATAAAACATAAGTATGATACAGAAAGCATTTTTCATGTTATTTCATGTTCCTGATATATTTAAATAATAATAATAATATGCGTATTTATTCTTTAAAAATGAAAATCGGAAGATGCATCAAATTTACACAAAGAAAAATATCAAGATCATCCATGATCAAGAAAGAATATTGCAGTGAGATCAGCGACAAAAATGGTCATTATAGCCTAATGACCTATTAAATGTCCTTATATAATCTGATAAGCTATGATACAGTAACGGTTCTTAAGAAGCTAATATTTTGTGGCCCTACCCTTATTGTCAATGACATTACCAATTCGTCTAGGCATTGATTCGATGATATCGTTGATTTTTGACTGATCTAACTTTCTCCACTCTCTTTTTAACAGTGACGTAAGTTGTGATACGCCATCTGTAGGTAGCAGTGAACGACGAACGTTACGTTTTAGAATACTCCATACATTTTCTATGGGATTCAGATCAGGAGAACGAGCTGGCCAAGATAATGTCCTAAGCCCTAATGGAGACTTGCATAAGTTGACTCTACTACTCCTGTGACACGTAGCATTATCATCCATAAATAACCAAGTCGATGGATCACCAAGTTGATCTGTCATTTGGCCAATGTTCATTCGTAAAACATTCACATAGCGTTCAGAATTCATGGTTCCTTGCTGTATGTGAAGTTCAGAGCGGCCATTGGTCCAAATGCCAGCCCAAATCAGTAGAGTCGCACCACCCTGTACCCGGGGACGATGTAAATGTCTCGTAATTTCCTGATCAGATTTTATCCATAATCTCAATCGACCATCACTATCCTTCAGACGGACTGATGCCTCATCAGACCAGACAACCCGATCCCATTGATTTCGCCAGTGACAATGACTCATTGCCCATCTGAGACGTCTTTTTGTATGCTGATCTGATAATTCGATCTGAGAGGGCCTCTTACAGCTCTTGAAATTCGACTCAATAAGTCTTCTACGAATTGTTGACTTAGAAATAGACGAGTCTAGTGTAGCCATCTCAGTTAACGAGAGACTTGGATCAACTTTAACAAATCTCAAAATTAGGCGGTCTCTACGTTTGGATGTTTTGCGTGGACGGCCAGAGCCCTCTTTACGACAGAGTCGAAAGTCATCATTATGCCATCGATGCACATTTGTGTAAGGGACATTTAGTCGCTTGCTTGTAGCTCGCAAAGAAAACTCTAGTTCTAGCAAGGTTGACACTTTGCCTTTTGTGAATGCGATCTCGTTATTGTTCATTTGTGCTTTGTATTCTGTAGAAATTTGTATAATGTAGAAAGAGATAGATTTCTAGCTGAAAGCAATCAGGAGTGCTGCCAACACCACCGCAACGAAGTCAGGAAGCTATGGAACATGAAGTCCAGTTACATTATGTTGATGTAGCAGTTACATTATTGTTGATGAATAATGGTGCTATACTGGCTCTGATTGACCGATTTTCTTTATTTTTGTTTTGCTTGATAGCTTTTGGCTTTTAGAACAACATATTACATAACAAAGGAAACAAATGTAATTTTATAAGAGTGAGGTATGGTTTTGTGTAACATTGCTAAATGAAGATCAAATTATCTACTACTTTTTTATCTATAACAGGAAAACAACTCAATATTCATGCTTGAAATTTCCAACAATGATATTAGTAAGCACAACTGACATATCTTCCAAATTTCAGAGAAATTCGTTCAAGTTTGGCGGAGTTAGACAAAGTTGAAGTTAAGGCGATGTTTAAGGGTGATCCATTTTTTATGAAACAATCTGTATTATCACATCACTATCATTATTTATACAGTAATCTGCCTCAGTTGAAGTTGTCGCCTAGGAAAAAAAGTTGGGCATCAAATGAAATGAGAGTTGCTGACAAGACGAAGATCATGGCGCCGTGCAAGGTACCTCTAGCGGAGTCTGGACAGTGGCCATGCGGAGTTTGCAGACAAGGGGTGGGCGACCCCCATCAAGTACGGCGTGTGCGACCACTGGATCCACAAACGATGTAGTAGTGTGAAGGGAACTTTAAACGCAGCTGCGTCTCATTTTGTGTGCCCAAGGTGTTGGGAACTCCCTCAGGTAGATACTCCAAGTGAGTTTGGTGAGTTAAGTGTGGATGGTGACCGTTTCAGCTCAGTCAATTCCTTCTGTTACCTTGGTGATATGTTGAGTGCCGCACGTGAATCCGACCTTGCAGTGACTTCGAGAGTAAGGTGTGGATGGAAGAAGTTCCTTGAACTTGCACCCTTCCTGGTGTCCAAAGCTACCACCTTGAAAATGAAAGACCAGGTGTATTCTGCTTGTGTCCGTAGTGCGATGATGTGCGGGAGTGAGACATGGGCCATGAAAAGTGATCAGATCAGGAAGTTTGAAAGAACAGAAAAGAAAATGGTGAAGTGCTCAGTGTGAGGCTGGCCGATGGACACAGGAGTGTAGACCCAAGAAAGAGGATGAACCTGAAATGTATTTCCGATGTTCTACGAAGAAGACTGCGGTGGAATGACCACATCCTAAAAAGAGATGAGTGACTGGACGAAAAGATCTTTCCAGTTGGAGGTCGAAGGCAGAAGGCCGAGAGACCAAGAAAAAATGGTCGCAAGTCGTCTCCCAGGATCTTCACGGTCTGGACCTGAATCCAGCAATAGTCTACGATCGACAGGAGTGGAGGCGCGCCATCAGAAAGCAGCAACCGCCTGACCCCATTCAACATGGACAATAAAGAAAAATGGGGAAGTAAGTAAGTAATCTTAAGGAGTTCACTGCATCTACTAGTCTGTGACCTGAGCTTTGAAATGCCGATCGACCTATGGGATGCGCACGCGTTCAGCGACACATGCCATTCATGTGGCTCGATTGAGGTTTGTTTTCTTGCCTGACGTCGTGCAGCTCACTGCCGCTTACCCAAAAATTCAATAGAATTACTTATTACTAAATTACTAATTCACATTACTTGCAGCAATGCACATCATGTTAAACGGAAGAAAATGCCCTCCACGCCTCTTAATAATATTTCGTGATGGTTCTTCTACTTTATGCCCTCAGGAGATTCATGAATTACACCTAATTCCCTTTTTGATAGGCCGGAGGCACACACGACAAGCCATAAGTCATAATCTGTCACCCAGTTGAGAATCCTTGGACGATTATCTTCAATAGAACCAACTTCGTGATATAACGCGTCATTCTTTATGCTTAAGCTTCATAGAAAAATATCACAAATTTTCTTCTTCAGTCTGCTTGCATCATCTCACTATCCGAAGTGACTTATGGCTTATGAAGGATCGTGACGTGACTTGAGACCGATGGCTTTTGGCTTATAACTTATGGCTTTTTCTGTGTGCCTCCTTATTATTCAGACGTTGAATGCCTTATTTCCACTAACAAGCGCCGCGCTTCTGACATCAGGAAAATGAGAAAATATGACTAAGTGTAGATGGCACATTATGTCATCTATTGAGTTAAAAAGGCAATCATGTGGCTATCAAACGCATGTGGAATACTGAATGATATTGCGAGGTAGTGAGATATATATCATAATAAAAGAAGTCACATAATTCAGTCTCTTCATCTGATTAATATCATCATCGACATACTTCGCATGTGGACGATTCTTATTGGAAGAGACGGTGAAACACCCTTTCTAGAAAAATGATCTAGCCTACAAATTGAGTGCTTTTATTTGTTCGCAATTGGTGAAAACCCCAGTATGCCTGATGGCACCTTAAGGCAAAAACGTCACTCCTTTTCTTCAAATTGCCGAGATCTTTCGACCAGCACTGCCGGCCATCATCAGAGATCTTTTGATTGAGTGCTTCTATGGTGGCTGTCGAAATCAGGAGAGGGGCTCCCGTCTCTGGCTGTTGCTATACTGCCCCTTGACTCGTCACGCTCACGTTTTGCGTGAGTCCCGCCTTCAAGTGACCATGGGAAGGAAACCGTAAATATAAGTACCGGAAAGTACCTAGAAATTATTTCCAACGTTGTGTTCAATCAGCATCGAAACCACCACGTGACCACACATTGTCGGCAATACCGTAAGAGGCATGCTAGATGAGCTTTCTGCTCTTGTTGATACTTTTCCGTAAAACAGTAAAAAGTTGACGATTGCAAATAAACGCCGCTGTGTTTATTGGAGGAAATGCGATGCGTCAATTTATTATCAAAGAGGATAAAGTTCACTTAAATGAATGGTCAAACTACGTTTTATCTACGGAAAGTATCGCAAAAATCAATATCTGCCCCAATCAATATAGCTTGTCCGCTTTGCGGTCTCGGATTTCTACATTTTCTTGCCCTTCTGGCTTCATAGAATACCTATTATGACAACCTGATCAATGAAGAAAGGCGGGAGAAAGATCTAGAGGCGGACACTTCAGTCAATTTGATGAGCAGTAATTCATCTGATTCGACGCTGACCTGATAGAAATCGACGTTAAATTGATAAGTTCCTTGCAAATTTCTAAATCGTTCATCATCCGTCAAGCAAAAGAGTATTGTTCATTTAAATTTGGCACAAGCAATCGATGTAATCAAATTCAAAATTCTAATCAAAATTCATGGAGAAAGTCTTTCTGAAATCAAATGTTCATTTCGAAAATCTTCTGTCAAACGGAACTCTATGCAAACATTGTGTCAGTCAATTTCAGCGCTTACCATTTCCGAATAAAGCTGTCGAATTGCAATACATTGAGAGCAAAATAAAATCGATTTAGTACAATAATTTGAGTAGCGAATATAAAAAAATTGCCATAATTTGTGGATTTTTATTAAGAAGTAATGATGAAAAGGTGATAAAGCAATGACAAGATATTATGACATAAAATTACGCAGACAGGAATTCAGTATATTGTTAACAGGGAATACAAAAGCTGACGATAATTATGACAATTGTAAAAGCTTAAAGAGGGGATTGATGACACTTGGTCGTCTAAATTTAACTGCAATTATTTCATGTCCACAGATGCTTCGAATTCAAGAGAAAATTCCTCCATTGTCAGATAGTGGCTTAGTGAAGAGGAGCATAACCTTTGATGGTAGGAAACAAACCAACTCTTTCGATTAATTGCAATGCATTTCGGCCATGTACTAGGTCACTGCTGCGTGCCATGCACTGTGTGATCATGGTCTAGCACATAGCCGAAATCCGAAATGCATCGCAATGAATCGAAAGATTTGGTTTTGTTTCATACCATCAAACGTTATCCTCCTCTCCACTAAGTCAGAATTATTTCATGCCAATACCACCCATGATATTCTGGCGACATGCCATTTCCGGAAAATCCCAGATAGCCCGCCTTTTTCATACTCTTTTGCACTGTCATGCACGTTCTTACAACTCATTTTTAACAAAATCCAACCCGAATTTCCGTTTTTTCTCATCATCCGAATCTTATGCATGGACATTACTGAGTATAATGTTCAATTTGTACCTTTCGCAATTTCAGCGCTACGTTCAAAGCTGCTTAATTCTAAAATTGAAAAATGAGTAGATCCATTGTATATAATGCCTGTGACTACTTTCATAATAGGGCTCCAATGGTAATTCATCAAGAGGGGCTGTGCATGAGTTCATCAATTGAAATTCATTTGTCTTTTCTAAAGCTGAAATGCTGAATACTGCACATTGTACTAATGCTCTAAATCCTGTTCGCCTTTGAATTGATGCTTAAATGAAGAAAAGCGCGATATCAAATTATAATTCAATGTAATTTATTGGTATTCAAAAACTTTAGCTCAATTTGACTTAAATAGAATTCTAATCTAACTTCAGCTTAACTTTAATACAATTTAGCAGAACAATTGTCCGTTCACTAATTATAAACATTTTCCTTCATCACGACTGTTGTAAAAAAAAGGTTCTCTCTTACCATTTCCGTAAGCCCAGTCGTCAGTTAAACGATGTCGAACTTTCTGATAAATCGCTGAAAGAGTTTTCATATTAGATTTGCGCCATTGGCGTCCGAAGTATCGAGTCTGTGACTTCAACAGTTTCAAGACATAAAGCTGGAGCATTGCGTGCCGCACTTTCAAAGCCCGTTTTAGAATTGGTGCAGATTTGAAGACGACCAGCATCTACAAAGATCAACAAAACATCAGTTCAACAGCACGATGCATCGATCATCACTCATCAAAATCTTACCATCGTGCGCGAATGCTTCCATTTAGTCAGTTTGTTGAGGAGCCGTAAGAGATTGATGCACGAAAATAGATTCCGCCAACAATATGGACCTTGTTCACCATTCTCCTGAAATCAGAGAGGACTGTGACTGATGCTTTGCATTCGAATGAAGCTTCGGCGTCATTAATTTCCACATTGGGGTTTGGACGGAGCTGACATAGCCAGATTATAGGTGAGTGACGCGATGCTTTCAGTCTAGATGCCCTTCCTGCCAACATTCAATGACACTTTCGGGGTTCGACCTATAGACCAAAAGATAAGTAAGTCGAACATTCAACTTTTGTGTCACGTCGACAACTTTGCATTCAAATTACTGTACGTTACAGTCACTTGCAAGTATTGGCAAAATGAAACTAAAGGAGGCCTATGTAAATATGCTTCTAATTCTTAAGCACTATTAGAATTTTCCTAGTAGGCCCCTACTCTATATAATTCGCATTGATTTTGAGAAAAAAAGCATTTATGAAAGACTCTAGTCCCTACTTTCAAGATATTGAACTTTTAATTGACTATCACACGACAATCTAGAGCGCCAAATAGATTACATTCCGCCTTTACTTGAATATCAGCTTTAGTCCCGTACAAGCAGGTGCGCCTACAGCACAACCCTAATTCCTGATTAGATGAAACATCAACTTACCAGTGTTTCTTGGTTCAGTTCAGGACGATCTCCAGTCACGCAGGAGGGGAAGTCGATGAGATTGATGCTTGAATAGAAAGACAAATTTAATGAGGAGACACATCAGACTGACTTCTTCAATGACTCACTTGTTCTTGGCCGTCACATACGCCAAGATATCCTGATTGAAGAATTTGAGGACTAGAGGAATGCAGTTGGCGAACACTAAATGCTGTGACACGTACTCGAACTGATACACGTGGTTCAACTTGAAATGCTTGAGAAGTAGAAGAAGAAGACCTGAGATTGCTTTCACGATGATTTCCTTGTGACGATTCACGTCAATGCCCAATTTCATCGATTGAAATACTGTCGTCCTGAGGGAAGAATGGATTCGATCAATGCCACATCCACGGTGTGAACGGGTTTGCAAGTCATGTTTTCTACACGTTTTAACAACAAAAATTTGCGTTTTCTCTGGCTATTTTTTATTCCTACATTTCTTCTTCCACTGACTAATCTAGCAAGAATCGACATACTAAAACTGTTTTCATGCGAGAACTGTCTTCGATGTTGATGAAATACAGAATTTGCTTATGATGAAATACATAATGTACATTTGATAAGGAGCCGCTCAATGTATAGCAGTGTCTATCTAAAAATGCACTTATATGCTACAGTAGGATTACTGGTTCAATGGTCCTTTCTCTGCTCTCGTTGTGAGCAAACCTCCGGACGTTTATCTAAGAGCCCATGGTAACACGTTTACAAAAAGAAATCATGCTCATCAATAACTTGGCTCTCAAAAAGGGTTTCATTCACAGAATTAGATACATCTGCACGCGCTTCGGCAGATAAACAAAATATTTAATTCTTTGGTTTCATTAGACGATTTCAAAACTGTGTTCAAAACTGTTTCACAATGTGAAAGAACACTGTTGAGCCCACATTTAGAAACCTTTAAAATTGCTCTTTTTGTAACATTGACAACACTGCTAGTCTGATGCTAATAACATTCTCTTATTTATTTCTCTTTATCTCATTCGCAGAAGTAAAATGGGTGGTAATAGTGTCTTACTTTAATTTGTATATTCAAGTCTTCATGCTCAATACTGTATGAGTCATATCCATCGAAACAACAGTGAATGACACTGGAAGCCTGGCAACATTTTATTAAAATCAGTGTGTATTAATCAAATCTCAACAAATGTAGCTACCACGAGACATGTTTCGGCTTCATCAGTCGTGGGTAGGTGTGAACTAGCGACGTTGGAGCTAGAGGACGTACATGCATAGCCTCTAGATCCAACGTCGCTGGTTCGAACCTATGCACGACTGCAGAGACCCAAAAGGCCGAAATACGTCTCGTGGTGTGTCTGTTGAGATTTGATAAATTAAACAATTGAAATATTTGAAATGAAGCAAGAAAAGCGTTAAAACCAATGTTAAGCAAGCCATGTTTTTTAAACTCTAGAGAAAACTCCTTATTAGTGGTCTTAATTATTGTTTTGTAGCATTTTAAGAACAGTAAATGGGACAGTTCTTTATTTGTTCCCTTGACACTTCATATGCGAAGCATTCACCTCCAAATTACACCTCAGAAATGATTGAGGCTTTATCAAGGTTGACTAAGTGACACATTGACAAAATAAATAGAAATATGTGTAGGCTTTTATGCTTTGAATTCGCTATGAAATTCAAATCACATGATTCAGAAGTAAATACATGACATACAATGATAATTGAATTTAAGAGGGATATTTAAAAATGCAAATTAATTAGCTCATCTATTCATAAAGGAGCTTAACACAGTAATGCCGAGTAGCTGCTTCTCCAACCATATCGACATGCATATTTTGGGACAGCAACGTTGTCTCCAGGGTGCCTAAATTGAAGAAGAGATCAACACGGTTCTAATGGTACCTCTCTTGACCTCATGCGTTGCCTAGAACCGCTGCAAACTGCATTTAAAAAAATAATTAAGAAAGCTCCAACGTTTGAATGATACGCTCGTCAATAATGGGTTAAAAAAGTGATAAGCGATGATGATAAAAAGATCCATTTACAGGCATTTCTCAGTAGAATGTGGTGAAAGGCGCTGACGGCGCATACCCCTCTCTCTGTCCCTTTCACAACAAATTGACATCTTGCTACTGTATTCATCATGCAAATTATTTATCAGATTTTAAATCGAATTACAAGCGAATGCGAAATGCTAAAAGCAAAAGACTGCTTTGAATATATTCAATAGTAAGATGAAAAAGTGGGTCGCAAGTAGTGAATTCAATCTAGAGATTGAGAGGCGAGATCGAGATTGAATTCACTAGTCTCAGGTTGTCCGTGCAAGGATTGCACAAGCATGATAAGCATTGTCATCGAAAGTGAAGGGAGGCGATTATATTACTTACGGCATTTCCTTTGGCAAAATATCAGCGAGGATGTTGATTGATTCTGTTTTAGCTTTAGAAGTTGGAGCCGCAGCTAGCAAGATCTTCAGTAAAGCAATCTGCAAGTAAAATTGACAGAATTATATTTGATTTCCATTAGGGCTGTGCAATGTGCACCGGTGACCAAAATGTCAACGCTTAATAAACGCAATTTAAAAGATTTTCGGACCAACTGCGTCGACATTGTTGCGATCAACGCACCGTCATAATTTTTTCTCATCATTAAATTTACTGATCATGTTTCACAATTATTTAAAATTATATCGATGGCCGAAATGGGAAGCACTCCAAAGTTTCCTAATATCCGTTTTATGTGAAAGATAAGCTAAAACAAATCAAAACTAATTTTTGTATAGCTTAGGAATGCTATCTCCATATACCGACAATCGGGCATTGATATGATCAACCTTTCGTCTGCCACTGTGAGCGAATCGAATTCCAAAACATTTGAACTCACCATGATATTTGGGATGTTTGGCAACATTCCACGATACAGGACCTCAGCTGGTGTCTCTTCCACATTCCCTTCGCCCTGTTAAGCATTTCAGAAACCGTAAATTAATAAAAATTGACATGGATTCATCAGGACTTAATACGAACCTTTGACATTGGACAGCGAGCGATTTCTTCTTCACGTTTAATTTGAACATCTGCGAGTGAGGTGTACAAATGTTTCTTGAGAACTTTCACAGCTTCGTGGATTGGATGGGGCATTCCGGCCATTGACTCAGTGTCTTTGGGAACTTGAAATCCTATGAATTTTGCCCGGGTTTGCTGAAAGAAGTACTCCAAGTCGCGCTGTCGGACCTGGAATTGAATATAAGTAAAACAGGCGAATCATTGGCAAATCAAGTAGTATTTTCGGATCATTGAATTCAAAATACATTTGATGAGGATGAAGTTGGATAAACGCCCTTTTAAGGACGGATTTCCAAGCAGACGATCTAGAAATCCGAAAACCTGAAGAATTTCAAAGAGTAACTGCTGAAAAGTTAGAAAAAATTCAACGAAGATCACATCGAATTATTTGTGGGCCTCATTGCAACTGTGCAAAATTCATCCCTCTTGAATCCCGCCGTCAAGCTTCAGCATTGAAACTGTTCCACGGAATATCAGACCATCGTAATCCACTAAACGACCTCCGACCAAAAGTCCTGTCTTATTCGGGCAAATACCAAGTACCTATTTCTCGGACTGGAACACGACAAGCATCCTTCTTGCCTTTGTGTGTGTCTTTGTGCAATCAACTGTGCAAACATGAGCGCAACGTTGACTTTTGAATTGCTTTCAGTTTTTCTTTTTCTTATCTTTTGTCATATCAGTAATAACGATTTTGTAAAGACTGCTTGCCATTTCATCAATAAACATATTACTACTACTACTACTACTAATATGGCAATTCTTCTGTCTATCTACATTATAACACCACTGATACGTAGTTACCAGCGAAATAAATGTTTAAGTTTTCAAAATCGAATCGTAGACCTGTGATCTCTGCGTCGAGGGTAGATTTAATGTTCTAAAGAGCAAATGTGGCAGTCTCAATGATGCGATGATTAAAGGACTAAAACAATTTGAACGCAGTTATGAAATCTAAAGTCTACTTATGGAAATTAGTCAGACTGAGGAATAAGGGAAGATAACTTCATATCTTATGCTGCTGATTCAAAACGAGATTCGACTATTTGATTCATATTTTTGACTGCTGCTCTATTATGATGTATTTTTACCTGTCTTATGTCCACTTTTATGTCAAGATTTCTCACCTACCACGTACACATTAGGTCCTACTCAGGTGATCTGAACTGCTTAGAAGGAAAAAACTTCACATACTGAGACATACAATACTGAATGACTAGGACGGATGAGAATTCAAGCATTGAAGCAGGGAAAGTAACCAAACAGTATTTTGAACTTTCCTCAATGAAGCAAATGATTTTATGTCAAGTTTTGAAATTAATTAAATAATTCATTTCGTCTTTCTACGCATAAAAATTAAATCAATAAATTGTTTCAAAATTATATTTCGCCGGTCTGGCCTGATTAATTGAGGTCTACAAATATCCACTATAAAATGTGCGTGGATTGCGAGTTTCATCGGAAATTTGCATGTTTAACTTTAGTTCCTTTAAAACTCTCTCCCAGTACGGAATTCTGCCGTCCAATTGTAGGATATTTTTTAATGATTATAGGATATTGAACGCATCGACGGACTGCTATTATGCTTCGAAAGAAATGTACTTTATGCTGGGGTGAAATATAGATCTATGCATTGAGGAATGCTTCTAAGGCACATACCTAGGTAGAGTGATGCTCTAATGCTTCAGTATCACTTCAGGCTTATTTTGGGTTATACTCATAATATATAAGGTAACTTTTTGCGTTCCGATTCTGTAATCCGAAGAAATCTGCATGGTTTTTTGACAAAAATCGTGTTATAATAATTCATTCATATTAAAACAAATTTCTTAACATCCAATAACAAGTCATTTAGTAAGTAATCTGCTGAGGCTGTTGTTTAGGTGCAGGTTGGTAGCCATGTTTCTTCTGAGGTTCAGCAGCTGGTTCATATCGATGCTGCCGAGCTGGTTGGTACCCTTGCTGCTCGGATGGTTCGTAGCCATGCTGTTGTTGCTTGGCTGGTTGGTAGCCATGCTCTTGTTGCTTGGCTGGTTGGTAGCCATGCTCTTGTTGTTTGGCTGGTTGGTAGCCATGCTGTTGTTGCTTGGCTGGTTGGTAGCCATGCTGTTGCTTGGCTGGTTCGTGGCCACGCTGTTGTTGATGAGCTGGTTGGTAGCCACGCTGTTGTTGATGAGCTGGTTGGTAGCCACGCTGTTGATGAGCTGGTTTGTAGCCATGCTGTTGTTGATGAGCTGGTTGGTAGCCATGCTGTTGTTGATGAGCTGGTTGGTAGCCATGCTGTTGCTTGGCTGGTTCGTAGCCACGCTGTTGTTGCCGAACCGGCTGGTAGCCATGCTGCTGTTGCCGGGGTGCGGGTTGATAACCCCTTTGTTGAGGTGCTGGTTGGTGGCGGTGAGCTGGCTGATAACCACGTGGTTGTGGTGCAGGGAAATACCCATGGTGCCTCGGCCTAATATCCCTTGGCTGATATGCTGGGCGGAAGAGGCGGTGCCGTCTATGGAACTGTCGCAGATTATGGGACCGATGATGAAAACCATGGAATCGCTGTCTTCCGTATTCAGGTCCAGCAGTTTCACCAATAACTTCACCTTGAATCGGAGGACCATAGACAGTTATTACCATGTCCTTGTCACCTTTTCCTCTTCCATATCTTGGTTCAGGAGCTTTCGGAGCGTAAGATTGTGGACGAGCAATTGCATGCTTCCCATGCACACGCTTGGGCTCTTCAACAGGTGACTGATGCTTTCTTCCAATTGGTCCCAGACTGCGAGAACTCGAAGCTTTTTTGGGAGTGTCGTCTCCATACTTATCTTTTGGCACTTTGCCAGCTGAAGTAATGGCAAAGACACAGATCAACGCAAAAAGAAACTTCATTGCAACTGCTCCACGGATAAAGTGACAAACCTTCAGATGTCAGTCGCTATATATGATCCAAAGGACGAATTGATCATTAATACCTCTCACAAGTAGCAATCAAATCAATCAATACAACACACTATCAGCTTTGACAAATGTAAATTCAGCTCAGCATCGAACACTATGCGACGACAGTCCACTCGCAATTGGGTCTTGAAATCGCCTTTTCAAGCAGATAACCAAATAATAATGTCTTAAACAAGATTGATCATTGTTTATGATTGTGAAATTTATTTGATGCTTCCATTATCATTCCTCAAACATTCCATCCATTTTATCACTGTCAAATATCTATGTCGGTATGTTTCAGTAGCAAATCTTTACCTTTGTAGATTTTCCAATCCATTAACAGCGCAAGTCAGAGCAACAACTTCATTCAACAACAGCAATGCTGTAGCAGCGTTCTCAAATACAATGGAATCGATTCACGTCTCAAAATCAATGTTGCTGAACGGAAAATGTCGCTATTGTTACGGCAAGCACCGTTGATGGCCTTACTAAAACATATCCAGAAATCAAACCTGAAATCATATCCTGAATTGTTTATGTATCAGATTTCTATGCCAAGTCGCTGTCGCTTAATCATGCATGGGCTTTGACTTTGATTTTTGCAGGTTTCATCGATCAGCGACGGCACTTGCCAGAACCATAACTACAAATCCAGTTCAACAACGGCAGATGCTATTTATGGCCGCGATTTCAGTCATTAGCAGAAATCTATATACCGAAACCGACTGAAAATTCTGCCGATTTATTCTACCGGCAGAATTTTCAGTCGGTTTCGGTATTATAATGTCGTTCAAAAACTATTTTTCCGGCAGAATTTTAGTTAATGAACACCCCAATATCAGCAGCCATCATCGACCTGACATTGCCGCAATAAATTTAATGAGGGTTAGGCCACATGACGAGCCACGCCTTAAAGCTAACAGCGACGTATAGCTTTGTCAAGCTTTGAGCTGTGTGAGTTACGCAGCCACAAAATGAGCCGTATAGCTTGATTACCGCTCGCCACTCGTCAGAATTGCTGGTTTACTACGTTAGCACTAAAAATGGATCATCCCATAGCTCTAACTTTGAGTTGTGATAATTGAGAGAGGAATTACCAAAACTCGAAGCTAGCTGTGACAAGCTGACACAGCGCAGCTGGAGCTACCAGTGTGGCCGCTCCGATTGAAACACAGACAAACATTTTCACAGTGCGACTACAGCGCAGCTCAAAAGCTCGTCATGTGGCCTTACCCTAAGGCCTCAGCCACACTGCGAGCTTTTCCAAGCGTTTCCGAGCAAAGCGTTTTGCAGCAAATACGAAGTAATCATTGCCGCAGTTGTAGACTGCCACACTGCGAGCAAAGCAAACGAGAGCGATTAATATCTTACGGACATACGTTTGTTCGAGACGTTCGTGTTTGCTTTGCTTTCAGTGTGGCTGAGGCCTAAGGCGTTGATGGGCTATTATTTTATTTTTTTCAGAATGACCCACTGATCGGGATCGAAATTGGAAATAATCCATTTGTTCAATGAATGATACAAATACTTATGTACAAGCGGTCATTGAGTCATCTTCAATACCGTAGTAATCTGCTAATTCAAGTCACTCAAAATATTCCCTTCCAATCTATCTATCACACATGACTGACATTGCTTGTTTCGAGATATCGGATGACACGCAATTCGTAGCCTAAAATTATCCACTCAAAAACAAAGTAAAGCATTATTCGTCGCTTTTCAAATCTCTCAGACTCCTTCATCTTGTCATTCTACTAAACGTGCCTTGTTCATGGCTATCTGGACAGAAAGTGCGCTTGCGAAGACAGGTTGACCATCAACCATCCGACGAATTTTAAACAGTTCATCACTCCTGAAACCGATGTGTCGTAATTTGTTATGTGTCAACAAGTGCAACCACCTTAGTTTTGAAAATACACCTTCAAAAAGTCGATTTTTCTAACTGCGAAGTTGTTTTAGAAAAGGAGCACCACTCCTAACTTCACGGCTCGACAATTGGGCCTAACTGGTCAGACAGAGGGCTTTTCAGACTTGCTTAAACGCCATTGCTGCCCATTAATGGGGGTTTGGCCGGTGCTGACATTGTCGGACTTTAGGTGATGCGTTGCGATACTTTAAACTGGATGCCCTTCCTGGCGACTTCCAATAACACTTTCGGGGCTCGACTTCTCTACCAAGCACTAAACACTGTGCCATAGAGGCCAAAATTGACTGAGATGTAAAAGTAAGGAGTGCCACTTACGGACACATCTGAAAGTAATACGTTTACACCTCTCATAGAAATTAACTGTTTACCTGAAGTTGACTAGAATGGAAATTGACTCAAGGTCGCGGCTCATCCGGGGGAACAATGTTGGGGCATGAATGACCAGTAAAAAGCATAGATTGCCACATGTGACTGATTCTAACCCAAAAATACAGCCGTTGACAAGTGCATCTAAGTGAAAATGCGTGTGATTTATGTTCCACTATTCTGTATTGCATGAAGCTTAAATTCTATTCTAGAGGTTTCATTGATGTCTATTTCTATGGCACCGCTAGTTTGAGTGACATTGCTGGTTATTTATAAGTTGTAACAGATACTTAGGTTAATTTTGTTGAATTTTTAACTTTATTGATGTGCATGTACAGCTTACACGCACAACTTAACTGTAGCTTCATGTGACATTTATTAGAATACACTGTATCTCTACATACACTTGACATGGCTTCATAATTAGCAATTTTGACATGCCGTAGGCTATGCATACATAAGCAGTTATAGTCCTGGTGCCTGTACAAGTTAAATCAGTCATAGCTGAAAATAATGAAATAATTGATTTGGCGACAACGGCAGGTGTACATGCGTATACAGGGTTATCTAGCTGATCCCGCCGATTATTATTCAAGAAATAATATTGCCACCGATGACAACTACGGTATATTTGAAATACAACAAAGAAATGCAATGTAGCTACTCAAAGTGTACACTTTAGAGGTCATACACAAATTGAAGCGCTTGAAAAATCAATTGTAAACATATTCAATGAGATCAGTTCATAAGTTTCATAGTGAGTCTTCCAAGCAGACTCATGTGAGTTGGTGAAACTGCTGTGACGCTTTGCGGATGAGCCGTTAGTATGGAAATTGCTTCATCACTAAAGCCTGCTTGCACAATGTTAGGATGCAATCGAATTGAAGAGTTCTCAGCCTTTCATCTATCTGTAGCTCTTGAATCGTGGTGAACTTCCTCGGTCGAAGTCCATCTCCATTAAGATTTAAGATACACTACGATTCCAGAAAGCTCGACGCTCTAAGACTGAGTTCGTACTCAAATAACTGTTTACATCATTCTCTTTTTCTTTAGTTCCCTAAGCATCGAGATTTTTGGTCTCATGTCTCAGCTGGTGGCGATTCTTTTTTGAATTTTTCAATAAACAATCGTCAAGTCTCTTCACAATTGAAAATGAGTGAACAAAGCACTACGGCAGCTTTTTCAGCAATTGTCGAATCTTTGTAGCCTACTCCTTGATAACTACATAACGATGGCATAACTTTGCTATGCGGCGCTGCATAGCTCCCACTCTTCCATACCGTCCCCGAAAATTTTGTACAGTTTTGTATTAATTGTAATTTTGTATCGCTTGTATGCAGATGTGAATTTTTGAATCTTTTTCTATATGTCTCTTCACGTTTAATTTGAACATCTGCGAGTGAGGTGTACAAATGTTTCTTGAGAACTTTCACAGCTTCGTGGATTGGATGGGGCATTCCGGCCATTGACTCAGTGTCTTTGGGAACTTGAAATCCTATGAATTTTGCCCGGGTTTGCTGAAAGAAGTACTCCAAGTCGCGCTGTCGGACCTGGAATTGAATATAAGTAAAACAGGCGAATCATTGACAAATCAAGTAGTATTTTCGGATCATTGAATTCAAAATACATTTGATGAGGATGAAGTTGGATAAACGCCCTTTTAAGGACGGATTTCCAAGCAGACGATCTAGAAATCCGAAAACCTGAAGAATTTCAAAGAGTAACTGCGAAACAAATCAGAACAAGTCATGACACAGTGGACTAATCAGATACAGCAGCTCAGGCACCGATTTTTCCTATGAAATTGATATAAACATTATCTAATTGGGCATCAAATCTCCTAGGTTTCGGATAAAAAGGCACCAAATTTCTTGAGTGAAATTTAAAGCGTGTAAAAGCAAGTGTAAATATGAATTGATTTCGAGAATTAGAATGATAGCTACTGCGTAAAACTTCTTGTCTTTTCATCACAACGCAAATGACATTGAAACGATTTCGCTGAATCAGATTCAGATGCGTAGAATATTAGATGCGCAATGCATGTCAGTTATTATTTTCACACTTGCACTTGAACATCTGAAGCCATTCGTTCAGTTCATCATAAAAACACACAAAAATCGGGAGAAAAAATGAAATTGAATTTTTAATCAATTGAAGTTGTACAAAATATATTTGCATGAATGTATTTTATTTAAGAGCCAATGAAACATTGCTTTCTGAAACCTATTAATATGTAAGTTGCAATCTTTATAAATGACTGACAATCCCGGAGTGCTATTTGAAAAACTCCGAGAATGGAATGACACGAACAGTATATATACATCAATCTTCCAAAAAAATCACAGATTATGGTGGACCGAAACCTTAACCTTTTGCTAATGAAAAATAAATAGTCATCATTTTTGAATGAATAACAGTCAATGAAGTCAGTGTAGTAAAATATATTTCATCCCAAAGTTTAAATGCATTTTGGATTCGAAATAGACTGCCATATTTGTCCGACATCAAACGCCACGTTTTTTTTGTTGATCAAGTGTTGCCCATTGAACAACCAATCAGAATGCAGTATTCTACGGCCAATGTCTTCAGCTGCAAATCCGTGCAGAGTGATATGCAGTGTTTCCGTGCAATTCGACTTTTGAAGAGTCAGCTGGAATTGCTTGACCTCACCCTTATCTCAATATATCGATCATTGAAAATACACCTCATAGTTGCCACAGAAAAACAAGAAGTTGCCACAGCGCAGAGTTGTGTGCGGTGGAAAGTCCCCTGCAGCCTAGTGATAAGTCAATATTTTGTATCATCATTCTGCGCTATGACTTTACGTTAGATCCGAACTTCTATCGAACCTGGATGATAAAAATCGGAAGCAAATGCGAATGGATAACCTTGTTATTATTACCGCTCCCCAATATTTTCTTGATGATGACTTCGAGACCGATTGGTGCGCTAAGCTGACGGGAAGAATATTAATAAATAGAATACTCAATAAATAAATAAAAAGGCAGGAATAACCTGCGTGCCTGTTACTGAATTTTCCCTTGTTTATGTGAAGTCCTCTTAAACGAAACATGATTTACGGATACTCTGTAAACTAGTATACATCATAGTCCTTTAATCATCGCATCATTCAGACTGCCACATTTTATTGACAACGCACTGTGCACAATATCACTCAGCAAAATTTCAGCTACATTGACATCAAACATAATATATTATGTATTTTTATTACAATCTGATTATGAATCTGATTACTGTCTGTATCAATGCAATTTTGCTCTCAAATTTTTTTTCAAATCTTCACATAAATGAAAATGTGTTTTTGTTATTTTACAATCTTAGAACACGAAGTAAAGCCATCTTGACGAGCAAAAGATTGACCATCATCAGTAATAAAATTTCGGTTCTCATTCTTTTTCTAAACTACGGCTTTCGAGAAGCAGAATAAAATTTTTACAACAATTGTAAGCAATATTGAAGCGCTAGGGCTTCCTAATCATGATCCTGCCGTGCAATATTGAAAAAAATGTCAAAATTTCTTAATATGGCAATTCTTCTGTCTATCTACATTATAACACCACTGATACGTAGTTACCAGCGAAATAAATGTTTAAGTTTTCAAAATCGAATCGTAGACCTGTGATCTCTGCGTCGAGGGTAGATTTAATGTTCTAAAGAGCAAATGTGGCAGTCTCAATGATGCGATGATTAAAGGACTAAAACAATTTGAACGCAGTTATGAAATCTAAAGTCTACTTATGGAAATTAGTCAGACTGAGGAATAAGGGAAGATAACTTCATATCTTATGCTGCTGATTCAAAACGAGATTCGACTATTTGATGCATATTTTTGACTGCTGCTCTATTATGATGTATTTTTACATGTCTTATGTCCACTTTTATGTCAAGATTTCTCACCTACCACGTACACATTAGGTCCTACTCAGGTGATCTGAACTGCTTAGAAGGAAAAAACTTAATGACTAGGACGGATGAGAATTCAAGCAGGGAAAGTAACCAAACAGTATTTTGAACTTTCCTCAATGA
The DNA here is from genome assembly GCA_907163375.1 of Prostheceraeus crozeri. Taxonomy (NCBI): domain Eukaryota; kingdom Metazoa; phylum Platyhelminthes; order Polycladida; family Euryleptidae; genus Prostheceraeus; species Prostheceraeus crozeri. The sequence goes on from CAJQUW010014449.1 coordinate 464,058, forward strand.
AGCAAATGATTTTATGTCAAGTTTTGAAATTAATTAAATAATTCATTTCGTCTTTCTACGCACAAAAATTAAATCAATAAATTGTTTCAAAATTATATTTCGCCGGTCTGGCCTGATTAATTGAGGTCTACAAATATCCACTATAAAATGTGCGTGGATTGCGAGTTTCATCGGAAATTTGCATGTTTAACTTTAGTTCCTTTAAAACTCTCTCCCAGTACGGAATTCTGCCGTCCAATTGTAGGATATTTTTTAATGATTATAGGATATTGAACGCATCGACGGACTGCTATTATGCTTCGAAAGAAATGTACTTTATGCTGGGGTGAAATATAGATCTATGCATTGAGGAATGCTTCTAAGGCACATACCTAGGTAGAGTGATGCTCTAATGCTTCAGTATCACTTCAGGCTTATTTTGGGTTATACTCATATAAGGGTAACTTTTTGCGTTCCGATTCTGTAATCCGAAGAAAGCTGCATGGTTTTTTGACAAAAATCGTGTTATAATAATTCATTCATATTAAAACAAATTTCTTAACATCCAATAACAAGTCATTTAGTAAGTAATCTGCTGAGGCTGTTGTTTAGGTGCAGGTTGGTAGCCATGTTTCTTCTGAGGTTCAGCAGCTGGTTCATATCGATGCTGCCGAGCTGGTTGGTACCCTTGCTGCTCGGATGGTTCGTAGCCATGCTGTTGTTGCTTGGCTGGTTGGTAGCCATGCTCTTGTTGCTTGGCTGGTTGGTAGCCATGCTGTTGTTGCTTGGCTGGTTGGTAGCCATGCTGTTGTTGCTTGGCTGGTTGGTAGCCATGCTGTTGTTGCTTGGCTGGTTGGTAGCCATGCTGTTGTTGCTTGGCTGGTTGGTAGCCATGCTGTTGTTGATGAGCTGGTTGGTAGCCATGCTGTTGTTGATGAGCTGGTTGGTAGCCATGCTGTTGTTGATGAGCTGGTTGGTAGCCATGCTGTTGCTTGGCTGGTTCGTAGCCACGCTGTTGTTGCCGAACCGGCTGGTAGCCATGCTGCTGTTGCCGGGGTGCGGGTTGATAACCCCTATGTTGAGGTGCTGGTTGGTGGCGGTGAGCTGGCTGATAACCACGTGGTTGTGGTGCAGGGAAATACCCATGGTGCCTCGGCCTAATATCCCTTGGCTGATATGCTGGGCGGAAGAGGCGGTGCCGTCTATGGAACTGTCGCAGATTATGGGACCGATGATGAAAACCATGGAATCGCTGTCTTCCGTATTCAGGTCCAGCAGTTTCACCAATAACTTCACCTTGAATCGGAGGACCATAGACAGTTATTACCATGTCCTTGTCACCTTTTCCTCTTCCATATCTTGGTTCAGGAGCTTTCGGAGCGTAAGATTTGGGACGAGCAATTGCATGCTTCCCATGCACACGCTTGGGCTCTTCAACAGGTGACTGATGCTTTCTTCCAATTGGTCCCAGACTGCGAGAACTCGAAGCTTTTTTGGGAGTGTCGTCTCCGTACTTATCTTTTGGCACTTTGCCAGCTGAAGTAATGGCAAAGACACAGATCAACGCAATAAGAAACTTCATTGCAACTGCTCCACGGATAGAGTGACAAACCTTCAGATGTCAGTCGCTATATATGATCCAAAGGACGAATTGATCATTAATACCTCTCACAAGTAGCAATCAAATCAATCAATACAACACACTATCAGCTTTGACAAATGTAAATTCAGCTCAGCATCGAACACTATGCGACGACAGTCCACTCGCAATTGGGTCTTGAAATCGCCTTTTCAAGCAGATAACCAAATAATAATGTCTTAAACAAGATTGATCATTGTTTATGATTGTGAAATTTATTTGATGCTTCCATTATCATTCCTCAAACATTCCATCCATTTTATCACTGTCAAATATCTATGTCGGTATGTTTCAGTAGCAAATCTTTACCTTTGTAGATTTTCCAATCCATTAACAGCGCAAGTCAGAGCAACAACTTCATTCAACAACAGCAATGCTGTAGCAGCGTTCTCAAATACAATGGAATCGATTCACGTCTCAAAATCAATGTTGCTGAACGGAAAATGTCGCTATTGTTACGGCAAGCACCGTTGATGGCCTTACTAAAACATATCCAGAAATCAAACCTGAAATCATATCCTGAATTGTTTATGTATCAGATTTCTATGCCAAGTCGCTATCGCTTAATCATGCAGGGGCTTCGACTTTGATTTTTGCAGGTTTCATCGATCAGCGACGGCACTTGCCAGAACCATAACTACAAATCCAGTTCAACAACGGCAGATGCTATTTTATGGCCGCGATTTCAGTCATTAGCAGAAATCTATATACCGAAACCGACTGAAAATTCTGCCGATTTATTCTACCGGCAGAATTTTCAGTCGGTTTCGGTATTATAATGTCGTTCAAAAACTATTTTTCCGGCAGAATTTTAGTTAATGAACACCCCAATATCAGCAGCCATCATCGACCTGACATTGCCGCAATAAATTTAATAAGGGTTAGGCCACATGACGAGCCACGCCTTAAAGCTAACAGCGACGTATAGCTTTGTCAAGCTTTGAGCTGTGTGAGTTACGCAGCCACAAAATGAGCCGTATAGCTTGATTACCGCTCGCCACTCGTCAGAATTGTTGGTTTACTACGTTAGTTCTAAAAATAGATCATCCAATAGCTCTAACTTTGAGTTGTGATAATTGAGAGAGAGGAATTACCAAAGCTCGAAGCTAGCTGTGACAAGCTGACACAGAGCAGCTGGAGCTGCTAGTGTGGCCGCTCCGATTGAAGCACAGAGAAACATTTTCACAGTGCGGCTACAGCGCAGCTCAAAAGCTCGTCATGTGGCCTTACCCTAAGGCCTCAGCCACACTGCGAGCTTTTCCAAGCGTTTCCGAGCAAAGCGTTTTGCAGCAAATACGAAGTAATCATTGCCGCAGTTGTAGACTGCCACACTGCGAGCAAAGCAAACGAGAGCGATTAATATCTTACGGACATACGTTTGTTCGAGACGTTCGTGTTTGCTTTGCTTTCAGTGTGGCTGAGGCCTAAGGCGTTGATGGGCTATTATTTTATTTTTTTCAGAATGACCCACTGATCGGGATCGAAATTGGAAATAATCCATTTGTTCAATGAATGATACAAATACTTATGTACAAGCGGTCATTGAGTCATCTTCAATACCGTAGTAATCTGCTAATTCAAGTCACTCAAAATATTCCCTTCCAATCTATCTATCACACATGACTGACATTGCTTGTTTCGAGATATCGGATGACACGCAATTCGTAGCCTAAAATTATCCACTCAAAAACAAAGCAAAGCATTATTCGTCGCTTTTCAAATCTCTCAGACTCCTTCATCTTGTCATTCTACTAAACGTGCCTTCTTTATGGCTATCTGGACAGAAAGTGCGCTTGCGAAGACAGGTTGACCATCAACCATCCGACGAATTTTAAACAGTTCATCACTCCTGAAACCGATGTGTCGTAATTTGTTATGTGTGTCAACAAGTGCAACCACCTTAGTTTTGAAAATACACCTTCAAAAAGTCGATTTTTCTAACTGCGAAGTTGTTTTAGAAAAGGAGCACCACTCCTAACTTCACGGCTCGACAATTGGGCCTAACTGGTCAGACAGAGGGCTTTTCAGACTTGCTTAAACGCCATTGCTGCCCATTAATGGGGGTTTGGCCGGTGCTGACATTGTCGGACTTTAGGTGATGCGTTGCGATACTTTAAACCCGATACCCTTCCTGCCGACTTACAATAACCAGGGTTGCCGTGGGTATGGGGATTCTGTGGGGATCCCCATGGGTTATGGGGTGGGTATGGGGACTGAGGCCATCCTCACAGCTCCCATAGGGCTTCTATGGGGATTCTGTGGGGATTCTGAAGATTTTTTGACATTCACTAGAAGCAATCGGAACTGACATCATATCACACAATCAACTTCGATGTTGAATTATAGAGAATCACGCAGCCTACTCATCTCACCACTTAAAATGAATGAAATATCAATGCCGATCATTTTCACATTGGCAACACACGTTCAATAATTTTGAATGACTTATAATGATAGTTCCAGGGGTGTCAAGGACGTCTGAAGTGGAAGAATTCTGCAAGTCTCCTTTGCTGCAGAGCCGAATGACAGTGTGATAAAGATTTCTCACCCAAAATCATTCAACTGCAAGCCATCTACTCGCATTGCAGACATAGTTATAATGAAAGCTCAGATTTTCACTTGTCCACGACTTGTCAGAACTTTCACTTTCATCTGATAGGCATCCTTAACTGCACACTTAAGTGTACCTTAATAAATGGTTCATTGTGCTGCATTTCATCATCATACACAAATGGGTCATCATCATCCTCCCTACTCTTGTGCAATAATGCACTCTTGCACATGAGTGGTCGAGAATATCAGGATGATTTTCGTCGAAGTCTTTATTTATAATAGTAGATTAGATTGAATCAAAGCTTCTTCCTTCCCTACGTGTAGGCCTATATAGTCGATTTCTACTGCGAAACAATTATAGACTTGAGATGCATAAAGGCCAAACTCGTTTTGACATATTACTTCTTTATCGGCATTAATGGAGATAGAATTATCATTGATTGCTAAATTATATCAATTAACGAATATTAGACGGGAATATTCACACATATGAACATGGCATGATCCACTGAGCAATAAACGATGGATATAATACACATTGGTAGACCGCAAACATTATAATGAAGGCCTACATAAGAATTTTTGACAGGTGACTTTTTTGTGATAGAGTGACCATTTTGAAGTACTGACAGTGTAGCAACATATGAATATTTTAATTTATGTTCAACCCTGTCTTTGTTTGTTGAAGCAACCAAACGAATGAAAAACTCACATTGGGAACCTCAAATACCAACTTACAGGACAGGCCAGGATTATATTCTCACAAATGGAACATGTGAAACTCGTATATAATCTATCAAAACCGCCAAATACATGCACTTAAAATTATTTGCAGTAAAAATCGAGTCTTCACGAAAAGCAGCTGACTAAAAATATTGTAGGTACATTAACGTCCTTCAGGACTTAAACTAACAGTTAAAATGTCAATAGCTACTCGTATATTGATGAATATTCATGCTTGCTTTTGTGAAACATGTTGTACTTAATCACGATTGTCTACAGCGAAGAATTTAAGTATAGTTCTTTTGAAATGAGTGTGTGTATATTTCATGAGAATGCTTCGCATAATATGTATACATGATGTGATGTAAGCTTAGGTTTGATTTTACTTGATGTAGACTGGTTGCTTAGTGTTATAACAGCGAACGGTAAAAGGTGAATATAAGAAACATCGAAATTTCAAAATAGCGTACTATGCAATGCTCGAGTGTTGTGCAGAACTAAGTACATACTCGTATTAATATTTCATCCAAACATTTTAATAAGGCCATGTTTCCTTTAGTCTACATGTATAGTTGTTGAATTTTTATAGAAATGTGTCTCCTTTACAGTAATGCAAAACTTGTGCCCTTTAAATAATCCTGTAGCAAAATGAAGTAGGATCGACATGGTCAATAACTACGTTAAGTGAACCAAAAATTCAAAGGGAGTAAAAGATGAAGTTTGAAAAGCACAAGCTGATCAATAACCGATTTGTTATAAAAGCAAAGAAATAAAGACAATGTCGTTATACTATTAAAAAGTCTTGAGATAGGATTGCGTTTACGGTAAACTACGTTATGGCTGTTTTATGGAAAAAGGGTGTCATGTCTCATGAATCATTAAAGAATTAAGAGCGGATTGGGAAGAACCTATCTAAACTGTACGTGTAAGCTGGCAGCAGACGACAAAAACTCACGAATCAGTAGAGATAGATAAAGAACACTTATCTGCTAATGCAACCAAATGATTCAAGCAATGTAAATAAATGCATTGAAAGAGAATCTAGTTAAATTTTCGATACAATAATTTCTAGGTGGCAAGTCAGAATCAAGGCTCAATAATGATAGATAATCGGCTACTACAATTTTAAAGAGCAATAGGCCTATACCGAAGATAGAAAAGAAAAGTCATAAAAGTTACAACACGCAGTCGGTGACTTTCTTCAAGGACTCCCATTCCACATCTCTGGAGTCAAATACGGCCTTCGGATAGTTGAATTATGTGCGGAAGATCCACTGAGATGGAGATATTGGACATCAATCATTCTATACGAACAGGACCAACATATTAATCAGGAACCTATCCTGTGGGGGCGTGGGGATTCTGTGGGGATACCCACAGGTTTTTCTGTGGGTATGGGGTGGGGTGGGGATTCAAATATCAATCCCCACGGCAACCCTGCCAATAACACTTTCGGGGCTCGACCTCTACCAAGCATTGTAGTACCTACTATTGTGTATTGCATGAAGCTTAAATTCTATTCTAGAGGTTTCATTGATGTCTATTTCTATGGCACCGCTAGTTTGAGTGACATTGCTGGTTATTTATAAGTTGTAACAGATACTTAGGTTAATTTTGCTGAATTTTTAACTTTATTGATGTGCATGTACAGCTTACACGCACAACTTAACTGTAGCTTCATGTGACATTTATTAGAATACACTGTATCTCTACATACACTTGACATGGCTTCATAATTGGTAATTTTGACATGCCGTAGGCTATGCATACATAAGCAGTTATAGTCCTGGTGCCTGTACAAGTTAAATCAGTCATAGCTGAAAATAATGAAATAATTGATTTGGTGACAACGGCAGGTGTACATGCGTATACAGGGTTATCTAGCTGATCCCGCCGATTATTATTCAAGAAATAATATTGCCACCGATGACAACTACGGTATATTTGAAATACAACAAAGAAATGCAAAATAGCTGCTCAAAGTGTACACTTTAGAGGTCATACACAAATTGAAGCGCTTGAAAAATCAATTGTAAACATATTCAATGAGATCAGTTCATAAGTTTCATAGTGAGTCTTCCAAGCAGACTCATGTGAGTTGGTGAAACTGCTGTGACGCTTTGCGGATGAGCCGTTAGTATGGAAATTGCTTCATCACTAAAGCCTGCTTGCACAATGTTAGGATGCAATCGAGTTGAAGAGTTCTCAGCCTTTCATCTATCTGTAGCTCTTGAATCGTGGTGAACTTCCTCGGTCGAAGTCCATCTCCATTAAGATTTAAGATACACTACGATTCCAGAAAGTTCGACGCTCTAAGACTGAGTTCGTACCCAAATAACTGTTTACATCATTCTCTTTTTCTTTAGTTCCCTAAGCATCGAGATTTTTGGTCTCATGTCTCAGCTGGTGGCGATTCTTTTTTGAATTTTTCAATAAACAATCGTCAAGTCTCTTCACAATTGAAAATGAGTGAACAAAGCACTACGGCAGCTTTTTCAGCAATTGTCGAATCTTTGTAGCCTACTCCTTGATAACTACATAACGATGGCATAACTTTGCTATGCGGCGCCGCATAGCTCCCACTCTTCCATACCGTCCCCGAAAATTTTGTAGTTTTGTATTAATTGTAATTTTGTATCGCTTGTATGCAGATGTGAATTTTTAAATCTTTTTCTATATGTCATAAAATCATTCCTGAAGATAGCTATAGATAATAGCTGAAATTAATCGAACGTTAGAAAATAAAAATCAATCCATCACTAGAATTTGGCTCTTTCCAAAGAAAAGAAAATCATGACCAATAGCCAAGGAATCTTTCCAATAATATCGGCGTGATCAACGTTAACACGCTACTATAATGATTGACATACGGAGCATCAGTGATTAACTAGTTGTGACTGAAGTTACTTGTACAGCATTTTATGTTAATAGACGAGGAAAATCCACTTAACTATTCTCCAAATTTACAACATAATACACATAAATGTCAAGATATAAATGCATACAATAATATGTAGGTAATACATGAAGCATATCTACTGTCTAAATGGGCAGAATGCTTTCAGCTTGAGGACTACGGCATCATATTCCAGAGATAGTAAACGGAATATCATATTTAAGTGAAATCAAGTTCTGAAAATGTTTCAACAAGTATATCTAAAAACTTATGCTTGAAAAATTAGGCATAATGTGATCGCCTGCATTTTTGCATTTTTTAGAAGACAGTTATCTTTCGGACTGAAGGCAATTGCACAGAAAAACAGACATGATCCTTCCTGAATATGCTGAAGCAGTGTGCAATTATTGCAAAATTACTTTGAAAATTGACGTTACAAATACTCCATTATCAATTCAAGCTCAAACGTTTAGACAAAGCGTCTAAATGATGTAAATAATGTTGATACATCCTGGATCAATCATTGAAAAATATTGTCACTGGCTTCACGTAAATGTTTTTATATAATAGCAACACCCAATTTTTCTTCTTTCCTTGTCAAGGGGCAAATTCAGACTGGATGAACACACGGTTGCAGAGTTATCGTTATGCAACCTTGTATTCATAAGTCCGCAACTGACCCTTGACGAAGGAGGATGAAATATCGGTTGTTGCTATTATACAGGGTGTCCGTAAATTCGCTTGATTTTTAAATTGAATATCAACATGAGAAAACAATAAACTTTTGCGTCACAAACCATGATATATTGCGCAACATAAAGGGGAATCTACGAATCTAACCATAAGAAATGAATATTCGATTATTTAGCTGCTTAAATTCTACATTCTGCATGCAGTCAATTTTGTAATGAATATTACATGCACAATATTATAGTTTTGGTGAATTAATTTCAGTTTCAGTAAATGTTTAAGTCAATTCGCCGTATTGTCAATTATTTCAATTAACCTTACCCAGGAGACATAGCTCAAAATTTTCCCTTATTCAATTCTATGAAACTTTCATGACCAGCCATGACGACATGCCTAGTCATTGATTGATTCATATCGTATCATCTTCAATTGAGAACGTCAAATTAATCAGCCTTCATGGCATAGAATTGAAATATCCCAAATCCATGACGTGATGGTTTTCGCTAACCAATGACGAAGACGTGTGTGTCAACCAATAGGTTTAATCTGCATCATAGAGTTCCCCATGCTCTGTTCGAAATCCCACTGTGAAGTGGTACAATCGCTGCCTATCTTATTCACAATGGATCCTCAGACTCGGATAGAGATAGTTCAGTGCCTCTATGCATGCAATAGAAGTGATACAGCTGCTCTTCGAAAGTTCAAGATTCAAAGACGCATTCAAAAAGATCATTTTACAACAGCATCGATTACAAATATCATAAAAAGTTTGAAGAAACTGACAGCGTTCACGATAAACCTCGCAGTGGTTGTCCTACAGTGGATGACTTGACAACTGCAACTAAGAATCGCGTCGTCGAGGAGACTAGTTCAAAATCGATGCTAGGAGTCACGTCAGTTCGCTAAGTGGCTGAAGAGGTTGGTACCATTTCAAAGACTAGTGTCCATAAAATCCTTCGGCATGAACTAGGACTCTACCCGTACAAATTACAAGTCGTACAAGCACTTACAAGTCGTCAGACAGGACAAAGCGCTCTGAGTTTGCGAGATGGCTTCTCGACAATCAGAATGTAATCTCATGGTAAGTCACAAAACCTGGACCAGTCGAGTGAGAAGATCACTGACATCTGCAATGAAGTCACATGTGAAGAACTTGCCGCTGGTGTTTTCAATATTATTCGGCGATTCACTGCACTGATTGATTGCGACGGCGATCATTTCAAACATTTGATTTGAACATTTTAATCATCAAATATTGGCTTCTTATTGTTAGATTCGTAAATTCCCCTTTATGTTGCATCACATAACATGGTTTGTGATAAAAAAGTTTATTGCTTTCTCATGTAGATATTCAATTTAAAAGTCAAGCGAATTTACGGACACCCTGTATAAAAGAATTAACGTGAAGTCAGAGAAAATGTTTTTTCCGGTGCTAATCATTCAAATTTTCATTACTACGAGTTGGCGTAATCATCATTAAATATGAAAGAGATTGACCCCTTCTCATGGAGAATGCTTTTTCTCCACACTTCAGTTTCCAGTAGCAGCTACAATTAAAGCATTGGAAATTTCGAAATTTGATCCATGAAATCTTCCAATTCAAGTCTTGAAAAACCTTTATCGCATAATCTTGCATAGACTAATAATAAAACAATAGATAACTGTGAACTTCTTTGACCATCATTATTCATCTAAAAAATCAGGTACTGAGATATCCTCTGCTGTTAACCTAGTTAAATGAAAATGATATGCTGATATGTCACACATCATGCACAAGATCTATGATAACTGCAGAGAACTTAAAGGATGCCCATGATTCAACTATACATTCCATTAGCAGGTTTCTATGAAACTGGAATACCGCACATCCAACTGGACTTTTATTAACATCGCATGATTTCCACGAATGATGAACTTTTTTTAAGTGAAAAATGAGTTTTCACTAAATATATGTTTTCGACTTGATTTGAATATCATTTCAGAAATCTGGTAGACGATAATGTCATTACGTAGATTTTTCGGTTATATTAATATTTACGACTACTCGAACACCGAACTATAGGATGTATAACATAATTGCTAGGCCCATAAAACAAGAACCAAAAGATTTCAATCAAGCCTAAGTTGTGAATAATTATCAAACAGATCATTTCATATCCCATAGTCATTGTGAAGCAAAAACAAGTCATTTCAATAAGTGAATATAATTTTGACAAGAAAGCATATAAATAACAAATAAATTTGTATAATGAATAAGCAGGAGTTCATAAAAATGTGACACTTTACGCGATATTGGAAATGATTACAGCTGCTCTCCATGTGAACTTCAAATGTCTTCTTACCCGCTGTAATCTATTCTTCTCGGAGGAGATACTTTAATAGGATTATCCGATTCTCTGATTTTCTGTTGAGCTTCACCAGATAATTGCTGGGATGATTTCGCTAAAGGTATATTTGTCCATGCATTGGTTCTTTTGTTGACATCGTTTCCTCTCACATTAAAAACTTTATCTTGAGTGTTTTGCATGATCAAGCTGCCTCTATGACTTTCTCTGTCATTAAGTGCAAGTGTTTGTGATTCATTCCTACTGAGTTCCTTGGGAATTCTCACCTCAACAGAAACTGTTCCGTCCAAATGAACTTTTTTCAAAATTTCAGTCTTTCCAACTCGTTTTGTTACAGTTTTTGTAAACGCCTTTATCTTGCGCGGCTGATTTCCACGGTCGACATCACTCTGAACTTTGTCCTTGTTTTCACTAACCTTTAACTGTGTTTTATCAGCCTTCTTGTGTTTCTTTGCGGGTTCACGATCATAGTTGTAGTCATCATCTTCATCTTCATAGTATTCATCATCATCTTCATCGTCGTCGTCGTCATCATAATCTTCATCATCATCTTCATCGTCGTCGTCGTCATCATAATCTTCATCATCATCATCATAATCATCATCAGCGTCGTCGTCATCATAATCTTCATCATCATCATAATCTTCATCATCATCATAATCTTCATCATCATCATAATCATCATCGTCGTCATAATCATCATCGTCGTCATAATCATCATCATCGTCGTCATAATAATCATCGTCTTCGTCCTCATACTCATCATCATCATCACGATTGTCATGCTCATCATCATCATTGCGTTCTTTGATAGTTTGATTCTTGATATCAATGCCTTTGGAGAGATTTGTTTGATTATGGTGACTACCGAGAACACTTCCTACGACGTGGTCCTTGGACATTCTGTCGTTGCTAGGAGGGGATTTTGTATCTTTCTGTGCACCAGATTCGCCTTTATATCTTTCTTCGGTATTTTTTCCAGGATTATGTATAACTCTGGAAATGAGTTTGTATTTGTTTTCCAATTGCAGCGGTTTTTCTTCAGGAAAATGTGTATGATACGTGAATTCTGCCTTTCCATCACTCTTTGGCATACGAATTCTGCTGTTCAATAACGACAACACATCCGAATTTTTTATCGAGAGCACTCCATCGCCGTGATTTGTCATTATAAAAGGCAAATGGGCATCTTCACGCAAGTCTTCATTGACTTTGCCAGGTGGCGATTCAGAATAAAGCTTCACTTCATGAAGTGGCAGCTTGAGCATTTGTGCATTTCCGTTCAATTGCGTGCTCTCCTCATCTTGATTTCGATGCTGTTGTCGGTTGTGATGTATGATCGATGCTATTCTTGAAACAGACGGATATCTGTTTCTCTGCAGCAATTTTGACTGGAAAAATGCAGGGCTGTTGGTTTTTTGTCCAATGCTTGGAGTTTCAGTTACAAAATCTTGATCAAAATTGCCTTTGTCGTTCATCATAGCTTCATCCATGATAGGTGCTTGGACAGTGCTCTTTGAATCCTGCATCAATGCATTTGAGTCAGATTTTTCTGATGAATTATTCATTTCGTTGGAATTAATTTTCAATTGTTTGTAGACAGTCGGCGTCGTCGTCATGCTTGCAATGTTCGCCAAGAGACTTGATTTAGCATCCAGGGCATTGTATACCTTCACATTTGACTTCGATTGTTGTGGCTGATGCACCAATGAACCAGATATCGCTTCTGTTGATTTAGCATCACTTTGATCTGGATTCGAAATTGTGGGATTGGTAGCGCCTAGAGTCCGTTTGATGCTCTCTGGATTAGTGGTGTATACACTTGTGTTGTCATTCCCTCGGCTAAAATCGTCCCAACTAGAGCTGGTTTTGTCGAAACTGACGTCTACGGCATCTGGATTCTTTCTCCGCTGATTGTTATCAAAAGGAATTCGATGGGGATTTGTTTTCTTCGGATTGATGTCCGCTGTAGCTTGTTTAGCTTTTCTTACCTTTATAACCATTGGACTTCGATTGTCATTGTCACGACTATGATACACAGTGGCGTTCTTTGGATTGACAGCACCCGCACTTGCAGTGGCGTTCTCTGGATTGACAGCACTCGGACTTGCAGTGGCGTTCTCTGGATTGACAGCACTCGGACTTGCAGTGGCGTCCTCTGGATTGACAGCACTCGCACTTGCAGTGGCGCTCTCTGGATTGACAGCACTTGGACTTGCAGTGGCGTTATCTGGATTGACGGCACTCGCACTTGCAGTGTCGTTCTCTGGATTGACAGCACCCGCACTTCCAGTGGCGTTCTCTGGATTGACACCACCCGCACTTGCAGTGTAGTTCTCTGGATTGACGGCACCCGCACTTGCAGTGGAGTTTTCTGGATTGACAGCACCCGCGCTTCCAGTGGCGTTCTCTGGATTGACAGCACCCGCACTTCCAGTGGCGTTCTTTGGATTGACAGCACCCGCACTTGCAGTGGCGTTCTCTGGATTGACAGCACTTGGACTTGCAGTGGCGTTATCTGGATTGACGGCACTCGCACTTGCAGTGTCGTTCTCTGGATTGACAGCACCCGCACTTCCAGTGGCGTTCTCTGGATTGACACCACCCGCACTTGCAGTGTAGTTCTCTGGATTGACGGCAGCCGCACTTGCAGTGTCGTTCTTTGGATTGACAGCACCCGCACTTGCAGTGGCGTTCTCTGGATTGACAGCACTTGGACTTGCAGTGGCGTTATCTGGATTGACGGCACTCGCACTTGCAGTGTCGTTCTCTGGATTGACAGCACCCGCACTTCCAGTGGCGTTCTCTGGATTGACACCACCCGCACTTGCAGTGTAGTTCTCTGGATTGACGGCACCCGCACTTGCAGTGTCGTTCTCTGGATTGACAGCACCCGCACTTCCAGTGGCGTTCTCTGGATTGACACCACCCGCACTTACAGTGTAGTTCTCTGGATTGACGGCACCCGCACTTGCAGTGGAGTTTTCTGGATTGACAGCACCCGCGCTTCCAGTGGCGTTCTCTGGATTGACAGCACCCGCACTTCCAGTGGCGTTCTCTGGATTGACATCACCCGCACTTGCAGTGTAGTTCTCTGGATTGACAGCACCCGCACTTGCAGTGGCGTTCTCTGGATTGATAGCAACCGCACTTCCAGTGGCGTTCTCTGGATTGACAGCACCCGCACTTGGACTTGCAGTGGCGTTCTCTGGATTGACAGCACTCGGACTTGCAGCGGCGTTATCTGGATTGACAGCACCCATACTTGCAGTGGAGTTCTCTGGATTGACAGCATACGCACTTGCAGTGGAGTTCTGTGGATTGACAGCACCCGCAATTCCAGTGGCGTTCTCTGGATTGACAGCACTCGCACTTGCAGTGGCGTTCTCTGGATTGACAGCACCCGCACTTCCAGTGGCGTTCTCTGGATTGACAGCACCTGCACTTGCAGTGGCGTTATCTGGATTGACGGCACCCGCAATTCCAGTGGCGTTCTCTGGATTGACAGCATACGCACTTGCAGTGGAGTTCTGTGGATTGACAGCACCCGCACTTCCAGTGGCGTTCTCTGGATTGACAGCACTCGCACTTGCAGTGGCGTTCTCTGGATTGACAGCACCCGCACTTCCAGTGGCGTTCTCTGGATTGACGGCACCAGCACTTGCAGTGGCGTTCTCTGGATTGACAGCACCCGCACTTGCAGTGGCGTTCTCTGGATTGACAGCACCCGCACTTGCAGTGGCGCTCTCTGGATTGACGGCACCTGCACTTCCAGTGGCGTTATCTGGATTGACGGCACCCGCACTTGCAGTGGAGTTCTCTGGATTGACAGCACCCGCACTTCCAGTGACGTTATCTGGATTGACAGCACTCGCACTTGCAGTGGAGTTCTCTGGATTGACAGCACCCGCACTTGCAGTGGCGTTCTCTGGATTGACAGCACCCGCACTTCCAGTGACGTTATCTGGATTGACAGCACTTGGACGTGCAGTGGCGTTATCCGGATTGACAGCATCCGCACTTGCAGTGGCGTTCTCTGGATTGACAGCATCCGCACTTGCAGTGTAGTTCTCTGGATTGACGGCACCCGCACTTGCAGTGGCGTTCTCTGGATTGACAGCACCCGCACTTCCAGTGACGTTCTCTGGATTGATAGCAACCGCACTTGCAGTGGCGTTCTCTGGATTGACAGCACCCGCACTTCCAGTGGCGTTCTCTGGATTGACAGCACTCGGACTTGCAGTGGCGTTCTCTGGATTGACAGCACTTGGACTTGCAGTGGCGTTATCTGGATTGACAGCACCCGCACTTGCAGTGTCGTTCTCTGGATTGACAGCACCCGCACTTCCAGTGGCGTTCTCTGGATTGACAGCACCCGCACTTGCAGTGGCGTTCTCTGGATTGACATCACCCGCACTTGCAGTGTAGTTCTCTGGATTGACGGCACCCGCACTTGCAGTGGAGTTTTCTGGATTGACAGCACCCGCGCTTCCAGTGGCGTTCTCTGGATTGACAGCACCCGCACTTCCAGTGGCGTTCTCTGGATTGACAGCATCCGCACTTGCAGTGGCGTTTTCTGGATTGACGGCACTCGGACTTGCAGTGGAGTTCTCTGGATTGACAGCACCCGCACTTCCAGTGGCGTTCTCTGGATTGACAACACTCGGACTTACAGTGGCGTTCTCTGGATTGACAGCACTTGGACTTGCAGTGGCGTTCTTTGGATTGACCACACCTGGACTTGGAGTGGTTATCCCTGGATTGATAGTACTGTAATCCAAACTTGAACTTGATTTCATATGGTCCTGACTTGGAGTTGGAATAGACTTCATATTGCCTGGGATTGGACTTTGTTTGACATCGTCTGCACTTGGACTTGATTTCATATTGCCTTGACTTGGAGTTGGACTAGGTTTGATGTTGCCTGGACTTGAACTTGATTTCATTTTGCCTTGACTTGGACTTCGTTTGGTTTCTCCGGGGCTTGGACTTTGTTTGGTATCGCCTGGACTTGGATTCTCAACAAATGGGATTTGCATCCTTGGATTGAAAAGTCTCAGTTGTGGACCATGAAATTGGTGCTGAGGTCCAACAGCTCCAGATGCATGGAAGTGACCCATTTGATGATGGCTGTGCATGAATCTCCCACCAGGGAATATGTTGCGAAAGGGTGGATGACCAAATCTTACATTTCTCGGTCGGAATCCATGAAAAGCAGGTCTACTTCGAACCGTGGATGCAATAAGTGAGACAATCAGCAGAAAAATAACTGGCAGCAGTTTGATCATGATTTCTCTACATTGGTGAAGCCACAATAAGTCAGAATGCATCAAAGTCTCTTCATGCACATGATTGGAGCAACGTTCACTTTGTATAACATAGCTATTGTCACAATCTCCAGCAGGTGTTCATGTACTGCAGGTGTTATAGACCAACAACAGCGCATGACAGAACAATAAACGCAGCTAATGTCGAACAACGGTTTGCTCGATTCTCTAACGGCGATCCCATGAGAATAGATTGCACTTTCGGTTCAAGAGCCACAGATCGAAATTGACATCGTTGAAGTGAAAATCTCTACTGTTGACTTGGCGTCGTCGCTGTCAGCCGTTACTGTTCTGGCAACCGCTGTTGATGACCAATGAAGTCTGCAGTTCTTCTTTTAGCGCACAAGACATCGTTGACTGGAAAATGAAATTGCTAACCCAAGAGTTTTCAGCTGTCCATAGATATCTCTCATTAGATTGACCAGCAGTACCAATATGACAGTAGGAGAGGCCAAACATTCGATTAGTTTTAATAAATCGGATTTGTCTGAAAAGCTCATTCAGGTTAACTATGTACTTTAACCTGAGCTTTCAATAAATAGCGTTTTAGCAACAATTTTGATTTAACACAATGTTGTGATAAATTGAAACGGTTTTTGTTAAAATTGAAAAGAAGGCAGGTGTTGCGAGATATTTATGGCATTCGGACTGCACTATATGACACCGCTAACTTGTTTACAAACTGTTATTATTGCTTTCTCTTGACTGAAATGCCATGAGTTTTCATTCCACTTCATGTCATGGTTCGAAGTAGGCATAGGGTGTACATCATTCTGTGGAAGTCTCATTTTCGACCTCGTTCCCTGCAGAAACTCGTTCTGACTGCCGTACTAAAAGGCCGTCTGAAGTGCAGGTTGAATATTCATCGACCGTCATGTTCAAAAACAAGGTTGAGAACGAACACCAAGAAAAATGAACACGTGAATAGAAAATCTTCGTAAGAGAAAGATCTTGCATATATTCTCAAATGTACATATACAGTCCGTTTCATAAAAAGTGGATCATTCTAAAATTTGACTAAATAAAACATAAGTATGATACAGAAAGCATTTTTCATGTTATTTCATGTCCCTAATATATTTAAATGTCCTTATATAATCTGATAAGCTATGACACACTAACGGTTCTTAAGAAGCTAATATTTTGTGGCCCTACCCTTATTGTCAATGACATAACCAATTCGTCTAGGCATTGATTCGATGATATCGTTGATTTTTGACTGATCTAACTTTCTCCACTCTCTTTTTAACAGTGACGTAAGTTGTGATACGCCATCTGTAGGTAGCAGTGAACGACGAACGTTACGTTTTAGAATACGCCATACATTTTCTATGGGATTCAGATCAGGAGAACGAGCTGGCCAAGATAATGTCCTAAGACCTAATTGAGACTTGCATAAGTTGACTCTACTACTCCTGTGACACGTAGCATTATCATCCATAAATAACCAAGTCGATGGATCACCAAGTTGATCTGTCATTTGGCCAATGTTCATTCGTAAAACATTCACATAGCGTTCGGAATTCATGGGTCCTTGCTGTATGTGAAGTTCAGAGCGGCCATTGGTCCAAATGCCAGCCCAAATCAGTAGAGTCGCACCACCTTGTACCCGGGGCGATGTAAATGCCTCGGAATTTCCTGATCAGATTTTATCCATAATCTCAATCGACCATCACTATCCTTCAGACGGACTGATGCCTCATCAGACCAGACAACCCGATCCCATTGATTTCGCCAGTGACAATGACTCATTGCCCATCTGAGACGTCTTTTTGTATGCTGATCTGATAATTCGATCTGAGAGGGCCTCTTACAGCTCTTGAAATTCGACTCAATAAGTCTTCTACGAATAGTGGACTTAGAAATAGACGAGTCTAGTGCAGCCATCTCAGTTAACGAGAGACTTGGATCAACTTTAACAAATCTCAAAATTAGGCGGTCTCTATGTTTGGATGTTTTGCGTGGACGGCCAGAGCCCTCTTTACGACAGAGTCGAAAACCATCATTATGCCATCGATGCACATTTGTGTAAGGGACATTTAGTCGCTTGCTTGTAGCTCGCAAAGAAAACCCTAGTTCTAGCAAGGCTGACACTTTGCCTTTTGTGAATGCGATCTCGTTATTGTTCATTTGTGCTTTGTATTGTTTTCAACCGGTAAGAGATAGATTTCTAGCTGAAAGCAATCTGGAGTGCTGCCAATACCACCGCAACGAAGTCAGGAAGATATGGAATATGAAGTCCAGTTAATCACATGTAGCAGTTACATTATTGTTGATGAATAATGGTGCCATACTGGCTGTGATTGACCGATTTTCTTTATTTTTGTTTTGCTTGATAGCTTTTGGCTTGTAGAACAACATATTACATAACAAAGGAAACAAATGTAATTTTATAAGAGTGAGGTATGATTTTGTGTAACATTGCTAAATGAAGATCAAATTATCTACTACTTTTTTATCTATAACAGGAAAGCAACTCAATATTCATGCTTGAAATTTCCAACAATGATATTAGTAAGCACAACTGACATATCTTCCAAATTTCAGAGAAATTCGTTCAAGTTTGGCGGAGTTAGACAAAGTTGAAGTTAAGGCGATGTTTAAGGGTGATCCATTTTTTATGAAACAATCTGTACTATTGGTGAGTCCCTTTCGGTCTCCATGCCGCCACTCAAATTCGAATCACCAACAGAAAGTTTCACTTCTGCTGACTTCATGGTGAAATAGTTTATCACTGTAAGGCAACATATGACACCAGCTACATATGCTTCTTGAAATAGTTGGCATTACCAAAGTAACAAACGAGGTAGTGACTACATTACGGTATTTTTAGAAAGTTTTGATGGGTATTCAATAGAACATCCTTCGCAATATCTCTGCCCACCCCTGGTGGCATTAGTATCTGAATGGTAATTGTATTTTTTTGTGAAAAAAACGCATAGTGGCAAGAGTCAAAAGTGTAGATGTTTAAAAACCTTTGATTTTTTTGTTTGTATTTAATGTCGGTCAATATGAATTGAAGATAATTATAATAATCTCTTTATTGTTTCACTAAAAGGAATCGGTGAACACTTACAAAATGCGATGACATGTGTTTTGAAAGCAAAGAATTTCATGCAAGGTACCACAAACTATTTACATCAGACAGAAACTCCTCAACAGACTGATCATAAATTCAAAATACACAATGGCATGTACAGTATCCCTCAATAAGTATAGAAATTTAGAAATCTAGTGTAGAAACAACTCAATACAACAATCATGTATGAAAAATGATGGTTTAATGTCACTACTTCCCCTTACTGGGGGCTTGGACGGTGCTGACACAGTCAGACTTTAATCCGTAACGCTGTGATCGTTTTAGTTCGAATGCCATTCCTGACGACGTCCAATGACACTTTCAGGGCTCGACCTCTGGACCGAAGGAACGCTAGGCCAAACACTTGATCACTGTACCACGGAGACCCATCACGTAATCATGCATAAAATAAGGAAGTGAAATATGAAGGTAAATGATAAGTAGCATTGGGTTGCATTTTACCAATTGCAATTAATGGAAATTCTATTTCATCAAGTTACGCTGAAATAAACAAAAGCGGAACACCAAGACTTCGTAGACCCAGAATAGTCCTACCAAGTGTAGAATGTTCCTCAAAATACCCGAAATTCAATCCAGTTTAATTCATTTGGAGTTCCTAATGGGACAACCTGCAGACACTTTCACTGTGAATGATGGATTTTATGACGATGAATGCGAAAGATGATTTTCATTCACGATCCAATGATTTTCTGAAGTTTTTGGTTAATTAACAAATAAAAACTGTCCGCTAGAATTTTCCCTTTGACGAATCTCAGGGATATTTTGATAATGGCTTATCTGAATCTCAGCATTGGTTAGTTATTCACTGCGTGAAAAAGAAAATAACTCCTCTTAAATCAATAATGTATCAATGCAACTTCATGCACAAAATTAAATATAGATAAATAAAATAATTGCCAATATTTGACTTCCGCTTCTTCAGAGACAAAAGAGAGGAGGCGAAATGTTGGCTATTATTGTACTTACATGTATCTGTAATTTTTCGGCAGTCAACAGGGTATACGATTCTATTACACAGTCCGAATGTTTGAGGACTCGCTCAAAAAGCATTTACATCAACGAGTTATATGGAAATAGTGTCGGATCGATTCTCAACTCTCATTACACGCATGCAAGAAGACCTTTCATCTGATCTTGTGAAGTACTAATACCCACTGGCTACGTGAAGAAATTGCTGACTGGAGGAATTAAGATCACCACATCAATGAAAGCTTCATACAGAGAAGAATTTGGAAGAAGAAACTCACTTTTGGCGTCCAAGGAAGTGCGCGGTAGCCCAACACCATACACCAAAGCTTATTCGCGGCTGCCACTCGCGCTGCAGTCTCGGGAGTGGGACTTCCTCGGCCAGGCATGACTTCGTCCTCGCCATTGCCTCCAGATCCAGCTGCTGCCGCCGCCGCCTGTCCAGCTGGTCCAGCAGCCATTAACAGAGAGTAGCCCGCTGGCCTCACAAAGCCCGTACTTGGACCTCGAACACCGCGCGCTACTCTTAAGCCGCCTCGTGTGGAGCGTGGTGGTGAAGCGCCCATCTCCAATTGATCTGCGGCAGCTCCAGGCGGTGAAGAAGCCCGCATCGTTCGACACACCTCATGAGTGTCTTCAAGGACCGGTGGAAGACCATCTCGACGTCTCAGCTCGTTCTTTTTATCAAACAGTTCAATAATAGGACCAAGAGTAAGCTGCAAGGGAAATAGGCAGGTTTTGAAAGTATTCAGGCTCTCTCTCCTCACTTCGTAATATACGAGTGTATATATATATATATATATATATATATATATATATATATATATCTAATATCACTCGTATATATCTATTAAAAGATATTCAGTTTTATTTCAGGAATGCTGACTTTGATACATATGAGTTTGATGGAGTCTTCAATTTACATATGTTTGATCATAAAATCATTCACTGGATAACCACTTCATTTTCATTCGATTGTCCGGTTAATTTCCCTTCGTTTAGCCCACTGAATTTTCTTCGATCAACTATTTGATTTTCATTCAATGAATCGGTTAATTTTCCTTCGAAATAATAGTTGATTTTCTCTCTGTCAATCTGCTGATTTTTTATCACTTTTCTGTTTAATTTTCCTTCGAAATAATAGTTGATTTTCTCTCTGTCAATCTGCTGATTTTTCATCACTTTTCTGTTAAATTTTCCTTCGATAAACTGCTTAATTTTCCATTAATTGATCGGTTTACATTTCATCAATTACCTGCTTCATTTTCATTCTATTAACCCGTTAAATTTACTTCGATCAACTGCTTGATTAACCAGTAAATATTCCTGCTGTAAGCTTGTTACTTTTATTTCACGTAACCGGTCACAAGTGGGTTAACAAAAATTGCATGGAACTCCCTTTTATCATCGACTTCTCTATCACGCCAACAGAACTCACCAAGACACATTTCCACAACAGTAGAAGGACTTTCTTCATCGGGAAATGTGGTGAGGAGCCGCTGCAAAAGCTTGTGACCATCCCGAAGAGAATGATAAGCAAGGAGTTATCATTCGGCTCATTAGGACCAACAGAAGCACCTGAAACAGCAACGGGTTGATGGTTTCGTCGATTTTCCTATCAGTAAGAAAACTTACTCAATTCCTGTATGAAGACTTCTCGTATTTTCCGCCAAGATTCGTGTTCCTTTTCTTTGCATTCCGTTAATCGAACGGTTTCAACGAGTGTGTAGAGAATGTTGAGAATGACACGGAGATCAGCACTGTCAGCCAGAGAGACTGCGGGCTTCCGAAGTGCTGGACCACTTCCTGCGGTACTAGTGTTGTGCCTGCAACGAAAAAGACATTTCCTGAAACACACCGTGATTCCTCTAATAAGCGCCGCGGCGTTAATTTACAATCGCCAACTTTCAGTATGGCGTTTATTAAAATGCACGTTTTTCCAGTCATGAGATTTCTCCAAATTGAATAAGAACAATACTTTAAAGTATGTGACCTTTACGGAAAATCATCAATAAGAGCTTAAAACTCATCTAACATGTTTCTTCATGCACTACCGAATTCTTCATTACCGACAAGACGTGTTGGCTTCGACTCTGTTTGGACACATCGCCACACTAAACTTGAGAGTGATGACTCATGAGAGTGCGAGTACAGCAACAGCCAGAGGCAGGCTACCATCAATAGCATGCAACTTGAAGGCTAGATTAATTTTTTAGCAAAAGTAGTACTCAATCTTTTCCAATAAGATGACGATGGAAAATCAGATAAAGAGCATGCCGCATTTGTTAAGTGACTTCTTTTATCACAACATAGACTGCACTAGCTACCCTGAAATATCTTTAATCATTCCAATGACGATCGATAAATACTGTGTTGCCTTGTTTTTCAGCTCAATAGATTATATACATAATTCATGTATGTACTATATCTAGTCAATTATTTCTAATTTTCTTGATATCAGGGTTGCAGCGCTTATTAGACTGCGGCGATTATAAAAAAAAAAACACTTATCAGCTGAGTCGTTTTTTAGAGGTCGGCGTTTCATATGGGACGTAGTTTATAAGAGGAAATACGGTATTTTATATTTTGCATAATAACTGGGAGACTATCTCAATTAATTAACACTTGAAGACTTTTGTAATTCTCTTATATAATAGGCAAAAGGACGTGTAGAATACCATGTGAGTTCGAGATTGGGCGCCTGAAAGATAGGAATCAAAGCTGTATGAAAAATGAAGCTTTAACGTTACCACTCCCCCGTACTGGGGATTTGGACGGTGTGAACTGATGACAGTCAGACTTTTCTGAAGCGCTGTGGTACTTTTAACCCGGAAACTCTTTCACTGACTCCTTTGGGGTTCAACCTCTGGAACAAAAGATCGCTAGGTCAAGCACTGCTCCACGGAGACCGCGAATTACTAGGATTTGGAAGTGCTGCGCAATCGAAGAATTGTAATGAAATAATTCCAACCTACTGGTTAATAGAGGCTTTTATAAAAATATGAAAATGCTGCAAGTGTGATTTTTTTACAATTTTCTATAGACAAATGTAATGGGAAAAGTCACATTGCTGAAATTTCTGTATGACGTCAAGCGCAGTGCCACGGTCGGTAGCAGAAATCGAGAATTCCTGCCAGCTATTAGTAATTGATAAATTGATCTTAACCAGGACCATTTATAAGACATAGGCCAGGCTGCTGAAAAATGCTTATTAATTTTATTTAGTACAATTTGCTTCTTCTGTAATAAAACATAATATAATACTATGTAAGCTAGTTCGTTAGCAGTTAGCTAGTTAGCTAGTCTGCTAGCAGTTTCAGCTGAGTGGCGTGCTTGCATGAATAGTTGGTGTTGGCCACGAAATTGTTATAAAGTCAAAAAAATAGGCGATCAATTAGATAATCAGTGGTTATCGACGCCTACTTTATAGGCATAAAGAGGCTGTACAATGGATATGAATACTTGATATGAATTGAAATGCAATTCTAATGTAAATCTTCATCAATTTTCGAATCAGTTCATTGATATTGGAATTTCAAACAATCAATTAGTTGATAGCATAAGATAAATGATCACTTAAAGGATATTCGTGCAAAATAGAGAGTCCCTAGAATTAAAGTCGGTAGGAAGAGCTGATATTGCTATTTACGCAGAACATTGTCTATGTATGATGGTTTCAGCACGCCACGCCTTTGTTGACGATTTATCTTCGCTTTAACGACTGTCTAATTCGCAGTTCGTACTGATAACATCATGAAATGTGAAGGTGTCATTCAAAAAATGTTTTTGACTTCTATTACAAAGATTCGGACGAAAAATATGGCAACGGTCCAGCTAAGTTTGACAAAATGTCTGTGGCGAGGAAGCCGCTAGTAAGAGAAGACTAACTGACGTTATAGCTTCATTTAGCTGCAACATCCCTGAATGCATGATCATTCCTCTCTTGAACGCTATCATCAGGGATGAGAATAGGGAAACAGAAGCACCAGCGGAAATTCAAATTTCAGGGGGACCTTAATAGAAATCCATAATAAATAATCCATTATACTGACTTACTGGGCCCCCCAGGAATTCCGCAGATCCGCGGAAAATTCTCATCCCTGTATTGTAAATTATTAAACTGATCTTACTCAATTTCCATCAGCAGTAGATCCAACAAGGCAGGAAAGATTCCACATTCCAATACGAGGAAGGCATTGTGTTGAGTCCATTTCATTTGATCTTCCTCTAGTTCGCATTCCCCAAACACTCCTTGGACCACGTACAGCAGTGAGCGTGCAGTCATCAATCTCTCCTCCCGACTACTCGAATCCAGTCGATTCAGTGCCCCTAGAATGTACGCCTTTCGCGCGGTATCGTCGATGTCAATCCATTTCTGACTCTCTGCGAAGGAAAAAACAGGCTTGTCAACACATCGACTGTCGAAAGAAACGATATGAGCAAACTTCGAACAATCAATTTTATAATTGTGTTTAAAGTATTTTGAAGTAATAGATTCAAAGTCACCTCATCCAATCATCGTTTTCTAGATGGGAAGCATCTTAAAATGCAATACTAATGAAATGGCGCACTACCGTCTACCGAACATATCAACAATGACAGAAAATGCAAGCTATAAATTCACAGTTACTCGGTTGTGCAGTTTGACTTTAATCAAAGGTTCTGCCATTGACAAAGGATCTGGACCCGAAACGTCTGGAGATATATTTTCATTTTACATATTTTTCTTGGCATTATTGTAGATATCGGGAGATAGTCGTTGTTGCATTCTTTATACTAACTGACTTGTGTTCCTGATAAGCTAACACTGAACAGAGGAAAAATTCAATTCGATCATGAAATTTATTGAATTTTTTGATTTTCTCGGAAGCTTCCTTCGCATATGAATATTCATCAGGGTTGGTCAAAAACCCACATCAGAGTCAAAAACCCACTGGGTAATGGGATTTTTGAGGCGGGTTTTTGGGATTTTTGGTCCATGACGGAACTAGATTTCTGTGGATTTCTCGACACTAATTTTGAAGTATATTATTTTGCCAACAGAGTGCTCAAATGTCAATGGTTATTGACTAATAATATAATTAATATTATAATGTGAGAAAATACATTGGTGTATTTGATGAACAGTAGTTTTCTCATACACATGAAATAAAGTATGGATCACTGAAATAAAGTATGTACCGGTAAGGGCGGCAACCTAATACGTTTCTGCTTCGCAAAGTAGGATATTCCAGGGGACCAGGCGACCTGACCGCACACTGCGTGAGAAAAAGTGTCACGAGGCTTTGGTTTAAAGAATCAGAAATACTACGCCAGAATCATCATTGACTTGACATTTTCATGAAAATAAGATTAGAGTTATAAGGCTTAAGCGCAGTCCGAGGCCATAATTCATGTTAGGGCTAATTCATGCATCTAGCCATGAAGTCACACCTCGAATGCGAATTTAAGCTACGTTTTTGGAACTTTCTTTTGATTTTCATTGTCAATCGACGTTAACAAAAAGGAATTCAAAGTCGGATTATTGATCAATTCATACATCCTTTAACCGACTTAAGATGGAAAATATGAACAGTGAGACATCTCACATCGGTTAGAATTAATTCTATCAAATAATGTTTTGAAACTGAAACTTAAAATAACATGGTTCCTCTGATTTCTCTCACATATAATCAGTCGAGACGTATGGGAATACGAGTTTCTTGTTTTCGCTTTGTTTTTTTAGAAACCATTGTTTTCCAACAAAATAATCTTATCTTTTTACTTTCTACTCATGTACATGACATGTAGGCAATACATTATATGACGCAATGAGCACATAAAAGCAGTTAAGCAACATGTAGCTACGTTGCACAACATTTACGCGAAATAGAAGGAATGTCGAGCGATGTGTATGATAAATGATCAGGCCCTCCTTTTAATAAACATTAATATGAATAATTACATCCATGATGATACAATAATTATAACTCATTATCTAACCTCATATCTAAATAGATCTACAAAATGCCCTCTTTACAATATCTCCTACGCTTCCCTGAATATCGGGGTCATAGATTCTCAAATTGAAAGGTCGATTTATAACATACCTCCTTTATAGACTTAACTTATTATTATGGGTCAGGAGATGCCTGACAAAGTGCCGCTCGCCCTTTCAGTAGTCTACCACGAAAAACACTCTCTAGTAGCGATGACCGGTTTCGTCGTTTGTTGACTTTCTCAAATTACACATGAACAAGAACAGCACAAATCGCACCCTGGACATCAATTCTCAAATTGAAAGGTCGACTTATAATACAGGCGAGCCTCTTTATTGTGATAATATTAATAATAATGATGATAATATTAATAACTACAATAGCAACAATTATGACAATTGAATGCACGTATTATTGATAACAATAACTCATTATCTAACATCGTAGCAAAACATGGAATGTCAACTCCCTCTAAACACTTGCGTTTTCTTAAGTATCGGACCTCGGGGTCAAAAAATTCCCAAAAACCCAGAATTGGGTTTTTGGGACCAAAACCCCCAAAAACCCAAAATATGTTTTTGGGGTTTTGGGTTTTTGCCAACCCTGATATTCATCCTCAATAAATTAACGGCTAGAATGAACAAGTCATGTATTCAAATTGTATTGGTAGACCCTATCTAAAATTGCACAAACTTTTTTCAAGTAATAGGATCGGTATTTTGACAATTTGAAAAAGTAGTGTTAGTATTTGTATTTCTGCCATCTGGATATGAGGATGAGTAGAAGTTTTAAAGTCCAAGCAGCGGTGTTGTGGAGAGTTAAACAGATTCTGGATTTTAATGTAGGAGCACATTTTGATATTTGAGATATGATAGCCTCAAAATAGGTTAACCTTCAATCAGAAAGCATAGTCTCTGAAAGATATTCTAATACAAAGTCCCGATGAGGAAACGTATAACCCCTAACTTCAAGAAATTCCTTTAATTTTACAGTCCTTGTGCATGAATTTCCTTCGTCTGCTGTTCTTCTTTGGTCTGTTCTGATCTCTACATTGCAGCAATGTTACTTACTATTAGCACTTTGGAAGTCCTTTTCGAAACATTGTCGGTTCATATCGAATTCAGGCTCCTCTGTGTATGAATACAATTCAGCCATTTCAACAGCATATTCATCTGCATCGGCATACACGAAATCGAAGTCTTGTGGCTGTTCTTCATTGCTCTGTCAAATTAAAAGATGAATAATTGAAGCACATTCATGCATGAAAACTGGAAACGAGAAATATTCAATTAGCATTCATAACAATCTGAATACGTCAGCCAAAACGTTATTATTAGGGGTCATTATTAGTTTTGGAAAATCGACCTGTTTCCAGTTGATTTATCAGCTGACGCATTTATCTTTTCATCCTCTTTCGTCGGAAACGGCCTTTCTTTGAATGATGGAGAAAATGTAGATTAGCCAACTCGTCTGATCATCCTTAGGTTATGTATTGTGAAATTGAAATCATCAGAGAAGAATTCAGATGAAAAGACTAAAAAAATAACTGTTTCAATGTTCTATTACTACTGTTTTTTATTAAGAAATATTTACATAGCACTGAATTTCAAGTATTCTATTCTAAGTTATTGGCATGATATGGCCTACATGATCAGGATATGAATCACAGCCTCATGATTCGAACTCTGCTTATGAATTGTGTTCATGATGAAAATTGAGGCGGTTCATTGAAGGGCATCAGAAAAAGTTTGCAGAAATTGTTATAATTCTGATCCTCGAAAAAAATACTATTCATAAGTTTGGCGTTCCAGTGGGCAAAATCTAACGATTTTTGATGAAAATTCCGCAAACACGCTGAAGCTAAAGGTCACAAAAGCGTTGGTCAGACGGCTTAGTTTAAGAGGAGCACAGAAAAAATGCGATAGGGGCGATTCGTCTCCCCCAGCATAAATGGGGATCAGAAAGTAATCAGCAACTCCTCTATGTTTCACTAATTTGATGAATTTCAGCTACAGATCGATGCTTTAGTGTGTGTAATCAAATTGACCATCAGCACACGTAGGATTTCTATTGTAGTCATGCTGACTCAAACAAAAGGGAAAATCGGATATCTATGTTCCTACTTCCTAACCATCGAGCTGCCTGCATTATGAACTTGCAAATCTCACAGGGATCAGTATCGGTCACGTGTGAGTACCAGCGCGGGAACAGGGAATTCGTTGAGGGGATTTCAGACAATCAAAGCAGGTTTTAGGATTTGAATGTCTGTCCTAAGGTGGATTTTGCTGATATCTGTACTGAATATATCCATATGCGATTGAACTGCATGTACTAAATCCAGTTTTGCGTTATCTATATTAGAAAGCAGCTTAAGTTCATTTCTATTGAACTACGATCAAGTGACGCAATACATTCTGAAGAGCAGACAATGAAAATACTATTGAATATCATTACACAGGCTTACAATAACACATGAAAATTGATAACAATACCTCAGAGTCTCTTCGAGATCGTCGACCTGATGCGTTCTCTCCACCCCGTTGAGCGTTATTTCCTGCTTGACGACTTCCTGAGAGATCTGAATATCCTTCCCGGTCTTCCAATGAATCCACAAGTTGCATTGCCGGGGACGGTGGATCAATCATTGAAACTCAAATGGTATCTGAGATAGAAAACGATTTCAATATATGAAAGGTTGTTGAACAAATATTGCAGATGAGCAGCCGACAGTCATCTACATTTACATGCACGTGCGATATTTAGAAAGTTACTATTTCACAGTTTAGGAAAGGGTCTCAATCAGAAATGATTCAATCAAACTGAAAGCGACATTAAAAATTGAAGCTTTGTTATCTAAGGGCAAAGAATTCACACTACCTCATATTTTTGTGCTACATGACGACTGTCTTCCCAGTCGGCAGTGGCGCAATTTTTCGCGCCTGGTGAAAATTTTCGCGCCTAACTGAAATGACTTAGGAGACTAGCAATCGTGGGGTCAACTCCATACCTACTACTTCAGTAGGTGATCACACCGATCACACCGTGCACTACTATTCCTGGGAAGCATGCCGCATACCCTGTTAGCAAAAAAATTGTAAAAAAACAACAGCTAAGTTAATCAATAATACCTATTCAAAACTGATATTCAGACATCATAATGAGAGGTTTGATTTTACTTGTGCGATTCAGATACCTATTTTTCAGCAATCTCCACGGACCGCGTGGATGGTCCTGCGGGTCTTCTTAGGCGGGTTGTACCTAATGCAGCAGCAGAAACAACAGAACCTCATACACCCATGGAAAATACGAGTGGAAAACAACTATTAGTGAGCACCAAGCTTAAATTCATGAAACACAACGCTGTCTAATAAAGCATTGAAGTATCTAAATATACATCAGTCCTTCTTCGGAATCTTGGACAAGCTGATCATTGCCATTTCATAGGCTTTTCGTTTTAGAACGTTTTGAGTTACTCGAACCGATTCTTTTTCCTTTTTCTTTTGTAACTGCCCCTGTACCTTCCGCAAAGCTTCAATCTCTTCGTCACGGCTGGCAGTTGTTCTCTGTGCGCTGAGCAACAACTGGTGAGCTGCCTCCTTTTCTTTCAACTTCGCTTCGATTTCTTTCTCCTTCTGCAACAGCTCCTCCTCGAGACTCGAAATCCGCTTTCTTTCTATCTGGACTTCGGCAATAAGGGATGCCTCCAATTCCTTCGCACGCTTCCTTTCTTCTTCTGCTGCTTCATCTTTTAATATTTGGCGATAGGAAGTGTGGGCACTATTGCACATGCTAATCATGGATGCTGTCACAGGAAGTGAGGCTGGAGTCCACTTCCTTGATTCCATGCAGGAACGCGACACAATCAATGGCTTTACAGTGGCTGGCTTGAGTAGTGAGCGCTTCTTTGTCACCGTGTTGTTCAGTGAACTAAACACACGCTCGACCTCGGCATTGCCGTGCGGACGAGTCGAGTCAGGAGAGACCTGTTGTTGTCGTCTGAAACTTTCTTCCACAAGTCAAGTACGTCGCCGTCATCAATAGAAGTAATTTTAAATTCAGTCTGGTGCAGGCGAGCTTCGACTTCCAAGCTGCCGATCTCTGTGTCAGCAAACACATTGGGTAGACAACGCGCCAAATTTCCGACCCATTTCACGAAGTTGGGATGCTTTTGGTGCTTCGGATCAAGCATCTGACAAGCAACCAAGAAGCTATTGCCTAACGGCAGATAGTCCTTCAGCTTCTGTGTTCCTGCTTTGAAAAAGGATTTCATTGATGAGAGACACGCCTGCTGATCACTCACTGAAAGATCTGCAAACAAACGCTTTGCAGGCTCTCCGACTGACATTTCATAAGGTGGAAGCCATACAGAAGCGTCTGCCAAATGAAGCTTCCAAATTTTGTCAGTGAGCTTGCTTGGTCTGATGAAGCGGAGGAGTCAGCGCTTTATCAGTACAACCATACGACTGTGAAGAATGTGAATTTGGGTGCCTTCGCTTTGGAACAGTAATTCGAATTCTTCCAATGGCTTCAAAACCTCTGCGAAAAAGAGAAAAAAAAACTTCACCTTTGGATCTTTCAGTGCTTCCTGGATAGATGTGAAGCTAGAACTTGTGCCTCTTCTGGTCTGCTTTGAGAAGAACTCAACCAGCGGTTCATATAAATGTAGCACACGCTCCACGACGGAAACAATTTGCAACTACCGAGTATCAACTGGGCGTAGGAAGACAACTTTCTTTATTTCCGTGAAACTGTCGATAAGGTGGTCAAAGTGGCTTCGTTCAACTTGTGAGAACTTGAAATAACAATAGACATCTTTCACCAGCGCTTCCACTTTGTTCCCCAAATCAGCAGCACTGCATGCATGCCTCGCGACGTTTGCAACGTGATGTAAGGAGCAACCTCCAAGATCAATGATGCTAGTAAAGTGCTCGTTCTTAAAACGTGCAACAGTCCCACTCTTGGCTCCCCTCATTGCATTGCAGCTGTCACTCATGATTGCCAGACAGTTCTTCTTCTCAAGACGACATTCATCTAACGCCTTTATGACACTTGCAGCCATTTGCTCTGAAGTTGTCGAGGACAACACTGGTAGATCAATTCAGACTAATTTTGCAGAAAAGGAATTCTTTGGTAGGTACCGAGCCACAATTCCAAGGTACTTAGCACCCCTGTTCACCTCGTCAATTTGAAGTGAATACCAAACCCCTTCTCGTATTTCAGAAAGGACGGCTTCCCGCACATAAGGAAAAATGCGGAGTAGCAACTTCGAAAGTAATAAACATGCATTTTCAATAAATTGTGTGCCTAGGACAAGTACAGCAAACTTGCATGTTAATAAAGCTGAGAGTTTTTACTGAAATCTGATAATCTGCTTGTCCCAAAATTCGCGCATTTCATTCAAATATTTTCGCACCTTGCCCACAGAATTCGCGCATTCGCGCCTCTGATGGCAAAATTCGCCCCTGACTGGGAAGACTGCATGACGAATTAGTATTACGTAATGTAGCAAGAACAACTGGTATTGTCATATTGAAGGAGATCTTAATACTAAAATCATTTACGTCAATATTATCTTCATGATGTATGACTCCGACTCCGGGGGTTGATAGGACTACGACTCCGACTCCGGGTGGCAAGTATATAAGCTTAGTTTTTTGAAAAATTAACTGGTAGCCTACATCACAGATAATTATGGGCCTACCTGAATAGATATTCAGTGATATCAATCATTTTCGATGAAAGTTGATCAAATGTCGCTTTAAGTTGGATGCATGCTACTCCCATCTTCTTGATGTGTGCTTCACACGGTTTTTCGCCAGTCTCCATCAGTCACGAAAATTCCCATCCTTCTCCAAAAAATATGAGTACACTTTCGATTTTATTATCCGCTTTGTAGGAGCCATCACACACGATTAACGTGAGGGTAAGATGCAATGTTCTCAAACAAACCAGTATTCAATTTTTGTCTCTGATGTGACCTTTGGCGCGCAGTTGTGATCGAGGCTAGGAAGGCTTGTCTTGTCTATTAAATCACCGAATGAAAAGACAATCCTTTTTTCACAATCACGGTTCATTCCCTCAACTGTTACAAGCTTTGCATGCAGCATTGTCTCTGTACTTTTGTTTGACGGAGAAAGTTGACATCAAGACAATGACAGCTATTCACGAGAATAAATGATTTGCTTGTATTATATTATTTCGGGTCTAGTTGTAGGGCGGAGTCTGGAGTCCTATCATTTGATAGGACTCCGACTCCGACTCCAGCAAAAATGATAGGACTCCGGGACTCCGACTCCACATCCCTGCCATAAATCGCTATGTAGCAGTAATAGGACTGCTATATCACAGTAATAATCACAGTTCACACCTACAGTCATTTACATTACCATTCTCAATGATCTGCAGTTAAGCCAACAAGGTCAAAATGTTTCATCGCCAATATGGTCGAGGAAATATGATATTTTCGATTATGTAGGTCTAAAATGAATATCTGCTTCAAAATATCTCATGATTTTTAATGATGCTGTGACATGATAGAATTTAAATTTCATTTACAGCTGCACCTGATTACTGGGCCATTATCGAACCTGCCTACAGTTTCAATGCTAGAATGTGCAATGTTGATTCGGTCTATAGCTATTACAATGTTTGACAAACTAGGCTTGCAAGAAGGAATAATTTTTAAGAAATAAATAAATCTCTTCTTCCATAGCTTTTATAAAAATTCAGATGATCTTGATATTCCCTATTCCCTATCCACTATTCTTACTGAATTTTCGGACGAAACGCCAGAACTAGTTGGCAACAAAGCTTTCGACTGATTTACGGAAATTTAGCAATTTACTGAAAATTTTAGTCCCAGTTGTAGCCTTATCTGTCTGACTCATTCCAAGATTTCGATGAATTGGAGAATTTGTCGACCGAGAAGTTATGCAGGTGTACTTTTAGGTTAGAGACCGACAAAATTGTGGGGCAAATGGAAATGTTGATGTATTCTTCGGCAAAGTTTCAAATTCAGTACCGCAAAATCACGTATTCAAAATCACGGTACCGCAGCTGTCAAGTTTTGCCCTACCATTCACTTTTTGTTCATGTTTGTTAATTATGAATGTTTCACGTAGTATCAATTTTACATTGTCATGATCGTGAGCCACAATGTCAATATCGATGTCGACATGTTGTACCGTGCTTGACACGTTCGAATATGACTAAAATCCGGAATATTAAGGATTTGTAGTATGGTCTTTGAAGCGGATATGAAAAGGTAGCCTGGCACTGCCAATACAAAATACATGTGAAGAGAGCGGAAGACATTGGACGGAATTCTGACAGCGTGACAGTTGCAGAGCAATCGACCACGACCATGACAAAATCCACAAACTTCCTCTAACACAGGCATACCTTTCTAGTTGTAATAGTTGACAACTTTGCATAAGCATACAAATGATGCATCTACATTGACAATTGGCAGCTACTTTTTGATGTCCTAAATGTGGGCTTATATCGATTCATCTACGGTTCAATATAAAAAACCTTGTCAAGAATGCTGCTTTAGCAACGCGTTGGCCACACTTTCAATCGTGTCTTTTTCGAATTGGTCAATCACTAGAGTCAAGTTTGCAAAGAAGAATGACAACCTTTAAAGAATTGCTACTTTTATTTGATATAAGACATCACAATCTATGCCTCTAAGCGATTAAGCTGCCACTTATTGACAATGACAGCGAAAGAGTTCATACTAATGATTTTGACGCTGTCAAGCTTGAACTGCTTCCCACGTGCAAATGTCGAATAATTAAGTTTATCAAGGATACATTGCTGATCATAGAGGGTAAGAGACAAAAGTATATCTAGCAACACGATGTTTGGGGAAAAGAAGATAAACAGCTGAGGATATTCAACAAAATATAAAAGTTTGGACAAAAATAAATGTAGTCTTCAAACAAAATAGTAGACAAACTGATCAAATGAGAAGACATTTGGAGAAATAAAAGCTTATTCTACCACAACTAATTACGACTATTGACAGGCTCTTATGTAGCTGTATGACTCCCTTGAAAACCTCATGGTGAGCAATATCTCACTTTGCCTTAGTTGCATACAATCAGTAGAGGCCTATAATATTGTGACGATGTGCAAGGACGTCGGACTTGCGATGCCAATCGAGCCACTTTATGATCTTATGACTCATTCAACAGCCATGAACGAATTTTTCAATGGTGATGCACTAATAATTAAGTTTTCAATGAATCATAATGAGCGAGTGTACCATGAGTGCTGATATCTTGAGAGTATTGCAACGGTAGATCACCAAGTTCTCACACTCCATGCTATTCATATAACCATTTAAACTGCCCAATATGAATTCAACTAAATTACTAATTAATAAACAAAAGATGATGATCGCAACCATAGACTCTATGATCACAACATCTCTTATGCTCATCCATATTGAGTGGTCGAGAAGATTGAAGCGATATCACTTATATTTGCTGTGTGAAATGAATACTTCAGAATTGTCAATTGCAATAAATGAAAGCCTAGACCGCTGCTAGACTGTTGCTAGATTTCATAAAACCGCCTAAGACAATTGATTGACTGTGAATCTGCTACTAACTCAGATTTCAAACAGACAATCAATTGCCACAAGAATGAACTATCCATCATCATCCTTGCAAGATTTTTATCATATGCATGCATCCTATTCTGCATATATTGCTGTCCCATTGCGTATACTATATTCCGATGCATAAGTAGCACGCTATAAATTCTATCATATTTGATTGTTTTAATAAGGTAACCGATTTAAAATCTTGGAATCCAAGAAATGTGATAGAGGATGAAAAATTTGTCACAACTTTGCATTCTCTTCACTGTTAAGTTGTTGTTTGTCGCATGATGTTTCAATAGTTTTCCAGACCAAATTACTTGTTCGCATGTATTCGTGCGTGTGAAATTCTGCAACCTTGCATCATGTACCTTGTATCATCATATTTTCACAACGCAATCATTTGACTTGCCGGTGTTTGCGGTGAAATGAGGCAACAAATTGCTTCTTGTCCATGTTCTTGTGGAATTTCAGTGATAGTCACAGTGCCTCGCATGGGCATTTAAATGTCGATTTATGTGCTACATTGATATAACGTCCTGATTAATCACAACATGCAGAGATTTACACTCGTTTTTGTTTGGATAAACAGTAACAACTGAGGGAAGCTTAAGTACAATATATAGACCTAAAGCAATGCCCGTCCTAAAAGACGCGACAGATTGGAAAACTGCACACTGTAATTTTAATAATCATTTCTATATGATGCCAATATTCTCTCAAGCATTCATTATTTCTTAATAAATGTATTGGCCAAGGTCTTTCACTTGTGTTGTCAAATTGGTTTGTTCAAGCGAAACCTTGTCTTCTTTAGTTGCATTCAGTAATGTCATTGCATCAAAAGTGACATTAGAAGGTTGCACTGATGTCGAATGCAATCTGGTTTGGTATTGTACACATGACTTGACTTTGTTTTGAAAGGCCCTATGTCTTGATTGTTGTCATCGTTATTTTATTCATTATTGCTGCTCTTCAATGTGAAGCGAAGCTCCGGTTGTACGTTGTACTGTCCACATGAATCAATATCGTTGACCATCCCCATTGTGGTATTGACTTTGCATACTGCACTTCATGAATTTTCCGATGTCATTCTCTCTTGAAGACACAGTCTGAATAGACCGTGTAATAATGTGCACTAACTATTTTTACTCTTATTTTTAAATAGATCGTCCGTCAACAATCTTCCTCAATGGACGAACCAACATGGTTTTTTAAATGTTCCTCTGAATCTCAAAACATGGAATCCATTTTTCTTTGAATTTTTTGTATTTGTCAACATTTGACACAGAAACTTTAGCAGCAATTTTTGATGGCGTAGGATAGGAAGGCGTAACGATTGTTTTCATCATTGCCTCGAGCTGATTTTATTCCTGTTTCAAGATATCCTGAAGGTCTTCAGCAATTTTTGTCATTCTTAAAACGTATTATTTTTGACTGTCCAACACCTAGCACCAAATGTGTGAGAAAAGCTACCGTCTATGTAGATGAACATGGTTTGTGTGATTAATGATTATAAATCATCTGTACATTGTAGATCTGCATATAATTTGGAAACAAAGGGCTTGCAAGCAAGCTGCAAGCGACATATAGCAGTAGATATAGTAATGACCGATCAATGCACCATAAGATCGCACCATAAGATGCAGCATAATCATAGCAACTAGCATTGTGTGCATGTCAGTTTCTAACGCCGAGCAAGGTTGAGCATGTGATGCATTTTCTCCTTAATTTTATAGGCGGAATGTCGATGACGCATTAGTTTCTTTTGATTAAATGGACAATTTTAATAAATTCCATTTAATTTTGTATACTCAACATCTTCTTGTAAAGCTTACAATAGAGGAAGGGAAATTTGACTTCATTTTTTTGATGTAAATTCACAAATGTGACAGTTTAACCACTACGAATTTTCGAAAAAATAAATGTGCATGTTTATTAGTGAATTATAATTCTAACTACCCTATACAATGGAAATGTACCTTTTCCCATATATAGGAGTGCTGCATAGCCTTAAATAATATGTGATACAACAACATAGCCTTGAATAATAACATAACCATTATTGTATAATATATATCAATCTTTTCAGGGAAAATGGGGTTGTTAAGATAAATAATGTATGCTGAAGCTGGAAACTGTTTGACATCGAGATGAAAATGTCGCAAAACTTCTGCTATATGACAAAAAATATTTAGCATGTGTAAAACAGTATAGTACCTGCGTGAAGGATAAAATTAGACAGTTGATGAGATCATGCGTTGTGTATGATTAGTTGACCCTGATACGCAACACTTGCGACAAACAAAACGCATATTACATCACAGATTAAAAGTGCACATTCGAAGTAAGTCAACTATGATTAGTTGACAAACGTGCGTGTATGTACTAACTGCCTTAAGTAAGTAAGTAAGTAAGTAAGTAAGCGTTTATTGGGAACTACTTGAAATCGCAACATTACAAAATGGTTTTTACCTGATACTGATATGCATATAAATGAATCCATGAAACATGTCGACAACACAAAGACAAAAAAATCAGCAGCTTCATAAAAGTCAAATGCTAGCAGATATGTAGCAGATCATTAGCCATAATACATGAATATGGAAAGAATGAATGCAGTCTTCTACAAGAAGATATAGGATCAATAAGGAAATGTCCACTACGCGGCATACGATTGGGCACAAGTTCATGCAACGGATGACTTTTACAACATTCACATTTTGAAAGGAAGTCCAAAACTCTACGTTTGCGCAAATCACATAAATTTGGAAACCGGGAACATCGACAATTTTCACTACAAACAATGCGGTGTGCACGTCTTTGGAAAGCGTCGAGCAATGCTTCAATTTTGGCAGGTAAGAAACATAGAAGAGGACATGCGTACAACAACAGAGATGTAATGAGGCCATGATATACACCAATTAATTCATTACGAGAAACTAAAGACTTCAAAATTCTTACGACATACAATCTTTGGAAAGCAGTCTTGAGAATGATTTTAAAATGGCTGTCCCACGACAGGGTATTAGTCCAAAGGATCCCAAGAATTTTTATGTTATCAACAACTGGGATGCTGAGATCATATGCTGAGGTTTTTTCAAATTGAGGGTCAATTGATTATCTCGAATCCAGCCTTTGACATGCACAAAGTTATCGGTAAAATTGCACATTGGGAGAGGTTCAATTAATGTAATATCATCTGCATAAATTACAACTGAGGACGGCGAAGGTATAGAGAGTGAGCCGACGAAGCAGATAAACAAATAAGGGCCCAAAACAGATCCTTGAGGCACACCCAACGGCGTCAGGAATAATGGGCCATAGGAGTCATTTATCTTGATGCGTTGGTAGCGATCCGATAAGTAGCTCTTCAACCATAAAATGAACCCCTTTTCAATATTGTTTCTGCGGAGATGGTTGAGCAGCAGTTCATGATGAATCTTCCTAAAAGCCTTAGACAGGTCCAAACAGGTTAGTCGAACTGCCTTCACTTCGGAGGATTCGAGAAGCGATGTGATGCTATTGTGAACCTTCATGAGTGCAGCATCAGTAGAACCATGACTTCGGAAAGCATATTGATGGGGGCCGAACATCTTAGTAAGATCAGGAAGGATTGAATGCAATACAATACGATCGAAAATCTTGGAGACAGTGGGTAACAAAGATATTGGGCGAAAGTCTTTGATAGTTGGAGATCTTTTCTTCGGCACTGGCACAATATCCGCAAGCTTTCAGCTCTTAGGAACTGATCTGCTGTTAATAGATGCTCGAAAAATGTCATGTAAGGGGAAGCAAACAATGTCAGAGCTAACTTTGAGAAGGCGATTTGGAATGGAGTCGCTCCCAGAAGATTTGCCCGACTTTATTCTTGCTAATTGTCGTTCAACTTCAGCAACAGTGAATTGTGGGGATCACTGATAGTCGTCTTGAACAGAACACGAGTCAGAGTTCTCAAAATTATAATTTCCCCTAAACTCAGTATCAAGAGAAGAGATCAGATTTTGTACGTTGCCATGTTGTTGAATCAGGCTGTCAAATGTATTACCTTGAGATTTCCCTTTAATTTCATTGGCCACTTTCCATACATGACGGTTTGACTTTATTTGTCTATCTGACCACAGGTTTTTGGCCTTTTCAATCTCACACTTCACTTTTTCTTTCAGATGGTTGTAGAGACTCCAATTTTTGGAATGATAGGCTGACCAACGTTGATTGATAAGATGCTGTAGTAATGGTGTAGACCAAGGCTTGTCGTTCGAGGACATGGTCACATAGGTTGATGGAATAGATGATACTGCAAAGTTCATCAAATCATAAAATTGATCACATTTGTTCTCAACAGACATGACATTCAAGACACTTGTGAAATCCAAAGATGAAATAGTTCTAAGAAAAGCATCGATATTGGATTTCCTGAAATCCCAAAGTTTTACAACATGAGTCAGAGAAAAAGTTCTTGATTCACCGTACAATATTATGGTATTATGGTCTGAAGAGGCAATGGGTATTCCAATTCATGCGTCCGAGGAATAATACTTTCGTAAACTGTCACTTATCCAAATTTGATCCAGTATGGCATTTCCACGTGTTGCTTCAGTAACACAGTTCGATAAATCAAAATTTAGCTCTATAGCATCGGCATTGGTTCAAATCTCCACAAAAAACGATGCTACGATTTGGGAAGCAGAGCAATTCATCATCAAGTATTTCACAAAAATGATCGGAGATACTCTTCAATTCAGAGCTCCGCAGACCAGGAGGTATGTACGCACATAGCAAAAATACGTTCAATCGAGGAATTCTCAAAGCCAAAAATTCAATGTCAACAGGGCAGATATGTGGAGTTAATACTAACACAGCACCAAGTGACTCCGCTAACCATGCACATACACCGCCGCCGCATCGGTTCAGCCGGTCACAAAGAAACGTTGTGTAGCCCCTCAAGGCGATTAAATCAGAGTCTATAGTAGGTTTAAGCCAACTTTAAGTGATCAAATTTATTCCTGGAGTCATTGAAGCGATGAACAGAGCTAATTCATCAAATTTTGGTAAAAAAACCGTAGATTAGTTAGGAGAATAGGAAGAAATTTCACTGAACGATGTGAGGAAGAGGCAGACAAATTAGGAAAAACTTTCGCTTTGCTCTTTGATAAAATCACTTTTGAAAATGACACACATTGGTTCTGTCACAAACTTTACCACGGAAAATAATCACATCTTCTCCCAAGTTTTGACGACACTTCAACTCATCACGTAGCTCCTTGTCTCTTTGTTGCTGATATTTTGTCTTGTCATGGTTAATGAAGACTGATTTATAAACTTCGCAGGACCTGAGCAATTAGGACTTTTGCAGAATTGCTTGTTTCACGTGAACATTTTTGAAACGAACTCTGATTATGACATGAGTTTTCCCAACCTCTTCACATCTTCATAATCAGGATTATGAACACCCAAAAACCTGAACATTTTATTACAAAATTCACTGTCACTATTGGAGTTCACCAGCACAGAACCTTCATTTGGCTCAGGTATCCCAGAAATCACAATATTTGATTTTCGATAGTCTCGTTGCTCATACTCATCAAATATTACATCGAGGGGGCGTTGTTGTGTACCCCAATCTCATTTATTTGGGAACTTGGTTCTGCAAATTTTCGATCGCTGCCTCTTGAGTATATTTAACCGTCTTGATGGTAGAAATAGCTTCTTCGATCTTATAAGTTCGACAGCAAAGAGAGCTTATCAAGTCACTAAGTTTGACTATATCAGTTCGAAGCGATTCAATAATGACATTTTTCATAGATTCGATCAATTCTTTAACATCGTCCAGGCAAAATGATGTACTCCTGGTGGTAACTCTGTCAGATGGCATGATCAGAATTGAAACCGTGACCTTCCAAAAGAAATGCGGATATTCGTGCACAAACCGCTGGAGTATGCAACCACTGTCAAGCTACAGTGTATTAGACAGTCTTGAATGTATAATCAGAAATATCTCTTGCCTTTCATGCGTCATAAAACATTGGCAAACAGACGCGCACGTGAACAAGCAGCCGCAACAGGCAAGAAGCAAGACTGAGAAGAAATCACTGATATCAATCCAGATACGAATAAATCCTTATGGCAACGAAGCGACGACGAGGATCCAAAATCCAGCGACACAGCCACCCAGAGCTCAGCGAGACGAAGAAGATGATGTAAAAATTACCACAGGAAACAGACGGCGTCAATGCGAATGGGAACCATACAACCAAAGCCGATCGGAGCGACGTCAGCAATCAGCAACAGCAATATCAGCATTGATGAGATAAATGATTGTTCTTCCATTAGGTGCATTAGAACTTGTAGAAGCATTGTCAATAAATGATTAAACTCCTGGTTTGAATCTAGGTTGACCAACTAGGTCCCTATTTTTGGACCGGTCCCACAAGTTCCTGTTTCGACCACTGCATAGTTGGTTTTAGATTAGTAGCGACTGTTCTTTCACTTAATCATCCAAACTTATAACGTAGATGTTTGCCTCCATTATCTTGTCAACTACGTTCTGCTAGGAACTTGCTATCGCAAATTCCGGGATACCGAAATTCAGTTATGATATTAGCGCCTGCCAATACCGGGATTTCGGGATTTGCTTAGATTGGAAGTAATTTGGCAGTGCCATCATTTTATCGACAGTGCTGTCGACTCTCAATAATGTACGGATGCGGTAGACGTTCTTGGGCTCGATTGACGCAGTGAATGACAACAGACAGTTTACACAGTTTTGCTCATCATATGTACATCGTAAATATCACACTCATGTTAACTTCATACCTCACGTTAATCAAGGCTTAACGGCATTATCAAGGCTACCTTTTTTCTTCTCTATGTACTTTTGATTCACTGTCTTACCAAATTGATTGACCGACGTCGGTATATTGTAGTGAATTTTCTATAATACCGGGATTTCTGGATTTGAAAACTGATGCCGTGGATTTCGGCATCACGAAAAATCAGGGATACCGGGCTTTCAAAATAAATTTCTCATTTACTAACTACGACCGATATCTCATTCATAATCGGCTCGTTCAGCTTGCATGAGCATTTAACTTCAAGGAATATAAGGTCGAGAAAACTATGTTAAGGGAATAGAAATGAGAGCTGAAGACATGAAATCTTATAGAAATATGTGTGAAGTAGAAATTCATAGAAAGTAATGAAACTGGTGGTTCCAAGCTACATAGTAGTATAAAATGATCTGACTGAAAGGAAAAAGATGGGGAGAATCACTTATAAAATATGAAGACGCATATAAAAATTATAATAAGAAAGATTCTTTAATGCTTGTCAATTCTACTTTGCTGTTGACAGTCGGTTTAAGTTTGCTGATGTTAGCCTTTCTGATTTGCAGGTTTCCGGGATCTTGATTATGGGGTATTATTTCACATGACATGCTTGTTTGTTTGATACAGGGGCGTAGCGTCCATTGGGGCATTCGGGGCAGTGCCCCGAATGCATTTTTAGATAAATTCCGCAACATATTTTAATCAAGTACTACACGGGCCCACGCGTCAGTGACCAAACGCTACTTCTTATTAAGTCTTTATTTCATGTTTTCATCTTTGCCAGGTTTGTATGCATAATTGTCGGTGGCTTTATCTATCTTCCTCTCTCAGTGTGTCAGGGGACAGAGTGTCGCCGAGATTGCACCGACTGGCCAAAATCTAACACGAGCCACTCTGTGATTCAACCATCCTAGTCAGTGAATTCAATCCGGGTGAGGGCAAGGAATTCTGTACGATTGACACTTACACTACACACACAGACCGGCTAATCACGGTGAGTCTGACAAACGCATAACTAATAGTTTACACATACATGCCTTCACTTCTTCATTCTTTCATGATTATTTGAAAACACCAAAGTGACTGCTAGACTAGAACCGGGTGCTTTGCATATATGCTGCATGCTATAAGGTATGCCGATGCCAAGACTGATTTTAGCCCCGACGTTTTGAAGCACGCTACGCCACTGGTTTGACAGTTGCTGAAATGCTTACGGAAGGATGATTCAGATATAGACATGTGTTCTCTGCAACTATGTGTGGAAAGATCTATGAAACATGTCTTTATGATTTAATCATTAAAGTTTGTAATTTCTGCTTGGCTGTTGGTGGTTGGTTTAAGCTCGTTGATTAAGAAAAATGAAAATGTCGGTTCTACTTGAATGTCAGAGGAAAAATTTGCATATAAAATCATATATGTAACTGCTGCAACCAATTTTGCATCGGTAGTACAATTAAATTAGACCTTTACACACTCGCTGCAGAGAATACATGTCTATATCTGAAGCATCCGTCCATAAACAATGAACAACTGTCAAACAAGCAAGCTTGTGAGCTGAAATGCCATCCCATAATCAAGATCCCGGAAACTTGCAAATCAGACAGGCTTACTACTTTACATCAACGAAATTAACGAAAACATCAACAACAAAGTAGAATTGAAAGGCATCAAGGAATCTCTCCTATTATAATTTTTATGAGTTTATTTTTTTATAGCTAGCTCTCCTCTTCTTTTCCTTTCTGTCAGATCATTTTATGCTACTTGGTAGCTTAGTACTTTCAGTCTCATTACTTCAATTTCTATGAAATTCTACTTCACATATATTTCTTCTTTATCTTTCTATGGCCTTTATGCCTTCAGCTCTCATTTTTATTCCCTTCACATAGTTTGCTTGACCCTATATTCCTTGAATTTGAATGCCTACGTTTCCATCCGAGAATTCGTTCTACGTGAAGATAGTCACAAGTTGTGACAAATTAATTGTAGGCATTTGGATAATACAAGTGAGAAGCATCTCAAACTTGACTCGTCAATAGTTCTTTCTTACGCTTTATTTAAGATCAAAACATCAATATATATACTTCCTTATCAATATTCGGTTACATTGTCGAAGAAAAAATGCAGGCACTCGTTCACGCAGCATATTAGACTCAGAGTTTCGTTATAGAAATTGTAGAAAAATATTAGTTATTTGACACTTCCTCACTTTTATGTCGTGAACTATTTATCAAGTATTAAAGCGAGTAATTCTGAAACATAATGTACTTAATGCATAATTTGATTTATGTGCATTGACGTAATATTAAACATAATTTATGGATCTGTGGAGCGAGAAAGATACATTAATAAATAGTTCAGTATACATGCCAGTGATTTTGTTACCGGTGTGCGATCAATAATAAGATTCGTGAATATTCCTTTTGAAAAATATTCATTTTCCTCAAGCAGTAGGTGCTATCACAGACTTAAATGGTATTTGACAGATTAGGAATAGAATGTTACCACATTAGCTTACAACAGCAGAGAAAAAAAGTGTAAAAGTTGAAACTTGGTCAAAAATGATTAATAGATAGAGCTCTCTACGTGTAATTATGGGAAATACGATGATAAACTGAAAAAAGTGAGTGAGATTCTATTTTGCCTCACTTTAACTGGTTGCCCTGATTAAATCAAATCCTATACCTCAATGGCAAATCTCTTCTTAGAATTACTTGGATCACTGTTTTTGATATTGTCATTGTTTTTTGGTATTGCTAATCGCTGTTGTCACTGTCACCTCAGGAAAATATGTAGACTTTCGCTAGAGAGTAATTTTTCGCTAAATCTAAATCAAAGCATAGAAAATACATCAGTTCACTGAGTATTTTGTGCCTAAATTTACAATGGAAGTGACTTCTATAAAAATTCCACTGTTATCTCAGCATTTCCTATTCGAATACAACAAGCACAGTTCAAAGACATGCAAGAATGTCTTATTCAAACGCGGTATCTAATTTCAGGTCTATTATCGTCCGAGTTCAATTGTTATCTATTATCGAAATTGACGGTGTATTATCGAAACTGATTGATAAAAAGTTACATCCGCTGCTTCCGCTGTCTTTTGTCATATTCGATCTAAATTTTAAACGAACACTTGCTTTGAAAAGGCTGGCTAAGAT
This sequence comes from Prostheceraeus crozeri, assembly GCA_907163375.1. Classification (NCBI taxonomy): domain Eukaryota; kingdom Metazoa; phylum Platyhelminthes; order Polycladida; family Euryleptidae; genus Prostheceraeus; species Prostheceraeus crozeri. The sequence goes on from CAJQUW010014449.1 coordinate 508,844, forward strand.
GTAGACTCTGCTATTGCTTCATTTGACATGCACATTGAACTTGTGCAGCTGATACAAACAAACTGAAGCTTCATTCAGTTTTTTCTTCGATTACATTCAAGCTTTCACATTCATAAAGTAATGAATTGTGCATTGATAATTTTACCCAAGCTTAATAGAGCGCGATATTTTTGTTAAGAGCAATTTCAAAATGCAAATTATGCAAACTTTTGATTTATCCATAGCAACAATAGGTCATCTTCATTAACCAATGCTAGAATTAGAAAAGAAGAAGTAATCTTTCGATTCGTCAACATTTTGTATTTTATATAAGATTTACCGATAGTTCATGTATTTGTATCAGAGACACTTAAGTCGTCAAACAAGACTTTTTAGAAAGTTATGAGATGTCATATTTTGATAAAATTTGTAATTCTAGTAAGCATTTATTTTAAAATCCAAGCACTTGACAATGCAAATAAAATTATGGTTTTAGCTGGATAAATAATTAGATAGGCCTACATCCCACTTCAATTTTACAAATGCCCTAGGTCATTTTAAATTGAGTTCAAAAGTGTTTTTGTGGCTACACTTCATATTATACATAAATTTCCAATAACTTATCACCATTTAAGCGGTCTCTTCTTGGTGGAAAAATTTTGGACTTAGCATAAAATATACTTACCTTCAAATCGTCAAACCGTCATTACCTTCAAATCGAGCGAAACTGAGACACAAATCGATCTCTTGTTGATGCGAAAGAGAGCAGGCGCGACTGTCCTAGACTGTACAGTGATTCCTGGAGAGGCATGTATGACCCAACACAGGTTGGTCAGAGCTGCTTTACGGATCAAAGGACATGTTGCAAGGAAAATAATTCACAAGAAGAAAATCAAGGTCTGGAGGCTAAAGGATGAGGAAAGGAGAAGAGAATACGAAGAGGAATTTGCCAGAAGTGTCAAACAGGGAGATTGAAGTTGGAATTCACTGGTCGAGTGTGCAACGGAAGCTGGCATCAAAGTGTGTGGAGAAACGAAGGGACAGCGAGGCAGAGAACGCGAAACCTGGTGGTGGAATGAAGCGGTTCAGCGTGCAATCAAAGAGAAGAAGGAAGCATACAAAGTCTGGCAGAGATCTGGGAATGAGACTGACCGTCATGCATATTGCAGTAAGAAAAGAGAGGCCAGAAGGTGTGTCGCAATTTCGAAGAAGAACGCATGGTTCAGGTGGAGTGAAGGATTAACAACAAGAGAAGGGCGTAACAGGGTGTTCCGAGTTGCGGCACAGATGAAGAAAGATCGTGCAGACATACAGGGAACACGGTATGTCAAGGACGAAAGTGGTGCTATAAAGGTGAAAGAGACGGAGGTTAGAGAGACATGGAGAAGGTATACTTTGATGGCATATCGAACGAAGGCAATGACATCACTCTGCATGACATCCCCCCAGCTGAAGGGCCAATCGCTGACTTCACGCTAGAGGTGAAGGAAGCAGTGATCAGCATGAAGAATGGCAAAGCACCGGGCCCTTCCAACGTAAACGCCGAGATGCTTAAGTCGGCTGGTGAACCTGCAGTTGAGGCATTGCACGCCATTTTCCAGCACATTGCGCTCACCGGAGAATGTCCGAAGAAGTGGAGCAACAGCTTGACGGTCGCACTGTTTAAAGGGAAAGGAGATCCTCTGAGTTGTCACTCGTATCGGGGACTGGGACTACTGGAGCATGGAATGAAGATCTTGGAGAAAGTCCTAGAAAAGATATTGAGAAGTTTGGTCAGCATTGGAGAATTGTTTCATATCTTCGTCGACCTCCAAAAAACTTTTGATCGCGTCCCACGAGATGTCATCAGATGGCCACTCCGACGACAGAAAATGCCAGGACACCTGATAAACCTCGTCATGTCCTTGTACGTAGACACGACATCGAAAGTGTGTGTTGCAGGAGGAATGTCAGAAGATTTCGGCATAGGTGTTGGTGTTCATCAGGGATCTGCCCTCAGCCCCCTTCTCTTCATTCTCGTAATGGAAGAAGCTACGAAAGATCGCAGAAAGGGAGGATTGATGGAGATGTTGTACGCAGATGACCTGGTCCTTACAGGCGGGAGTAAGGAAGAAGTGGAAGAAATGTTCAAGAAATGGAAGGAGGACATGGAAAGCAAAGGTTTGAAAGTGAATATCCAAAAGACGAAGATGTTGATCAGTGGCAGCGAAGTATCTTCTCCTCTTCAATCAAGGTTTCCTTGTGGTGTATGCGGTCGCGGCTTAGGTGTCAACTCCATTCTCTGCCAAAGTGGTGTCACAAACGCTGCACTGGACTGACTTCTATCACAGGCGTCACAAACTTCCAGTGTTCGATGTGTGTAAACAACGCAAGGAGTACCGACGAAGATGAAAGATGTGTGATAGACGGTGTGGAGATCGACGTAGTGAAAGAGTTTTGTTATCTCGGGGATGTGTTGAGCTGCAAAGGAGGATCAGAGCGAGCGGTGCGAGCGAGAATTGCGTCCGCATGGCGCAAATGGAAAGATCTGGCAAGTCTCCTCAGGAACCGACACGTACCACTCAAATGCCGCGGACACGTGTATAGCGCATGCATCAGACCCGTGCTGCTCTATGGTGCCGAATCATGGGCCCTCACACAACACCTGGCCCAACAACTGCGTTCGTTTGACAGACGGATGCTGCGGTACATGACCGGCGTCTAACTCTCCGATCGAGTTGACAGCGCTGAAGTAGCAGGCAGGTGCGGCCTCAAACAGCTGAAGGTCGTGCTTAGAGAACGCAGGTTGAGGTGGTTCGGGCACGTGAAACGGAGGACAGAGGAGGAGCTGATTCATCGCGTGCTCAACGTGGCTGTCGAAGGTCCCATGCCACGTGGCAGACCAAGAAGATCATAGCTGCAGACCATCCAGGAAGATATGAAGGAGCTGAGGCTGACAGTGGACCTCCACACAAGACCGCGCCCGTTGGAGGAGTCTCATTACGTCCAACCCTTACCAAGGAGGAAAAGCAGACGTTAAAAGGAGAAAGTAAAACTAAAGTAAAGTAATAAAATATACAATGAAATCACGGAAAGATAAAAGTCTTAAATGATAACAAAATAACTCATTGATAATAAAATAAAATAATAAAAGTCTATAAGCTAAAGAAATTAGGCTTGTGTATGTATTATTTGATTCTATCCCTACTACTTGGAGCGGTGAAGAACTGTATGGATAAAAATAAGTTCAAATGGAAAAATTTATTTGAATTTTTTTTGATGGAAGCCATGTGATGCCTTCAATTATATTATGTGATGAGGAAGACCTATATTCTACTATTTTGCTACGATTATGCTATTACGGTATGTTTATCAAGCACATGCAATCAATCTAGAAGAGTTTGAATCTTTAAAATCCCAATATGATTGATATATATAATCGCAATGATGAGTGCATAGATTTCTACATTCACCTGAGCCTCATCATCATCTTGAGAATATATTTCATTTCAATTTTTAACATAGTGAACGTTATTCATGAAAATAATTAAATCCAAATAGGATGTCTGCTAGATACTTGACCATATTGGATTTCGGTGGTTAACCCAAGTAACTGAACCGCTCCAATTGTTGATAACACAGTCTTGTGGAACTAGTTGGGGACGAAACCATTCTCCCATTTGTCGAGAGGTCCCAGCTAAATGGAGCCCCAGTTCAACTTCATACTGTCTTTGTCGTTAGATACGATTGATTGAAGATCTCAAAGATTTTCAAGGACTACGTCAAAATTACTAAGTCTAGGTATACAATTAAAGATTCTTCCTAAGATTCATGCTCGCACTTATTCTTTTTACATAAATGCATGAACATTATTCTATCTATTCTGTTCCAGCCGCGGGCCCAGATTGGTTTCTAATTTTTCAGCATTGGATTTTAGGGCAGTTATCAGTGAAAAATTAGGGTTCCCGCTGTTTATCACTATTTGTCCTTTTTAGTATCGAAATGAAAGTTAATGCACTTCTCAGTTGCTATTGCGACTGTGGGGAACTTGAACATGTAGGCTCTTGATTAGGCAATCTGTTTTCTTTTTAAGCATTCGGTCTTAATTATGTGCAACTGATTTCTCTTCTTTCGTTCAAATTATCTTGATTATAGTATTTCGCTGGCATTGCAAATAAGCGCAGATGAGACAAACTCACAGTGTTTGTCGCGCAAGGACAAAACTTAGGGTATAATCGTCAAAACATTGTGAGAAAAATGATTCCTGACGACTGATTTGAAAAATCTGAAAATCTTGAGTTAGCCCAAGCATGGTATAGACATTTATTATGAAAATTAAATTGTAGGTAAATGTTGTAGAAACGTAGACGTTGATTTCCATTTCTTAATTTTAGTTTTTTACAACATTTAAGTATATCAACGTGCCAATCAGTCTTCCCAGTCAGGCGCGAATGCGCGAATTCTGTGGGCAAGGCGCGAGAATATTTGAATGAAATGCGCGAATTTTGGGACAAGCAGATTATCAGATTTCAGTAAAAACTCTCACATTTATTAACATGCAAGTTTGCTGTACTTGTCCTAGGCACACAATTTATTGAAAAATGCATGTTTACTACTTTCGGAGTTGATAACTCTGCATGAGTATGACTGAATGTGATTATTGATTTATCACTATTTTCTGATTTCCCATGCTGTGCGCTCGTATAGATATCCTTTTTCCTGTTTATCGTTGATGACTTGCTGCCCATTTAAGCTTCGACACATATGCCGAGGTCGAGCGTGTGTTTAGCCACTGAACAACACGGTGACAAAGAAGCGCTCACTACTCAAGCCAGCCACTGTAAAGGCATTGATTGCGTCGCGTTCCCGCATGGAATCAAGGAAGTGGACTCCAGCCTCACTTCCTGTGACTGCATCCTTGATTAGCATGTGCAATAATAGTGCCCACACTTCCTATCGCCAAATATTAAAAGATGAAGCAGCAGAAGAAGAAAGGAAGCGTGCGAAGGAATTGGAGGCATCCCTTATTGCCGAAGTCCAGATAGAAAGAAAGCGGATTTCGAGTCTCGAGGAGGAGCTGTTGCAGAAGGAGAAAGAAATCGAAGCGAAGTTGAAAGAGAAGGAGGCAGCTCACCAGTTGTTGCTCAGCACACAGAGAGCAACTGCCAGCCGTGACGAAGAGATTGAAGCTTTGCGGAAGGTACAGGGGCAGCTACAAAAGAAAAAGGAAAAAGAATCGGTTCGAGTAACTCAAAACGTTCTAAAACGGAAAGCCTGTGAAATGGCAATGATCGGCTTGTCCAAGATTCCGAAGAAGGACTGATGTACAGGGTGGCGCACGTAAACCGCCGGATTTTAAACTTTTATTACTCTTCAAATATTCATCCGATCGTCATGAAATTTCGACTCATACTAGTTAGGAGTATAGGATTTATGATGATTATACCTGTTGTACTGAGAATTGTCAGAAAATTCTGATTCTATTGACCGAATGACATGTAGTAAAATTGACATACCAACAATTTATCTTAACATGTAAAATTTAATGATAAACTTTAGTAAACTGTAGTAAAATTGACATACCAACAATGTAAAATTTAATGATGAACTTTTCCCTTTATTTCCCCGTCTTTATCAATAATGACCAAAGCGAATTAAGGCAAATGTCATAGAAAACATCTATTGAATGAAAAACATAAGAAAAAAATGTTGGTAGTCATCGAACTTCAACGTGTCCTCCTCCATTCTCGAGGTCGGATTCGAGTCGCTTTTGGTAGGCTAGAGCTGTTTCTCGACACATCTCAGTTGTCACTTCTTGAAATGCTTGTATGATGCGGTTCTTCAGGTCTTGCATGGATGTTGACCGTGTATGGTAAACCTTGGACTTGACAAAGCCCCACAAGAAGAAATCGCAAGGCGTCAGGTCAGGTGAACGCGGTGGTCAGGGCATGTTAGGAGATCCACGTCCCATCTATCTGTTAGGCATCTTCTTGTTCAACCACTCACGCACAGGAAGTCCTCAGTGTGGAGGTGCACCATCCTGCATGAATATGATGCTCCTGCCTCTTCTGTCCGACTGCACCGCTGGCCAAAATTCCTCCTGTAGCATCTTGAGATACCGATCCTTGTTGACGGAGGTGTCGAAGAAGAACGGTCCGTAGATACCTGATTGGCTGATTGCCGCCCAGACGGTATGGTGCGTGGCGAGTGCATAGACTCTTGCTTGATCCAGTGAGGGTTCTGGTTGGCCCAATAACGACAATTGTGGCGATTCACACCACCATCCAGATGGAAGTGAGCTTCATCTGTGTTCGATTCTTTTCAGATAGTGATTTAATCGTCGAATGGTATTTTTTATGACATGGAAGTAACTGAACAATATTCACTTCAAGCCTGTATACAATTCGTTGTTCATGAAGATGCGATTCATGTTAAGTTAATTAACTTGATCTAGATTTTCGATGTCAAAAAATGAGTACATGTCATTCGGTCAATAGAATCAGAATTTTCTGACAATTCTCAGTACAACATGTATAATCATCATAAATCCTATACTCCAAACTAGTATGAGTCGAAATTTCATGACGATCGGATGAATATTTGAGGAGTAATAAAAGTTTAAAATCCGGCGGTTTACGTGCGCCACCCTGAATATTTAGATACTTCAATGCTTTATTAGACAGCGTTGTGTTTCATGAATTTAAGCTTGCTGCTCACTAATAGTTTTTTTCCACTCGTATTTTCAATGGGTGTATGAGGTTCTGTTGTTTCTGCTGCTGCATTAGGTACAACCCGCCTAAGAAGACCCGCAGGGCCATCCACGCGGTCCGTGGAGATTGCTGAAAAATAGGTATCTGAATCGCACAAGTAAAATCAAACCTTTCATGACGTCTGAATATCAGTTTTGAATAGGTATTATTGATTAACTTATCTGTTGTTTTTTACAATTTTTTTGCTAACACGGTATGCGGCATGCTTCCCAGGAATAGTAGTGCACGGTATGATCATGCTGAAGTAGTAGGTGTGGAGTTGACCCCACGATTGCCAGTCTCCTAAGTCATTTCAGTTAGGCGCGAAAAATTGCGCCACTGCCGACTGGGAAGACTGGTGCCAATACATCGTAATTTTTTAGATCATAGTCCCTAAGTATTGTACCACTACACCTTATTATAACTTATTGAGGTTGTATTGACAACCATCTTTGTAAATGTCTCAGATGCATACTGGATTTCTAAAATATAGTCCTTATGTTGTCATTGTCTTGTTTTCATTTGTGTTTCTGTGTTCTTTGTTCTACGTGTTCATGTTGGCTTCTCATACATGAGAATGTACGCTTGTTCGCAACCTATGGTTAATTGTATTTGTGCATGTGTTTTTTCTGTATACATGTATATAAGCTTAATGAAATTAGAATATTACTGGAAAACCATTTATATTGTTACTTTAAGTTTCACGGACTGTTACAAAGCTGCAACAGCCGATCATCAGACATATAAATAGCGCCAATCTTCTTTAGTCACGATACAGACGATACAGAACATCTACCTCGCTATTGTTAGTGGAAATTCACAGAGCATCTTCGCTTCTGGTTCCTCAGGAGAGTCTTCTTTCTCCCACTATCTAGTAGAATTCCAGGCGTTTTACTACTAATTGTCTAAATGATCTTACTTAAACTCCTTGCTCCTCTTTTTGTATTGTTTTTCTAAATCGTATCAGATATTGATTCTCTTACATGTAATTTATGGCAAGTGACATGTAATTATGTATTTTATGACATGTAATTTATATGTGATATTTTTACGAAAAATTGTTTTCAGAATGTCGAAATATGTTAAGTGGAATGATTCGTGGGTGGAAGAGAAGGACGAGAATGGTGATAACATAGGAGAATGGGCTCGGAAACGGGAAGATTCCAAAGCTGATTGTGTTTGGTGTAATAAAACATTTCGTGTAAATAGTGGTATCACAAACCTTAAAAGCCACTCTCGTGCCGACGCTCATGTGAAGGTCTCGCGGGCACGTCGCAGTCCTCAATCAATCTCGAAATTCATCCCGTCGATAGATCTTGGTCAAAGCAGCAGTCGCAATGATTTGCATGATTCAGCGAAAGCATCTGAAATACAATGCGTCACGCGGATTGTTTTAAAAATCGAAGCTTTAATTCGGAGGATGATCTCGTCGAAAATTTACAGGCTATTTGTCCAGATTCCAAAATTCCAGCAAATATGAAGCTTCACGCTAACAAGGCAGCTTATTTGACTCGCGAAGCTCTTTTCCCATTTGTCCATGATATGATATTGGCTGACGTTCGAGACTCGGATTTTTATTCCCTTCATATAGATGAGGCAAACAACAAATTTCAAAATTATCTGGGAGTTGTTGTTCGGTACTTAGAAAAGGATTCTCTGGATGTTAAGGTTGTGTGCATTGACTTGCCCACTATTTCAGTAACAGACACAGAAAATATTTCCGACGTGGTGGTAGCAGTTGTTGAGAGATGTCAACTTGATCTCAAAAAATGCATGTCGGTTATGACTGACAACTGCCCAACTATGAGGGGCTCAAACAGTTCGTGCTACTCAAAAGATGTCTCCCAAATATTGTAGATGTAGGTGGATGTTCTTTACACCATATGCATAACGTTTCCAAACACGCTTGTATGATGTCCAGATTAGGAAATGAAATTGATTTGCTGGTAAGGAACATCTATAGTTATTTCAAATATTCTGTTGAAAAAAGAAGAGAACTTTCATTGGCAGCAAAATTGCTCGAAATCAAAGAGATGTTGCCTCTTCGACTGGTTGAAACAAGATGACTTCAAGTTCTTCCGGTCGCGGAACGCATACTGTCCATTTATGACGCCTTGAAAATGTATTTCTTCGAATCAGGCGCAAAGAAAGGAACAAATTTCAAAGAAATAAAAAAGAAGTTGAATGACCCGACCACCAAATGCTTTCTGGAATTTTTGGTGGAGATTCTAATTGATTTTTGCTTTTCCAAAAAGAAGGTTCTCAGATCCAGCACCTTTATACCCAATGCCTTGAAATAATGAAGCTATGGTTAATGAGATTTATTGATCAATCAAAGTTGCCAAAGAAATTTTGGAATATAGATGAGACGAACGAATCGAATTGGTTACCTCCATTCCAGATGAGCATTGGAGAACCTGCGAAAAGACTTTTCTTTGATCTTGACCTCAACCAACAGCGAGAATCATTCAAAATGTTTTTTAAGACTGGAACGCCAAATTGAAGCAGTATCTGCCTCTGCAAAACAATATTTTAAAGTCGTGCCGGATGCTGGATCCACAAAAACAGAATAGTAAAAAATCCATGAAGCACTGCAGAATTTTAGCCCGGAATCTACCTGTTATACAGTCTCGTGATATTGGTTCTCTGGAAGTTGAAGCTCGCTTACATCAAGATTCATGTAAAAAAATGATGAATTTGTCATTAACTGATTTCTGGAAAAAATAGATAAAACTAAAACGTTTCCCAATCTAATGAAAATTGTGAAAACTCTTCTAGTGCTTCCACACGGTAATGCCGAAGTAGAAAGAGTATTCTCGAACTTAAATGATGTGGTGACGAAGAAGAGATCTAATATGTCTCCCGAGACCGTTAAGACTACTGTCTTAGCACGCTCGTGCTTGATTGTGAAGAAGTGGACAGCTTCCAGTATCCCTATAACGCAGGAATTGCTGAATCTGTGTGCAAATGCATATGCTAGATGTGTGAGACGATTGCGTGAGGAAAAGGATGCGGAAGCTGAAGAAAAACGGAAAGACATGGAGCGATTATTGCTTAGTGAAATATCAGAAGAAAAAAATAGCAGTAAGAAATTGACAACTTTGGAAGAAAATTTGACAAGATCTCAAAGTGAAGAAAAGAAAAAGATAAAGCAGCGAAATGAAACGATTAAGCTCATTGAGGAGCTGAATAAGAAAGTGGCGGATGAAACAAAAGAATTGGACGATATCCGACACGAAAAGGATAGACTTCAAAAGAAAAAAGAAGACGAAGCAATGCGAGTTACGCAAGCTATCTTAAAGCGTAAAGCTGTGGAGCTTACTGTTGTTTCCACCCCGGCTCATAAACTAAAATTAATGAAATTTGCAAAATAGTCATTACTTTTCCAAGTAGGACGATGAGATCATCATTAATTGAAACAGGGTGAGTCATAGAATAGTTCATCCGAAATGTCTTTCTAAGGATTTGTTAAGTGTGTGTGCCATCCTGATTGAAGAATAATTTCAGTGATGTTATATTGACTAAACCCTGGTTAGAATTGACACACTGTCATTTAATGGTCGACCCTATGTCGACATATTGTTGCACGTTTTAAATTTCTTGCTTTTTTCTCAAATGAAGCTTGTTCAGTTAAAATATTTCACTACAAGTGGATGACGCGATATTTATAAGCCATAGATACGTAAAGCTACTGATAAGAGTGGTTAGAATGTAAGATATTTTCAATTTATCTCAGATGCTCTTCATGACTCACCTTGTTGGACGATAAGAGTTCAAAACTTGATTGTTGTTAAATTTTGTAGTTCTACATGAAAGGGACTTATCATTTTTGATTGTTTTGTTTAAATATATCTTTTATATCCTTTTTGCGGTTTGCATACCGGTTACGTTCTGTTGTTTGTTTTATTCAGTATGCAATAAAAATTATCATAATCTTTGATTTTGGAAGACTTAGTGTCATGTACTTCGTTTGAATTTTAGCTTCGCTCAATTTATCACTACATACATGTATATATGTATTTGATTTGAATTTTATGAAAATCATATTAATGACCCTGTAAATCTTTTAAGTTATAAGATATAAAACTCGTTCCAAATGAAATCTCAATCTCAAATATTGATATCCTTTCACTAGCATTTCAGAAATAGTTAGCGTTACTAGAATATAATGCAAGTAGATCACATGCTCAATTAGTTTTAAAATGCTGCTTTGTAGGGCTTCAGCAGGTCTAGACTTTCAATCATGTTTACTATTCCTAATAAGCCGCATTACTGGAACTTGCTGAAAATGATGATATACATATATATATATATATATATATATTTTTATATATATATATATATATATATATATATATAAACTATACCATGACAATATGCCGTATATAACTCGCATATACACGTACTGTAGGTATGACACTACCCTCACTTCAAAGCGGTTTAAATTTGAGCTGATATAGATTTTGGCGCGAAAATTTCCGGACTATGAAATCCGAGCACTGGTCTTATCAGATCAAAACAATTATGAAAACTTCAACCGGTTTCGATTGGTGGACAGTGAGATGGTCTACTGTCCTCCAATCGAAATCGGTTGAAGTTTTCACAATTATATTGATTTGATAAGACGTTGTTTATTTTCATGAAAACTTGTATTGAAGTATCGTCGAACGATCCGTCTCTTGAGCCATTGACTTTTTTATGAAATTACTTCTGAGGTCTGACCAGATATGAAGCGATCCGACCTGTAATGAAGGCGGTTCTTCGACCAATGACCAATGAAATAATATTCATGAAAACAAAATCAACACAAACGGGTTCAGAACTAAATTATTAAAAATGACATCTTATCGGCTCTCCTCTGGAAACTGCGGAGCTCAAAAAGCTTTCCGCTCATTTGAGATATCTTCATCTATTGAGAATGTTTCCTGACATCTCCTGAATCTATCAACCAGATTTTAAACAGGACTCCGACAGATATACAAACTTATATGTAGTTCCCTTATCCTGAGTACAATGCTGGTAGAGTTCGCAATTAATGAACTTATCTGATATCAAGCGTCAAAAGCCGTTCCCAATGTAAAGCTTTGTCTGAAATCCTCCTACCTAGTTGATAATTGCTCCCTTTTTCAGATGTCAGGGAAACAGCCTGCTGTCGGGATCGATTTAGGAACCACTAACTCCTGTGTGGCTGTTTTTCAACACGGGAAGGTGGAAATCATTGCGAATGATCAAGGAAACAGAACCACGCCGAGTTATGTAGCATTTACAGATACCGAGAGGTTGATTGGAGATGCCGCGAAAAATCAAGTCGCGTTGAATCCGAATAATACTATTTTCGGTAAGTTATTATATTAAGTAATTAATTTAATATCCCTCTGCTAATTAACCTCTGTGTTGAAGTCAATTCTAGAAATTGACGCCAATTATTGTTTGGATAGAATAGGTCTTGTTTGCCGTAACACCCTTGATCACAGTCTTGATCAAATCTATAACTTGGAGATTTACAAAAAATACTATGGTTTGGTTTTACTTCAAAATACTGAAAGATATTCGACAGATCAAATGACATTGAATATCCTCTAAATAGATCTCTTTCAAATTGAAATACGGAGATAATAAATTTAAGCATAATTTCATGTATTATATGCCTACTTAGATTACATCTGATACTTGCATATTTTGTCAAAATAGGCTTGCCATTTTAGTTGTTAGTGTCTCATGCATTTATCTTAGAATATACAGTGAACTCTCGTTTTAAGAATCACTCGTTATAAGAATAAACTCGTTATTAGAATCAAATACATTTTCCCGGAAAAATTTCTATACAACGTTGTAAGTTTTCCGCTCGTTATAGGAATAATTATCATGTCACTTTCGTTATAAGAATCAATGTATAAATAGTTATTCAACAAATTAGTATAAAATACTATGTATATTGCACTCGTTATAAGAATAAATAAGGACACACTTTCGTTATAAGAATCAGTGAATGACACTTAAACTGTCATTGGCCGAAATACTCACCAATGGCGTAATCCTACTTTTTATTGATTGTATTTGCCGATGGACGTCATGATATCACGATTAACCTTGAGAGGATGAAATACACTGAAATCCTCACCAATTGCGTTACTATACTATACCCTTCGATTAGAATTGACAATGTGCGTCATCAGAACACATTATCACGACTCACGACACATGGTCGAGATGACTGTATCCCATCCCGGCCCTTAGGAAGATAGAAGAAGAAATCCTAAAACGAACCAATGATAGCCTTCACCAAAGCAAGATATCAGACTTTTTTAGACGAAGTTGAAGGTGAACTGAAAAAGAATGTTTCTATTGGCTTCTTGTTTTCTTTAATCAGAATAATAGAGTAAAAACGACCAATCTGCCAAAGGAAATTATCTTTATATGCAACATGTGTCGGAGAACCTGCTCCTTCATCAGGCGATCAGTTTATGATTAAAAGACGCATGAAGATCGACATACCAGATAGATATCTCACACACCACTAACATAAAATCAATAGAACCGCAACTAGGACAGCATGCACTGAAATTATCAAAATGCGCAGAGACACATAGGTCAAATCAATGCAGCATTGAAAGTAGGCCTAATTGAAATACTGAGCCAGTCAGCCGGTATTGGAGATAAAACGAACGGTGGGCCTCCACGCCAATATCCTAAGCAGTCGACGAAGAATTGACTGCGCCGACTACTCAAAGTAGTGGAGAAGAGGCCCACCCAAGCAGGCTTCGCTATAAATTACCGCACTAATGATGAGTAAACATCATATCAGAAAAAGACTATAGTCCACATATTCTTCACGATTATTCAAAGTGGGACAAGTATTGCTAATTTCAACGGCTTCTGCAATGCGACACCGAATTTCATTAGGATGAGAACTGATGATGGAAAATGAAAAAATGTCACTAGGTGATTTTGAATGAGAAGACGCGTGCTTGAAAACACTTGTGTCTCTACTCGGTTGCAAATGTTCAGCCACTCTTTCGTGAAAGAATCGTGAAGTGCTGCCGATGTAAAAAGCACCACATGCCCGACAAAGACTTTTGTATACAACATTAGTTGCATTGCACAATTTAGGATCATTGATGATACATCTACGTCTAGAACAGCTCTTATAACGTTTGAATTTTCTCAATTGTTGAGAAATGTTGGGAGATGGTTGATTAACAACACGAATGTCGAGTCCTGATTTGGCGACTATTCGACGGAGCTGATAATTGAATCTATCATTTATGAAAGGAATTTTCATAATACAAATTCGTTGAATTCAGCAATACTTGTCCCACTTTGAATAATCGTGAAGAATATGTGGACTATAGTCCTTTTCTGATATGATGTTTACTCATCATTAGTGCGGTAATTTATAGCGAAGCCTGCTTGGGTGGGCCTCTTCTCCACTACTTTGAGTAGTCGGCGCAGTCAATTCTTCGTCGACTGCTTAGGATATTGGCGTGGAGGCCCACCGTTCGTTTTATCTCCAATACCGGCTGACTGGCTCAGTATTTCAATTAGGCCTACTTTCAATGCTACATTGATTTGACCTATGTGTCTCTGCGCATTTTGATAATTTCAGTGCATGCTGTCCTAGTTGCGGTTCTATTGATTTTATGTTAGTGGTGTGTGAGATATCTATCTGGTATGTCGATCTTCATGCGTCTTTTAATCATAAACTGATCGCCTGATGAAGGAGCAGGTTCTCCGACACATGTTGCATATAAAGATAATTTCCTTTGGCAGATTGGTCGTTTTTACTCTATTACTCTGACTAGCAATGCGTCTGCCCTCCCATGCCATCAATGCCTTGAACTGTTTTCTTTAAGTGTATGTAAGTATAATTAGGGTAATAGGAACCACAAAGAAACATCTCATTTAATAGCTGCGCAAGCATTCATCTATAAGCCTACCGATTACTGATAAGGATGTAAATATCATCATTACTACAAATAAAAGGCCTGAGTGCTCATAAAATAAAAACTCTCGTTATAAGAATAATCTCGTTATAAGAATCAAAACATAATTTCCCGATGTGATTCTTATATCGAGAGTCCACTGTACATATCGTATGGTATAAACGACCGGCCTATATCAATGAATAGAGATCAAAGTACAGCCCAATACTACAAGCCGGATTATCGAATAATCACGAAGAATATAATTTAGCACTGCCTCCACACTATAGGCCCGTAAATGCAGATTGGGAAAGTTGAATACTTATCCACAATTAATATCAGTAATTGTCCACTGTCCACGGGGGATGGTTTGTGAGCCAGTGTCCATGAATTGTCCATGAGGTGGGAGATGAGGGTCAAACATTCCATTTTCTGTCCACGTGGAGTATGGACGATCCCTATGCAATTGCAGTGAATACACTAAATTGAGTAAGGCCGAAATAGGCAGATTGACTTTCATCCTGTTGACGATTATTACAACTCCCAACTCCCCTAGTAATCAACATGAATCATTACTGCTTTTTAAGGCTAATTCTGTGGTATCGGTCTCAGAAGCTTCATGGAGAGCCTCCTGTTTTGTGCATTCAACCTAATGAAACAGTGATGAAGCTTAAGATGAAATTAGAAATTACAGGGTTTTCATGTCAACAACTGATCTTAGCAGTCCATTATACTCCGTAAAAAGATCATGTTTTGTCAAGAAACGCTTGAAGACCCTGAGACAGTGAAGCCGAGCGCAAAAAGTCTGGTCACATAATCAAAATGACATTCCCATGAAAGATTCTGACTCCAAACCACTCCAAGAATCTTGCAAGTTTGAACCAGCTCCAGCTCAGGAAGTAAAACAGGAATGCAGGTGCTTGCTTTCTTTACTATAAGATACTTTGACTTTCGGAAATTGACGATAAGGTCATCATTCTCTTTTGTTCATTGCAAAATGTTTTCATTTTCCTGTTGTATGTGATCATTGTCAGAATTTAGGAATATTGGCGCGCATTTGGTCACATCATCGATATACTTGACGATGGTTGAGTCTTCAGATACTGTTTTCAGGCTCCCACAAACACTGGTGAATAGTAAAGGACCCATCACTGATACCTGTGGCACACCTGATGTAATTGGTATGCTTTCACTTAATGTAGTACCGAGTTTAAGAGACTGTGATCGATTATGCAAATAGGAGTTTACTATGCTGACGAAATACGTTGGAAAATTGCACTCAATAAGATTATTATTCAATAACACAATATTATTCAATGAATTATTCAACTCATAATTAACTCAATATTTAGATTTATCCTGTAGCTCCATACAACGTACTTTTCGATGTCTTTTTGAATTATCATTGCTGCACTGGCGCTTTGGAAACATAGCCTATTTATTTGATCTTTAATAAATCTGTCAACTAACTTTTTTGTTGGCACATTTTCATGTATTATTACACGTATGCTTATAATTACATTTTAGCTATGTACATTTAGACATTAAAAGACGCTCGCTGTTTGCGCTAGAAATATGTGTTCGTCAACCCGACCCGAACCCGAGATTGATGGAAAAAAAGTCAACTGTAACCCGAACCTTATTACAGTAATTGAGCTTAAAGCAATAATTTGATAATTGATCTTGAAAGGAAACTACCTGGATTAGTATTCAGTAAACACACCACCTGTATTTATCTCGTTAACAAAACTCAGTTAATTGTGAATAATCACATCGAGCATGAAGCCACTCTAACAGAATCAGTCGCTTAATTTAAGTCAATTAACAGTGGAATCAATATTTGTATTCATATACATTAGAAATTTGATGTTTTTCACGAAGGCCTCATTATCGAATCAAGTTTTGTGTCACAATCATGGAGTAAGTATATACTAGATATAGTAACAGGTCAGTATTAATAGCATCTCCAATGCTGCAGCAGTTTCGATTTAATTAAATGAACTCTTTTTGGCATTTAGCACCACATGTGATACATGAATTTTTACCTAGGCGTGGCTATGGAGAAACAATCATGGAGTTGACTATCATGAAAGCAATTCAGAAGAGAGAATGAGATTTTTCAAATTCAATGAGGCACTGATGAGCTTGGAGAGGTAGTGTTTTATTCACTAACTTTAATGGAATTGATTTACATTCTTTAAGACTCAGTTTTGTCAATCAGAGAATATTTTTATACTTGTCATGTTGTCACAAATTGCCTGATATACTGACAGAATATATTATAATCAAAGACAAGAATCACGACTAGCTTTAAGGTAGAAATGGGTTCGCAATATTATTTAGGTAATATATTGAGATAAAAGGCAAAACTTGATCTACTGAATGTTGATTGAATCATGAAATCATACATAAGAAAACTGAATTAATCCACATGTATAAATATAAAGAGGTAATCAAGAGCGGAAACGCAAGCCTTTTTTCATGGTGTTAGCAAGAGCAAGGCGCATAGAAATAGCAGTCCGACCTCGTGAAAGCCAGAGGCATATTTTCTCCGGGGTCGGCTGGAAGCAGTTGCTAATGTAACTAAATGTAGTTGAATTCTTGCTACCTAGAGTATTATGTTCCTTTTCGCTGTGTCACATTACAGTAAAATTGACAAAAAGAATAATTGTAATAGCTTTTAAATGTGGCCACTTTCTGAAATATATTTTTGAGATAGCCACTTCTATGTTTTACTGCTTTCGCGTTTCTTTTGTTCAGCAAAACAGCAAATTTGTTCATTTTGATGCATTTTCTTTGATCAATTTCATAACATTTTATTTGACTGGAGCTAAAAGTCGTGATCATAACGCGATATTACTTTATAATAATCGGGTTGTAGCGCATTGCGCCTTGACAATATCGCAGTGACCGTGAGTCAAGATTTCAAAATGTAAAAAGAGTTCATTTTTGCTGCGTAAAAGTCACTTTCTTTTTCCCAATTTTGCTGCGATGTGACGCGAAGAGAAGGGCCTATGATTCTAATCATTTACAACTCAATTTCGCACAATCATTTTCATTGACGCCAGAATCTATTCTGTTAGTTAACAGTTTAGACAAGTGTTTAACACAACCATGTAGCCTGCTGGAAAAAACTTGTGAACTAAACTTGTAAATTAACAAACTCGAAAATTGAGACAAGAAGCAGCATAAGCTTTCCTTTGTATGAAAAATTGATTAATTGGACTTATGGACTTAAGTCATAAACCTGTCAATGAAACTTCCTGGAAAATCAATTTAATTTCCTTTTAAGTTAAATCTTTTAAGATTTCCTAAAAGAAAATTTTCATTAATGAGATTCATGCTACCTAAATGTTAAAATCTCAAGTGTCGAATAGATATTGTGTAAAAGTATGAAAAAATTTACCTTTTTAGAAATTGATGAGTTTTTAAACTTCAGGAGCATTATCTCTGTACAATGCTGAATCCTTTGATATAGAATTTTTCACTGTGCTGACACTTTTTGAATTGACACTCTACTTGCTGTATTCTTAAGAATGTAAGTAAGTAATCCTTTATTGCTCCACAACTGTGATTCGGTGGACACGTACAGTACATGAGTATTAACGATGTCAATGCATGCGAAGCAATTAGAAGAGATACATAAACTGATAGAAAATATAGCAGTAAGTGTTGTTTACAAAATTTGATTCAATGAGTAAAGAATGCTCAGAATGCAACAAACCAATAAATTGATGCACTCGACGCTTAGCATGGCTGAACGTGTAATAAGTCGTTTAATAATGCATGATATTGCAAGGCCTTCTATGTCCACAGGCTAATAAGCTCCACGAAGCAGATAACTATTTTCCTGGATGGAAAATATCAACCTGGTGCAGACTTCTATGAAAAGAGTCATGCATTATAACAGATAATGCATAGATTTCTTCGGTCATTATTTGTCATAAAACTTCGAACCTGCGGCTCTCGGTAATTATAGCGAATAATTACCTGAAATCCATGCAATATCTATTACGCAAATTTTGCGGTGCATTGCAAAAACATGCATCTGTGTCATAATGGAGCGCATAAAGGCCTTGCAACATTTCAGCATCAATCATGGACAGCAAACAACACGACGAAGATTTCGGATAATAAGTATAAGTTGAGCTGCTTTCTCAGCAACGTGCTGAATATGTAAAATCCACTTCAGGTTATTAGAAAATATTACACCAAGATAAGAAAACTAATGTTCCTCTCTGATTACTCCATCGCCAGCACACAATGGGTTGGTTGCAGGAGACAACTTGGTTATCACATCCATAGCAAAACATGTTGAAAAGTTTATTTCAGGAGAAGCAGAATCAGCCCACCTGACAACATCATCACGTTCAAACTGCAAATTAACATAGTGAGACTTTCTCAAAAAATGAAGTGCATGTAGATTCATGCTTTATGAGCGATGAGTTCACTCATGCTGGAGTTAGACTGTCAGCAGACAAGGCAAACAGGATAGGCCCAATGACGCATCCTTGAGGAACACCACTAGGAAGAGACATTCAGTCAGAGCACTTGCCGTTGATAGAAACACGCTGTCGACGTTCACTAATGTAAGCTACATATCCAGTCTACAATAAACGGTGGAATGGGAGAATCTTTCAATGCAAAGACATCATGATTGAGTCTACCAATGCTTTTGAATTATCACCGGATACCAGACGTAGGTTCAAGATGTCTTTTATTTCATGCTGAGCCAAGACTGGAGATACCTGAGCCAGAGCAAGGATTGAACGGAAATTGAGACCTCCTGACCGAGCGCTTAACAAAAGGGATAATGAGGTTCTTGGAAACCAGACGTTCAAGCACCTTGACAATTGCTTGTAGAAGGGATAACGGTCGAAAGTGAGAAACTGAATATGATTTACTGCTCTTAGGAGCTGAACCTGCATTGGCTTCAATAAATGCATGGAGAACCACACCAACTCGGAGAGACCAGTTTAAGAGCATCGCAAGAACCGATACTGGGAATGTAGAAAAGTCACGGAAGATGGGATACCATCAATACCACTTCAGAAAATTAAGATATTTGATTCAAGTATTTTCAAAAATTTGATATTTTTATTTCTGTTCAAGATTTGCACTAGCAAATCATTTCATAAAATAGTGGAATAATATGAAAAATTGAACCCAGCATTACAATTGCATTTTGACTATCCTCTAGAGTCTAGACTGTGGAATGTCCTCCTTGATCATCTACATGCTGAGTCAGAATGTATTCAACGGATGCGAGGTATTTTCTCATGGTCATGCGCTTTGAGAAACTAAAATGCGGAAGCAGTTGTATATCGCTACTACGGTTCCATATTAAAGCTACTTCTATAGGTGCACTACTCTTCTTTAGTCTAAGCTTCTCTTGAATGCGACTTAAGAATAAATGAAAACTGAATGACGATGCTGCTGTGAAGATAAGTATCCATTGAAAAGCCAACTGTTTTACATTACCCTATAATGTTGGCACTCAAAGTCGAGGCCTCATCTTTTCTAATATGAAGGCTTGATTGATAGAAAAATGTCTGTTCAGCTCTAAAGTCTACGAGTTTGATTATGTATTTCACGAAAATGGGTTATTCAAAACTAATGATGGCCACTGTATATTGATTAGAATAGTTTATATTTTGCTATATCGTATGAAGTCCGACCACCAGCACGAGTTTCAGCAGGGAAAGAGGCCGAAAATGAGACTTTCGGGGAATGATGCTCGCCTTATGTCTAACAAGAATCTGTGTGTCTGCCGAGTTCTACTCAGAACTTCCTCTTGTCAAACGGTATCAAACAAGGCACATGTAAAGTCAGTGAGAAGCAGATTGGAGTTGTCGGTAAAAAGAGATTTTCTAAATTGTCCCTGAGTTAGTGATTTGAGAACTGCTAATTCTAGAACCATAATTTTTGGCATGGAATGTCATAAGTTATTTCCTATGAGGTGTATGTGATATTTTCATGGTAGCAACAGCTTCTGATCGGCAATGTCTGCGAAAATGGGGATTACTGTAGCTAAAATGTAATCAAATTGCTACTGCATGTGCATCTAAATGTGCTCACCTCCATAGACAAAGGCACATAATCACACGACTGCATGACCTGAAAGCATTCCATGCCAAAATCATGGTCCTAGACGTTGTACTTTTCACTTAATCAGAGATAGCGTAGAAAATGTTTTTTGCTCCTTTCTGCTTCCCATTGGATTTACATATTCTGACCAACTTATGGTTGTGTATAATTCACTGATTCGTAATCTTTTACTCTATGCCGCTCCTCTGTTTGCTTGGCTTCCAAAATCTATCGAGCTAGAATTGCAAAGATTTTATAATCGTGCTCACCGACTGATTTGCGGTAAAGACTGTACGTGCGACAAGTTTCCTTTGTTTTCTGTGGTTCTGAAAGACCGTGCATCGTCATTTTTTAAGAAATCTGAAGTAAACGAGGAGCATCCTCTGCACCATTTGATTCCTTCTCGAATATTCCGTAGCGGTCATTTGTGCTTTTCTAATGTTAAAACCGCCAGAGGAGATTCATACCTTGTGTCTTGTCATAAATGAAACTATGTAGTATTTCAGAATTGTGTGATAGTCTTCTTTTTCTCTGGTCTCAGAAATAAGCACTTATTTACTTACTTACTTATAGGTTTCCATAATTCTGTGAAAGTCTCA
The DNA here is from genome assembly GCA_907163375.1 of Prostheceraeus crozeri. NCBI lineage: Eukaryota > Metazoa > Platyhelminthes > Polycladida > Euryleptidae > Prostheceraeus > Prostheceraeus crozeri. The sequence continues at coordinate 530,159 of CAJQUW010014449.1, forward strand.
TTTCCGGCCTTGTTCCCTGAGAAAATTCGTAATGTCGATCGGACTAATGATTGACTCCTGCTGTGTCCTATATTACGTGCGAAGTGAAACAAAACACATTGTCTTCTTTATTGCAGATGCTAAACGTTTGATTGGCAGAAAGTTCGATGACCAGTCAGTACAGGGCGATATGAAGCATTGGCCGTTTCGTGTTGTCGGCCGGGATGGAAAACCAAAGTTAGAAGTAGATTACAAGGGGGAAACAAAAACATTCCATCCGGAGGAGATTTCCTCAATGGTATTAGTGAAGATGAAAGAAGTTGCGGAGGCTTATCTCGGTGGAACTGTTACAGATGCAGTAGTAACCGTACCAGCTTACTTCAATGACAGTCAGCGACAGGCTACAAAAGATGCCGGTATGATTGCAGGACTGAATGTTCTTCGCATCATCAATGAACCAACAGCAGCCGCCATTGCTTACGGTTTGGACAAGAAATTAGGAAAAGAACGGAAGGTGTTGATCTTTGATCTTGGAGGTGGCACCTTCGATGTATCCATTCTAGCAATCGAAGATGGCATTTTTGAGGTAAAAGCAACGTCGGGAGATACTCACTTGGGCGGCGAAGATTTTGACATGCGCATGGTAAATCATTTCATGGCTGAATTCAAGCGGAAGCACAAAAAGGACATGTCTGGTAGCAAACGAGCTGTCCGACGCTTGAGAACCGCTTGTGAAAGAGCGAAGCGTACTTTGAGTTCAAGTGCGCAAGCCAACATTGAGATTGACTCCCTCTACGAAGGAATCGATTTTTATACATCTATCTCTCGTGCGCGATTCGAGGAATTATGTGGTGACCTGTTCCGAGTAACTACTGAACCAGTTGAGAAGGCTTTAAACGATTCAAAGCTGAGCAAGGGTGATATTGATGACATTGTCTTGGTTGGAGGTTCTACCCGTATACCCAAGATCCAAAAACTTCTCAAAGACTTCTTTAATGGTAAAGAGTTGAATAAATCGATCAATCCGGATGAAGCAGTAGCTTATGGAGCGGCGGTTCAAGCAGCCATTCTTACCGGCGATCCATCTAATGCGGTAAAAGATCTTCTCTTGCTGGATGTGGCTCCATTATCTTTAGGAATTGAGACAGCTGGTGGAGTAATGACTTCATTGATCACGAGAAATACTACAGTTCCCAACAGACAGTCACAGGTCTTCTCCACGTATACTGACAACCAGGAAAGTGTCCTAGTCCAAGTCTTTGAAGGCGAGCGGAAGATGACGAGAGACAACAACCTCCTGGGGAAATTCGAACTGTCGGGAATCGCTCCTTCACCAAAAGGAGTTCCACAAATAAATGTGACTTTCGATATTGATGCCAACGGAATCCTAAATGTCTCAGCGGTTGACAAACAGTCGGGGAAGAATAGTGAAATAACCATTACGAATGATAAGGGCAGACTGTCAAAGGAGGAGATTGAAAAGATAGTGAAAGAAGCAGAGAAGTTCCGCGCTGATGATGAGGCAAACCTAGAAAGGGTTAATGCTAAAAATTCTCTAGAAACGTATATTTACTCCATGAAACAGTCGATGGAAAGTGAGAAGCTTAAAGACAAGCTTTCGGAAGCGGATAAGAAGAAAATATTGGACAAATGCGAGGAAATTATTTCATGGTTGCAATCCAATCAGGTAAGTCATCATCATCACAATTCTAGGAAAATTATTAGTTTAATTATAGGCAAAAAGAAATGAAATCATGTTGTAAGCACAGCGACAGAGGTGACAAAGGGGGAAATGAATCTTGGTAGTCGTGCACACACGACGGGTCAGCGTAAACTCATTGTCATCCTGAAACAAGACAGTCGTAGGCATGCGGCGGGTTATCATGGATCCATCGCCACGCTGAAGGACGTCGGGTCAGCATGGGCTGATCACCACCACAAATGGTCGACATTCGTGGGCGCACGACGGGTTAGCAAGGATTCATTGGCACACATAAGGACAGCAGTCGTCCTTCCCCCTCGGGGAGCAGGGGCTAAGGTGGCCTGATACCCCTAAAAATTTCACAGTACCTCCGAAATTTAGATGCATTGATCTTACTTTTTACTTTTACTTGTTCGTTTTACGTCCATTATCCATTCTTCCTAGGGTTACCGTGAGAGCGGGATTTCCCATGAGAATTCCCGTCCCTTGGAAATAGCAATTTCGGTTATGGGAATTCCCATAAAAATGCGAGAAGCTCTAATAGAGCTTATTATTCATAGTCATGATAATACTTACGTGTAGTTATCCAAAATGTGATGATAATGTAAGTCTTCATTTCTAAGTAAAATTATGCATGGGATAATTGTATGTAGACATTATTTTTTATTATTTCTGACGTGTTGCTGCAACAGTGGCTTTAAAGTAAATTGAGTAATAGAAATTAAGACATATGCTTAACGCTTGTATATAATACAATTATGCTTGTTAAGTGATAGGTCTATTAAACTTCTCATCTTGATCAGGAATCAGATTGGGTGATATAATGCAGTCTGCATGCACTGTATCTGAAAAAATGCTTGGTTGAAATTGCTGTATTTGATCGTTGCACATTCGCATGTAGCTTATTTTCAAACGCGGATAAATGTACTTAGGTCTACTGTATTGACCAGTTTCCATGTAGGTTGACAAGTCACCGTAGTCGTAATAACAATATGCTGGAATAAAAACTGACACTAGAATAACACATGTAGTTTTACCTTTGATGTGTTAAACAAGTCATGATCAGACCAGCGAGTTCAAAGATGTTCACATAACCCCCCAGTCACTGATGCAAGGCCCCACCGATTTGAATTTTCCTAGGTTCACATTTCACCTGTCAAAGGTGCGATTAACGGGAATTTTTCAATGGAGCTGCAAGAACTTACTAAGTTAAAAGAATCTCTATGAATCTATAGAACAGCAAAAAAAGCTATTCATCGCTTGCGCTTGACTATAAATATCTTTTTGTTCAAGCCGTCAAGAATCCATTAAATTTGAAGAAATCAAGTCCACATTTCAAACTTTTATTGTTTACATAAGATTGTGATTATTTTTTTTGTCAAATTCACTGCGCAATCTGTCCTTCAGAGAGCGTATCGGAATCCTTCTTGTCGTGAAAATCACAGCCAAACGAGCATTTGGAAATACATTAAATGCTTTGATGAAACTGCTTTTGAAGGCAAACGCACTTTTTCTCACCAATGAATGGAAGTCGTAAAAATATTTGTTTCTTTTTTTTGGTCCGTGAGCATCTTCCTTTACTGTCAACTCTTCTACTGAATGTTTGTCAAAATATGTCTCAGGATATCCATTTGCTCTAAGTGTTTTTTTGATAAAGTCAATTTCTTCTTTCAACGAATCAAGGGAACATATTCTATTAACCCGGTATGATAGTATGTATCTTAACTAGATCAATTTTGTATTGTTTCGGTACAAAACTATGAAAGTTTGTGTACAAACCACTCCATGTAGGTTTTCTACACATTGCAAGCTTGGGTGTATCATCCATTCGTCTAGATAATAAGACATCCAAAAAAGATAATCTGCCGCTAGACTCCTGTTCAAAATTGAATTGAATATTGGGATGAGCATTGTTTAAAATCCTGATGATGTCTTCAATATTTTCTTCTTTGTCTACTAAGAGAATGCTGTCATCAACATACCTGTAATGCAGTTTGCACTTTCTTTCTATTGTCGACTGGAGTTTCTGTTCAACAAATCCCATAAAGATGTTAGCAAAAATAGGTCCCAAACAACTTCCAATTGCAACACCGTCAATTTGTCATTAGTATTTGCCATCAAACAGAAATTGTTTATCAGTTGTACACACTTCTAAAAGTTTTCGTACAAGATCTGAATGAATTGCGCAATCCAAGTGAAAACTTTTAATAGTGGAAATAGTTATGTCAATTGTTTGATGAACAGGAACATCAGCAAATAAAGATTTTACGCAAGCGAATACATTGAATTCGAAGAGAGATCCTATTCTTTAGCCAAGTTAACAAATTGAAATGTGTCTTTCAGAGAATACTTTCCATAGTATTCTACCACTGGTTGCAAAACTTGAAAGTCTATCCAGGCTTTTAACTCGTTCATCATTGGGGTAGTGGTAACAAGAATCTTTAAAAAAAATGATTCCCCTTTACTCAATTTATAAATAAATACATAAATAAGGCCACTAAATTCATTTTAAGAAAATCAAAACCATTACTTTGCACAATGTATTTCTTCTACTCTCAAGTGCAAACATTGGATTGAAAAAAACATCGCTAGCAAAGTTTCTTTCAACCCTTTATTTACCATGATAGTTTCAAGTCTTCTTTTTTGCTTCTTTTAATATGCAGGTTAATTTCTCATTTTTTCATATCTCAGGTGTGATTGGTTTGCATGCTCTCAATTTTGTTCATAGATTTAGTATAATTGTTCTATAAGTATACGATTCTAAAGTTTATGTTCAGTTCAATATTTGCACTGAAACCGTGCTTTTAGGCCAAATCGACACACCCGATTCGGATGTGCAAAATTTGAGGATAAGCTGTGAACCACATATTTCGGCTTAAGCAAAGACATAGAGTTTTAAAACATATATTTTTTGCTTTCTGTAGAATTTTTGCAATAATGACGCTCGATATAAGACTTACTTCTGCAAGCCAATAAACATCGACTTAAATAACATTTTCCCGCCTCTGTAAGTGTCTTTTTTGGTTTTTAGACGGATTTCATTGTCATTTATTGTACATTTGAACGTTGTACAATACTTCTACATTACTTATTGTGCAATAGGGCTCATTATACCTACAGTAATATACACATCAGTGCAAGGCACGATTAGCACAGCTTGTGTTTTACTAAATGATAGAGGGTTTCTAATGTCAATTCAATGACCGTTTTGTCAGAGGAACAACAATATAGGCTATTATGCGACGTGTTATAAAGAACCATTATTTAAAATTACTTTAAAACCATGCTTCGTACACTGTTTCAAAACACAGATGCAAAGTTAAAACTACGCCTCTAAACATGAGCTGTGTACTGTTCTAAAAATTCTAGTTAAACCTTACTTTTCAACATTTTCAAGTCGTGCAACTTTATATTGACTCTTCCCAACCAATAACTTGAAAATATCAGCAAGTAGAGTGGTCTCCGTGGCACAGTGGTTAATTGCCTCGCCAAGCGATCTGTTGGTCCAGAGGTCGAGCCCCGAAAGTGTCATTGGAAATCGTCAGGAAGGGCATCCGGACTAAAAGCACTGCAACGCTCCAGAAAAGTCTGACAATGTCAGCACCGTCCAAGCCCCAGTATGGGGGAGTAGAGACGTTAAAGCTTCATTTTTTAAATAGAGTGGTATGTATGATATACATGTAAACATGCAACTTAGTATACTCACGAATAAATATGTTATCGACATCGTAGGCACTTTATTTCACACACCAAAGCATCCTTTGAGGTCGCCGACATATTCAACAGGTAGCTCAAGTGAAAATAAGCGATGCAAAAATACTCGAATAAAATAGCAGAAAATCATGAAGAACATTATTTCTTCTGTTTTGAAGATTTGAAATACATGGTTTCTCAACCCTGATGAGTGTCAAAAATTGTTTAAGCAAGTTTGTGCTGCCCAGAGGCTAAGTGAACTTTCACTTGGAATATTATCGTTATACTCGTATGTATTGCATATGTTCTCTATAAAAATATAAATATAAACATAAAGAAAGATTTCCTCAGACTTGAGCAATTTAAGCACGAAGATTCCTTGGCAGCCGTAGACGCTGTGATTCACCCTACAAGGGCTCGTCAGTACGGCTCTGAATGGCCCAAACTGGCTTAAAATATTTAGTACGGCTGAACAACCTGAAGGACTGCACAACAGACTGCTCTGCGTTTATTTATCCTGGCTTTGACGCGCGGTTCTTTCTAAAAATAAAGTTACAGGGAATCACTAAACACTGGTGTGTCTTTGATAGCTGTCTTGGGTTTTTTGCAAACTTTTTTACTTTATTTATTCACCTGTTGTAAGCCGACTATTTTCCCTTACGAATATAACAATGTTATTAGTATGACCACTAATAGTGATGCTTCGATAAGATTATCTTCTTCCCCTTGACATTTTTGAGCGCTTCATAAGCGCTGTACATGAATACATCCCCACATCAGTTTGGTGCAGTCCTATTTTCATACTCAGGGAAAATAATCCCTCTCATGAAGTTCATTTTATTGAAACATCATTGGCAAATCTCAGAGAGAAATATTCCTTTTATTGCTTATCAGTATTTTGTATTTAATTCTTTTAACCTGACGTATTTTGATGAACTCAAACGAAGAATTACAGCAATAATACAAAACATTTCGCCTTCCAGCAAGCTGAGAAAGATGAATATGAAGCCAAAGAAGAGGAGGTGAAAGATTTCTGCAATCCCATCATCAGCGAGTGACATGTTTGGCAACAAAAAGATAAGACAGATGACGGAGACGGACGTCATGGAAGAGTTCGATTAACACTCCGAATAGTCTTTGATTAGCACTTTTAATGACTGTTTTGCGTTGACTTTTCAACAAATATATTTGACCTGGGACTGGTATAGTTAATCGCTTCACTTCTATCAATTTTGAATATTTTACTCTGACTTTTAATCTTTTTATTGAAAGATTTACTGGATATGAATTATAGTGACCAGATAATTTAATTGTTATCAATTGACTATTATTAAATCATGTACATGTAAAGTGACTTCTTTATGAGCTTGTTTTGTGTAAGTAGTTGATCACAACTTTTCCTAATAACTGTTTTTATGATCAAAAATCGCCGAGTTTCATGTCTTAGACGGGGTTTCTTCAGATCCATAACCTTTCCTACTGCGAGATATTTTTTGATTGACCTGTTACACAGGTACGGGTAGTTCGAAGCTGCATAAATTACGGTAGCATTCGGAGGACGGTAACTTGCCGCTTACAGAAATTTATGTGATGACTTGGGTTGGGCAGGGTAATTTATAGTGACAAAAATGGGTTCAGCTTTCAGTGTTGCACTGTAATAAACGCAAAGGTAAAAATTTAAATTCAAGCGTCTTTATCATTTTTAGATAATTCTAGTTCACAGAACGGTAACTCGAGCTATCTTTAGTGACATCCCTCTAAAGAAAGTAACCGATGTTATGATGCTCTTCCTTCCCCTCGATCTAAACTACTGTCCGGTAAAAGCATTTCAGAATGCTGTACGGGGGTACGGAGTTCGCCCACTGTTCAACAAATGGTGCCATTCAATGTCTGCTACTCCATTAATAAAAGATGCAATGCAATAATTCGACTTTGACATTTCAGATTGTCCTTGCTAGAACCAACATACGCATGTCCATAGAAATCACGGGAAATCCCCAGGCAGCCAATACATCGATGTTATGCAGGCCTACACTTATCTCTCTCAGAATATGAAAGAGTACTTTAACCACCACTTGTATGGAGATGACGTCCTTTAGAGTTTTGCATGCAAACAGTGGAAAAAAATAGAAAGTGTCTTGGCAGCAGTTCATTGTGTTATACTGTATATCATTTTTGGCGGCACTGATGGCCGGCCTTTTTTCAAGGATTCGTCAAAACATTGACGACAGCGGGTAGTAGGCCTACAACTATTATGGTGTGACTAGACTGTACGATATATCTGTAGAGACTTTGAATTGTAAATTCTATCTCTCGCCCAATCATTTCCAACAGTATCAACATCAACCCCTGATTTTGTAGGCCAAGACCTGTGTCCACTCAGTTAAAATTGTGTTTTCAAAATCATAGCACTAACGATACACTGAATCCAACTGAGAAATAACCTAATCAGTGCAAATTACGTGTGATGACACTTAAAAATGAAAGTTCACCAACTCACCTTACGTCACATGGTGAACTGAATCCGCCCCATTTCATAAATATAGCCAACCTTCTAAATGCCAAGTTATCAAGTATTTTTCAGTAGATTATTTATACAGCATGCTCAGCTGTAAATAATAGATTGAAAAAGAAATATTTGTGCTGTTTCCATTCCCCTCAAAATCAAATACGTAGGCTATTTCAAATATGCAAAAATGACAAAAGTTGATGTCATGGATTGCTGCTTCAAGCTTCCCCGGCTATGGTCCATCACATTCAATATTTATAAACGAATATTTGTAGTGTTCAGATGCAATAATGATTTTTTGTAAATGGAAAATTATGTGAATTAATATATAGGCCAATAATCAATTTAAAGCAGGGGTGCGGAGTCCCGGAGGACTCCGGCCTATAACTACACCTGAAATATAATACAAACTAATTATTTGTCCTCGTGCATAGCTGTCAATGTATTGATGTCAACTTCTCCGTCAAACAAAAGTATAGTCGAGACAACAGTGCATGCAAAACTTGTGATTAAGAGGAAATGAACCGTGATAGTGAAAAAAGCATTGTCTTTTCACTCGGTGATTTAGTAGAGAAGACAAGCCTTCCTAGCCTCGATCACTCTCACGCACCAAAGTTCACATCAGAGACAAAAATGAAATGCTCGTTTGTTTGAGAACATTACTTCTTTTATCATCACGTAAATCGTGCGTGATGGCGCCTCCAAGGCGCATATTAAAATCGAAAGTGTACTCATATTTTTTGGAGAAGGATGGGGATTTTCCTGTAGAAACTGAAGAAAAACCGTGTGAAGCACGCATCAGCAAGATGGGAGGACTGCAGTCGCATGCATCCAACTTAAAGCGACATTTGATAAGCTTTCATCGGAAATGATTGATAATTGATACAGTCGATGTCTACGGATGCAGCAATGATCACTAAAAATAGGTTCAGATAAGCCTATAATGATCTATGATTAAGGTCATCAGTTTTTTTCAAAAAACTAAGCTTTAGATAATTGCCAATCGGAGTCGGAGACCTATCAAAATGATAAGACTCCGCATAAGTTCAAGCTTGATCAAGTCTCCTAAAAACCACGACATAGAAACCATCAGACCTCGATGTCTCAGTACATTTTCAAGATAAAGAGGGGGAAATTGAATAACACAGAAACTAAGAGTCAGCTTCCCAAAAATTGCACCGGTGTTTCTCCCGGAAATTCTAAGCTACATTACACTTTCCGCCCGAAAAATGAGAGCAGGGGAATGCAAGAAGAGTAACATCGACGCTGATTTGACTCGATCGCAACTTTTCATTGGTTTTTGATAAACGGGGAGCCATCGAGCTACATAAATGAGAATATTCCCTGAAAACACACTCGAAAAAATAAGACTAAAGTTTTCTGAAGTCCTTTATTAGTTGTGAAGTCAATAAAATGTGGAACACATTGTCGGATAGTCGTATGTATCTCCATGCATACATAGCGTCATATGATTCGATGAACACAAGATTTGGTGATAACGTGATTGATAACGCTGATTTACAATAGCCTGGCTACCACTCCTATGTCAGAAGAAGATGTAAAATTCGGTAGGAAGAAAACAGCCATAGAACGTTTATTGAAAAAAAGATCAACTTCCTCTTTGTTTTAAATTGATGTAGGCTACTCAACCGATTTTCAGTGCGAAGGTATTTGAATAACTCAATACGATTATTATGTAGGCCAGTTACTGTGAAATGCAGATGAAAAGTGTAATAAACACAATAAATGAACAACCTACAGGCCGCTGCGATCCTACCCTGATTGGTAAATTATATTACCGACTCGCCTCGTGATTGATTCTATTAAATTATCTATGAGATGCTCATCAATTTATCGAGGACGATGCAAATGCAAGGATTACTACAATTTCTATGTTTCAGGAAAAACCGATATCGAATCAGTGCTCATTTTTTTGTAGGCTGACTTTTCAAAAGTTAGATAGTCTACTGCAGGTCAATTCTAATGTTAATTCAATTGACCTTGTTAGGCCTACTGTCAGTCAGGGATAAAGCTGTATCCGATTATCGTGAAAATATGAATGATGGCGGAAAGTTGAGAGTAAACTTTCTCGAGAGGCAGCTTCGAAATACCTCAAATAATGCTCTGGATCTCAAAATTCAACTGACTACTAGAAGGCGTTTAAGATATGCTTTTCGAAGTAATATAAAATATGCCAGATTATTAGGACCATAGATATCCGCGATACCTCAAATAATGCTCTGGATCTCTAAATTCAATTGACTTCTAGAAGGCACATCGAAATATGCTTTTTGAAGTAATGTAGTTAGGACAAAAATCATTGGTGATAGGAAATTTTTTCGTTGATTACGTTGAAAATTTTCAGCTTACCTGGTTTTTGAACACAAATGGGCAATTGCTCTAAAAATATGCTACTCGGTGTAAATACTGATTGCAAGTTTCAATATAACAGTCCCATTCAAAAATTCATTCGAGCAGTTGAGCGGAAACTTAGTGGCATAAAAATCGTCTGAAACTCTTCATTGGTAGAAAACAACGTGTAGCCTATACCGTAGAGAATGATGAAAACCTTTGTTCTCCTTCACTTTGATTCCGGTTCCACATTGTGAATGCTTGAATTCTCCATATCAAGAATTAAGAAGCGTATGCCTCATATTAGCCATCAATGAGGGATTTCAAAACTTGGTTCAAGACTCCAAATATAATATTGGATGCATTTGGTCGAATCGATTTATAAAATCCTCTGGAAGATCAATAAATCAAAGTCGAGACCTTTTTTCCACAAAGCACAATAAGATACTATAATCTGAATAGTGGTGCATTTTCCTTCCTACAGCGCAGTGAGCAATAGTATCCAACAGCAAAGCTTTCCCGGTGACTATTTGGCAACGATCAGGCCTAATCAGTCACAATAAAGCTCACTAGAGCAAGCATCAGTTATTGCATCAAATAGTTGAGCAAAATCAGCCTATAAAAGGATTTCCACTGAAATGAAGTTGGTGTGTCCTGAGCAACATACCAATTGTAATAATCCTTGATATAGTAGTCCTTGATTGATCGATATTCAATCAAAGTCAAGTATGCAGCTTTTGAAATGCCGCTTTAGTCAATCATCTTATTCTAATATGTGCCAATACACACTTAAGATATTTAGCGAAACAAGCAACATCACACATCAAGTAACATCATCACACAAATGAAATGCTTTGCACACAGATTGTCAACATGAAAAAAAACAATTTCCGATTCATTTAATTTCCTCACAAAAGCTCAAGCCTAAATATTGAAAAATGCATTTTCCAAAAATGCATTTTTCGAAGACTATGGAATATTTCACCGTCTTTGTTTGCCTTAGTTTGATTTTTCGGGATGTGTTCGGGTGGAAGTTGGTCGGTTAGCGCTCAAGTTCGGGTTTCAATTCATTGCCGTTGCACATCTCTTGTGCCTAATGGACATGATTAATTGATATAAGTTCGAGCTTTACTCATTATTTATATAGCTGTATATTCATGTGCAATACATGACATCTTGGTCGGGATTTTCCAGAAGTAACTATCACATCAACCGAAGTATTAATTCGAAAATCAATGCATCAGTCGGTCCGTGATCTTATAGTGTTGCTATGATTCAACATTGAGTGCATTGCAGATAACTGCTTGAACCTTTAACGATTCACTTTAATGGACATTGAGTGGACTTTGTATCATATAAAACTGATTAGTTTCAAAGTTTCTGAACCGGAATTGTGCGCATAGTTAACCTTCAAAAAATACAGTAATTTACTTTCAATTATCTTCATGCCAAGTGCATCATTGGCCGATTAGTGTGATTGATTTCGTTTCACACATGTTCGCGAGCAGAGGTGGGCAATCGGAATAAAAAGTCCGATTTTTAGTTACACTTTTCGTTGGTGTAACTGCAAATTTTAACATAGAAATTTCAGGAAAATTGTTGATATACTTTAACGAAAAGTGTCTGTTTGTACACTTTACTTCATCCTCTGTCACTGAATGATAACTCATTTGAAAGATCATGATCTGTAGATGATTTCTATATTAACCAGTTCAACAAAATATCAATTTGTGTAACTTTTATGAGCAAAAATTCGAAAAAATGGAGTCAACGCCTTAAATGTCACAATTTTACCACTGGAAATACATAGGATTGTGTTATCCTCTCTATTTCTGAAAAGCAAATGATCTGTTCCCGCAGACGCGAAGTTTTGCAGTAGGTTAGAGGTGTACTATGCTATGTGAAAGTTTTATGTACTACCTCGTTCCCTGCACAACTTCACGCTAGCTCCCGGACTATAACTAACTAAACCACTGGTTTTGTTTTGATTCAATGTGAGACTGTTCCTCTCAGATCATTGCGAAATATTATTAAGCTCGGATCTTAAGATATCAATATCTTCTATGGCATTGTCCTTTCGAATACCAAATGATAAGCACACATCGTCCACATATTTTATCATGCATGTAGCTGGGCATAGCGGAAGGAGAGAAGATACGTAAATGCCAAACAAATAAGGACCGAGGAGTGAGCCCTGAGGAACCCCACTGGCAACCTCCTTGAGCGAGCTCTTAGAACCATGATAACGAACACGTTGCTGACGATGACACAAGTAGCTTTTCAGGAACAGAACAAAACCCGGCGGCAAACCCATCTCGAAGACCCTTAGGAGAAGATCAGAATGCATAATTCGATCGAACGCCTTCGAATAATCGAAACTGATGAAGATAGTCGCGCCAATATCAGGGTCATCAAAATGTTTAGTGAGTCTGTCATGAGTGGCAATGATGGCGTGCGTAGTTGAGGACTCCATTCTGATACCGAACTGTAATTCACCCAAAGAAGAGGCTAAAGAAGCTTTGAGGTCATTGAGGATCACTTTTTCAGTAAGTTTAGCAGAAATTAGAAGCATACTTATAGGACGTGCCTCTTCAATTGAAGCATTACTGCCTTTAGGAATCGGGACTTTTAGAAGTTCAAATTCTAAAAGTTATTCATGAGAGCCACAGTTTCAAGTTCAGCTAAAAGTTGATGCCTGTTGATGTGTTCTTTTAATATATAGCCTCAAAGAATTATAGAAAAGTAGGCCTATGCAAGTAATAGGTACTCTTTTAAGTCTTCTCATGACGCGCATGATTATTTTCTTTCTTACTACATTTTCACAATTTGTTGACTTTGGATTTTTATTTGCTACACATTACTAGTTATAAATGAGTGGGCTTAGGATGTTTTCTGAGATTCCAATGATATCTCGGTCATCGATCAAGGCATTTTTTCATGTCTTTATGAACACAAAAAATGCTTCCTATCCTTATGATGACCATTAGATAGTGATTCGTTACATGAGCATTTAGTGATTTGTTATACGAGTGTGAAGTATGAGTCATCGGGGTTTTACCATTTTTGCTACAATTTAGAGTTTTTATTTTGCTGATCTTCCACACCTCGTGATTTGTTTTTAGAAAATGATCTTCAATTTTGTTACATCTGCATTGTTACGGATCCAAAACAAAATTGGCATTAATGTCGGCCTAAATGAACGACATCAGCGGGATACACAACCACCAAGACCATACTTACCATTCATTAATATAATCGCGCATTTTATATTCCAAGAGCTTGTGAAATACAGGAAATATATGTGTATGCTGTATTGTTATCTGCTCGACTATCTTTGGCTATTTGATTTTTGAGAACGTTAAGTATTTTGGATTCTATCCCTCTAATTAAAACTTGATATTCCTGAGAATTTACTGTCCAAGTGTAGATCCATATTCTTTCAGATTATGCCAGGTAAAATTGGGACTAAAGGTTATGTAACACTATTCATGAGATGCAACTGATCAGCAAACATGAATCCGGATAACATAAGTTGATATCTCGTAGAAGATGTGCAAACATTTATTTTTCCCATGAAATAGAATTACCATTTTAAGATTTCTCCCTGCAATAGTTGCAAATGCATTGCCCTGTCTGTTTGTGGGGTTAAGCGTGAAAAAGATTTATTTTAATACAATTATTTTATAACTAAAAGAAATTGCAAATAATGATAGCCTAATTATACTAGAAAATACACTTTATTGAGCTCGAAAGAATAAGCGTATATTAAAAGCAAACTAAAAAGCACAAAAGCTTTTAGACAGTGTCCATCATCGGTTGCAAAGCCAATACATCGTTTTATATTATTGGCCTTGCAACAGATGAAGTACATTGTTTGAAGGCTCAAGCGTTAATACACGCTTATTCCTTCCAGCCCAATAAAGTGTGTTCTCTGGGATTATTCTAATTATAGCATCTGATTCGATGGCTCCCTTTCTGATGCTTAGGTCTACTTCCCTTAGTACCTCAGAACTTCATCAATTTTTCAACATTTAATTGATAATCGAATTACTTCAAGAAATAGCAATCGAATCGGAAGTTCTGATAATCGAAAATCAGAGCGTATAGGTTTTCTTGTGCAAATCAGATAATCGAATCGGACTTTTGAGCTGGCGAATCGAAAATCGGACTTTTAATTTCCCGAATCGCGCCCTCCTCTGGTAGCAATCTTTCAACTAGATTTGTTAATTTACAGGCAAATTCATAACGACTGATTTTTTTGAACATGGCTTGAAGTGTGTCCGAGTGTCGGCGACTACAGCTATCTCAGTCGTAGTCTTGTTCTCATTTCTAAAATGCTCATTTTCTTAGTCTAAATTTTCGTGAATTATGGTTTCTACGTGTTCTACAATGTTGCATGAAATTGATTAGAATTTGACTTGCAGGAGGGTCTTCACGTGACCGTTATTTTCAGAAGTGCATTCCAAATTTTCAAACTGAAAATCATTGGTGAATTCAAACATCGGCAGCAATTTGTGCATTTTCTAACTGCTTCTGACTTTTACAAGAATAAAATCCTTAATTCAATAATTTGCTAGTTAATTGTAGACGAACACAAACACACAGACTCCGCCGCTAGAGATATTTGCGAAATCTTGCTTATTCAGTGGAAAATGTGGAATATCACAATTACTGTGGTATTTTCTTTTTTACTTGATAGAGCTAGGAAATAATTGACAAAAAGTCGAAAAGCTAGCGAAATTACTTTAAGCGACATGCAGTTTCCATTGATTAATTATTTGCCAGTATCCCAACATGTGACATCTTCGTCGTTCAGGGATGGCTTCATTCATGGACGCAGTCAGTGTTCTCTTTATGATGGGAGCATCAGGAGCAGAGCTGAGCGACAATCGAATAATGAATGGGAGAAATGTCTACATTTTATGTGCCTCCACTTTATGAAGACCGCAGCTGATCACCAACCTCGCTGACGGGAGTTTCTGAAGAGGCGCTGAATTCAATCTGTATTTAATCCGTGGGACGAAAGAGGTACCCCACGCCGACGACTATTGATGACGTCTGCTGCTTCTGACCTGCAAGATAAGCTGGATCGTTGGAGAAAATGCCTGGGCCTATTGCACCAGATGTGAAGAGTGAAGAATGAAGGGTAAAGAGTAAAATTGCTGATAGTGATGAGTGATGGGTGAGAGTGTTGCACCAACTGTTCTTCGCACTCCACTATTACTCTTCAAGTTGACGAGTTAAAATCTATTTCGAGTTGATTAAGTGACGTCAAATAACGTCAGTAACCAGTGAAATAGTATTAACTTTGACTGTCATTTGTATTTTGTAATCAGAAAGCCGATAATGTTAGAAGGAAAAAGGTACATCGAGCTGCTTAAAGCGATTGAAGAAAGATCAGAAAAATTATTTGAGCAGCTTTCTGTTGAATTAACAGCAACTGACAAAGAAGATTTATGGAAAGAGATTGATAGTGAAGTGATAGCGATGGGACACGATTTTGTCTCGCCGACTACAAAACTTTCAAGGTGGAAGTATCTCCGAGACACAGTTTGGTCCATCAATTTGAAAACAAGAACAATAGTGAGTATGACAGGAATTGTTCTCTTTTTCTGTACGATTTATGAAAAACATCTTTCATTTTTCAGCAGAAAAGAGATAAGTAAACACAACCACAAGGTTGCGTACTATACAACGTCAATAAATCAATATCGGTGTCAAATCAAAGACTAAGATCGCAAAAACTCCGGAAATATTCGTCGAATGTATTAACACTGTGTTGAATAGAGACATAACCGCTCTTCAGCACTATTACTGAGATGCTCTTCAAAGAAGGGAATTCCTAATCTTCAGTCAGTCTATTTGGTGCAACACCATATTGAAGATTAACATAAAATTCCATTCTTCACTCTTCACCCATCGCTTCCGACTTCTGGTACAACAACATCAACCTTCACTCTTCATATTCACCTTCACTCTTCACGTCTGGTGCAATAGGCCCTGGCGTCAAAGGGACTTAAAATCAATGTCTCAAAGACAAAGACAAGGTTATGTTGAGTCAAAGATTCGAGGATGTTCTCCGACAGGGGTGAGATTTTTCCTGAAATATGCACAAAACTTTTGGGTTCTCAGATTCGTCCAAAAGTGGAATAATAAGATAGAGATAGGGGGCGTTCCTAAATCAGGAATGTGAGTGATGTCAACAGTTGATGAAAAGTTATAGTGTTG
The DNA here is from genome assembly GCA_907163375.1 of Prostheceraeus crozeri. Lineage (NCBI taxonomy): Eukaryota > Metazoa > Platyhelminthes > Polycladida > Euryleptidae > Prostheceraeus > Prostheceraeus crozeri. The sequence goes on from CAJQUW010014449.1 coordinate 546,622, forward strand.
CTACATGAAAAAATAGTTTTCAGTGTACTCGTAGACGAAAGGTGACAGCTCTAACCAGTTCACCTAATTTCATTCAACATTTTGGACCCTGCAAATATTGGTTTCCAGTGTCCACCACTGGCTTCTCTTTGTATAAATGCATTACAGCTCGCTATGGGAACACTAGTGGACAAAATTAAGTGTCTGCAGATGTACATGCACCTAGTTCTAATAACATTAATTGATAATGGGTTTTGAAACAACTGACATGCAGGTTTTCGTGATGGTTATGATTGAAAAATGGTGCAACTTGCGCTTTTTGCCTGATCGTTGTCTTGACTGCACATTACTGTGCACATATCTTGCTTGAAGGTAATATCGCACGTATAGATCGTTTTTTCTCTTCTACTAACAAGCTAACAGCGACATTAATGTTCATGACTTTTTGTGGAAATTTCGTCATGGTGTGATCTCACACATGCTCTCAGACCATAAGCTCGCTGGCCGTGCAGCGTGTACAGTAGAGGGTCCGTAATAACTCCATACATTGTTTAACATGCTGCAAATGGGTTCATTGAAAATGAAATATATTGGTGCGAAGGTTGGCCTCTCCAAAGCTTCTACGAACAACAAATGCCGAAAGTTAGGAAGTGGTGATCATAAGCCCGCCAATCCCAAGTGTCGCATAAAGTTATGTATGACCACGAGATCGAGTGCATTTGTCTCACCTTGGTGACGTGCTTGATGAAGATAATGGCATCGGGTCAGCAGTAACTGCCAGAATTCGAAGCAAATGACAGTTTCAAAGAACTTTCAGCTTTCATAACATCAAGGGCTCCGCCGTTGAAGGTAAAGGGAAGTGCGCAGTTTGTGTCAGGCAGCGCATGACCTAAGAGCGTAAGACACTGGCCCTGCGCGATGAACATGAAGAATGTCTTTGTAGAACAGAGATGAGATTGGTGAGATGGATGTGCGGAAGATCATTGAGGGACGGAAAGATCAACAACAAGCTGAGATAAGCTTTGGGTATCGATTCCATCACGGACTTCATTCGCCGGAGCAGACTACGTTGGTTTGGACATACGAGAAGACTCGCATGGTATTTGGACTCGTATTGTCAATGCTTCTAAGAAGACCAGGATTGGCAACGATTTGTGATGAGCTTCGAAGTTGAAAGCAATCGCTCCAAAGGCCGCCCTAAGAAGATCTGGAAGCGGCAGACATCAGAACATGGAGCCTGCAAGAGGAGGACGCGAAAGAACGAAACGTGGAGGGCAACCATCAACAAACGATCGTCTAGCCCAGCCAAGATCGAAAGAAGAGGATGTGAAAAAGGTCAAGTTAAAAATGTAAGTTCAAAGCATGCATGTATTCACCTAGGTGTACAGCATGGTTTTCAGCTGCAGCTACATTGACGAACAGCATGACATTTTGTAGAACAAAGAAGCTTTCGGTCGGTCTAAATCTTGGCAGAAGTAAGTCAAGATGTAAGTGCAAACTTCATAAACGAAGTCTCTAGAATTTGCTAATCAGCATTTTCAAGATAAAAATGACGAAATCAAACAATACGGAAATTAAGAGTCAACTTCCAATAATTGATTACGCCTGTTTTTCTTACGAAAATTCAAGGCTACATTACACCTTCCGCCCGGAAACTGAGAGTAGAGGAAAGTAAGTAGAGTACGTGACACCGGGAAAAACTTATTATGCAATTTCGATGGAATGATAAATGCCCATTATGGGTCCGTTACAGATTTTCAGCCATTTATTCATAGCATTGAATTAAACATTGCCGCTGTGTAGTGTAATTGCTTAGGGCGAATCAACGCAATGGCCTTGGGATGGAATCATTTTTGTTTCTGACGTCTTCATTTGTAGATTACTAACAAACCATTAGATCATCAAGGCAAGATTGGCAGTCTTCACATCTGAGGACTAACATCTGCGCAGATGCAGCCAACGTGTGCCAACATCTCATCTGACAACACCTTGAAAATGTCTTGCAACTTCGCATATCCATGATGCTGTTAAGAAGCAACCATGAATGGCTCTTGCGGTTTGTTTTGTGAGGTTGAGTAAGAGAAAATTATTCACGTGTTTTAAATTGCGCATCGTTGAATAAAAATGAAAGCACTAATGTGATTGCAGGCTGAGTGTTCTTTGAGTGCACCTTCTCAATTTACTCCGGCTGTTGAAAGATAACTAACTTGATATGCGTCACATTAGGTAAGGACTTATTGTTCGACATACCGGTACGTCTTTCATCTAAGATAAGCAAGGTCAGACAGCAAGATTGAGCTCAATTCCATGGATGTGACTAGTGCGGCATCAGCTGTGGCGTCAACAACGTGATGCAAGCATCCATGTTAGCAGCTCATTGGTCAGCATAATCGTATTTTTAACAATTTCATGCAATTTTTAAGTGTGATTTTCTTGTAATCGAAATCGCTTCATCCATTATTGTCTAGATGAATGACGCGTGTTGTCAAATTATTTGAATCATCCCGCATTAAGCTCCGCACGATTCACAAGCAGTAAAATTTAATTCAAAGGTCATTTCGATGTCATGCACTCATGGTCAAAGTACGCGTGTTTTGCTCTAGTCCCTTATGCACCATACTTTGAGTTTGCAAGGTCACAGAACATGTACTTCTCAAAAATGAAAGAAGCATCGATGAATATATAGTGGACGTCAAAAAAGAAACATTTATGTTCAGTGGAGGATTCAATAGAATCAGCAGTAATCGATTAACGTAAATATTCCTTGGCTTTGAGGCATAATAAATTTTCATTCGAAAAGAGCCAAATTTATGCCAAAATTATTGACACCATCGCTTGTGCAAACTCCGGGGTAAAACCGGCTATGTTTGAATCAATTTATATAGATACTTATGTACTCGCATATTCCTATTTGATGCTGGAAATATGCATTTTCATATAATTCGACAAATTACTGAAATTTGTAGGATTTTATCTTGATATTCGTAGAGAATACTCGTACATTGGTTATCGCAAGCTTTGTACATGAAAATTAGTCTGATTCCCTTGGTTCAGGTTAACTGGACATCCTGATAACTCTTGTGAGTTTACTCCGGTGCAAGTAATTAAAGTATTACAGCGAATGTGAAAGCTTGATAACACAGGCTATTATGTGAACACAAGGTCCAAACTATTACAAAAATGTTGCCTAAATTAGACCAAAGACACTGGAATAAATACACCTCGTCATTGAATTACCCTTACAGTTAAACACTGATTGGATATCAGCTTCATAGATGAAGCTAGCAGTTGGAGATAAAATTCAGCATCTATACTCACATGCCCTTACACAATAAATGGATAAGTAAATATTCAACAGGTCTTATAATCTTATGGATCAGTCTTATAACTTTGCGCGAATCTTCCTAACGCAAACTTGCCTGTTCTGGGTGCGTCGATACTTTGTATGCTAATTTAAGAAATCTTCCTGGTTTTGTCACATTCTTTTGTTCTTGATCAATCGACGGCTTTTATCAAATATGTTCAACGGAATAAGGCCCAGGAGGATGTGAAATTTCAAATCGAAAATACTACTACTACGCAAAGTTCGATTTTAGAGAACTAATGCCGCGACAATATTTTAAATATTCTAGTTGAATTTCTAGAAGCAATTTCAGTCAATAAAAAGAGATTTCAAAGTGGTGGCCCTTAATTGGGTCAGCTACTATATTCAAAGCAAAGCAGATTGTGCCATCTGTTTGCAGCAGCTATATGGTGAACTAAGTAATCCTCTAGGCTTATATGGCAAATTGTATCAAATTTGCACGTTGCAGTATAGGTGATCTGAGTGAAAACAAATTTGTAATGCAGAAAGGCGCAATCTGTTTTCTTCGGTTTTAATTATCAGAAGGCATATAAGCATATGCGCATGTACTTCATCACAGCTTGTGAGTTATTAATCGTGTGAGGAATCTTGTGTTGAGGGAATGAATCGTGAAAATGAAAAAAGGATTGTCTTTTCACTCGGTGATTTAATACAGAAGACAAGCCCTCCTAGCCTCGATCACACCTGCGCACCAAAGGTGACATCAGAGACAAAAATGAAATTCTAGTTTGTTTGAGAGCATTACCTCTTAGCCCTCACGTTAATTGTGTGTGATGGCTCCTCTAAAGCGCATATTACAATCGAAAATGTAGTCATATATTTGGAGAAGGATGGGGTTTTTCCTGCCTGGTAGAGACTGAAGAAAAGCCGTGTGAAGCACACATCAAGAAGATGGGAGGAGCCGAGTCGCATGCATCTAACTGAAAGCGACATTTGATAAACTTTCATCGAAAATGATTGATAATTGATGCAACAATGATTGTTCAAGTAAGCCTATAATGATCTATGATGTAGGTTACCAGTTTATTTAAAAAAACTAGGCTTTATATACTTGCCCCCCGGAGTCGGAGTCGGAGTCCTATCAAAAGCCGGAGTCCTATCAAACCCCCGGAGTCGGAGTCCTATCAAAATGATGGGACTCCGCATCCCTGCCTTCAAGGCAACGGTCCAGGAGGGCTTACTTTCTGATATATGAAGATGACATTCTAGCTTCACTGTATGAATCAGACACTCATAACTAGGTATGTCGGATTACACACATGCATGCAACCAATAAATTCATATTTTGGCCTATTTTATAATTTAGGTTACGAGTAGAAGTATAGGATCAGCAACTACGCAGCGAAGAGAAGACCTAGATGCAAAATAATATTCCTTTCAGAAAATTTAGTAAGTAAGGGCTTCAAATCATGAAGGTTTCTACGAGCATTTGTGAATCAGTACATGGCCGTTGACTTTATACAACATAATGATACGTACGTTCTAGAAGAATTTTCTTAATGGAGTCCATAGGCAAATAGGAGCATATTGATTGTAGATCGTCTTTATCGAATCTGGTTCGAGGCATCAAAGTCATCCGGATCCAAACTTTTGTGGATTATCCGGGTCGAGGCATCAAGGTCATCTGGATTCAGACATTTCTGGATTATCCGGGTCGAGGCACCAAGGTCATATGGATTCAGACTTTTCTACGTTGTTCAGATTGAATTCCGCTCCACTCTGACGTGGATCCAACCCTTGACTAAACGTGGCCGCTATCACCTGACTGGTTCACCATGCCACACATTCATGCTAGATGCAATCACTGTTCATCGTGTATTAGTCCTCTTCAGCCGCGGAAGAGCGACTGCAACATGCAGAATGAGCCAAGTCAATGCGATCGATCTTTAGGAAAGAGTGCTTTAGGAAGAATTTTACGAACTTGCGGTGTGATGGTAGGTGCATGGCGATTGCCATTTCTTTTGAAGATTTGAGATCCACTTCATTGATCAAGCAGTAAGTCTAAGTGCAAAGTACATGTACTTGCTTTGATAAATAATGCTTCCCTATCGTATATTTTATTAGCACAGTGTTTTGAATGTTCTACGAAAGTTGAAATGGCGACAACATAATACAACAAAATGCCAGCAGCCACCTAAAGTCGGTTGGCGCAAGCAAATTGACCATTCCTGCTTGCTATCCATAAGATGCCGATGTAGAATACCTAATTGAGGCCACTGCGACTATATAGCTGCATACTGAGACAATGAAAACCTGATCATTTCATCCGTGAAGTTATTCAGATTTGAGTGTCCTCGCAAAAGACAATGTGATGTGGAGAGATTACAATCGCTGGGCGTACAGGTATAAATTTACGCATGCACACGGATAAGGTAGGGGAGTGAACTAACCTCAACTATGACCTACTTCACCGAAGCTTGGAGGGCTACTGTAAACAAAATAACTACGTGTGATACTGTATTGATTATTGCTACAGGTCTTTGTTCATACTTACACTGCCTTTCATATGACAACAATCGTTAAGTACCTGCAGATTAAGTAAATCTTATTCTTCCAATTTTTAGAGCACAACTTCAAGGGGCAACGCGAAAGTAGAAGAAGAAATTAGTCACATAATGAGCTGGGCAGAGAATAGCCATATGATCATAATGCTCAAAAAACAAGGATGATGACAATATCGAAGAATACTGAAGTTGAGGAAACAATCGTTAGAAAGTTGCCCGTTATATCTCGAAGTAAAGAAATCAAACTCCTCGACGCAATTTGGACGGAAGATCTGAAATGGAATAATCATTTCGGTGTTGTAAAACGCTTCACAGAGATTGTATTTAATTCGAAATTTGGGAAATACTTTAAGATAAACAAGAAATTCTCAACGCATGCAACACTTTAATTTTTTCAACTGCTGAATATGCATTTCCCTTGTTTGGCAAATTATCTTACCATCATCAGCTAGAAATTCCACCATTTCCCTTCAACGGAGAAAGAAAGAAAATATAGTTTAATGCCCCCAGCAGCGTTTAAACGGGCAACTTATCACCCTGTTTCAGAAATCAAAATCATCGAACATTCCCTACACATGTTTCACAACTATTCTAATGTTGATTCTCGTGTTATTTATGACAGAACAAACAGAAGAAAAAATTCTTTCTTTGTCCACGCGTCGTTATATTTGAATCACTTTGTCACGACATAAATTTATTTTACATATTATTATGTTGCCGAATATTCTCTTTTATTTTAAAAGCTGCGATGTATTCACGATATTTAATGAAAATCTACCTTCTTGATTAAAATACGACCGCAATTTTCTCAGTTTTCTTATTTTGCTCTATGACTTTCCTATGTGTTGTCATACTTTATAATTTGTAATAAGAACTTTATATACGAATGCACTGCAAGACTATTACACATGACTTGTTGTGATTTTCGGTTTTCATTAGGCCTACAGTGAAGACATTTTTGGCATCATTTGTATATATTAGCTTACACATCTCTTGAAACAGATATTGCCTTAAATTTTGATCGAGAATTGAAAATATATCTTTTCCATTTTATTCCACTTTTTTTCAGTTGTGTTTGTTCAATGATTCTCTGCGAAGGCCCGCCTCTTAGACACATTGATTGACGTCGGTGATTCGACTAACTGACTGCAAATAATGAAATCACATATTGTGTTCACTTTCGAGACAGAGATGATGTACAGTGAATTACACTTATCAAAAGACGCTGAGAATATTAAGTTACTAAATAAAATCAGTCATAAAAGGTAGAAGTTGACACTTGCGGCCTAGCTTGCGAAAGAAATTCACTTCCCTCGCAAAAATGAAGAGATGTGTCTTTGATGCTTCGCAGATTTCTTTTGTTAAAATGAATTTAATGGGCAGGTTTTAATGATATGAACTGACCTTGCATCTACGGTAAATGAGTACTTGTATCTGAAATGATTTCGACTTTTTTTTACTACTTTCGAGTAGACTATTAGTAAACTTATCTGCATCTTAGATTTTATAATAAAATGCATGCTTGTACCTAGCCCACTGCAGGCATATTCGACATCCTGAAGAAAAAGAATGATATCCGACCTCTCAAAAAAAATTTGAGCTTCTATAATATTCCATCAGTGGTATCATCAATGCCATAGTTTCAAAAGCATCAATTCTTGTCAATTCCAATTCGGATTTGTCAGACCTAATCAGATTGTGAAGCCAATTATTAAATGACTTATTAACACACGACAGCAAATACCTTTATCGTCGATTCAATCCATATATTGATCGATCCGAAAGTTATGCAGAAACATTGGATTGTTTAAGAGTTCGAAATTATACTTATTGATAATGATAATACTAATATCAGTTTACGTGAATCATTTTTTATCAACAAATTGCAGCCCTCTATTAACAATAAAAATGAGCTTGACAGTTATCGAAACTTCCTTTTCTACTAACCTTTTTTCATGCAGTTACCTCCATTATTCCATTTATATTTTTGTACTCTTGCCTAAAAAACTAGTCACGTCAATTTCTATTGCTATTGTTAAATTGTAGCCCAGTACTACCTGTCGCATTTCATCATCATCATTCATCTTAATATTTCATTGATGTCAATCATCTTGCCTATCATTTCTTGCCAGCCCCTACTCGAATTAAGTTAAAGTATGTTTTATGTTTGAGTTGTTCACATAGCACTGTGCTTTTTTACTTGAAGATGATCTGTGGATGCAGACCGAAAAAAATTGTATACTACATCAATTGTAATCGTTTAACATCAAAATATTCCTGATTCTTTCTAACATCACATCAAACAATTGGATTTTATATTTTACATTTTTCATTAATAAGTTCGTGTAGGCCCAACATTTGCATATAGTTTTTGTGTAACCGATGGACTCCCGACATATGTCATCAATGAGAAAATTATAAGCAGAAATTGGATGCTCTTTAATAAGATCACTTTCTCCCTATAGTGCTTCATTTTATACCAGAAAATCAGCTTGATTAATGCGCAATGAACACGGTGCAACAATCACGTCATATCATGATTGCAAGTAATTATAAAGCTCAGTAAAAGCATCTGCGCGATTAAATGTGAACGCTACGAACGCAAATAACCAATTTGTCTGCGACCCAGACATGCATGCAAGATGCTCATCATTTTATCCAGACAGACAATATATGATAATGACAATAATATATTAATCAAGATGCAAAAGCTAAGTTTTGAAAAAAGGCTTTTAGACATCTATTTTGTTGTTATGTTTCGCTCTGTGTTAACGCTCTGATTATAACAATCTGTAGCTTTTGAAGTATAATAATACGAGCGTTTAATAATGCGTAATAATATAAGCGTTTATTCACACGGAATGGTAATCGATCAGTAGGCCTACAGTGTAGAAGTCATCGTTTACTAACTGAATTAAAGATAGAACATATATACAAAATAAAAGCATTACTCCGTCTCTCTGTACGAGTAGGCTATATCGGCAAATATTGAAAATACCATTTTATCATATATTCGTAACCAAACGTTTGCATCAGCGCATGTGAACTTTGAATGTGTATAGGAGAAAGTGGGATGGGTACATTGAACCACCATCCCTATATGCGAAACTATTGATAGTGGACCAACGCTTCATATCGAAATTCAAAGTGTTTGTTCATTAGAAAGTCAAAAGATTGTGAACCTTTTGTATTCCTGATATTCAGCTTGTCAGTAGGCATAGAATTCTTTGTGTTATTTGGTCAAATGATTTATCACGGAAGATCCATTTTGACATGTTTGTTTTCTCAAAGACTTCATTGCATAAGAGTTTTAAGATCTTTCCTAAGTAAAAGTGAGCTAACTGTCTATAAAGGAATTTAGCGACCAATTTTAAAGTACTGCTCTCCACTGTTTATTTGTGTATCATCATTGATCGCCGAACATCTCGAAAAGCAAAAGCGATGCGCACACGAGATGATTTGTGGAAGTGACTGCATATCGAATTGTCTTGAGTCATTGATTGATAGAAAAATGAAAAGTGCCCTTGAAAAATGCACTTGGAAGATCACCCACTGCGTCCATTTCTCATTATTTCTCATCATCCTTCATTTTTGCATGCGTCTCTTTACTTACTTACTTATGTCTTGTATTATTATCGTGGTCCTGTATTGATTTCCAGTCATTGTAAATATACGCTTACTCTCTTATGCTTATTCATGACATGGGGGAACAAAAATCCATTATACCTCTGATAGCTTTCAGCCATTTATATTAACTTCATCCCTATTTTGACAGTATTTTGCAAAATTCCTATGAAAAGAGCAAACTCTCAGAAAATCAAGGCATTTGTTTTGGCATATTCAAAAACATCAACACGTTTTTAAGATAAGATAAGAATACCTTTTATAGAAGAAAATGAAAATGAAAATACAATCATGAGTACATAGTTATCCTGCTAGTTATACAGATGAGCTCTGCAATCGTAGGTAATAACAAAACCAAGAAAGAAAATAATTTGCGTCACTATACGATGCGTTGTAGGTCATTGCAAACAATTGCTGAAAAAACGACGAAACAGTTTCTACGCCTGTTTGTGTTGGAGAATGGCACAGTCACTCTACATCTACCTTCAAACACGTGTTGAGAAATAGAATGAAGGAGGTGATCAGATGAGCTGGCAGCCAAAAGCAGTTTCTTAACTGCTGTTGAGTACTTGGAGAAAAATGGGTTTTCATGCATAAGAACAAGTACAGGTACAAGGGCAAATTATGCGACGTGCACGACAAAAAACTTTGTTCATTATCTTTTCGCACTTATAGCTCAGTTTACGGAACAAAGGTGAGTAATAAAGGAGCACACTTTCAATTATTGAAAAATATATCGTCCACAGTTCATCATGCGACAACAATTTGGCTTCAGCAACCGCAGAAAATATAAGCGTTGAGAACACCGCATTTCTTGAGCACGAAAATGGTCAAACCAAGACAAGTCTGAGGACCAAATAACACCAAGAAGCTTAAGTTCGGTGACGATGGAAACATCATTGAGTGGCAGGTGTTCGCTTGATAAGTCAATTTTCTTACGGAATTTGATAGAACGCGTTTTTGAAGTGTTTAAAACTAATTGTTTTGAGAAGCCCATTGACAGATGTTGAGATACTCTTCTTGACAAATCTCCTCCAAATTAAAAGAAGCACAATTTTTAAAGGCAATGACCTCACTAATGTCATCCGCATATTGCAACACGAAAGTTGAGGTGTACTTGGGATGAAGGTCGTAGCAGTATAGCACAAACAGGAACGGCCACAGACAGCATTTTATCCGACAGCATTTTCGCAGATGCTCTCTATCAATTTCCCTATAGTTGAAATATATACGTATGGCAAGTGTAGACGTTTATGCACGTTTTTAAAAAGTTATCAATGTGGGCACATTGACTGCACCTAAGATGGGGCACTTGGAACTTGACTCTTTTATCAGGAGACGGAGTCAGAGTCGGTACAGTTACCGTCTGCGTACTGCGAAGTCCACCGTAGGAAAAAGCTCGAACCTTTAGTAAAAAGCCGTTTTATCAAACTTTGTTAATCTATTTTCGTTGTAGTTTCCTCTTCAATATTGCAATGTTTAAGCATTATCCTAAGTTACATTTGTTGTGTACGACTCATCTCGTCAACCGCACTGCATGCAACACCTGGGTATGAATAGAAATCGGCACTTGTATTAGACGAGTTATGTCGTCCACAGTACTTGTAAGATACATTTTACTGATTGCTTCAGAACGCAATAAGTAGATTTGTTAGACGAGACAACTCGTTCTAAAGAATGGAAAAGGTTGTTGAAAGCAGGGCCTCATTTACCTCCGCTACCGTATACACAGTAGTAAAATTGGAATCACTTTAAAACGCACTTCTTACTAATATCATCATTGCTAATTTATTGTTGAGTTTTCTAATTTTCTCAATTTTTCTCATTTCAGGATCATTCGACAGCAGTCGAAAGTGCTTTGACAAAGCTTTGAGAAATAACCATAAAACTTTATTAAGTGAGACATTGAAACATGCCCAAAAAGCATAAAAGGTTTCTGCCTGGATTTTGCCAATGATTGTTTGCCGTGAAAAGAATGAATTTGAACCAATTTTATCTGTGTTTTTGAATTTAATCAATGTCTTTCATAACATGGAATCATTGCTCAGATAAAGCTAATTATTATATCAAGTTCAATTACACAAGGAATAGTTCCACCTACGCTCCTTATAAGTCGCATGTCGTTGAAGTTAGCACCAACTTCAACACCAACTTTTTGAATAGAGTTTGTACAGAATAGGAAACCACATGTTTAGGTACTACTGATGACGCAGAGTTTGTACAGCCAAAAAGTTTTCCAAAATTCGAACTCCTTCACCTTCAAAATTCAAATTTAAATTCGAAAAATTGGTGCAAGTATTGGTGCTACCTGGTTAGCGAGTTTGTACAGCATTCCGATAGAAAAATTTAGATACAAGAGCAAAAACCTGAGTTTGTACAGCAACTTCCAGCACTTTCCTTACACGAACAACCGGAAAAAACCGCCAAAAACCGATTTTTTCAAAAAATGATAAGATTTTCCAGAAAAGTTCTTGGTGCTACATGGAAAATGAGTTTGTACAGTGCTCTAACCGGTGAAAGAGTGTTCTACTAATCCAGTCTGAGTTTGAACACACACTTCTCCGACACTCCAGCACTCCTACGACCGGTAAATACCGGTTATTGTACAGTAACTACAAGAATACTGCCCATTTATGAACAAATCAATTGGTGCTACATGGAAAATGAGTTTGTACAGTGCTCTAACCGGTGGAAGAGTGTTCTACTAATCCAGTCTGAGTTTGAACACACACTTCTCCGACACTCCAGCACTCCTACGACCGGTAAATACCGGTTATTGTACAGTAACTACAAGAATACTGCCCATTTATGAACAAATCAATTGGTGCTACATGGAAATGAGTTTGTACAGTGCTCTAACCGGTGGAAGAGTGTTCTACTAATCCAGTCTGAGTTTGAACACACACTTCTCCGACACTCCAGCACTCCTACGACCGGTAAATACCGGTTATTGTACAGTAACTACAAGAATACTGCCCATTTATGAACAAATCAATTGGTGCTACATGGAAATGAGTTTGTACAGTGCTCTAACCGGTGAAAGAGTGTTCTACTAATCCAGTCTGAGTTTGAACACACACTTCTCCGACACTCCAGCACTCCTACGACCGGTAAATACCGGTTATTGTACAGTAACTACAAGAATACTGCCCATTTATGAACAAATCAATTGGTGCTACATGGAAAATGAGTTTGTACAGTGCTCTAACCGGTGGAAGAGTGTTCTACTAATCCAGTCTGAGTTTGAACACACACTTCTCCGACACTCCAGCACTCCTACGACCGGTAAATACCGGTTATTGTACAGTAACTACAAGAATACTGCCCATTTATGATCATGGAATGATAAGTTTCTCTATGTTGGATGTCAAAGTAAGTGACTTCAAAGTCTCTTTTACCTCATGATTGGGGTAAATACGACATGGTCTGGGTGTTTTTGCATCTGAGTACGTTTTCATATAGATTTGCGAATTAAACTCCGATGATGTGTTGGGAATGTATTATGAAATGACGGTGATGTGTTTCGCTCCTATCTTGGTAATAGAGCAACTGATCTTTACAAGAAAATCCTAAGTGCTACCTTATCGCTACCTAGAATAGACATTTTCACATATAGAAGTGGATCTTGGTTTATTTGTGATTGCAGAATTGATGTAGATCATTATTTCGATACACTAGGTGACATGCCACGCTCAATCACGTGTAATTACACATGACCCCAAACATTCGTGGCTATGCGGGATATTGCTGCAATATAAGTTATATAAGTAAGTATAGTTGGCAGTCCTGTTATATAGACTTTGCGTCTCATGTGTCTGCCTGTATCAGAGGCTAAACAATGTGATAGGACCTCAATTTCATGCTCAGGGAAGACAGAACATGCTTAGCGGTTCATCCGTGGTTCAAGCGGCAGCGCAGACAACCGTAGACGACGCGCAAACTATAAACGCTCGCCCGCGCGTATTCTTAAACATCTCCCATGTTTTAACAGCATCAGATCAAGTGATTTCTGACTCTTAGTGCAGCGCATATATACGCGGGTAGAAGAATAGAATGTCCTTAACCACGGATGTTTGGGGTGTTTTGTAATTGCGCCTGAATAACGCGTGGCATGTCACCTAGTGTAGATTTATGTTTATGTGAGATAAAAATGGGCAGTGTTTATAGTATGTAAGCGTATTTTGAAGCTGAATAGGCCTATTTTTAAATAGGATACATGCATGAAATGCTACAACTGATATACGTTCAAAAACAGAATTAGCCTATTTTAGAAATATACGAGCGCATTAGAGAAAAGAATATCAGAATTAGGCCTAAATATCGTAAAGGTTTCTCGTTCTTTCTGGACGTAGATCCTTTTGTTTGATTGACTTGAAATGGCATCTAGCTGTTATTAATCGATCGAAATCCATGAACTCGAAACAAGCTTTGATCTTGAGCATTGCACCCTATTGTCGTTTGAGACATCTATGATTTCAAAATATGTTGGTGACGATTTTATTGACACATGCAGGAGTGTATCAAAAACTCAAGCGACAAAAATCAAAATTTTGCACGTTGTCGCACCTATCTCGATGGGCCTTGTCGCATTTACCCCGGACCTGATTTTCACTACCAAAATCGATCGGGCTACGTAAATAATGAAGAGGTATTCGATCGAATCCGCTATTTCGAGTGGATGAACTTGACATCTTACTGTGATATAAAAGGTCGCCCATATTTAATTCCAGCTTGCTTCTCTTGACAGCAAGCAAAATTTGTTGCAGAGTAAAGCAAATAAGGCCCAATTTTCAAAAACTGCGAAATCTTTCACCAAGTGCCAGGGTGGTATGCAATACTTTTGCGAAATAAAATGCCTTAGAGATTGGCTATCTGCCAATCTAAGAGATTGGCTATATGCAGGCACAAGATGCAAACTGAACGGTTTCTTGGCTATGAGCTATTGGTTTGGGCTACAACCTAATCGCATTTACCTAATGTTGCATTTCCCCAAGCCAGCCTATCGTAATTATAATCCTGCAATATTTTTATACACTGCATGTTCAATATTTTCATCTACAATCAACGATCAAGGTCACTTAACTATCACATGTTGATTTAAAAATTTGGCGGATGACTGAAGGTCGAAATTCCATCTTTTGCAGCGAATTGCGTGTATTTGTATTTCTTAATCTATTCGCGGCTGTTTATGTTTAAATGGCACATGGAATTACAAACTTTCACATAGGAAAATGAAGTAATATGTAAGTTTGCTAGGTTTACGCTCATTTATACAGCATCATTTAATTAGTATTAGCACATGAAAAGATCTAATTGTTCAAATATTTGACGATGAACAAATCAACAAAAATGAGATTAGCAATGAATATATCCCGTAAGTTTTATATGTCAACATTTTATGGCTACTGAACTGAGAGCCTAACTAGCCTGTCTGACTGTGATACAATTTTTGATGCATCCGGTGATTAACATCATCAGTTAAGGTTCAGAAAATCAAGTTCCTATTTCTATCAGTTGGGTTGAACCTACATACAAGGTTTATAACCTACATTGCGGTTATTGCAATGTAACGCATATTTCATTTGAAGGAGCTATACTTCGGGTTGTACGACATAACTTGAAAATCAGTAGGTTGCCTTCTACACCGCTCGTTAAGACATCTGGTGATCACATTCTTTCATTTGAAATTATTCAAATTATCAACTTAGTGAGCATGTAGTGTATCTGAACATGCGTGACTGATTACAGAGAGCGTCTGTTCAACAACTACGATTATGACTCCCCTGCTCTCATGTTTGAGCGATAAGTCTTCAACATTTTTTGAGTGTGAACACGAAATTGAAATATTTTGACCACTACTTTATTCCGCTTGTCATGAGCATTCATGAAATTTGTTGTAATTGATCTTATCCCGACCATTTCCTTTTGTATTTTAAAACTTTATCGCTTGGTCACATTTTTGGTCATTTAAGGTTCATCGTATAGGCTATACGCAAGCCTGTACAATTCTTACTTTTATACCTGTGACGTGAGATTTCCATGACACTTGAGATTCACTGTGTTTCAGCTATGCACATGATCGCGGACTGCTGTTCAGACCTTTGTGTGGTGAGTGATGGTCTCGATTTTAACGTAATGCTGTGTTAATGAAATATACGACATTATGTCTCCAATCGGTCTTCTTAACAATACCTTTGATTGTTTTCCGGATTTTACTTATACCTAACCGCGGTACCTTAAATTCACATATGCAGACAAACCTTTTCCCTTTGTATTCTACGGTTTCCATTGTTTCGTCCTATCAGCTAGACTATGGACAAGTATATCCAGTTGTTACATTTATTATACCTTCGATTGTTTTCCAGATATTAGTGATGAATTACAAGCAACACTAATTATCAAGATTGCTGTTTTTTGCGGTAATTTTTAAGTGCATTTGTAATTGTTTTGACTACAATTGGTTGACACAACTTAGTACAGGCATTTTCAGCGATGTTCCTCTTTTCTATACCTTGGAGTTGTTTTTCTATATGCGCTTCGGACTGTCCGATCATTATCGTATCTAAGATATTCGGTCTTCATTGCATAAATGTCGCAAGTCATTTTTATCCTATCTGACCTTTCTATGCTGTGCTTCCTACTGTAATAGAGTATGTAAAAATTGAGAACTCGATATTCATCTGTCGTCCTTCTCCCATGTCAACATTTGAATTTGGTGCAGCTATTGATTTTTGGAGTACCGCCTACATCAAGCTTTCCACCCGTGACCTTTATGACGTACTCGGGATTTTTCCAGAGTTCTGTGCACCATTCTCAGCAGAGTTCATATTTTGATGGACAATAACATTTCTTGAAACAAAATATTGTTTCAACTCGTTTCACTGGTGGAAGATAGCGATTCACCGACAATTGAATTTTGAAACAAAAACATCGCATCGATGATGTAGTTACTGTACAATAACTGGTATTTACCGGTCGTAGGAGTGCTGGAGTGTCGGAGAAGTGTGTGTTCAAACTCAGACTGGATTAGTAGAACACTCTTCCACCGGTTAGAGCACTGTACAAACTCATTTCCATGTAGCACCAATTGATTTGTTCATAAATGGGCAGTATTCTTGTAGTTACTGTACAATAACCGGTATTTACCGGTCGTAGGAGTGCTGGAGTGTCGGAGAAGTGTGTGTTCAAACTCAGACTGGATTAGTAGAACACTCTTCCACCGGTTAGAGCACTGTACAAACTCATTTTCCATGTAGCACCAATTGATTTGTTCATAAATGGGCAGTATTCTTGTAGTTACTGTACAATAACCGGTATTTACCGGTCGTAGGAGTGCTGGAGTGTCGGAGAAGTGTGTGTTCAAACTCAGACTGGATTAGTAGAACACTCTTCCACCGGTTAGAGCACTGTACAAACTCATTTTCCATGTAGCACCAAGAACTTTTCTGGAAAATCTTATCATTTTTTGAAAAAATCGGTTTTTGGCGGTTTTTTCCGGTTGTTCGTGTAAGGAAAGTGCTGGAAGTTGCTGTACAAACTCAGGTTTTTGCTCTTGTATCTAAATTTTTCTATCGGAATGCTGTACAAACTCGCTAACCAGGTAGCACCAATACTTGCACCAATTTTTCGAATTTAAATTTGAATTTTGAAGGTGAAGGAGTTCGAATTTTGGAAAACTTTTTGGCTGTACAAACTCTGCGTCATCAGTAGTACCTAAACATGTGGTTTCCTATTCTGTACAAACTCTATTCAAAAAGTTGGTGTTGAAGTTGGTGCTAACTTCAACGACATAAGTCGCTTGTGGAATGTTCCCCCAGGGTTCCAAACCTATGCGTCCCTTGACGTCCCTGCCACGTGACGCTTGGAACACAAAAAATCGTTCCAGGAACGGCGTGGGACGTCACTTTGCAGCAGGGGTTAGCCTTGATTACGTCATGTGCTTTCACGTGCTATTTATGTTAACTTGCCTATTCTGTTATGATATGGCCAAGCTTCTCTAGGCCTACAAGCACTACCTACTGTGTCCTGAATTCATCACATCTAAAAATTAATAGTGCGAAATTCTTTCAATAAAATTAGACAATATCATTTCGGACGCAGACACGACAAGAATCAGAGCTAGCTCTGGCCGCTTTCGCCAGCACCGCACTTAACTGAAAGAAGTTTAGCTATACTACAGTCTCAATTTTATGAACACGAAAGAGTGAACAAAGTAAATGGAGATTCTGAAAAATGCAAAGTAAATTGTAGCAGAACAGCAACAAAGCCTTAAGGCCTAAAAACTTACAAGCAAGCAATTGTACCATATCTTAATAAATTTTTGTGTGAAAGATGAGCAATTTTTAGGCATTTGTGTATTCAAAGATGACTCCTGACGGGTAGCTTCTAAGAAATTCAAAGTGCAATCGTCAAATGTCATATCTGTTACTGACAATGTTCAAAATAACTGACTAGAAATTGAGTGAAAAAACATTTACATAACTCAGCAGTCAGCAAAAGAAGTCTATACAAATACTCGTTAACAGAGTTTTTGAATACTTGCCACAATATTGGAATCAGTAGCTAGAACTTTGCGAACGGCACTATCTTATCCTCTCAGCTTTTGCATTTTGCTTGTAGTCTTATCTGCGATTATTTTCAATTGCAATGAGAAAGAAGTTTCGTGGGTGAGAAGTTGTTTCAGATGGGACTGTCATAGTCATTTATCGTATGATCATTAAGTTATTATATTTCCCAGCAGCTATGGTTTAATTTTGATGTTTTTTTACATAAATCAATATCTTTATTTTGCCATCTGTCTTTCCTTTATATGTAAATCTGTCTGACAAAGAATCTCTGAGAGAATATTTCTACATGTAGACATGTTGACATACAAGAAGAAAAGAGCATGTAAAAAAAGACATTATTTAAGTCACGTCCTATCATCCAATTCCTGAGACAAAAATGGGGGAGGGGTATTTGCGACAATTTTTCAGCCTAATTATTTCTGTGAATGAGAAGTAAGTTATTCTTAGCTGCTTTGGCATATTTTCTTTACATAAAGCAAAAAATGTATGATAATAAACGTTATAATTTTCATAAAAGATATTGATGTAAAAGTAACATAGCGCGCTAATATTAATATCAACAACTTACACAACCTTCACCTAAATTCTTTACGCAAGTTCAAAGTACGAAATTAACTAATGATACAAGTAACTGCTGTCATTCATTTCATTCCAATTCACTCTTATTGATAAAGGCATCCACGAATAAAGGAATACACTATCAAGTCTTGTAGAGTTAACAACGTACCCCTGGACGCTAATTCTTTCCGTGTCGTAGGCGAATAAATTCACCCTGCAAAATCTTTGATATTTCAACGCTTGCGGATATATCCGTCATTGTCATAACCTGCACACACTTTGATGCATCTCAGACAAATGCTGCACTCTTCAACCCGCTTGAGATCAAGTCAGCTCACTGAGAAAAGTTGGATGGCACGCATTAAACAGTTTCCGTAAAAGTTCATAAAAACTTTTTTCAGTTCATAAAACAGTTTGAATGTTCAATTTGTTCATGTTGCCTTTCAGTTCTTCCCATTCTTTTATTTTCAAAATCGAAGTAGTTGTGTCATAAATTCGTATTATTATGAGAATTTCGTGTCAACATCAAAAATAAATCACCACAGACGAGCAGATCTTGAAAACAAAATTTGAATTGGAAAGGGTTTTATAAGTGCGAAAATTGTCTGCCTTTATAATTCTTATGGTAGGCAACAGCAGGTTCCATGCATTTTGTGCTTCAAATAGCGGGCTTAATGTATTACTTTCCATTAGCAAATCCCGTCAAAACTGTATGTCTGTCAATCGAATTTATTCGTGCAAGCACTTTCAAACACCATCGCGGTGTCCATCGTCAGGCAAGTCTAGACTTCCCTACAGCTTTGACAAACATGCAGTTTTGACGGGATTCCCCAGTAGGAAGATTCCATTTTCCTAAACCCGGAGATAAATTATAACTTTTATATATTATTTTATATTATTTATATTATTTTTATATATTTTTTATTATGTGAAATATGAGGTCATCTTTTCTTTGGTCATCTCGAAACGGTATTTCGGGTTAGCCAATAAAAAGTTTCGACGCATTTGTACAAAAAGTTAGGGACAAACTTTATCGTTCACCATTTGTACAAATACTTCAAATTGCTTCGAAGCTCTTGTTTAGTTTAGAGGAAATTATATGTAAACAGGCTAAGTCAATTTAAAAGATAAATTCACTATTTTAACTTTGTTGAAATCACAATTTCTATAGTGAAAACTTAATTGCATATTTCAGGTCACTCTCAATCATTCTTCGACCGCGAAAAAATCAATGAAGACAATTATTATAACTAATATAATCCAAACAGAAATTTCAGACAGCAAGAATGCCCACAGGCTTCTTTGCTTACTCATCTTCGCATCACATTCTATCGATTTTCAACTGCAAAATGACCTCATCGATTCGTTTGTTAATGGGCATGCTCGCAGTCAAATAAAAATATGCTTCATCGTAAAAAAAACTTTACCGATAGTTAGGTAGAAGTGCAGATCGTGTATAATTGAGCATGCATCATCGTGCTCATTTGCATATTTGTAAAACAATCATCAAATTTAACGTTTGCAATCTCAAGTTGACAAGTCTGCACAAGGTAAGGCGGCTAGGTAATTTCATCTATGACAAAAGTTAATGCCGTCACTACTAATCATGATTGCTTCCTTGGTCATTACGTGCAAGTATTGCTCACGTATGCCATTAACATCGTGCCGAAAAAATGTACCTTTTCCGGGCTCTATTCATTTTTGCACAAAACAGCATGAAACGCAATGTCATGAAATTTTCGCGTATTCAAGCTAGTTCGATTTTGAGAAAGAATAAAATACACTTTCAATACCTCTGAAATTTTCAACACAAAATTGAGTGTGCATCAATGTTTTCTTTCAAATTTCAAGTGTTTAGAAAATAATGAGATGCTTTTGAAAATCAGATGTCTACACGTAGGGCCTATGCATTTTTGCGGTCATTATCTACGAATACACGTCACACTTCACGAAACCGAGCTGTTTTATTAACAAAAGTCATGCTTTTCGAAATTGGCCATCCAAAAACAGACAGATGCGATCTTCGGTTTAGGATACAGCGGTACTTCTGATTTGTTTCTTTTACCACCATGCAGCTAGTAGAGGGAAATCATAAGAAAAATCGGCTTCGTTAAGTGAATTATAATCTCCGAAATTATGATAATTTCATCCTAACCGGAGTAATAACCATAGACACAGCCATTTCATTCATCTCATCCGTCTACGTATTCTGTAAGTTGACCCTACTTCCCTTTGACGTCCGAAGAAACAACAATTGATCATACGAAAGACCATACATACATTTTATTGACTTTCTGCATGTGTTTTGAAATGAACGTTCACAACATCATGGTTTATTTTTTGATATGAAAACTGATCTACGAATGCACATGAATTCATCTTTTTTCCATTACGTCAGAATTTGTCATGTTATAAAACATTATTTTACAGATGTGAATTTCCCTGAGGAAACGATGGACATCGATACGCAGACAATTGAAAACGGTGGTATAAAATAGTGCAGCAATTCTTGAAGCAGTGAATGTCCAATATCACACCTTGATTTGCTGTTGGAGCTTGCGAGTCGTTCTGAATGAACTAATTAATCCGTCATTGTCACTTTAGGGCATCGGATCCCACACAAGACGGTGTCACAATAAAATTAAACAATTTCGTATTCAAATTAAGAAATGAAACTTCTTATCACAAAATATGCTAAAATAAAACCAGTGACATCGGCAAAGAAAACCCGATACATCAAAAAGGGAAATGTGGCAACAATCATCTCAATGGATCGAATATTTACAAGAAAATACTCTCTCTAACGTCTTTTGGCGGTGAAATCGATTGTTTATCGAAGAACAGAAACAATCAATTGGACAATAAGTCAGAGAAGATATGAGGTGCACAAAGGATAAGTTCATCTCAGTACAACGACATGATGTCCGGTTTCGTTTTCGAAGTTGGACAATCACCCGATGTCAGTCGATAATTGGCAATCTCAGAGATTCCATGATAATGCACAAACGCTGCTGCAACCACGAATACGTGAAATATTTGATGACTTTGAAACTGAAACGAAAAGAGATGCCATGTCAGGAATGAGACTACACGACAATATACTGCATATACCTGAGAGTGATGTCGTTTTGCACGACACAGGAGACTACATTTACTCTCCACTCTCAGCTAAGATTCAAATACATTTGAACTTTTGCATACTGAATTTCAAAGAATAAAATACAGAATACTGAATTTATAATTTATACTGAATACAGAATTTTATTCTACATACTGAATAAAAAAATTCACTGAGGAGAGTTCACTATAAGAAAGTTTTCTAAAATTTGAACGCAATATTGGTTCTTAAGTAAGCATATGAAGTCAAAACAATCATGTAAAATAATTAAAACTGAAACAAGTATTTAGAAAACAAATTTTACAGGGGTAATTACCAGCAATACTGTATTATATCACAATGTTATATTAAATGATAATGCAAACTCAAGATACAAAATGCAACTTCCAAAAAATAATCAGTATTATATACAGTATAACCTCCATACATAATTAATTATGAACCATGGAAATGGCTGTCAATGCGAGTCTGTACAGTACGTCGCTTGTCAACAGAAGCAATTGTTTTCTACTCGATCAAAAGTTTGCTGATCAAGCTGCAAGGTCACTTTTCCTTTCAAGGAATTCCCTGATCTGAATCAACAGTCAGTACGCTTGAAAACGCAAAAAAGTGTGCGTAAACGTGAAACTACTAGCTACATTAACTATTGATTCGTATCTAAATTTAGATTGTAGACTCATAGACTTTAATAACTTCAGAAATTTTGGAGTTATGAGCATTATTGAACAACTCGCCTCAATAAAGGTCGTACACATACATGGCATGCGTATTAGTTACGAAGTATCATTAAAGATCAATACATACTTGTTATAAAGGATTCATTATGTAGAGGTTGAGACAACAAAGCGACTAAATAATATGTTCACTATGAAGAGGTTCACTATGTAGAGATATGCAACAAGCGCAAAGTATGCCATTTTTGATGAGATCAAAAATTTAATTCACTATGAGGAGAGATTCATTTTGTAGAGGTTCACTATGCAGAGGTTCGACTGTAGAAAATTGATTCAGAAATGCAAGAAAACAAGACTGATGCGTTAATAAGCTTAATCGAGCAAGAGTACTTAGGAGTGAGCCGAATTGATGCATACCTCAGAGGTTCCAGCGCCATGACCAAAACTTTTATTATTTTACTGCCAAAATTGCATGAAATTTTTGATGATAAATTACAGGTACTTGGTATTATTTTGGTATTTCGGCCAAGCGGCGTGTCGAGCGAAAGTACTGAGTAGCGAAACGATTATACACACAACTAAATAGTTATTGATATGCTTATAAAAAAAACTCCAATCCCACTTCCAACACAATTGTACATCAATTTCCCAGAAAAAATCACAGATTGTGATGTCCATCCATTCTTACCAAGAAAAATGAAATCTAGATGCATATTTGATCAACTCGTAGTAATAATATTAACTTTCAATGTCTATTGGAATTCTTTTATTTCATCCACTGTTCTGAAATCATTAGTTCAAGAATTATTAAATTCTTTGAACTGCCTGACTGTGCTGTTCAAGTTTCAAAGTAACACTTTATTCTGACAAAAATAAGAGAAAATAGAGTCTTGTCTTGATATTTGATGAAATTACTATGTGATTTAGATGATGCCAGATATCGATCAGATGGCATCAATAATTCGTGTTCATTCCATCGATAAACTGAAGGTGCATGAGAAAATAATTCATCGTGTTGTTCACGTACTGCACGGCGAGGTTTATCACAAAGTATGCACATAATTATGCTGTTTGAAGTCATCCAGCTTTTGAAATATGCAAATGTTCGAAATCAAACTCTTACTTTTTCACGAAGCTACTTGATGTACTTTGAAAATAAATCAATATTAATAAATAAATGAACCTTGTTTATACTCGGAAGCACATTAGGTACGGAGCCCTTCTTCCATGTGGCCGAGTTGCCATTTATCCCACTCTCATTCCTTTTGCGCTGAGTGTTTAGCAAGAATGCAGAGTGTACCTATTTTAAAAGTCTTAGGTTTGACCCGACCTAGGTTTGAACCAAGGTCTCCGAACCAAGCGAACACTCTACCACAAGGGCACAGCGCCGGTGTAGAATTTAGCAATACTGCTTATTGGCGGGGTTGAGCTAAAAGCGAGGTCAAGATAAAAAATATTTGGAAGGCCCTACTGTCAGTTGTAGTTGTAATCAGTCCTAATAATTGTCATTAAATGATAAGTGCACGAAGATTCGATTTAGTCAACTCTTCCCATATATATTGAATCGATCCTGTCATGCTTTCCACATTTTTTTCAATCAGCTTGATACTTTTAGGTTTGAGCATTAGTCTAGATCAAAACTGTCATATTAAAAGGAGATAACGTGCATTTGTGTAGACAACGTATAAAGAAAATATATTTATTCTTCCACCGAGAAAGTCACATCGGAGAATTTTCACCTCGGCTGCCCTTGGAAGCTGCTTTATGCAGATAACCGAAGTCATCATCGCTGACTCGCTCAAGCCGCGCTTAGGCCTTTGGAAGACCAAATGTTGAGAAAACGGAAGTTCTCAACAGCAAGTCTGACAACACATGTAGTTGATAAAGCGAATTATCTTCATGGAACATGCTAGAAGGGAGTTGGTGGGAATTCGATCATTTACTCGGGCTGCAGGAACTTGATTCATCAACGCTGGGCCTCTTCACGGTACTTGTTGATCCTAGCTTCAGATGCAGAAGATGCTAAGGTCACATTGATAGTCAAGATGCTCTACCATCAACTATCAGCGTAGGTGATGAATGATGATAATGCTGAAGTCGTTGAATCGTTTTCCTACCTCGGCGACGTGCTTGACCAATCAGGAGGCTACTTTGTCGCCAAAACTGCCCAAGGCTGTTAGGAATACTTTCGACGAATGTCTCCCTGTACTCACCTGCCACAGCATCCTTCCCAGAGTAAACACTGAACAACAGCGATACCAGCTAAACTTCTCTCCTTGAAATTTATTTTTACAAAAAAAATTGATTATCAGGATTATTGGCCACAATGCTAGATAATTTGACAATTAAAGATAAATTACCAACAAAATCGTGATGGAAGTTCAAGAATTTCTTTCAGATATTTCAGTATCGATCTACTACTGTCAAATATGCTACAGTAGCACCATCTGTAGCGGAGATATAAATAATAAGGAGAGACAAGTTTACTTAGCTTAATTTGGAAACAGAGTCATAATTTGGAAAAATAATCACATGCGAATGCGATCGTGCTTGCTTATCATACTACAGTGTACATCGGGGATTTTTTGAAGGATAATGTTGGGGACCCTGTAGGGATCCGAAAGTTTACCATCTAAAATTCATAATTAGATATCTTTTGAGCACCATCGTTCATGATAAAATGTTCAGCTTTGTCATTTCATGGATGAATCTGATAGGATCTAGATATTCTATGTTGATATTCCCTGAAACCATGTACGCACGTTATAGTATGTACCTACATGACGGGCTACTAGCTCATTATTATCACAGGTACGGCCCAGGATACAGTAAAGATCCAATTTTCAATTTGTATATGCATCTGTATACACCATGTACAAGACAAAATCAGATTCGAAAACCAATGGGTAGGCTATCACGAATTTACTTCTTCTTAAATGTCCATTCATGTACATCCAAATGTAGTGGCAGCGTCATCGAGAAAGTCGGAATCGTCGAACGCTGCCACCGAGTGCCACGGCTGCGATGCATCTTCCACGGCAAAGTCCTCGAAGTCGAGGCCCTCGCCGTCGTCTACCTCGGTTTTCTGCGCCGTTTTCTTTTGTTCCTCGAATCATCCAGTCCAGACAATTCGCAAGTAGGTGACTGCAGCCTCAGAACAGATCTTTCCCTTGAAACTTTTTCTCTATTTCTAGAGACCCGCTTTTCGATTCTAGGGACACGATTCGATTTGAAGACATTACAGGGTTGCCAAACTCGTCCAGAAAAAAATCCGGACGCTCTAATGCTATGTCATCAGAGTAAATATAAACATTAATTGCCTTCTATACTTAACTGTGAATGGAAAATAATCATTATGCATAAGATTGTCATCAATATCATGCGTATCTCTTTTCCTCGTCATTCATAAATGACAGGTGATTTTGAATGAAAAATCGCAGCTTTTATGAACCCGCAATATATTCAATTAACAAATACATCAATAAATCTCAAAAGCCTTGAGCATATTTCACAAATCCTTTTAAAAAATATAGGCAGTACAAAGCTATATAAAAATTGATCAGCGCGTCTATGATTTCGTTAAATGATTGAATCAACAAATCTATAAAAATATACATTAGTGCGCCTATGGTTGGGTTATGAATCAACAAATCTATAAAGAATACAACGTTGCATCTGTGATTGCGTTACCAGAAAACAATTCTATATAATAATACATCACTGATAGACAAATGATCACTATCAGTAAAAACACGTCAAGTATAAACAATCTAGCTCACTGAAATCTGTCCATAAAAACAATCCGATAGAAAATTCTTCTTTGGCAAAAACAATTCTTTAAATAGTCTAAAAATTTACGTTCATGATTCTTCATCATCACTAGCACTATCGTGCTCATATGATTGGAAGTATCGCCGGGATGAGCTTCGAGCTAAGTCGATGAGGGACTGAGTTACTGAAAACTGTTGTAATCTATCGATATTTTTCAAGTGAGATCGCACTCGCCGGATACCGTTCAGAGTTTCAGGTTGGAGACGATTTCTCTCCTTTGTGACTACAGCTGCATTTACACTAAATCCTCTTCCCTCAGCAGCATTGTGTGGCTGACTACAAAGCAATGCCTGCACAAGAACTTTGATCAGCGGATATTTGTGCTTTTCGAATATCTTGCTCCAATAAGCATCTGGCCGTTCTTCTTTGAGTGGCTGAATATCATTGTTGATTGCCAGCTGTTTCCATTCCTCGATTAATGGTTGCATGTCATCAACTTTTATTGTGGGAATGAGACCTGCAAGAAACGTCAAGTTTTTCAATTTTGTTGTCTTGTCCTTATCCGACTGAAACGTGCGGTTTTGTGGACACAGCAATGTCAACTTTCGCCACAAACGCATGTGTTCTTTTTGATCAAGTTTGAGATTGCTCATGGTTGCGTGGAAAGCCTCCAAATAAAAAGCCTTCGCTTCGAGTTTGAAATGGGTCATTTCGGCAGACTGCAAATTTTTCAGACATAAACGTTCGGTTCGGTGGCCAATGTCAACGTCTGATGAGTGATTTTCAGGGGCCGTGCTTGATGTTGAAATCTTCGACACGACGATGTCTTCACAGACAGAAGGCAGCAAAAGTCGTCCGCCTAGAGAAGCCATCATACCACAGATTCTATACACATACTCCGGCCCAATGGGATCGTCTCTCTGTAAAAATAATTGCATTTCTTGAAATAGGGGAAGTGCTTCCGATAGAAAAAGGAGGTAGATGTCTGTCTTCTTTGATGCAAATGCGCTGCGAAGTCGCTCATACCGATCATTCTTTGCAAATCTGCCAATCCTTTTTTGGGAAAATAGTGGACGAAATTGGTTCGAAGCGCATCATCAGCGTGAGAACTCGATTCACAAAATGAAGTAAGGTCAAAAACCGGTAGAATGCAAAAACCGTTATGAAGTTACGGCAGAATGAATTCTTCTATACAATACAATTTGCAAACACATTGACAAGTCAAAATATATTTGTGCAAATCCAAGAAGTAAACTGTTATGACAACAGCATAGTGCATGTATACAATTACCCAAATTGGACCCCAGTAGTCTGTGAAAAAAGCAGTTTGCAAAAATGATACGGATGAATCAGCTTTAGTCCAAAGCAAGTAGTTGAATGATTTTAAACGGGTAAAGAAATAACTGACGAACATTAGCATGGATTCGACAAAAATCCGGAAATTTGATGGTTTTGACAAAAAATCCGGACTTCAGCAGATTCTGTCAAAAAATCCGGACAATCCGGACGTATGGCAACCCTGAGACAAGCGATCTTCAACTTCAATCAATTTACCGTTTTTTGTTTTCAAATACTTCTTGGTCGTGTTCATCTTCATCGCATATGCATCTGCTTCTCTACACTAAATTCCTCTCCAAACAACTGATGTGAAAATCTTATCAACAATATTAAAATCATATCAAATTGAACGTGATTGCGAAGCTTTACTTACCCAAATGTCAAATTTTCCGGGGAAAAGTCGTTCAGGTATTCTGATAGCGTAGATCAGTGCTCCTGTGATATACAAAACGGCCATCAGGAATAGCCATCCCAGAGAAGAGTAGCTAACAGCCTGCCAAAATCCTTCCAATATAATATAATGGACACACGGGATGACACCCGATAAACCCAAACCGATGAAAAGTCCTGAAAATGAAGCCGTTTGCAGTGATATCAGGCAGTCATAGATGGCGGAACAAATGAAATTTAATGATATTGCTGATATACATTATAGGGGAGACTGGTGTGAGTTGACATATGAGCACTCCTGAAGAAACTTTTTTTCTAAGCCACCAGTGCTATTTCCAGAACCATCTCCACATATGACAGTAAAAATATCGTGATGCCTGCTTCAGAGACATCACGTGTTTATGTGAGATGCGTTTATGTCTCAGGCGAGGATGAAAAATTGCGAAAAATCGCCTTTTATGGAGTATGATATAGAAACTCCCGAAATGTGCTGTATACATACGTGTTGAAGAACAGAATTGTGTCTAAATTTCTCCCATAACGAGGACTTTATGTGAGTGGCGCTGTAGCACGAATACACGACACACATATCACCTGAGACGTTAAAATTCATCCAGGGTAGGGGATGGGGAGAGTTGACATATGGCGGGGTGGCGCAGAGTTGACATATGATGCGATGGACAGATATAGCCTACTTTTTGAAGAAAACTTGCGCTAAATATCCAAGACATTTTCATGGGGGCTCCCGTCTTCCATTTAAGTGACATATCGACCAGATATGCATTAGTGGGGACATATTTGAGGCTTTTGAATGCCATAAATAACTTTCTTAAATGCTAGGTCTAGTGAGTTCACGAGGTCAACCGAAAAGAAATTGGACAAATCAGTTTGCAAATTCTCTTTTTTTCATCGTAAGGCGAAAAGAAGAAGCGGTCATAATACAAACACTTTGCCTTCGTGCATCAAAAAGTGACAACGTTTTTGCAAAACATATACCAAGTCACCCCAGTCTCCCTTGCTCTCTTCAATCCAAACCCTCGATTGGTTGCAAATTAGGGTCGTATCAGAAATAATCAAATTAACGGGAAATCTCTTTTCACTGGACAATCGTATTGAAGAATTTAGTAACCACTGTGACGTAAATTCATTTATTTCATCGCGAGTTGCCTTTTGCAAATAAAGCTTCGTGTAGATCAACAAGTATTTTGTGCATATTGATCGGGTGACATATCTCTTGTGACATACAAGTATGCCATCGTGAACAAAATTTGGTCCTATCTTCATGCAGGTGGAGGGGAGGACAACTAGACATTTTCTCTTTTCTTCCATAATTATGAAGTGCACGGACTTAATTTTTCTACTTCCATTACCTGACTGAAGTGTCCAGCCTTAAATTCTATAATCCCTTCGCTGTATTTTTCCATTTTTGTGTTCAGTTCATTTCATCGAGGCCCTTTGAATGACTATTTCCTGTGGGAGCAACCGTTCTCCCCAAGCATCGAACCGAGTTCCAATTCTGTTCTTTTCCTAATAATTTCATCAAAAACTTGGCGATCTCTCAATTCAAACCATTACATAAAATCAGAGAAGAATAAATATCAACGATCACTGGCAATACAAGTGTTGGAAAAGAAATATTTTACTATTGGCGCGTTTCAATAAAGCTGGATAAACGAGAGAATCGCGTCAGCTGTTGATTCTGTTACCATGACATGAAGAACGAGAGGCAGATTATTGAAAAACGTCGTTCACAACTGGATGTGTAGGGCAAATAAGACGTGGCTTGGCAATTTTGTTTCAAAGAACATTTCATTAATGTTTCTACATCTGTTGAAAGTTGTATTGTTGAGAATACAAAAATAAAAATTTAAACAGCATGTTTATTAAACGTTTTAAGAACTCTGTTGTAAAATTGCTTTGAAACAAGTCATGTTGTTTCAAATCATTATTAAGATCCTAGTACTCGTGCTTGATCGGCAATGAGTATGATATAGGCGTCTGACGTATTTCTTCACAGAAAAGCACGTTAAAATCAAGTGAACCACAAATAATTCTGCTGCTTATCTATGGATTGCTAGAGATTCGGATGCAAAGGCTCAGAATAATACCCGTAACTTTAGAATAAGTAAATGTCGACAAATATAAGTAGCATGATATACACAGTATATTTACGAATAGAATGTTATCGACATCACTGGTGCAGGTGTTCGCTTACATTCATCCGAACAGTCTTTGAGACTGTCAGTTTGTGAAATAGGCAAGACGATTGTGGAAAACGACGCAAGCTGCCGAGAAAACACCCGCACTAGCTCAGAGGAAGTTCGAATCATTGTGAATCACTGTGAATTATTTAAAGTCCAAGTGTATTTTTGTCAACAAGTCTGTAAATTGCGAACCTATTCCTTTGCCGCAAATTGAGTTTGTTAATTCACATAAGATCTTGGGAATAACGTGGTCTAGTAACTTAACATGGAGAGAGCATTTTAACAATGCAACGCATTTCCATTCGGAGAACGCATTGTTTGAGGGTGTTAAAAACCTGTCTACCTCAAAAGGAACTTTTATGTGTGTACAAGAGCTTGCTCAGACATCTTCTGGAATATTGTTCTCCATTGTTCGTTTGTTTGCCCATGACATTGACTGCAAAAATTCAGAGACTTCAAAGACGTGCCCACCGTATCATCTGTGGCAAAGATTGCGATAAAGACTGCCTTGAAATGCTGGATGTTAGACGAAAGAACATTGCCTCATCGCTGTTCGAAAAGTCTCAAGACTCATAACATTGTTTGTACCTGTTCGCAACTCGTCAAAGTGACCGTTCTGATCGTCTTATTGTGCTTCAAATCAAGACAACTCGACGAAAGTCTTCATTCTTTGTTTATATGACTCTGATGAATTTTGGTCTTCACACTATGTGTTAAATAGCTCACTTCTATTTGCTTCCATGACTGCAACCTTGTACGTGTAACTTGATTTTCATTTGATCAAAAAATACAAATATGAATGAATGAATCGTTCACAACAATCTATGTGAGTATGAGCATGTCTGCTCAGACAGTGAGTCGCCATGCGCATCAGTACAGAAATAAGCAGATGCTCGGAAACACGGTATCTGTTCACGTTCGTTAAGCGAAATGCCTCGAAAGAATCAATGATAGTAAACAACGTCCGTCAAAATTGTCTTCCTCCTTCAATTCTAGCATCTCATTATTTTCAATGGAGATTGTTTTAACGATGTAAATGCATCAAATAGAAAAATGCCAAAGTTGAATTATAAAATCTGACGTGGAAATCTAGTAGACGAAACGAAATATAATTCCAATTTTCAATTTAAATTATATATTGTAGTCGCAACAGAATTCTTATTTGCGAGGTAGAAATCCGGTCGTATACATGCTGCACTTCCCACAGCTGAAAGTTCGAATTTCTTTTCAATTTCTTCACAGAGGTTGTCATCGTATCAATCCACGGAATGTCATTACTTCATTTATTGAGACAAAAACAATTCGCTTTTATTCTATTTGAGGCTAGAATCACTGGCTTATACCACAACATCATCCATCTTGTCATTAACACTTACCGGCTCGTAAAGGACGAAATTGTGGAGCTGCGAATTTGTCCCACATTGAAACTACAATACAAGTTGAACCCAGAACTATTATTAAACAGAGGTATATTATCTTCGGACTAAGTTGGCAATAGAAGGAATAGTACAGCCATGGAACAAATGAGCCCATCGTCAGGAGAGCGATGCCACAGTAATCAAGTCTGAAACGAAAGATTTTACATGAAGTTTTTCAATAATGTGACGTCTATTTTCAGGAATTTTACATAACTGACATTTTCGAGGACTTAATAAAATTTCAGTACTTCATTTCTCTTATTGAAGCAAATTTCTTTTCATCATTAAAACCTTGCGATAATTTTCTTTGAGATATGCTGTAAAACTCACTACTTGCTCTACTTATTCATGAAACCTAGCAATGTTCGACCATGAGCGAGGACACTATATTTATAAAAGTACTATCTATAGCAAAGGGTCGCATCAAATAACATCCATCATTTTTTCCGAAACAGTCGCCGCTCAATTATAGAAGCAGGTTTCAAATCTTTATTATTCTGCTTCGTTTTGCAATTGCTAGCAGATGACTCCTCATGTCGGTAAAAATGTTCATGTACTGTAGCAGAAGGTCCAGTTGGATCATTATCATTTCTCAACAGCAAAACAAAGAAAGTCAAACCGATCATTATTAATTTTACATAGCACGCCCGTGACACAAGGTGAAAATGAAGCAAAATCGCTTTTCTCTTTCAATGCCTTGAATATAAGCCACATTGCATGGATTTCAAACATGAAAAAACACTTACAAATACTTAAATAGATTAATTGCCATGTGAATTGCAGATAGCTTTAAGAAGTATATTTTCTAAATTTATTTGAGGCAGATTTTCAACTTTAACATAGTCTTCTCAAGTAAAGTTAGTGAAATCATGAAAAAAATATTCTTTGTTGTTTGCTTAGTTTGGTAAAGCAGCATCAAAGGTGAAATTTAGCCATAAATAATAAAAACACAAATTTGAGAAATTTGCTCTCAAATGTTCTTAAATAAAACAGGTACATGACTGACATGAGCGGCATTGGAACAAGGAACTCCTCTGCTAGGCATCTTTATTTTCTCAACATTTCTACAAGACAAAGACTTAGAAAAGAGGCGTGAAACTCTCAAGAAGGACATAGATGCAAGGATAAATGGTGTCAAGTTTGTGCACCCCTGATTTAGGTACTGCTGTTTTTCTCATATTCGTCTTCTGGTATCTGCGTATGACACACGAACTTTGTTTCATCCTGAACTTCTATTAAATTTTGTTTTTACTATTGCTTGCCTGACGATGTGACTGCTGAAATAATTTCAATAGAATTATAGTAGCAAATTCATTGAAGGCATGCATAATGGGGGCACGCACAATAATAGAATAAAATGCAGACAATGAGAAACGAAGAGAAAAAGTATCCGATGCTTTAGAAGACAACGGGAAAATTCCAGTTGGCGAGTCGCTTGGTCTTCATTCAGGGTCTCATGATCAGGCAAAAGTTCCGTGCAGTAAGCTGTATGTTGTCAAACAACATTGGAAAGGAATGGCCTTGGCTTCAGGCCGTGTTGCGGAAAAGCTTAATGTAGATTCGATGACCAGCAGCGAAGTAATTTTCTGAAATCGTGGAAACCCCGTTCAATATCTTTCGGCGAACAACTATCCAGGTGTACTGGCATTTCTGAAACACCAGACCGATCTGAGACTTATATACTTAATGTATGTACTTACTTGTATATATCTTAAAACGTCTTGGACTCCATAGCACATATATGGCAGAGGGCGGGAGGACCATAATTCAATGCGAACGCAAAACAGATTCAATACTCTTCAATATTCAATATGTTTAATACCAAGCAAAATGAATAGAGAATAAAAAATATCGCCGGACGTTTCGGGTCCAGACCCTTTGTCAATGGCAGAACATTTAATAATGTAAGTGTTAATATAAATTTATTATACACTTAGTGACATTATTAAGTGTTCTGCCATTGACAAAGGGTCTGGACCCGAAACGCCTGGCAATATGTTTATTCTTTTTTCACTTTACTTGGTATTAAAGATATCGGGAGAGTATAGAATCCATAGTAAAAATAAACGTGCGGATACAGTATTATGCATACCGAACACTAGTATCATGATGATCAGATTTAAACGATACAGCTCCATTTCATGAACTTCTCGTCATGTTCTCTTAAAGATTTCAAACTTCCCTTAGTCACATCGGAGGAGTTGATTCATCCTTGAAATATTCTGGTTGAGCGACATTACAAAGCTATCAACATTTTGTTGTGTAAGCAGCAATCACTTCATGAAGTTGATCACAAAAAAGATTTCCCCTGAAACGATTACTTGCTTTACCGTCAACTATGTTCTCACACGAATAGCGGCAATCGACTAACTGCGTCAATTGGACTTGGGTTTCATTGATTATTTCGTTGGGAGCTCAAGTTTGATAACATTTTACTCATTAACTTGCATCAAAATCCTCACTAGGAACAACTGCGTGCTTTTGTATCTATACATCATTAAGTAAATCATTTTATTCACAAGAAACGGATAACTAGGATAATAATCTAATTAAAGATTTGTTTCCGTGTCTGTCAGTCGCAAACACCAGGAAACGATAAGAAAATGGCATTAATCAAGGCAACTGTAATTGTAACGACAGATTTGCTTCAATGACGCAGATACGCGGGTAAAGGGATCAAAAAAGGTCAAACTTCACTAAAGTTCATCAATTCTGTTGTAGAATAACTGAGCGCCTGACAGAAGCAAAACCATGTAAACACACGCCTATGTACTCAACAGA
This sequence comes from Prostheceraeus crozeri, assembly GCA_907163375.1. Classification (NCBI taxonomy): domain Eukaryota; kingdom Metazoa; phylum Platyhelminthes; order Polycladida; family Euryleptidae; genus Prostheceraeus; species Prostheceraeus crozeri. The sequence goes on from CAJQUW010014449.1 coordinate 580,912, forward strand.
GAAAATTCTTATGCAGAATGTTCCTCTTACAAAGCTTTCTACACAAATTCTTACAGAAAAAAAGAATGACATTAGTTGATTAAAAAAAAATAATTGTAGAAACTTCAGAAACTGTATAAGCTAAGCAAACGAAAAAGAAAACACACAGAGCGGTTAAAAAACACACTTGGTAGATTTTGCTTAACCACACGTATCAGAAATCTGAAGGATCATCGTTGACAACATCAAGAACCGATTGAGCACCTCTGCCAATAATTCTGGTAGAAAAATTACAAACACTGTTGCTGAAGTGACATGCTGACACAATAATATTTTATTTTGTGTTGAACTGCACATCGAACCATGTTCAGATAATGAGATATCAATAAAATATATTTAATATTCTATGCAAATGGAAGCTTCAATCTTCACTGAAGGGGCAACAGCGCACATGGGCATTGCCGAATTTCTTGCACTTTTAAATATTTTGAAAATGTATGAAGATGAACTCATTTATTGAAATCATAAGACGGTCAGGGAAGAAGCGACTACTTCGATCGCTCAGATCTGTGAGTGCTTCCAGATGACTTGAGATTCATTCACAGTGAAATATCCTTTTACCACTTCCTCTGAAATGCATAGACAAAGCTTTCCAGAAATCGCATGATTTTTGAAATCATTATCACGAGTGCACTTTGTGAATTACTTCAAGTAAAATACCTACTTCGCGACATGTGATCAGCAGACATCAGGTTCATCACAATCACGCTCCTTACTGCAGATATGGTGGAATTACAGTGATGATACTAAATGGTGACATCATCGATCAGGTGATGACAAGTCAGATAAGTGAGCAGGATCAACCAAAAATAGCTTTTTTGCGACTGATTTACTAATTATATGACACCAACGTTGTGCAATATGAGTCAATTAAACTTTGATGGCATCAATATACCTATTTGTCGTTGTTCTTCAACTTCAGGCTTTATACTGATTAAACGCACACATTGAAATTTTTGGCACAAGTAAGCAACAGAAATTGCATAAGCAGACGATCAACATCATCATTGAGGCTTGACCACGTCTGATATTGATTCCTACTGTGAATGATGGTTTCACGTCACTACTCTCCCATACTGAGGGCTTGGACGGTGCGGACACTGTCAAACTTTAATATGGAGCGTTGTGATCTATTAGTCCGAATGCCCTTCCTTACGACTTCATATGACACTTTCGGGGTTCGACCTTTAGACCGAAAGATCGCTTGGTCAAGCACTTGACCACTGTGCCACGGAGACCCTACTATGGGAATGAAATTTGAATTTCGCAGTTTACAGTGCTTCGAACTAACGGGACAAACGACAATCTTAGGGGCCAGTCATAAATCACGTGAAGCTAGAAAGTTTAATTTTTAACCCCCTCCCCTTCGATGATGTTTCATGATATTCGCATGAAGCCCCTTCCCCGCTCTCGCTGATCACGTGATGAAACTGTCTTATTAAAGATGGTAGGCCTATAGGGCATATTCTCTTGTCATGGTTGCCACCTCTCCCCTGCCGTGCCAACATCAAACCAAGTAAAGATAAGAATCTCATATCATTTGCTTCATTACCTAATATTTGCTAGCGGAACGCATGCTGCAACAGTAAAACTTATCTCAGACCTCGGTTAAAATATCCTATATTGCGGTCGCATCATGACATCATTTGAAAATTCTCACATGGATGAAATTTATCTCTATAAGCGCATGATCAGCTAGTCTTAGAAATAATTGTATACGTTCAGTAAAAAGTCGCGATGAGGCCTTAAAACATTGACCAACTTGTGGATCTCACACGCATTTCATTTAATTATTGGATTAACTCAATATCATTACTATACACATTACCACTGCGGAGTTATTTTCCATCGCATTATTTACAACATGTGTCATTACAACCAAGCTCTTGGCAACGTCACTAATAATTCTCCTGTTTACTCGGATCTCATAGAATTCCACAATACAAATAAATTAGTTCAAGTTCTCGCAATCTACACAAATTGGACCATATAATTGTTCAGCTTCTACTTAAGATTTTCACAGCTTATGTCAAGAGATTTCCTAGCTAGAACTCTTCAAAGTAAACTGTCATAGTTCGAATTCGCTAAAATGATGGAAAATTAAATACATCGGTAATGAAAATGTCCATATTTTATGCAATTTTTGATTTATTCAATCTATTTTTGTTTCCTCCTATGTCATTTGCAATGACCCAACACACGAGCAAGATAATGGTTAGTAACTTATTTTGTTTGAGAGCGGCGATAAGAAGTCTCGCAGATCTTGACGTGAAGTCACACGGAGAGATCGAGTTACCAGCTAAGTCAGATCATCACCGAAATATTACGCAACCGAATTCTGACTACAACAGATTGCAATGGGGGCATGTATCAGGTGATATTTCTTAATGATGACGTGCCTTTTATCATTGATTAAAGATGCCTAATAGCATATTTCATTAACGCCATGATCGCATTACGAAAATAAATATACTGGAACAAAGCAAGAGATGAGAAAATACACAGAGCATTGACATTAAACAACTCTACTCTTCAAAACTTGACATTTTACTTTATTTAGGATTGCAGAAATGAACATATGGATCGCATGAAAATGTCTATTAGAACTATGATCAATACCTTCAACAGATTTTTGTATTTGTGCATTGCATACCCAGGGTTAAAAGTGCCTCTGATGGTGTAGTTAGTGCGCTTGTTTCAGATAATATTTGAGTTTAGTCTTCAATCGAACGAGTGCATAGAATAAGAATTAAATGATGATTCACCAGCTAAGCTCACCGCTGAATATCCAAAAATGACTTCTGCAATTGTGGTATCATTACTTCATGCTTTATCCAACTCATATTTATGTGATTCATGATTGACTTGGGCAAATTATATTTATCCATTTGCTTCAACTACATTACTGTGGTTGACATGCGCCAATTCTCGAAACACTATGAAATGTCTCATGAATAATAAAATTTTCAGTTTTCATGAAAACAATGTGCGAAATGAGAAATCAAAATAAATCCATAACTCTTCAGTACAAGTAAATCATGATATATTAGGTCCACAAATTGGGTTCCCTTTTGCATTCACACGCCTTACAGTAGTGATCGTGGGCCGCCTGTCAACGGCAGCGGCTATATTGGTCTGAAGTCGGTGTAAAGGGGAGCTTGAAGACCAAATTCGAAATAGTTGGCGCTGTTTTCGCGAAATGTCATCTCTTTTAGCATCCACAGCAACTGTACTTTCGATGAAGGCGGTTGGAAGTCATGTTTGCGCAGCAGCATGTTGTATGCCAAAGAGACATGAGCCATGTCATCTGAGTGTTTGAGGCGACTCGAAGTAAATAAAATGGGGACAATCCGATGTGCTGAGTCTCTTCTCGCGCATTTCCATTGAAGAACTTAGAAGAGGAATGTGCCTAGAGTCTCTCGGTGATACGATGTGGACTTTAGGGGAGGGAAGGCGAAAATCAGTGAATGAAATGCGTCTGGAAGTTGCAAGCGGATGATTGCCGACTTGGCGACTTGAACGTCCAAAGAAATCACGGAGTGATGGCATCCGAGGCCTACACAGTGTTCAGATTTCGTCTGGAAGACGCGAAGAATGAAGAGTACCATCATACAAGCAAACCGTGTAACTCAACAATATATGGATCAATGTTCAGCGGCATGAGTAAAAGGATAAGACATACGGTAATACGGTAGACGGCTGTTATCAAGCACAGCGGTCTATACTTCAACTAATTGCCTAGCAATGGCCTCGAATAGGCCAGGGAACAGCCGACGTAGAATGCATTCCACAAAAAAATTAACTGGTCTTCACATGAAAATCCATAAAAATCTGATGCATGTACATAAATTTGATTGACCTCTGTTGACAGATTAATTAAATGGAAACTCTCTTAATTAATACCAAATAAAAAATATATATTTTTTATAATTTTCATATGGGATAAATTGGGAGAGGTCCCATCGAACTAATTTGTGGTCACCGTGGCGCAGTCGTCAAGTGCTTGGCCTAGCGATCTTTGGGTCCAGAGGTCGAGTCCCGAAAGTGTCGTTGGAAGTCGTCAGGAAGGACATCCGAAATAAAAGATCATAATGATCCAGATTGAAGTCTGACTGTGTCAGCGCCATGCAAACTTCCAGTATGGGGGAGTAGTGACGTTAAACATCCCAATTTATCCAACTAAATATATAAATATTATCTTTGCATTAACCACATTTTCAGGTCGACTATGATTTTTTTACAAATTGCAAGCATTGGTTGGAAGTTTCAAATTAACTCCATGTGATTAACATATTCCATTTGCTCAGTGTGACCCACATATCCTCTTATAATCGAGATTAGCTATCAACCATTGGTATAACAGCTGCGACTATAACAACAATTTACCAGTTTTACGCAATATGTCTAGTCCTTATTATAAGCAGCTCTTCAATTGCTGTGCAGTCTTCAAGCGCCTTTTCAGTTATGCAATCCGTTCAGTTTTTTTATTAAACACTGTCTATTGTGTGTAGTTCTTTCATGCAAGTCATACGTTGACTAGAGGTAGACGTATGTTATGGCTGTTTAATATGCCGGTACATGCAATACAATCTCACATTGCGATGAGTCTTGGCCTCTTGGGTGTTGTTGGGTACCTGAATCAATTTAAGTCTCAATTCATCGGCAACAATATTTGTCATTACGAAAATTAAATGTGTTATGATATCTAAACATTAATTTGCTGAGCGCTCATGATAAATGTAGGATTCAGTAAACACAAAAAATATGCACATAAGAATATGTAACAAAAGATGACAAAAGTTTAGTCAGAAATTCAACATCATAATAGGACCATATGGATCATTCAGTATCTCCGCTGCAGAAGCGTGTGTCAAACAGCACTTTAAGCGAGCAGCGTAAATGACAATGACATATGATGATTGCATTCACATTACTATGACAGTGATGTTTAAGTTGAAATAATCACTGAAATTTTGATGAGTCAACACTGACATACACGCAATTACGTAAAGCTCAGTTGGCAGTCCAAAATATTTCATCAAAGCAAATGACATTAACCAAATAGACAACTTCAGTCAACAATACCTATGTCAACATGTCCAAACCATGTCCAAACAATTTGATTACTATTTATATAAATGGAAACCCAAGTGACATTACACCAGTCAAGAAGGGATTAAAATACACCATCAAACCATGTTCGTGAATGCTTTCTTCAGCTCCCATACTTTCTGTTGCGAAAGTATTTTATGTCTGCAAATATCTCCTAATTAGAGAGGTGATACCTCCCCAGGCAAACACAATCTAACCGATTATCTTCATTACTCACTACTTCATAATTGTGTTTCATTCACTCCACAATTCCATGCCAATTTCTGTGAGGGTTGGATTGGAATTTTAATGCCTTATTCGTTCGCTTTGCGATGACAAAAGCGAATTCTACACAAATGTAAAATTCTTCATTAAATTTCGTTGATCTTTTAAGCTGCACGAAATTCAATTGCATAAAAATAACAACTGACACATACTGATTATACCATATTTCATTTTACCTTTTCTACCATCTTTAAACAACTGTATCTTAAGCTGAGCAGTATTAGGCGACTTCAATGTTTTGGAGATTGGAATCGCTCAATATAATGCTAACTTACACTCCCAATTTGCTTAAGCTCCGATATTAAGGAGTAAAAGCAGCAAGCAGGAAAATGTCACGTCGACTGAATAGTGATACAATGTCTGCGCCTCTATATAAACACTTTCTCTACTAAATGAATTCCATGGGAAGATTGTTACTCCAAGGCAACTGCGAATGCCCATAAATAACTTACACGTCCGTTTTGCAAATTACTGTGCTGGCAACACTATGATGAAAAACACACGAGAAAAACAATTTGTATTTTCATGCATGATTCGCTCAGTGAGGTTTGATGAGCTAAGGTCCGTCACATGAGAAAAGGATTTTTGCTCCTAACAAACAGCGCAGACAGGTTCTCATTACATGCAGTCAAATGACTTCAAACGGGCCATCTTTTCATGATGCTCCACCATTTCCGAGATATCAGAGTGTAGCAGAAGACTACTCAACTTTCTTAATTTGACAAGAAATCAGATCATCTGACATCCTCTAAAATTCCATGAAACTGATGCGATATCTCAACGACTTGACAAGCTCTAACAAGAGCTTCTCATATGTAAACTGAATATAATCAGTTACTTCAAAGAATCCTCATGTGTCTTAGAGATCTGCCTGAAACACTAAAGAATGCGAATTGATCACTTAGATAAAATTGATAAATTGCCAGAATGTCAGACTAGCCGATTTCAGCTAAATGGAAAAGCAATAAAGCTTTCGCCGGAAATCGGCTGATATACGCTTTGGTCAACTTTGCTCGGTGATGTACAAGTACGTCCATGCCTTAAGATTGCTGAGTCCAGCCTGATATGGCAATTAAAAGGCATTCCGACTTCGTTTTTTTAAATCTTTCTATCCCGAAATTGTGCTTTCAATTCCCTAAGTCTGAACTCACTTACTCATTCCTTAAACGTCTGTCTTCTAGGTCTCGCTAGGTTGGACGCTCCTCTCCTGGTGGTGATCTTCCACTTCTGTCGGTCTTGAGCATCTACTACTTTGAGACGGAGTCTGCACATGTCATCTGGGACGGCATGGAACCAGGTCTTTCGAGGTCCTCCGGTCAGTCTCTTCCCTTCCACTTCCATTTCGGAAACTTTCCTGATCCACTCAGTCTGGTCTCTACGTCTTACGTGCCCGAACCAACGCAAACGCCCTTCACTAATGACTTATGAAATCGAAGGAAGTCCATTGCTTGTCTAAGTTCTTCGTTAGATCTTCTGTCGACCAGCTTTACACCCGACATCCACCTCACCATTCTCATTTCAGCTCTCTGGAGAAAGCTCTCATGTTCTGCACGCAGAGCCCACGCCTCAGACCCGTAAGTCATGCTTGTCTGACGTAGGCGGCATAAACTTTCCCTTTTAATTTTAGTGACGGGTTCTTAGATGTCAAGAATGCCGCCAACTCTCGAAATTTGCTCCAACCACACCGCATGCAAGGTCTACACTACCGTTCGAATCGATGACATCGCCCAAGTAGCAGAAGTGCTTTATTGTTTCCAAGATGTTACCATCAATGTTGATGCTGGGGTGGGAAATGACTTGATCATGGATGAGGGCCACTGTCTGATTCTGCGGGTTGGGACATCGCGAAAACTTGTTGAAGCTAGAAGCTGCGGCCCTAGTTCTGAAAGTTCTGGTAATTAGTAAACATCAAATAATGTTGCCAGAATTCGAGTGATGATTAGTCTATGACTTTTTCATCCTTTCTTGACTAAGATCGCGTGCTAGGACCGACTGAAATCAATCCAACCACTTGCAACACTCAGAGAGTAGTCTGAGAGATACAGTTTTTGGATATTCTGGTTAGCACGCATACTAAGGAAAATCGCACTACCTGCGTCTCACTTTAAGCACATCAAAAACATTGCCCTGACCGATGCACCAAAAACTACCAGTATAAAAATCATTTCAGATATGCTTGAACTACAATGAATGCTAAACCATCTGTGAAACACTAATCTAAACTTACTATGTTTACTAGGATTGGTAACCCTCCAGGACACAATAGAAACACTAGAAAGTAAAAAAGCTTGACCTCATGCACCTCATTCAACCGAATGAACTAGACCATTAAACAGTAACTTGAAAGTTCTACAAAAGCTGTGGATCACAGGTCACATTTTTTGTAGTACTCCGACGATTTCATAATGTACATCGAATTTAGAAATTTAATAGTAGAAATTTCTTCATGATTTAGGTCATAAGTTGGTCATACATTATATCAATGCTAATTCATTCAGGACTCCCTCAAGCGGGACAGTCGGATCCGCTCCTCGTTCCGATCGACCCCCTATCTACTTGCGTATGTTCTATTTCATATAAGTGGACCAGTCCAGGATCAGGACCACGAACTACGTATGTGTTGTCGCATCGACATAAATCCTTCAGATAAGTGAACCACCACTACTCTGAAATTTTGATTTAACTGTCGCGCTCTGCGGTCAATCCATTCCTCGATGACTTTAACACAAATATCTTTGACATTAATTAACAATTTGTCCATCCCTAAATTCAGTAGTTACATCCTTTAACACGTGATTAAAGAAATGCCGATTAGAGCATGCTACCGCTTTAAGATATAACATAAATTCCTCAATTATTGTACGGAGTGATTTTTCAACACCTGTGATATAGGTAGATGAGATAAGCATGCAATGTTCAAAGGGTTTGGTAGATCATTTGACAGATAGAACATTTCAAGTATGATAAAAAGGTCGCTCTCTTGGCATTAGCAAGGCAAGATAACTTAAAAATGGAGAGATGAATGGGATAAATGATAAATTTCATGGGATGAATTTACGGTACCCCAACTCTTGCCAAAAGTACCCGGGCCAGGGTTTACTTATCCTATATCTCTTTTCGTGCCGAATTTTCTCTGTTCAACGCTATTATATGATTAGTTTAGAACCTCTAAACACGTTCACATTGATTGAATAGCCCATAAGGATGACAGAAAATCTTCTTGATGCGCAATTTCTTTGTCACTTCTGATGTCATGCTGTGTCACATTGAACTCCTGTCATGTTGCAATGAGCTTTGAAGAAAGGAAAAGCATTAAATTCTAAATGATAATTCAATCACTCTACACTTCGTTATGAAGTTGACGTTATTCATGAGAGAGCCTAACTTGCTAAAACAAAGTGGATCTGATTACAACGCACCCCTGCTGCGATCTTCTGAGAAGTAAATCACAGCTAGGTCTCTAAGCTGACCATTTAAAGTCAGTCACCTAGGTGGTCCACTAAGTGGGAGTCTAGCTTCCTGTATATTTCACCATCAAATGCAAAGTCGCAAGGATGGCAAGTATACAAGTATACAGCATTATAAGGAAATGAAAATCATTTCACAGACCTTTAAATGTGAAACAATATTCACCCCAGTAAAAAAATTGATGAAACAAAGAGAGGATGACGATGGTCTGTACTTCCGCTTGTTGAAGCGACGCTAATACATAACACTCAAGTTTCCGCGTAAATATCGTTAGAGTCACTTTCTTGATACACTACGCGACGTAGTCAAACTTTTCATATTCTACATTGGAGTAGCTGTGCTTTGTTTAAGCATCACATCCACGCATTCCTCATCAACCTGATGTATGCTAGTCCGGGAGCTAGCGTGAAGTTGTGCAGGGAACGAGGTAGTACATAAAACTTTCACATAAGATAGTACACTTCTAGCCTACTGCAAAACTTCGCGTCTGCCGGATCAGATCATTTGCTTTTCAGAAATAGAGAGGATAACACAATCCTATGTATTTCCAGTGGTAAAATTGTGACATTTACGGTGTTGACTCCATTTTTTCGAATTTTTGCTCATAAAAGTTAAGTTACAGCGCGGACCATGCCTACCGCGCTCAGTTTTCATAAAAATTGTAGTGAATGCATAAAAGATTGACAATAAAATTTATTTCTCAACTTTAGATGTGCAACATGCAGAACTGAATGCCTTTCGATTTCATAAACCTATGCATAAAAAGTCATCAACAATACGAAGGAGTCTTCGTATCACACTGGATAAGTGCGTTGCTTAGCGATCCTTTGGTCCAGAGGTCGAGTCCCGAAAGTGTCATTGGAGGTTGGCAGGAAGAGCATTCGGACTAGAAGCAACAGAACGCTCCAGAAGTCTGACTATTACAGCACTGCCAAAGCCTCCAGTATGACTAAAGCTTCATTTTTTACATAAAATGGCATGAACAAACTACTAGAAATCAAAAGTTGACAAAAGCTAGACAACAACATGCGACTCACTTATTGAAAAGTCTGCCTACTCTCTCTGAATGGCAATAGACAGTGTGGAAAAGCCATGAAAAGCCCATACATAAAATAGCACCACCGAAAAAGGCTGAAAAGACCGCCTTCTCTTGCCATTGCACCTCAATACTTGGTCGTGTGATAAAGTATGCAAATATGCCAATAAATGCCACACATCCTAGCAAATGTGTCCAAATATTTCCAGTTTCTGTGTGAATTCGAAAGATCGACTTGAAACAAGCGCGAAAAGACTTTAGCTCAGGGCGATGACCGCGAACAAGGAAGTCATTGTCTTTTAGCCAGATCGGGAGACTGCGATGTGATACAACTTTCCAACCTTGTTTCCAAACATGTCGAACAAACTCTTCGGCTTGCTCAGCCACTCGATGTGCCACTTGCTGAATGGCTTCACATCCCACGGTGGCGTCCTCTTCATCATCGTCGGCTACTGCATCTTCAACGATGATCTCGTCGGTACCCTGTGCATTTTTCTGCGAGGGATCACATGAGGAATCTTGCGGAAGGAAACGAACACATTCCTTCTCATCTGTTGCAAGACTGACGTGCTTCCTGGGTTTTGAGATTTGTGGTTCTTCTGTCTCCCGAGCAGGGAGTGATTCGTCCATCTGAAATGAGGAAATGTGAAGGTGGTTGGATAATCAATTCCAAAAATAATGTGATGCAGTTGAATTCTAATTTAAGATAATTTTTCATTTCAGCTCCATCGCCTCATTTACAGGCAAAGAAACAACTGAAACTACAAATCAGACAAAAATTTTTCGGCAAAATTCACGCACTCTTCAATGTTATTAGATGTAAGAATTAACGATGAAGACAATATTACAAAATTCAATGGTAGTCATAGAACTTGATGAAAAGCAATAAAGTATCAAAACTGATTTCTACAAAGCTCAATAAAATGCACTACCAAAATATACTTATGATAAAAAGTACTGTCATAGATAGTAGGACTTCATTGGTTCTCGTAGGCGGCGCTTCACTGCCGCCAAGATCCCCTACGGAATGATGTTATGCTGATAGATATGCACTTCTTTTGCAACGATTCTGATCACCGAACTCAGATTTTGCCTATTTCTGGTTTTCCAGTGATAATAATGTAGCCTCCGTCGCTTGTATTTATGTTACATCATAAGGACACTGTGCACGAACACTAATTTTCCATCGAATTTCTTTAAGGTCTGTGGTGTTATTCAATTGAATGTTGATAGAGTATGGAGTCTTTGTTTTCAAATAATTTCATGTGTTCTCCAATACGTTCAGTTCTTCTAAACTTCTGTTTGTTTCGCTAATGTATTTGTACTCACAAAATTCGCATTGATTTCATTGACACCTCATGTCACAAAATTAAAGAAATTTCATATTTTACTAAGTATTCTGATTTGACTACTTTTATTGAGAGAGCTCACGTTACTTGACCACAACTTTACTTAATCAAGGGTCGGGAAAATGCATGCTCTAAAGAATTTGGGGATGGAAGTCTAGTGCTACATCACCGCCTGATGGAAAGGACATTAAAATGATTACGATTTATTATTGTTAGGATTAGCAAGCACGATTTCGTTAATGATGTCATTTTGGTAAAATGTGACAATTTAATGATTCTTTTATAAGATAAATGATTCTCAAAGATTCTTTAAATCATTCTTTTATGACAAAAATCCTTCAGAATTTTCTAGGACTTTGAACGATGGTTTCAAGAGTACTATTTTCATGTTGGACGCACCAGGTCTGAAACTACAACTTTCATGTCTAAATGGTTCCAGATGCAAATTTTTGTGCTTGCCAATTACATCTTCAAGGAAAATGATGCTATACAAATATCGTCTTACAAATAATATTTAACACATTTAATATCCAGATTTACTTACTTCTGCACAGCTCAAGAAACTCTGTATCGAGCAGCGAAATTCTAAGATTTATTCGTCGAGCTGGGCTTGACGAAAAGACACTTCAAACTTTCAAACCAAAATGGTCTTCCCTTTATGCATAGATCTCGCAGGGAAAAACATTGTGACTGAAAACGAACTCCACTCACGACCATGAAAATCAAATTGAGCGCTCATAACCAAGTCATCTCATCCTTCCTTTGCTCCGTACAAAATTTAATTTGCAAGTAACATGCCGGAATTATTTTAGATTCGAAATTTAAGTGGGCGTATACCTGGTACGGTACAGTCATGAAAAATAATGTAGCTTGAGGCATAATTGTAGACTGAAAACTCTGACTTCATTATTCTTTATTTCATTCTTTTATCTTATAACCAATATTGTTTTTTTAATCAGACGAAAAGCAATTGCTCTTTCTAATGCAATGCATACAATGGTAGAGGAGTAGCCTACTTGTTGCAGGTAAAAAGTTCTATTTTGCTTACTCCTTGACTTAGAGAAGCCCATCGCTATCTCTGAATGAAAGATGTTTTCGAAACCTTGATAAACGCAGTGGCTACTGCACTGACTGAGCCGACGATTAAGACTACTTCATGAAAATTAAGAGATAAAAATCATCAACTGCAAGTAAAACACTTAACATAGTTTTTGTTGTGCCGTGTGATTGGGAGTTGTTCACAGCTAGGAAGTAAAGTTCCTGCGTTTAATAAATGCTCGTCCTAAAAAAATGAACAGAAGACCACATTTACAAATTTGTTTACCGAATTTGAAAAAATGGGTCGTGTTTGTAGAATTAAAGCGTAGTAGCCGTGGGCAAGACGCTCACTTCATCCCGTTGATTACGTAACCAAAGTTGCAGACCTACAGCCCACAAAATGCAGTAAATTTCTGAAACTCGTACAGTTAGTCAACAACGGTTGAGGTGAGTGATCCTCGACCACTTCATTGTGCGCCGCTTATTTTATAACCAGTGGAATCGCTAGATGAACCTTAACTGAAATCAATTGCGTCTTCACCTGTGATCGGCATCCATGTGCATTAAAATCCATGCAGCATCCGATCTGTTTCTTGTGGCCGAATTCACAATGCATCACATGTGCTTAGTTAAGACAAAATTAATCCCTTTCGCCACTCTCACAGACCCCAACAACTATTCTAATTGCCGCAACATACAAATTTTATACGCACACATGTCACAAGGCTCAATAATTAAAGCAATTTTCCATTATTGTCATCAAACACACAGCAGGTTAGTAGTATTGCGTCAATGATGAATGCATACTAGGTTCCATCTTACCAAAACAGTAGTTATTTGCTACAGGTCAAGTCAACTGCGACGGTCAGGTGACTTAAACGAAAACAGCTTTCGAAACGAGGTTGTGAAACTGGCAAAGTTCATTTACATGAAATTTGTTTAATACAAACTATTATATCACAATTTTGTGCCATTCTTGTCACTTTTTTGATTCTGACAAAAAACTCTTATCACATGGGTATCCTGATGACACTGCTAGACGAAGCACTACTGACGAATAAGATTAATCAATCATCTCCTATTTGTAATTATCCTAGTTATCCTGTACATCTCCTAGTCTTCTTGTATTCCTGGATGAGGTCTGAACCTAGTTCCTGATATCATGATATAGTGTTTATCACTCTATTATGTCCTTGACTTCATTTGCTTTCTGAAACTATGAGACGCGCAACTAACATCTTTTTCGTTCAATCGGTGTTGGAACTGACCATCCGATACATTTTCAATCAACAAAATTCGAAATGTGAACATAAACTGCTTCACTTTATATTATAGAGCTTCGCATCTCTTTTTTGAAAGTTAAAAATGAAGATCTGTCTATGACTGTAGTAGGCATATGACTGTTCACTTTTACTAATGATTTTAGAAAAAAAGACTATAACTTCAGAAATATTTGACTGGGAACGTTGAATACAACATATTTGCACTTCATTATTTTCATTAAATAAACTGAACATGGACAATATACGTCAAAGTTTACTTCCATGACTGAGGCAGCTAAAATGCTCTTCAGAGAATTCTCTTTCTATATTTTACGGAGACCATTGACAGAAACGAATTTGTAGCGAAATTGGGATCTTCAGTAATTATTTATGTGCGAGCGTCGCATCCATACATATTTCCCTTTCATGCAGATCATTCAACGCTTTCATCTATGGTTTCCACCTTTTCACATTTCCCATGCATTATGTAACCAACAAGCATCATTGCTGAGATGTAGGCATGATGAAAATGCCTATGTCCATAATGCGAGTGAAGCATGATTAACTGATGCTGACAGTTCTCTTCCAAATGATCGCGAGCGCCGGCCTGATAGTCAGGACTGCGGATTCCCATCAATTTTGATAGGACTCCGGCTTTAAAGCTAAGAATTCTAGGAAAGCAGCTGACTGTACTCAGACTCCGGGTGGCAAATATCAGATTATAGTAACCTCATATCATTAAAGGCTTACCTGAGCCTGATTTTAGTGATGAAATTGCTATATCCAAAGACAATGGATTATCTTTGGCTATATCAAATCGATCATTTTCTATGAAAGTTCACCAACTTTGCACATCACTTGTTGGTTCTTCTCCTGTCTCTACCAGGCAGGGTCCACCTTATCCAAAAAATGTCCCTGTGGGAACGAATCTTGCGAAAAACTGGCGAATGTCAGCTGCAGAATATCATGCTAAAGTTCAGTCATATTTGCGGGATATTCGCTGGCGAAGTTCGCCGGCGACAATTCGCGCTCTATATGTCACCTTTTACTTTTGACTTTCTCTCTTGTTTTCTTTAGTAATCCGCCTCTACAGTCGAGGCTCTATTCTCTCCCTCACCTCCTCACTATCCCTCACATATGGCTAATCTATCTAAGATATAAGTGCAGACTATCATTCTTTGATAATGATAAGAATATAGAGAATCCGCATATATCAATTTTCATAACATCTCATGACATTCAATAATTTACAACAATTACAAATATTTGAACAATATCATAGTAATTACTGCGACATATAAGGAAGACAAATACTTTTTTTAGTTTAAGCCTTCGTGAATTAAAAAAAGATCCCTTTTTATCAGATCAGACTGAGTATACAATATATTTTCATGTGAAGGTAATATACGAACATTACTACTTACCACTAATTAGTTGCTACAATATCCACGATTTCGCCGGTTGGCGAAAAATCAGCTCGCATTAGTAAACAAATATCTACCAGCTAATTATAGCAACTTTTTCGCCACCTGTCGTTTTTTAATTTTACACATATTTTTGGATAAATGATGACCATTTTCACATGCGGAGATAGTTTTTACACGAAAATGAACCTTTAAAAAAATTATCCACCAAATCGCTACCTCGCCAGATAATCTGTTGATATTAGCAAGATGCGTTCCCACAGGGGTGAGTGCGCTTTCGATTTTAATATGCACTATGGATCGGAGCCATCACACAATTGACGTTAGGATCGGAGGTAATATATCAAGCAAACTAATATTTTATTTTTGTTTCCGATGTGACCTTTGTTGCGTACGTGTGATCGATGCTAGGAAAGCTTGTCTTCTATTAATCACCGAGTGAAGCGACAATCCTTTTTCACTATCACGGTTCATTCCCTCAATAATTACAAGTTTTGCATGTACTGCTGTCTCTGTACTGAGAAAGTTGACATCAAACCAGTGACAGCTAGCCTATGCACGAGGACAATTCGCGTCTAGTTAAAGGCCGGAGTCCTATCATTTGTTAGGACTCCGCATCCTACAATCAATGAAAGTTCAATAGCTTTAATTACTCTAGTTACCATTTCTTTCATATTTCGGGTCTATAGTTATAGGCCAGAGTCCCATCATTTGTTAGGACTGCGGGCAAAAATGATAGGACTCCGATCCGCTCAATGGAAGTTTATATAGCTAGCTATCATAGAAACTACTCTATAGTTATCATAATATCTCTATACTACTCTATATTTATTTCATAATGAAGAATTCTGTCGAAATTGCCAAGCCCATCTTCAATTGTGAAGCGTGTTCCTCTTCATTTTCTATGACTTTTCCTTCAGGACCTACACACGAACTTGTATTCTACTTTTTTAAATTTCAGCTTAAGTTCCAATATTCAAATACCGGGGGTTACAATTTCTAACATGAGATCCACCGGGCACTGGTGATTGCAAAATTAATTTATTGATTGGTGAAGTCAGTGCTCAACAATTTCCATTATCATGTTGGAAAACTGTCAGCTATTGATCAACATGTAAAGTATAGCTACAAATTTATTTCTGCATATTAAATCTCGTGGACGGAACTGATGGAAAACGCAGATTATGTTCTCATTTTAGGTGAAAACTTGTATTTTTATGATCAATACAGATGTCTGAGAGATAGCATTCAAAAAAATTAAGTAATGCGGATTCACTGGGGATAACTTTCTACCAGCATTGCATGTCCAAGACCACCTGCAGCACACGCTGCAACAAGTGCAAGTTGACCTCCCTCTTTCTGCAATCTATTAGCGGCCGTGGTTGCCAAGCGAACTCCGGTAGCACCAAATGGATGACCAATACTTAGACTGCCGCCCCATAGATTCAGTTTGTCCATATCAACTGTTCCGAACTTGGATGATCTGCCCATGTAATTCTTCGCAAACCAATCAGAATCAAGAGCCTTCAAATTGGCAAGTATTTGGCCAGCGAATGCTTCGTGATATTCAAATACCGATATGTCGGACAGTTTCAGTCCATTTTTCTCCAAGATCCTGTAAGGAAAAGATGCATATTATGCATAGTTGTTCAAATTGCGCGAACAAATGAAATGTGATGTGTACATGCACTATTTGGATAATGAGTATGGTGACACTTTCCAGTTGTTGAAGAAATAACCTCGAATAGACAAACGTTCGTGAAATTTGAAATAAGAAGGTTGATCGCAACAAACCTTAGTTAAGGAGAATAAATTATAAGGGGCATAAACATTAGACAGGGTCTCCGGATTTTCGATGCTCAAAATAGCCAGCTATATTCGTAGATGAGGTTAGAAATTTACCACCAATTTATTCATCCAACTTCTTTGCAAGAACCCAACTACATGTACATCACTTTTAGACTTACTTGGGAGTGGCGTAAGCTGGCCCGAGAAGCAGTTGATCCTTAGGATCTTGGCTAACGTAGACGAAGTCTCGCAGATAGGCTTTTGGCTTAAAACCAAGCTGCTTTGCCTTTTCTTCGGTCATTATGAGACAAGCTGAAGCACCGTCAGTGATGAAAGATGAATTAGCGGCTGTAATCGTACCATGAGGTTTGATGAACGCTGGTTTCAATTTTCCTAATGCCTCCATGCTTGATGGTCGGATGCCATTATCGACTGTAACAGTATCTTTAACGCCAGGCACCTGAAAAGCACGCAAAAAAATTTAAAAAATCATAAATTGATATTGTGAAAATTGAATAATGCAATACACACAAAAATGCTGAAAAATGAAATTAATATCGATGATCGAGTCTAAGCAATCATGGAACCAAGTCATCGGTCAAAGGCCTTCCCAGCTGTGTTGCTGAGTCCTCGTAGAACGAAACAGAACTGCAAGGAATATAGTGTCTACAGTTGTCAACGAATTTAGTGCCTATATTATTCAAGTACATGGATATTTCCTTGTTTTGCTTGCACGCAGTGCAAGCATGCATGTGTCCAAGCGATCTAGCAATCTGCAATCACAGTGCAATTTATACATGAAAATTGTACATGCGATGCAACTCATATCTAATTACGTGCGAAGATACATACAATTACTCAGATCAGGACTGCGGACTCTGATTTGGTTGTTTTAGCTGGAACTCAGTGGATAAATCCTGCCGAGTCCGGCGAAGTCTATATCAATATTCTACAATCGTTAATAACGAGAGGATGTCTTGTACATCAATATTTTGCAATATCTTATATCGATCATGCTTGCAGTCTTCCTAGTCGGCAGTGGCGCAATTTTTCGCGCCTGGTGAAAATGTTCGCGCCTAACTGAAATGACTTAGGAGACTAGCAATCGTGGAGTCAACTCCACACCTACTACTTCAGCATGATCACACCGTGCACTACTATTCCTGGGAAGCATGCCACACACCCTGTTAGCAAAAAAATTGTGAAAACAACAGCTAAGTTAATCAATAATACCTATTCAAAACTGATATTCAGACATCATGAAAGGTTTGATTTTACTTGTGCGATTCAGATACCCATTTTTCAGCAATCTTCACGGACCGCGTGGATGGCCCTGCGGGTCTTACCTAATGCAGCAGCAGAAACAACAGAACCTCATACACCCATGGAAAATACGAGTGGAAAACAACTATTAGTGAGCAGCAAGCTTAAATTCATGAAACACAACGCTGTCTAAGAAAAAAGCTTAAATGGGCAGCAAGTCATCAATGATAAACAGGAAATAGGATATCTATACGAGCGCAGAGCATGGGAAATCAGAAAATAGTGATAAATAGTGATAAATCAATAATCACATTCAGTCATATTCATACAGAGCAGCAACTTCGAAAGCAATAAACATGCATTTTTCAATAAATTGTGTGACTAGGACAAGTATAGCAAACTTGCATGTTAATAAATCTGAGAGTTTTTACTGAAATCTGATAATCTGCTTGTCCCAAAATTCGCGCATTTCATTCAAATATTTTCGCGCCTTGCCCACAGAATTCGCGCATTCGCGCCTCTGATGGCAAAATTCGCGCCTGACTGGGAAGACTGCATGCTTGGGTGTTCGATGAAAAAGTCGAAAATAACAGAAGACCGAAAGTTACCATCACATTAATTCAACTACAGACCGTTTCATAAATAATTGCAATAAAAAATTCAACCCATCTTCAAATGTAATTTTCGTCTGGAAATCCTCGTCCAATTTTAATAAACGATATCATATACCATATGAAGTCTTATGTTCCATAGATTATTTTGACATACATTTTGCTTTCCGAAGTGGTCAGTTGTGATCTGTAGGCCATACCAAAGAAAATTAAACGTTTTCTTTGAAGCAAGATTTTAATGTGAAAACAACAAAATATTTTAACAAAATTGACAAGTAGTTAGAGCTATCATTCTACTTCATCACGATGCAAAGATTCTAAGATTCGTTGAATGTACAATGACATGCAGTACCAATATGTTTTGCCAACACATTGTTACAAAAAGAACATCTGACAAGATTTTTCAATGATGAAGATGCTCAATTTCAAAAAAACTTTATATCATGTGAAAGGTTGCGTATAATGCTTTGAATTGTATCATTTTCCTCTTCGGACTGTTCGTCTTCAGGACACTGACAAACCGTGGGTTAAGCCATACCTTGAACTACTCATTCACTCCCGTCATAGAGCCTATGCAGAGCGAAAAACTTTGAAATATTTGCGTTTACGAGATGCTGTCACATCGAATTATCGGAAACTCAAAGAAGATTACGTGTCATCAGCTACTCGTTTGAAAAGTACTCAGTCTATGTGGAAATCCATTGATGAGCTTACGAATAGTAAGAAAAAAGTTTTTGATGTTGACATTGACCTTCTGAGCGATGTGTTTGCTCGGATTTTTTTGAGTTTTAGTATTGGTAACATTCCCCTACATGAGTTATCTTCGGCTCCCTTAATTGTGTCCATCAATGAAGTTCACAATGTAACAAGCCGCCTAAAGAGAGGCTCTGCTGGACCTGATGACATTCCGTCATGGCTCGTACGCGAGCATGCTGACCCTCTTGCTCCTGCCATCCATCATGTGATAAGTTTAAGCTTGGCATCTGGAACTGTACCTACATGCTTCAAGAGGGCTGATATTACAACTGTGCCCAAGTGTCCTCGGCCTTCTATCAACGATTTCCGACCAATGTCGATCCTCCCGTCTGTATCTAAAGTTATGGAAAAATAGGTTTTTATGAAGTGGTTGACCAAGCTTTTTCCACAAGCATTTACTCATCGCAATTTGTTTTTGCTCCTAGAAATGGACAAGAAACCGTGTCAACTTTAACTTATATGATGCATCATATATTGTCACATCTGGATGCTCCTGGAGAGGTCAGGTTATTGATGGTTGACTTTCAAAAGGCTTTTGATAGTGTGCCCTATAGAACTATTGTTGAGTCTCTGATAGCGAAGCATGCATGTAAAGAACTAGTTCTGTGGACGATTTCCTACTTATCTGACCGTCAACTGCTCGTCAAAAATGGTGATAAATGCTCCAACTGGTTTACAAAGAAAAGTGGGGTTCCACAAGGTAGCATGTTGGGGCCTCTACTATTCGCATTTGCCATAGATGATTTAAATGCCAAGTTCGATAGCTCCATAATGGTGAAATTTGCGGACGACATTTCCATTTTGCATTTTATCAGAAATGATACAAACGATCGTATTGTTGAGGAGCTGCAACATATCAATCAGTGGTTAGACAATCACGGAATGACATTGAACTATAAGAAAACCAAAATCATGAACTTTGTCAGAAAACGTTCTCTTCATGCAGTCGAACTTCGCGATCCGTCATCCGACATTAATATTGAAGCTGTCAGTGTTGCTGTCAGTCGCTTATTTATCATGATAGACAATCAGTTACGTTGGCAGAATCATACTGATTATATTCTATCGTAAGTGAAATGCAGAATCTATTGTCTTTATTCTTTAAAAGAAATCTCTACCAAATCAGATTTCCTACGGATGGTATATTGTGCTCTGATGAGATGGATATTGTCATATGCTTATCCAGCTTGGTGCAATATTGGCTAAACACGTTTTTCAGTATTAACCAGGTTTGAAAAGCCATTGAGAAGGATTTTCTGCTTCGGTTGTTCTAGTGACCTTGATGATTTCTGTAACTTGTCGGCAGCCAAGCTGCGCCAAGATAGCAAAATCCAATGACCATCCACTCAACTTCATTTTTGATACGTCAGCCCAGAGATACAGTGGCGGACTCAGGAATTCACATCGCCGCATTAAAGGCAAGACTGTTCGTTTTAAAAATTCTTTTCTAAAGTATGCATGACACTCAGTTAATTATGAATTTATCCGGTCCTTAAGAATGTTTCGCTACTTCTGAATTAATGTTATGAAGTTCGAATAAAGCAATTATTATTATTGGCAGAGCTTTTAGGTTGTGTCTGGTCAGTTGTGGTCAGCAGACTTAAAAGCATGAATTTTTGGTCAATTCATTCACCGATACCTGCAGACAAAACTACGGAATACAGAACATTTTTGATTATCAACATTGAATCAGGCTTGTGTGAAGCTTTCAAATGATAAATGGTTTTTCGAATTTCGGCAAAATTTAGCGCAGTTTTACTCAATTAACCCTTTTACCTGATTTTGCGCCTACGGTCGCGTTAACAATGCTTTTAGTGATCAGATATACACACATAATAACTTTTATTGTAATAAAGCTAGCGTTTTCGAGTTTGGGTTTAAAAGAATGCTGGTGTTATCAGCTCCAAGAATACGAGTATGTAAGTTTTATCAAGATCGGCCCATCAGTTCACTGGCAAATTTCAAATTTGTCTTATTCCCACACTCAGTCATTTGGTGAGTCATCATATCCCTCGTCTGAAATCAGAACTCATTCGAATCTCTGATCTGCAGACAGGGCCGCCTGTCTGCTCTGCACCTGCTCACAAACAAAAATTCTTCACGCCGTAGTTGCTATTCTAAGTTGCAATTTCTATTTGAGTCACATCAAATGAACAGAAAAAACGGACCGAACGAAATTTTGAAAACCACCAGACATGAATCCTCACGCAACAATCGTTGACGATACAATGACAGGATTCTTGAACAGTAAAGAAGGGAAATCCAGTACCTGTGAATGGCAAAAACTATTTTAGTATTTTTTGTACTTTAACTCATGAAACGTTTCAACCAGACGTCTGATAATCTTCATTTCTGAGATACAGGTGGTTCACAGGAAAAGATGTAGTAACCGTAATCCATAAATTAGTTTATCACTAAAAATGGACAGAATGCATTGCCTGATAAGCAATGATAAAAATTTGGCACGCTGACTAGGTCTTTTTCCTATCTTGTGGTTGTGGCTGAGACGACCTGTTCCCTCTGCCCTAAACCAAATGAACACAAAGATTAAGTCAATCTGATGTCTGGCTCAAAAGCTACAAGAGTTGAGTGGAAAAAGCCTGCATTGAGCAAATTCCGAGTACGGAACAATTTTCCAGCTTTTGAGGGGCGCAGTGCGAACGCCCGAGTACTTTCCAGAGATCAAAAGCATCGTGATACATAAAACAATCTTACAAGCAATTCATAAAACACGTGTGCAGACTGCATACCCTGTTGCCCTTCTACCATTGATTTTACAATTCTTCCTATGTTCGTGTAGCCTACGCGCTGTTGTATCTGAATACCGAGAAGCGCTCCTCTCGCTACACATAAAAATAAGTGAAATTCGAACTTCAGTTTCGATCTTTATTTATAAACAACCTAAAAATGATTTAAGTAGAAAACTTAATATCGAAGAAAAGCCTCCAGATTGAGTCACAATCATCACTTATACTCAGTGCATACCTGACACTATTATCATGGGTGTAACAAATGAATCTCACAAATAATGTAAAACGCAATAACATCAAAACTTGAATTGAAGAAAATATTTTGCAGTCCTCAAAAATTTGGATTTTTTTCTTTTCTGATGCATATCACATTACAGGTGTAGGCCTATTTACAACGCCATTGTTCAGAAAGCCTTTGTTGACGATCTCATGTCATAAATGATGCAGACAGATGCGAACATATTAGATACGAACATGCTTTCAAAAAAATTGGAATTTATAAATTGCAGAGACTTCTTCTAATTTTAAAGTCAGCTTAAATGGCTTTCTGTGGATGTCATTGTTAGGCTACTTTAATGTGAGAAATTTGTATTTTAAAGCTAAGAAAATTCTGGAGGTCCTTCAGAAACAGTTATGCAGGCTTTATTTACCGCAGCTTTCTTGACAGGCATGATCGCTATTAATCAAGACAATCACAACGTTAAACGTTAAACAAAAAACATAAAACAAGCTAAGCAACGGATGAAAATCAAATAAAGAATGCAACTTGAGAACGATGACTGACAATATTTAGATAATTTTCAATTTTGTATGGAGCAGATGTACTCAGCAGCTGCTAAACCAACAGGCATCATCACTGCTTCATAAATACAACACGTAAGCTGCAACCATTACGTAACTGAAATTAGCCTCATTATGATACTGATTTCTCACAAATGACACTGTGTATAGGTGTGTGCAATCTGCCAAAGTAATTACTCCATATCAAACAGTGACAGATTTACCTAGAATATCTCACTACATAAACTCAGAAAATGGCTCAATATCGTTTGCAGTAGAAACAATGCTTCTTGCTGATTCAAATTTTGTGACAATAGGAGGATCATAAGACATGCGATAAAAATGCAGGTTGAAGGCTAGATTAGATCGTGGGTCTTGATGTCAGCTGGTATGCCAACAGAACAAATTTGTATATTTTATGGCCACATTTTTTTCTTTGATTGCGGTAATATCATTCAGATAAATAATATATTGCTCGCTATGCCAGAAACACTAGCCACCTGAGGGTGGGAAGCCTTTGCACAAGCACAATTCGCACAAACTTAGAGTTATCAACCTTTAAAGCGAAGTGATGCTTCCTCGCAGATAATTAAATTGGTTGAGGCTAACCTCCGGTAGATCATAAAAATAATAATACTATAGGCCTAACTAAAAACTGAAAGAAAAAATATAACTTACTACTGCGTTTTAAACAAAATTATAAATCTAACAACTTACTTATGACATTAGCGTCTAAAAAGGAGTGATTATAGACATGACACTTGTGTGTCTGCTTATATACTTCAAACTTTGTAACCCCCAAAATCCCAATCTAAATCCCGTTCTAAATCCCAATCTGCTATCAGTCAAATACAAATACAAACAGACCTGTCTTTTCTAATGCGGATAACTGGTCAACCACGTGTGGTGTTACGCAAATGCTTCAATCGAAGTGAGAAGATGAAGCTGAAGATAATGAAAAGTAAAGAATTTGATCCCTCCAAAGGACCGATCTGGCTTTCCCACAGGTTACATGAAGTGCAACTAAAACAGATAATTGATATATGCTGTGATAAAATTGATGAGGACAAAAGCAATAAATTCGAACCCTGCACCTTGGCAACGAAGCGCGCCTGAGCTATCCTACCACCTTAGTCTGAAAGTACTATCTTGCTACCGCATGACCTGAGTAAAGAAGCTAAATCCATTAATTGGTCCAAAATTCCGTATAATTTTTTCCCATACAAATACGAGATTTTTGGGATGGAGTGTGGGTTCATCTCTCTTCTTACTGCTCACCAAGCCATCGCAGTAAAATTATAAATTGAACAATGGCTGTTTTTACAGGGTGCGATTTCACAATCATGTCAGAAAATAGAGTATACTAGTTATAAAAGTAATCCAGCGAAATACGTACACAATCTTTAGTTGATCAATGAGCTAATTTCTAAAAATAAATCATTTAATTGACTTAGTTCCAATAGAATTATGAAAATGAGCACCTTCAGCAAACCGCACACTTCAGGATGACAGACAATCTTAGGATGTTTTACTTAAATGAGATAATATGTATTGGGCCGTATTATCTTTACTTATTTCAATGAATGACAATTTGAGAACATGCATTTTTCAATGTGTCGCGTAAATCGATAAAAATATGTCACTTACTGAATTCGATATATAAGAATTTCCTCTTTTCTACAGTTTATCGTTCATCTCCTAAGAAAGGAGATGAATACTTCGATAAAATAACAAGCACTGTAGAAATGGGATTTGATGTGGGCGATAACAACAAATAACGAAATGAATGATGCAATGAAAATTGAATTGATGAGATAGAGTTTATGACCGCAAAGAGTGGAGAAGTCGCAATTCAGGCATCAAATTCCTGGTCCTGAAATGGATCAAGTGGATGGATAACTGCCTAATTATCTTGGAACATGGTAATACTACATCAAATCGTGCATGCTCGCATTAATATTGTTTTCTCGATCGGTGTATAAATAAAGTTTTTTATTGTATAAGAAACCTAAAATAGCTTTGAGATCTCATAAATGTATTTGCACGACATTTTCCGGGAATCACAAAACATAAGGCATATGAATCTTGCTGGCGGCGTCAAGTACGTAGATTTAAGCGATCACGTTCTCTTTAAAGTGTTTTAATTTACTTACCCGGTGTGTGTTAATTCCCTGCTAAACTTCGACTTAGTGATTGATTTTTGAAGTTTCGTAACATACATGAAGAAATATAAGAAATCGCATCGATAATGAAATCTCAACTTGGAATTTAAAGAAAGACCGTGTATTTTAAAAACTCTCAAAAGCACCATTCATTTACAGAGAACACAAAACATGCTGAAGGATGATAAGGAGCAAACTCTTATGGAATGGCCATGTATACAGAAAATACAGGGACGAGTGGGCGAAACGAGCGCGGACTTACAGTGGCGGGAGAGACCACGCTGACGTCCAAGAAAAACAGGGAAAAGGCTTTGACTGAGCGGCATAAGATACCTAATCGGATCATCAACATGAATGAAGACTAACAAGAAAACTTCAACCTGATTAAATAGAAGAACGAATTCAAAACACGATATTAAAAGCGCAGAATATGAGCATGAATGCATTGACTTTGGTAAAAAGTGGATGAGTTTGTTGTATATTTGCTATCAGAACAAGTCTGTCCATTAACTGGACACGGACTTTGTCACATACCACACTTAATAATCGACTGAAGTTCAGTTTGATCCGTATCAGTTTCATCGAATTGACCTTGCAAGGTTTGAAATCATGGTGTCATGGCAAATTCCATGCATTAAAATCCGTGCAATAAATGGTTCCACACAAGGTGCAGTGAAGTTTCTTAATATCTGAATGTATTCTTCTAGATGGGTTCAGTGACTGAGAAGTCAAGATTTCGAAATCTTGACTTCTCAATCAGTGAAGTTTCTGGCGGACATGCGCCCATGCTTAAACCCAGAGATTAACTGTCATTCATAAAATGGGAATTAGGCACTGCTACTATTCGTGTCCTACTTTACAAGGAGGGCAGTTAGTAGTGAACGCATTTGTATTGTTACAAATGTGTTCTTCAAATTACATTCTAGAGAAGAATTTGAGTCCAATATTGAAGTTTAGATGTTTTGAATGCTAAGAATGATACTGGACACTCATGAGGCTCAACTACAATAGTGAAGGTCAACCGGAGTGTCGCAAAAAATGACTGGATATCGTGGACGAGAGTGCCATCAGACCATGGGTACTCGGGATATAAAAGAGCTGCAAAATTTCGTGAATGCTTAAAAAAGCCGGAGGAAAATCTTGAAATCTTAAATTTATCCAGAACCTGAAACGGGAGGAGAATCTTTTATCTAGCATATTTTTGACTTTGGTGGTCTGTGTGTCAGATCGAATATTTAGAGTATTTTCAGATGTCATTGTCCTTACAGGCAGGGCAATCAATGATGAAAAGTGGCTCAATCGACATCAAATTGTCGCACAAACGAAACCGACATTTTCACATAGAGTGTTCAAAAAGTGACGGTGCACCTATTAATCTTAATATAAAATCAAAACAAATGATTCCAAATCAAGTAATTTGTGTATTAATGATAACCAAGTAACAAGAAGATGTGAGAGCAGTCAAAGAAATTGCTGAAAATGACCTCCGTTTTCTCGAATACACAATTCAATCCGTTTTTTCATGTTGTTGAACACTGAAGCCAATTCTTCCTGAGTTATGTCCTGAATGATTTCACTGATGTGCTGTTGAAGTTCTTCTAAGTTGCGTGGCTTCCTTTTGAACACTTTTTCTTTAACGGTTCCCCATAGGTAGAAATCTAAGGGCTCAAATCGGGGGACCTTGGTGGCCAGATTCCAGTGGAGATGAGTCGACTAGGAAAGGCTTCTTTCAGGCGTGACAAGTTTACGCTCGCCGTGTGCGGCGGTGCTCCATCTTGCTGAAAATAGCCGTGCTGTCGCTCTTGTCTTGATAGTTCGTTCATGAAGGGGAGTATCACTTCGTCCCAATACCTTTCTGCATTAATGGTGTGATGAAAAAAAATTGGTCCAATAATTCTCCGACGAGAACATTGGCACACCACACACCAACTTTGTCGGAATGGAGAGAGCTTTCCAATGAACTGATGGGGGGGAGATGACAGTCGACCAGTGACGTGAATTTTGACTGTTGACATAACCTGACAAGTGAAACCAAGCTTCGTCAGAAAAGAATGTTCTGTTCAAAACGCCATTGTCATCAAGAACATGTCCAAACCATCTGCAGTAATGAACACGTTTCTCGTAATCTGTCTCTTTCAGTTCACTGCGTTATGAGCCGATCCAAGAGAGATGTCCGCTTCTTGGGACAAGCGTCGAAGGGACTTGCTTGGGCTATTGGTCATTGCCTCAGAAATCGCATCCATCTTTTCAGCGTTCAAAACTGATGGTCTGCCTGATCGGTCTGCGTCGTGAACCGATCCTGTCTCTCTGAACTTGGCTATCAGGCTTCTGACAGAATTTCTGTGTGGAGGATCTTCATTTGGAAAAGCCTCTTCGAATCGCTTTCGAACCTCATCTGTGTATTGCCCATTACAGCGAAACGTGTGTTCAACCAGGAATGTTCTCTGTTGCACACTCAAGACCATTTTGTCAAGAATGAATGAAATTGAACAGCGAAAACAGTGACTCATTGTATTCTCGAGCATCGTTCAAGCCATCAGTTGCCTATTCACAGATAATCGTACATCAAACAATGCAATATTAACTGATCGATGCATTAGACATGAATGTAGTCATTGTTTACTGAGTAACTTGGCCATAATCAGGTGCACAGTTTATTTTTGAACACTCTGTATTTCTTGCTTATTTATTCATCCGGTCAACCGGTTAACCGGGTAATTTACTTTAAGTTAAGCGGTAATTAGGTATCAAATGCTTGGCTCCATAACTGGAACCACTTTGTCTCTGATAACATAGAACAAATTCTCTGAATGATCCTCGATGAACCGGCTCGCACAAATGAGCTATTTCTGCAATTTCACTGTAATTTCCAGACGTATTATATATGTCCTCTCGTAATTGATGAAATCCGACTTTATTACCACAATTGTTGAAATTTTGAACCTTGTCAAACTCAACAACAAGTCCCAAACTTGACAAATTCGACTGTCTCCCATCAGTGGGCTAAGTGCAATTTAGCATGAATTTTGTAACATTCAATGTCTATTTTATAGCAGTAAAGTCTATCACATAAATAATTGTGCACCTTAATTTCAATGGAAATAGAAAAATGAAATGTATTCTGGACTGGAAGCCATTGTAGCTTACTTATTTTTTTATAATTATTATTATTTTATAAATTACCGTTGAGAACGTATTTGTGCAAATATGAATTGCAAATATTGTAAATATTTTCTTAATTCCAATGACTGCCTCGCCAAATTCGTATGTATTTCGTTTGATGTAATATATGTAGCAGGTTCTTACGTGGGTGAGATATGTCGTACCGTACGCTCTCGATTACGTGAGCATCTTTCTTATGATTCCTCACACGCATATCGACAGCTTTTAAGTCATGCTGCTTGTCCTGATGTTTCTTTCATTCGATGGTCTGTTTTCAATTTTAACCTATGCAATGCTGACGTATGTAGAAGCGATGAGCTTCGTGAAATCCATTCAAGAAGTCAGAGTATATATGTTCAGTGCATGTCATCATGTATGTCCAACACATGATTAAGTCGAAGACGAAACGTCGTATATAATAGAATTTACGGTCGAAGATCACTGATGTTCTTCCTTATTGATAGTTACTCCTAAGGTGCACTCCAAGACACTATTTTATCTTTATGAATTTGATCAGCAGGCCTAGAAAAAAAGCACAAACAGGAATCAAGTAAGATCGAATCAAAGATATTAAATCAATTATTATTTAAGGAATTTATCTGACGAAACCTACATTACCAAAAACTAATTTTTAATTAAGCCTGCGCTGAGCCAATATAGGCCCTTCGCTTTTATGAAGCCGTCATCGGTAATTTACTTTTCTCCAAGAACATAGCAGGCTATCAGAAAGAATCCATTAGTGGTCAGCTTAGCTGCTTTCTTTCCTTTGAGAAATCTAAGTGCAAACATTTCAAAGTTGTGCAATCTTAGCTGTTTGTTTTTAATTTTGCGGATGAAGGACTCTCAGGCCAAATCATTATTTGTAAATACTAAAAAAAAGAATCCTGAGAAAAGTAGCTTAACAGAGATTGGACACCTTCCAGTAGATGACATTGCCACTTTTAGTAATAGCTTCTGAATAACTAATTGACTTCTGAATTGACTAATGGATAATAGAAGTGTGTGAGCTTGTCGCATCGCTACCTATGGTAGATGATGACACAGACGTCCGTAAGAAGATTTACTTTTGAGAAATCAAAAAATGTCAAGACTCCAGATATTTTAAATCCTCAATTTGAGTTCCTGCATGATAAAGTATTCTGCTTCGAATAGGTCATTCTTCGAATATGGAAAGAGTTCCAAACATCATGAACGGTGTATCTGAACGATTGTAGTGAATGCTATGCGGTATTATTTCATTGATGTCTGCCCAGAGCCGGCAACAATCGTCGTTGTTGCCGGCTGGCTACTGAAACAAAAACCACTATGTATGTAGCCAGAAACTTCCACAGACTTCTACATGTGCATGAATCATAGCACGCATTCACTACAATAGTAATCATGCCTAGCTTTTTCAAGCATCAATGATCAAAATTGATGGTTCAAAATCTAGGCATGATTGATATATTGTGGTTCTCTTCATCGAAAGGTAGATATCATGGATTTGGGTCAATGCATCGACCGGCTGTTTCATCAATATAAAGTACGTAATTGTTTGGCCATTCCTGGATATTATACACTATGTCAAAAATAGCCTCTGGCTTTCTCAGGAATAAAAAAAAATTTCTAATATACCAAGCTTTCAATTGGAGTTGGACGTGCAATTGGAGTTGCTGGGCAATCAATCAATTTCTGGTAATCTCGCTACTCAACTGCAATCGGTCGCTGAAACGGGTGCACTTCATATAAAGAAATTTGACTCACCTTCACAGGGCATACATCTGACAGTAAACCCTTGTCAGAAGCAGCTTTAGCAAGCACATGTGATCGCAAGCCGTATTCAGAAGGACTAAGGAACACCCCGTTGTGATACAAATTGCTGGACGTGCAAGACCGGGGAAGGCACTGAACAGTGCTACAGTAAATTTGTTATTTATAAGATTACGTGTTTGATTTGTAAGAATTGTTATATAGGTGAAACATCTCGCACCATTAAGGCAAGACTCAATGAGCATACAACCTCAAGTTCATCAAAATTCTTTCAGCATGCTGAAGAACACAACACCAATATCCGAAATAGCTTATCTTGGAAGATCCTAAAGAGTGAACGCAACAATGCCAAGAGAAAATCCTTAGAGGCCATTTTCATACATAATGAGAATAATTTGATTAATGGTTGCTGCGGCGAGACATTATTACCTTTTTTGAGATAAATTCATTTTTGTATTTCCTTTTATATAAGCTTTTAATACTTTTCTGATATTTTTTGTGAATTATGCTTTCTTGTATTCCACAAATTGATACACAGTGTTTACTATACATATAGTTGTTTGTTAATTTTTAAGCCGCTGGTCGGCCTTCAATTGTCTTACCATAGTCAGCTTTGTATCTTCATTTCATAGTTCATGCATGTTTTTCTTATCTTTGTCTGTAGTTGATGAGCTGTTCAAAATTACTAAGTAATAATTTTGAATATTGATTTACGGCTGTAAAATATCTGTGCATTCTATTGAATACCCTGTTGAAGGAATACGAAAGCTTGGTATATTAGAAATTTTGTTTTTTTTTATTCCTGAGAAAGCCAGAGGCTATTTTTGACATAGTGTTTCATCAATGTCTATGTCCAGAGTCAGATGAGATTGGAATCCTTGATAAAGCTCCAAGACATCATAGCTTGATGTCTATGAATTATTGAGTTAATTGAAATGTCCTTTAACTTTCTACGGTTGCATGAAACTCGAGCGAATATCATCCACCTGTCGATGAAATGATCCCGTCGACGAAAAGGCCTGTCGATGAAGTGAACCACCATCATCTGAATGATATAGACCAAATTTAAACATGCCTCCGGACAATCACATGTAACAGAAATGTCTTTATGAGCAAATCTTTAATTGTGATAGGAATTTGAGTCAATCAGATAATTGACATAAGAAATTAATGCAATCCATTACTTGATGATTTAAGTGTTATAGACATTAATGAGTTGAAATTGGAGTTGCTGGGCAATCAATCAATTTCTGATAATCCCGCTACTCAACTGCACTCGGTCGCTGAAACGGGTGCACTTCATATAAAGAAATTTGACTCACCTTCACAGGGCATACATCTGACAGTAAACCCTTGTCAGAAGCAGCTTTAGCAAGCACATGTGATCGCAAGCCGTATTCATCTTGCTCTTTTCGAGTAACTCCAAATGCAGCACACAAGCGGTCAGCAGAGTGGCCCATAATTTCATTAGTGGAAAATTCGGCCACTGCCGGTAGCTCTGGGTTCCATACACTGGGGTTTAGCATCTTGCCAACCAAAGAAAGTTTTGCAGCGGGAGTCTTCGCTTTGTTGAGACCTGAAAAAGCGAAGATAAGGATGTAGACAACATACAGATAGCTCGTAGGCGAAACTATACAGGAGATGAAGTCATTAGCCACTAATGCCGAACATACTCCATTTTTAGAACACTGTAATTTTTGGAACAAAATTTTCACTAGAAGAGGAAATGAGCGCGATTCTAATGGTGCCACCCGTAGAACATACAATGCCCAGAACGCCCGCAAATTGTACATGATTTTTTGAAAATAACCAAGGTGTGTTTCTCAAAACAGTCTCCCGATGCAAAGTCGAAAATTTTCTGTTGATTTCCGGAATAATAGGAACGCGATTGATCTAGAAGATGTCGGCGATAATGTATTCAACGAATCGGTACATTCATGACAAAAACTTGCTTTATCAACAAGCTCGGAGTGACAAAGGAATTGAGTAAAAAAAAGTCAGCTTGATTAACCTCTCCATACCGGGCTAATTATAACCGATTTTTGAAAATTTTGACATTTTATCCAATATTGGCTATAGATCACCTTAGTGATGGCTATTTACGATGCCAATCAGGGGCGACCGCACAGAAACAGTGTTGGATAGTGAGTTGTTAGTGACAATGCAAATTTCAATGGGTGAGTGATAATGCTGGTGATTTGTAAGCCTAACAGTGTTTCTGTGCGTTCGCCTCAGGTTGAACGTCTTAAGAAGCTACCTTGGAATACATAAAAAGATTGACTTGTGAAAGTGATAACTAGAACATACGTAGGCCTACATAAAATGTGTAAGATTTTCCTCAAAAAGGTAAACTTCTCAATGTATCTGTGAAATGATTTTGTGCAATTCTAAATATCGTATTTCTTCTAATAATCGGACCTCCGCATTACCGTCTCATTGCTATTAGTTTATCGATATTGCTGCTGGTCTCCGTGGCACAGTGGTTAAGTGCTTGGCCTAGCGATGTTTTGGTCAAGAGGTCGAGCCCCGAAGGTGTCATTGGAAGTCGGCAGGAAGGGTATCCGGACTAAAAGTACTACAACGCTCCAGATAAGCCTGACTATGTCAGCACCGTCCAAGCTCCAAGTATGGGGAGTAGTGACGTAAAAGCTTCAAAAAAAGCTGTGAAGACTTCTATGAAATCAACCAAATATGCCCAGTACAATGATAAAAGCACACAGTCGTAAGATATCTTGAGCACACCTGGGTAATAATAAAAAGAAAAACGGCAGGAATGTAGCATATAAGCTCTATGGTAAATTAACATAATCCTCTATACAAAATAATAAAACAACAAACCCAGCTTAGAGTGATATTAGGGAATAATTTATATAGATCAGATTAGCAATGCAAATTTACCGGAAATTTGTGGTGAGTAATATAACCCGATATCATGGGCAATCTATGGTGCCTAATGATAGAATCAAGTAATAGCATGCTTAAATAGAAAAATATAAAGGGTACCATTTAGGCGTAGGCCTACAAAACTTTTCCTAAAAATTATTGATTAATTCTCACAATTTTAAGACCGAAACCACAAAACATTTTCTCGTAAGAATATTATATTTCGTTAATCGCCGAGTTAAAAATGATTTTAAAAAATAATCGACACATGAAATAATCGGAAAACATAGCATTTCCATGATGTCTGCGTAAAATCTTCATGACAAATTGTCTTTGTCAACCACAATGTGTGCCCGCTGTGTGGGACCCGCTCGTCTGGGCTTGAGTGTTTAGGTTGGGGTTCGAAACGCAACTAGACGAGTACCTGGTGATGAATGACTATCTGCAATATTGTCTTTTGTCCCTTTATCAGTAGCTGAAGTAGTGGCACTCTTATTTACTCGTTTATTTACTTCCTCCTCAGGTTTGGGGGTTGGACAAACATGGTAGAAGTATTGTATTACATGCAAAATAATTAGTTGAAGTGTCAAGTCAATGTGAGTGAAGACAATTGAAGAACAAACGAAGAATTGTTGAATTCCATGAAGTATTGGTCGTTGTGTGAAACCTGCGATAACAAATAAAGAACAGTAAACCTCTCCTGAACAGAAAACATGAGATGATTTGATGGACCGCTCACTTTTACTATTTAACCCCTCGCCTAGTCGTACAGCTCATGTGTCTAATTTTCGCAAATCATGAAAGGATGCTGCTGTCTGCGGAGATGATACGTTGGATGTGCGGAGTGAGAATATCAGAGAGGTCGAATGAAGAACTGCGACAGGAAATGGGGCTAGAGAACATCTTGGATTCGATCAGAAGAGAAAGGTTGCGCTGGTTTGGTCATGTGCGGAGGAAGAGCGAGTCGGAATTTGTCAAGAAAGTTACGGACATGGAAGTATCTGGCAAGCGTGCTGTTGGACGCCAAAGAAAGACCTGGCGCGATGTCATCACCGAAGACCTGAAAAGTGTTGGTGCTCAAGAAGCTGATACACACGATCGCCAGAAGTGGAGGAGCATCATCAAGCGGAAATCGTCTAACCCAGCATCTTCTGGACCAAAAGGACGCAAGAAGGGATTAGTGAGTGAGTGTGCCCTTGATAACGTCGGAAGACGAAACGCGTCGGGCCCTTGTACATATGTTTTTAGAACAATAAAAGAAATTTGTCCGAAAGAAGGGAGCGACTGTTCTTTATTTAAACGATAACAAATAAATTCAAGTGAAGGAACAGTATTTTCCTTCTGTAGTCTTACTTATAGAATGCAGCATTAGTCAAATTATATTCGATGCAGTACAGCGTCACTAGTTTTATTTTTACCCCCATTATCGATATTTTCATTTTGTCCATCGGCTTCGCGTTGTTTTATAACAATAAAAATTCATTTTTTCCTTGATCTGTTGGTGACCACTGTCCTTCCTATTTCCACTACTAGTGCACACAGCATATGAGGCGTTTGTGTTATACGTGATCGGAGAGCGTCATCATTCCTCATCAGGACTACTTCAATTAATCATTCAAATAAGTATTAAACATAATTTGCCAGTATTTAATATTTCGGGCTTTTTGTCATTAGTTAAGGCAATTCATCATAGAAACAGAAAGGTCTTATAAGCGGTATTCTGATCAATCAATCACTGTTTCATTCATGATTGATCTGTTATAATCGCTAGCAGAATCAGTGTGACACGGAGAAAAACACGAGTAGTTGTAACATTGAAAGTCAAGCTTACTCAACATAATTTGTCTCATCTTGCGACTATGTCTTATGGGGACATCGGACATGAATTCGACTCCTCCAGCAATGCATACGTCAGCTGTTCCCGATGAGATGTAACCAATACATGAAGTTATAGCTTGATTTGCTGATATGCAGGCTTGGCTGACGGTGTGTGAAGGGGTGTGAAGGGAAAATCCAGCCCCTAGAGCGGCCTCTCTTGCGATATTGGGTGTCTTTACTTCCTGGAATCAGAACATTGGATTTCAGATATCAGCTAAAGAATAAGTCATTAATATCATGAATCAAATTCGATAGATTTGAAGT
Source organism: Prostheceraeus crozeri (assembly GCA_907163375.1). NCBI lineage: Eukaryota > Metazoa > Platyhelminthes > Polycladida > Euryleptidae > Prostheceraeus > Prostheceraeus crozeri. The sequence goes on from CAJQUW010014449.1 coordinate 615,950, forward strand.
TTGCAGGATACAAAAATGTAAAAACCGCGCTGATTTCCAGCTCCGATTTTATCATTTACAACGTAAGACTTCTGCATGGCTATATTTCAGGAACGCAGAACAATTGCAAATTCACCGATTTTAACTTGATAAAATAAAAGTACGGTCATTACTGTTTTCAGATTAGCATAAATAATTTTCAAATAAAACAGACTGCCATGTAAATAGATATTACGAAACATCTTCTAACCCAGAGTTTTCCGTGGGAGTTCTGAACTTGTCTGTTATCACAGAAGAAAGGTATATCGCCAAAACGATACTTTAATTCGAAGATGATACTGTTCGATATTTGCTACCCTAAAAATACAGACATCGTTTCACTTGAACACTAACAACGCACTTAGGTGACTGACAACAACTATCACTGCCTCTCTAGCCTAGAGATTGTGATATAGATGTTGAACAAGGGACATAATACATAACCTGGGGCCTGATGCATATAAGTTCACAAAGCAGCTAATATTTAGCATCAGTAAATTGACAATAGCAATGCTTTCAATCAGGCTCACGATTTGCATTCAGTTTAATAAGATAAGAGATTCCGCCTATTATCTACAGTAACTTTTTTGCTAATTTGCCTCCAAGATTTTGACGCGTGTGTGCTCTTTTATTCTAGTGTGCAAAAGACCTTTTCGTTCATCTTCTTCTTTGTGACTGCTCTTGTTTTTTTCTTCAATGTACCTGCAATGGGAAATCGCCGCATTTTTAAACATATCGACAGTTATCTAGTTATCTTAGTGTATACATTTTGCACTGACTACGAGAGATATATTCCAACGATAGATCAAATTCTCAAGGATATGATTTAATATAATTTACATGCTGCCCTCCTCTTCGAAAAACTTTGTTCAAAACTTGCCTGACCATCACTCAATATAAGAATCGAATTTCGTGTCAGAGTAATCACAGCTAGCTCACTGAATCTGTAAATAAAGAGAGTCGAGTGGTTCGAGGTCCTTCTCGAAGTCCTATGTTTGGGCTGCCTTTGCCAATTCAAACAAGAATTCGACAAGGAATTTCGAGAATTCTCGAATGTGTTTCTCCACAGGCATCAAACGGTCTGTGGTGAAAATCTTAGGACCCTGCGAGTCGGGCTTTTGTCAACCTCGAGTCGAGTAGGCTAAAACTCGAATAGAGTAGAGTGGGGCAAAATTGTCATAGATATTAAGAGGCAAAATGTGTTTAGGCCTACTTAGGCCAATAAAAGCAATGAAGAGAATAAAAAAATAAGGTACATGGCAACGCAAATCGTTGATCGAGTGAGTGGGTTATCCTTGTTAAGCACAGGGTGGCGGCCAGATTTCAAGCTTCGAATTCCCGGGCTATTTTACCGAATTTCCACATCTTGACCAGATATGTCATTCCAATTACATCGCTCAAGAATTATCCGGACATTTCTTTCAGCTATTTTTCTCACAAAATTTGAAACATTTCCTGTTTGAATTTTGCCACTAAATTTTGACGCGTTAGATAGTGAACGATTTTTGACTTTACCGCACTCAGTTATCAAAATTTTTGAATTCTATGAGCGCTGCTCCGTAAGTTTATAAACATGCGCTTTTCCTCAATGGCCTGTTGTCATCTGAATGATTTCATATCGACAGAAAGGCTAATTTCCTGAACTTCCCAAAGATCAAAAATTCTTCATTTTCATCATCTGATTCGCAAAATTCTAGAAAGTTGTATTTAGCCGATTTATCAGACTGAAATGATCAAACATGTTAAGTTGAAGCAGCATATGACACGCAACAACCATGATATCAAAATGTACATGCTGGTGCAATGGCACGTTGACACCAAGTTGTCAAGAAATGTCGACAAGAGAAGCCAGGAAACTGCCACACTGCACGAAGACCGCAAACGCCACTCGCTCGTGCGGTTCCCGGGACTGAATAGAATTGGACCGACGTTTCCCTGCGTGTCGTAAGAGGCGACTAAAAGGGGCCTTTTGCCACTGCAGCTCTGGTATTGGCTGTTTAATATCTTTTTTTCATTGCCCGTTCTCAGTGGCTATACTAAGTTGATGTTGCGGGGAATCCTGACGGCAGAATCTCAGCTGTTGGGATATGCAACAAAGCTCTCAGAGCTTCATCCTCTGTGGCATATCTGCCTGCTCCGTTTTTCAAAGTCCCCTCAGCGATGCCACCGCCCCTCTTCGGAGGCAAGGTGTGGGGTCGGACCATTGTGGATGCTGACTCCCCCGGTCAATGTTATTCACCCTGTGTGAACAGTCTTGTCTTTGGCATGGTAACAGCCCGGTGGTATCGGAATGGCCATGTACTTGCCAGCAGTGGGCATGTATTTGCTTACTGGGTCTGTCGCTTTGTATTGTCTTGATACGAAGCGTCCTATCCGCTGGACAGAGTCGGGTAAAACAGCAACAATCGTACATGCCAGAAGTACTCCAACTTATCATCCTTTTTGTATCAGTTTGCGCAGAAACAATGGATACATGGTAACCGTCTGTGCAGGAAAAGACGACCATGTTGTCAATCGATTTCGAGTTTATTAAAAACTCATCTTCAGGACAATACAATCAGAGGAAACAAAGGGTTATATACAAACTGCATGGTCACCACACAACTCAATTAAAACAGTTGAAAAAAGCTAAAATTAGAACAGTGAGAGCGGAATTGAATGAACATTTCTCATTAATTATGTGGGCATGTTTTGATTTGAGCACAGTTTTCAGCGATGCGAGTGTGAACTGTTTTAAAGATGACCTTGAAGTCCATTAAGCTTGCCTAATGCGGTGGTGGTGATTTCAGATTGGCGTAGGCTTCGCCTTTCAAATGTTCGTCACTCTCGTAGATAGATGGTCACCGTGCTCACCGATAAAACAGTTTAGCACTGTCGACATTTAAAACTCATAACATTCGATGATAAACACGGAGAGACTTTGTCCTTGGTTGGGGGAAAAATACTAGCGGTCTTAAATGTTTTAAATGCAACACTGCCAATTTTATAATCAGTTTAATCTAACATAGAATAATAACTTAGAACCGCTTTTTAAAAAGTCCGCGCTCTTTCTCGTTTGCGTATGGGGGGGGGGTAATGACGGTAATGGTAACCGTCTGTCATAAAATTTGTGTCTGATGTTTCTAGCAAAGTCAGATAAAATACTGGAGAATCAAGGTCTCGATCTTTCTTGATTCAAGGGATAGCGATAGTGGTTCAAATTGCCTGAAGGTAAAAATTAAATAAAAGAAGTTTTAAGAATAAAATTTATCAGTTGATGAAAATGAATTGCTTCGTGATCATTAGCAAGAACGAAAAATGAATCCTTCTATCACTGCAATTCAGAACTCCTAAAGCTAAGTTATCACGGCTACAAGCCACGAATGAGAGGGGGCCCACATGGATCAACCAGTTCTTCTTTCAAAAATTATGAAGCCAGCTAAATGTGGTGTATGCAAATGTGTAAGCCCTAATTAAGTTTTAATCAAATAATCGTTTATGCCTAATGATTACTTTCAAAAACAATAGGTCTATTGTACCGTAATTATTTCATCAAATTTTTTGATGGGCCATCAGCTATATTAATGTACTCTTGAAAGATTTTTTTATTTGACCGTTCTCGATTAGTAGATTTCTCGGTGTACGAACTTCATCACTTAACTTAATCACTTACTTTTATTCGAAAAATCCAACCGAAAGCTTTGATACACATTTTTGTAGCACTTGCTCAGCGTTGGCATGATTTCGGTCTGATATCTTTCTTCAATCTTGGTGGTAATGTCGGCGGTTGTATGTAAAGAAACAAAATACAGGGGCTAAATACTTATGCGGTTCTTCACGCTAACTTCAGACGTTTCACTGTCTTCATAAATAAAGCGTTTGAACTTGCAAAATAATCCTACAACTCATAGAAATTGAAACGTGAAGATAAAGGATCATTTAGATATGACACTTTATAGCACCGTACTCGCAACTTCAATTACATATCACTAGAGGCTGCATAATTTGCTACAATGCGAGTATGCTACGAAATCGCATGTAAGCACGTTAAGATACACACGAAAAGCGATTTTTGCAGACACCTGTCGATAGATGGATTATGAGTTTATACTTGCATGCACGAGTTATAGTCAACCCAATTATTTACACGACTTCGATGTGAATAACCACAAATTGTTTTTTATAAGATGCAACGATTTGTACTCAGTATGGCAAAACTAGCAATCTCGAATGTAGAACGATGGTTACACCTGGACAGCGTCGATCGCGTCAGCGACACAATGCCATCGCCTCATAGGCATCATTGGCACTGTCATATGGAAACGAAACAAATTTATGAAGTCATGAATATTTCATGCTGATGTTGTGCAAACATGTATATTTACTAGGTTGCATCAATTGAGATTCGAAAAATTTAATAGAAATAGTGGGCTTAAAAATAGCCATATTAATAGCAGTTGAAATCCAAGAAATTCGGCTCATTGAGCTTAGTGGTAAGTAGTCACAAATTGACATTTCCGGGCTATTTAAGGGCTAATTGTCTGTTTCAATAAAATTTAAGGGCGATTCCCGGGCTCCAACAAAATTCCCGGGCGATTCCCGGGCTCGGCCGCCACCCTGTAAGTATATGTAATTGTGGACATTAGACATACATTATACAAATTTAAAATTTTTCTATGCATCCAATCATTTATTTAAATTATTTTTGCCATCAATTTTTGAAAACCCTTTGTTTTTAAAAGGATTGTGTATATTTTACCTTGTAGGTATATTGTACAATAATTATTAAGCAAGCGTGCCATTATTCTGAATACCGTTTAGGGTGAGAGAGAACATTGCTCAGTTACTATTAGGAAAATGACAAAAGATCAATTTCATCTTTAACAACTTAACTTAAACCAGCATTTTACGCAAATACGAAGTGCTATGTCTACTGGTCGCTGTCAAATGTCAGAGCAGGTCTTACTATTTTGATATTTATAGAAGCTAGCAGAGTTCGCAGTTTTTATGCAAGTTGTACACTATTGCAATGTGCATTTATCGATTTTAGTGTATTTATCTAATAGCACTCCATTCAGTCTATTGCAATAAAACAGCTTGTGTAGTGCTGTCTATCACTTTAGAGAGCAGCACATCATCAGACTATCTTTCAATTGCAGGTGATTAATGTGATTTTACTGATTAATGTGAGTTATAGTCTGCTGACCATTATATCATCCTGCACTTGTCTTCATGAGAAACCTGTCTACCTAAGTTGATGAGTGTAATTTTTTATGAGTCGTGTATTGAATCATTTTTCGTTTTTCGCTTAACATTCTCCGTTTTTCCACAAAATATGATACCAATATACGTGCGTATTTTTACTAAAATACCAAATAAATTATGATTTCTGAACAGCTGCCAGAGTGAGTATTTACGTGCGTGAGATAAACTGAAAATAGCAAACTAACTGTCTGATAGGCTAAAATAACAGGTCCGAATTGCATTTTGCAAAGATAAGTTTTTGGCATTGGATTAATTAATCTTCTCCTTGACCGATGTGATTGGCCGTCGTTAAATGTGACTGAATTTAGGAAACATTTCATTGCAACTTCAACAATGTTGCTGTGACCAAAACATAATGCTGAATAAACGCGTTAAATTATTAAATCATTAAAGAAATTCAATGTAATCAAAATGAGAAGCTATGCGAACATGATATATTTTTACAAATATTCAACAACTCGATTCGAATACTTATCGTCGTTCGACTAGCCTACTTGTCGAGTCGTTCGAGTGCTCGAACGGCATAACAAAATGTCGAGTCGAGTCGAGTACTCGCAGGGCCCTAGAAAATCTTTTGCCAAAATGCCGCATTAATGTTCTTAAGCTTCATCACCGCTGGTTATCATTACCAATGGGTCTCGGCATTCCTCACTGCGAGTCAACGAATAATCTAGGAAGTCCTTGGTTGAAATTTCTGCAGAAATTATATAAAAACTTCGTAGTCTTCGCTGCACATCAAATGTCGCAGCGCACTAGCTTTTCTAACAGCTCAAAATTCAGATCCTTAAAATATCGAGGAACCAAGGAAGGTTTCACGACTCCCGGTATCTTCCCGGAAGGGTGGCAACCCTGCTAATTAACGCTTATACACGTATGTAACTGATAATTTATAAATTAATGTAATTTCAATTGCTCATATGATTTTATCGTTGAATTCTTGCTAGCTTTTAACTTTATCCGCTGATTAAATTCGTTCAAGTAGGTCTTCTTGCTTAATAGCTGACCAGATTTAGCTACTAAGATTTCATGCAATAGGCCTTGGTATCATTAAGTAGATTTTGCTTGGAAAGCTATCTAGACTGTAATTAGAATCATTGATGTTCCATTTGCACAAAAACCGCACCATATAAGATAGTAGGGCTATAAGCCTCATAACTGTGATATATGCTTTCTTGATGGTATCTCCGTAAAAACTGCCTTGACAAT